>JAZFAU010000034.1:2400000-3600000 GCA_037178615.1 Dione vanillae | reverse complement strand
TGTTAATATTATTAAATTACATAATTTACAAGGAAAAATATTTTTAGCATGAATATATATTTTAATGTACAATAAAATATATAATATTTGCTTTGCAACGCGTTTTTTCTTAGTGCCAAATTACGATGAAGTGGCGTGCAACATTATGAAATACTTATAAAATTTTTAAATAATTGAATAATACACATTATGTGTTGGCCATATTGCAAAACATGGATAAGATGATCACGTAACTACCTTAACATGGTAACAAAGAGGTCGCTACAACCAGGTCACTCTGTAAGTTATGCGGTTATTACTTTGTATGCAGCTTTAACTACGCTATTAGAATTACCGACAAAATGCTTAAAATAATATAAAGGGATAGTGATTATTTAAGCAACAACTTTGCATTTAAAAAAAATGGTAAATTTTAGTCGATATATTTGCTATTTTGTTCTTTTCAATATAAATTAATGTTATATTTACTATTTTATATACATATTACTATCTACTTACTTACAACACACTGTTTTATATATTATTTCAGTAAATGTTACGTCTTATAAATAATATACAACGAAAAGCACAAAAAAGTATTTAGTAAGTGAAACATGGTTATCACTTCTAAATGCTTAATGAATGTCAACCAAGTTTTGAAAAATAGGTTATATTTGCAGCTTTGTATAGCATCTTTACTTTACATGTAATTAAGAGTCACATATTATTATATATTGTAGCAAATTATATACTTGTTATTTGGTAGAGGTATTTCTGACCGCTGGTACAAGAAGTTAAATCGAAATATTTAGTCTTGCATGGATTACTGAATAGAACAGATCAGAACAAAAATATTTAGTTAAAATAACTCAGGAAATTATCATATCATCGCAATAAGACAAGCACTACAGATTAAAAATTGAGTACATATACGGAGATAATTCTTAACTATGCTTAATATTTAAGAGTTTCTAAGTGTTTCGATTAAGTGTATTATATCATTACATAGTAGTAACGCAATCAGAAATATCTAAAGTAAATATAAGCTTATTAACATGTCCTGAACTTATTTATAATCAACCGTGAACCAACAGCTTAGCATTCCATGGATTCACCGTGCTGGTGCCGGGCCCATCGCGGTGTAGGAAGAGGAGCTCCGATCAGCGCTTGGGACTTGCGACCCAAGTGTAAGTTAAAATGCATTAACGCTCACTGTCCGAGCTCCTCCCACTACCTAACCAAATTCGAAATGATTCCGCTAATGCCGCCTTTGAAGTACGTTCTAGAAATGTATTAGTAATAGTTCTAGACAGGCCGAGATCTTTTAGTAAGCTAAAGAGAGATTTCGCTATTATACCTCTCGCTTCTACTTCCACCGCATATGAATTTACTCTAAACCTATTCCTGGTCAGTTCGTTAGTAAGCTCGAAATATTTATTAAGTTTGAAGTTATGACTTTTAGGGATATTTGTCCCCCACGGATAAGTTCTACCACTAAGAATAAAGAAAAATATCTGGTCTGGATGACGAAACACCAATGTCCTCAGGGATTTTATACTGTTTCTCATACGTGTCCATCAAAAGAGTCCAATCAGGAGCTGGATCTAATATTGAGAAAGGTTTTTGCGTGTGTTTTTTAACAGAACCTTTTTTCACAAACTCTATTAAACGTTTGCTGGTTGTAATGTTTCTCTGTGCTCTTGCTACTGAAAGACTAACGGCTTCACGTATGATTTCTAGTACCTTGTCATGGCGCCGCGAGTATTGACCACTATCCAAGAGTACCCTACACCCCACCAGCATATGTTTAGCCTGTCCCCACTGCCTCTTTACAGATGTAGCAAGATTTATCGGTAGCTTTACCCCATCTTACTAAATTACTTTGATCTGGAAGAGTCATTTGGAACGTAATACCGTTGAGAGTATTACGGTACTACGGTAGCAGAGTGGAACTGCACAGAGTGATGAATTATTACACGTAGTGTGGAGTACACTCAATGAAACCTCTACATTCAATCTTTATATTATATGGTAAAGTTGTAACGCTATAAATGAATACTTACCGTTTTAAGCTAATCAATAGTAATCCTAATGTAATTTTAAACTTAAAAAAAAAAATAAAGTGACAATTTTAGAAATAAATAACATAATTACGAAACATTTAAAAAACTATTATTGTTATAAATAAGACACGAAATAAAAA
Source organism: Dione vanillae (assembly GCA_037178615.1). Taxonomy (NCBI): domain Eukaryota; kingdom Metazoa; phylum Arthropoda; class Insecta; order Lepidoptera; family Nymphalidae; genus Dione; species Dione vanillae. The sequence continues at coordinate 3,597,818 of JAZFAU010000034.1, read as the reverse complement.
AAAAACATATTTATAAACAAAAACTTGGAAGCGATCCCTCACCTTTGTATGGATCCCAATTGGCGCAATTTTCAAGTATTTAAGCTTACAAACAACACCATTTTATTGATCGTGTAGGTTTATTTTATATACAACATATTAAATTTCTCTTCAGATGAAATCGAAGTCATATAAGTTAACCCACAATAACCATTTTCCGCTTTTACATAATATATTTATATAAACTAAAATGTAGAAAAAGCGTCGCAGCGATGTCGCTTACATATTCGCCTGGCCACTCTCTGTCTTCCCTGAATGCTCTATAACCTCACGATTTCCTTTATTGTTTAATTTAAATGTAATTGGATATAGATGTTTATGATAATTAGTTTTTTAGAAGTAGATAAGCGTGTTACGAATATTTGCTTTAACTTCGATTACTTCTTTTTATTTTGTATTACAAAATACGAATTTCTATAGAGAAGACGGTTAGAAATTACCAATTGCGAATAGGGGAATATATAAAAAATTAAATCGCAAACCCTCTATGACAGAAGGCAGAATACTACTAATAGTTTATTCTGCAGGCTGCTTCTTAGTTCAACTTTGATATGAGGATTACATCAAGTAACAGATAACTTACACCACAATCTACCGTAAACGCGACTATTAAATATGATCTCGTCTAGTAGTCACTCCTATGCTTACTATCAAACTTCGGACTTCTACAATATGTACTAAACAAAAATAAACACCATTAAACATTTAATGAAGTTTCATTTTAAGTAGGTAAAATCATGGAAACCAAAGATCAAAATTTGAAATATTTTTATAAATAAATAACAATAATCTAATTCTTTTCACTTACCTGAGTACTCAAGTAATTAATTAGGTAATGCCTCTTACTTCGTAAATGAATAACTACAAGATGACCCTACATCGACTAACGTAAACATCAGCTTTGACATTAACAGTGTTAGTTAGCCGTTGAGAACGCGCCACTATACCTTAGACCTAGTGTCCGAGTAATCTAATAGAACATGGCCGAGACTTCTATCGAATAAACTCGTAAGGGTAATCTAGCAGAATGTGAAAAAGCTTTTTAATTAGAGCTGTTATTCACTTCAGAGTTCTACACTGCTTGTTGGTAAAATCGCTGAAAATAATTAAAATCGGCGTATTATTTTTGTAGTGTGTAAGAGATATTTGTATAAGTACGCTGTACCCTGCACGCAACGTTCCCCTTTTTTTTACTCGTGAACACGACGACATGCATTGACAGGGCCAGGAACTAAAAGTATGTCATCAGTTCTATATTTAAAAAAACAACAAAAAAATAATAAATCACAGAAAATACACTTACAACTGAAAATATTTTAAATATTTGTTTGGTATAATTAACTTACGTATGTATAATCATCGTTCACAATTGTCTATCCATAGAAAAAGGGACGAGTGATAGTATCTAATCACTCAATCTTTTTAGATAGATAGATAGATAGATAGATAGATATACTTTTTATTGTACACCCATATGATATGAAAATTAGTAACATTATTTAAATAAAATATACAATAGGCGACAAACCAAATTCAGGCAACCTTAAGGCATAGGAAATAATGGGGAGGAAAAAGGGGTTGAGGGTATGAATAAATGTAATTATTATGCATAGGAATTATAATGCATACTAATAAAATATATACATAAAAATGTCCCAAAAATTTAAAACACGCCTTTAGATATGGTGGGGTCAATGGATCAAACAGTACACAGTAAAGAAGGTGAAGAATATGAGTATTTCTCCGAAGACAGATTGGGTGCCACTTGAGCTTCTTACGAAATTCGGAGACATAATCGTACTTTTTTAATCGACGTAGACGAAGACGAACCGAATAGCTAGATTTTGTAAACGCTCAAGTTTGTTTAATTGCTCCGTTTTTAAATCAAGGTAACAAGAGTCAGCGTAATTAAGGATTGATAAGAGGAGAGATTGTGCCAATGCAATTTTGGTTGGAATAGGTAGAAAATTGCGTAATTTTCTGAGATATCCTATCGATGTAAATATCTTTCTGCTCACCTCACTCACCTGGGGATTTCATGACATATTATGGTCGATAATGACTCCAAGGTTTTTAACGGTTGTACTATTAGGTATAATATGGCCATTTAAAAGTATTGGATGTAAAGTGAAAACATTTACTCTCGATACAAGCTTCGGACTACAATAAATAATAACAATACTCGTAAGGGTAACCTAGCAAAATGTGAAAAAGCTTTTTAATTAGATCTGTTATTCATTTCAGGGTTTCCTACTGCTTGTTGGCGACAGGCGTTGAAAATAAATATAATTGGCATAAAGTGTTACTTTTGTAGTATGTAAGAATTATTTATGTAGATACAGAATAAGAAACTGTAATAGTATTGTTTTTCAGATGTACCCTGCACACAACAGTGCGCAGTTCCTTTTCTTTTCTCTGGCGAACACGACTTAAAAGTAATAGAAAAAGGGACCAACTGATATTGTCTAATCACTCAATCTTTTTGTTCAATTTATAATGACAACGGCAATTTACATTACTAATCCCAAATATACAAATTATATATAATATAAATATATTATTATATAAGAAACTTTATTCTCAGTTCAAAAAGCAGCTGGCACCTAGAATCTAATTGTGTGAAACGATTAATTTACGTAAGAGGTAAAGTTCGCTCGAAATGTCGTCTCACAATGCGAGCCATCTCTAGTAATTCGTGATATCGAGAGTTATGCTTTGCTCTATGTTCAGCGATGCTTTGCGCTCCGAGCAGGAACTATAATCATTTTGAAACTTTCTGAGTGGCTATTAACTTTATGGATTATTTATTTTAGAAGTATTAAAGTAAATATTTTAGAAGTATTAAAGTAAAAAAGAAGTTATATATGACATACGATAGAAGTTATATATGGTTAGATATATACGATATTTGACAGCATTACCTACATACATAATTTTTTTTAAACACTACAATCTAGAGAATTAAATAGAATGCTTAGTCATATGAATAGTATTAATATTGACTTGAATCATGTTTTAATTTGTATTTTGTGTAACAATGACCTTACCCGAGTAACTCGTAGTTAAATATTAAAAGTCAATAGAAGTAAATAATATGTTTTTTACATACATAATATATTGTGAGCAATAGTGTAAGTTCGAGTCGGCGAAACTACGGGAGGGTCAAAACAAAATTATATTATAACTGAAATTAGGAGTTGATTGTGATTAATATTAATTCTTTTAATATAATTAACATTTATGATAAGAACATAAAATAATAATTATAAAAAAGTTTATTATATACAAAGTAAAAAAGTCGTTAACATTCCGACTAACATAGAATTTTTCAAAGTAACTAAGTTGCAAGAAAATGTATTCATAACCGTTTCCAGTTTATTTTTGTAAAAAAAAATAGTAATTTGCAAAGGTTAAGGTGTAAACATATGTTTATGTAAACAGAATGGTTTTTCGTTCCTACTGTTTGGCTCACTTCCAAATGACGTTCTTTTGTCTTCATCTTCGGTTCTAAATGATGTGGCACTGGCTTCAATAATAACCTGCTGCTTTGTGCCGTGCCTACTCCGTACCTACTCGTAACGTAGCATGGTAATATGTTCCCCATATTCACGAATTGTTACATTTGCTTAAGTAGAATTTAGGGTAAAAACATGGTTTATTGTTAAATATGTCTTTTGAATTAACATGTTTTATTCCATAATTCCTGTAATAGACAACTACTTCGTATCAATTATCTCATTTTCAGCTTGACACTGCTGCCAGTGAGATCCAGGGAACTCAACGATATATAATCTTTTTTAATCGCAATTACAATAAACGCGTACTCTTAAATTCTTTTTGAACTAAAATTTAAAATAATTTAAATTCACTTAGTGTCTTAGTAAAAGACCTCTAAAATATACTCATAAAATGCTTTGTCATGAACTCGAAAGACGTCTATCCTAATCGGGGTACAGAATGAATATAATACCTTCTGTTGCCCAAACACTCGGAGGTACCACTTAGACATGCAAAATGTATTCACTGGATTGAATAACAAGCGACCAAAAGGAATTCATCAGATTCGCCGCGTAATGGAAAACCCGATTTAATAGAAATATTACATTTGCCGACTATTAACCAATGTATTTTATATGTCACATTTTGCTGACAGTATATAATTACACGTCATATCACGTCACGATATGTAGGTTAATGAAGAGCAAAGATGTAAGGTTGAGACTTTATATATTTGAGTGTGTGATAATGAAAATAATTACTATCGTAAGAATTAATGAGTGGTTATTGAATATAAGAATAAGAATATCCTAAAAGATTGCTTTAAAATTTATATACTTATTTAAAAATTGATAAATAAAATATTCCGGTCTTCTTTTTGCCTCTCCTGGTTGATGTTTGTAACGCACTTTGAATAACAAACCACTTCGAGACTAGATCTAGGCATTGTGTAGAAATTGGCATATAAAGTGTTTAATCGATTTGCTTGATTTAAATCCTACCAGGACCTACCAGGCGGATCATATGGGACAGAAAGTGTAAGGGAGAAATGTGTCACTTATTTTTATCTCCCTTTACCGTCGAATGTGACAATTATGTGATATTTAAATAATATACAAAAAATTATGAAATAATTTGACGACGATTGATATTTTCAATCGAACCTTTTATATAGGCATTTTAACTGTGTATGTAGTACTATAGTGTGTATTGTATCTGGACTTTCAACTAGAAGCATTGTAGAAACCGTATAATTTATATATTTTATTAAATATAGTAAAAAGACAAATCCGCCACTGAAAACAAATTCAAGAAGTGTTTTCGTAATAGGAATACGGAGTTTCTTGATTTTAGGATCCCTCTGAAAAGCATGAAGTAAATAATTTCACCTATTTTATTTATATTAAACAATTTTAATTTCAGTATAATAAAATATATTATTTAAATAAAGTTATATAATTTTTTGAATAATTATTTAATAATTTAATTGATTATCATTTGCATGATTAATGTAAATTGATTTATGGGGTAAAATATATGATGAAACACATATGTATTGGTCATAGTTAGGTTCTAGTCTTTGGGCATAAAAAGAATAAAATTTACAGCTAGTCTCGTATTTAACTTCTATTAGTGCAAAAAAAAGATTTTTTCACACATTCTTATCATTAATATAAAACTGAAAATCGACGTTAAATTGTTGTGTTATTTATATGCTTTTGGGGGTATGTTTACATTTAATGTAACACAACTTTGTTACACAAATCAAGTTTGAATATTTTGATTGAATGAAATATTTCCCAGGAGCATGACATTTAGTGTTGTTTGAAGCATTGAATAAAAGCTTTTTTTATTTGTATGTGCGAATTTCATGATGGAATAAATATGCTGTTCTGTAATACTCTTTATATTTATTTAGCTTCTATATTATTCTTATTTTATACAATAGGCTATATGTATTCATGTAAAATCATGCGAATTGTAAGAAATACAATAACAAAAGATCGAAAACAAAAATGAAAAATTCGTTACCTCACATATACTCGTAGTAGGGATTTTCGTGTAGTAATTTCTTGTATAGAGAAATAATAAGATATCAAGCCTCCTTACTAAGATATTGGAAAAGCGTGCGTATAATGTTAGTTGTAAATATGTACATACATATGTGTAGGTATAATCTAATATAATTTACGGTACGTATTTATTATTAGTACGTATTTATGATTATTTTTTTAATACTTAAATTAAATTAAATTTTAATAATTTAATAAGTTTAAAAAGTGAAGCTTTTATTTGTCATATTATTCTATTACTAATATTTATATAATGTTCATAAAGTTAAAATGAAATAAAAAGTTTAATTTTAATTAAATTTTCAAGTGGGACCAAACCTATCCGAACTCAATAAAATCGTGCTTTTCCAAGTAAATTATTTTCATCAAGAGTCTGCTCTATTTTGATATTCGGAAAAGAAAAGAGATAGCTGTATTTGAAAAGTGATGGAAGAATTTGTATAGTAACCTAGTTCATGTTACATACGACTACCCAACTTCTATTCCCATGTAACGTTTTGAATGAATACGTTTCGAAGTATTAATATTAATATAATATTGTAATTGTTATCGGTATTTAGAGCATTTGTATTGAAATTTATTCGCTAATTTAAATAATCCGTATTCCTCGACCGTAATTTGACGTTTCCATTGAAACTTAAAGCCAAGAAAATACAATGAAATTCAATTAATAATTTCTGATAATAAACGATATAATAATTAATCAGTAAATCTTGTACGATTATAATTAAATGATGGCTTATGTATATATGGTGTACATACATACATACATGATGTTAACTTATGAAAGTAAATCTTGAGAGAATCTAATTTGACTCAGATTTTTCAAAACTTCATCTTATCGGCTTAAGATTTAGAATCGGAACATATCTTGCAATTTAATCATTGTGTTAGCTAAAGTAATAAAATAATTTTAAAGTAAAGAATATTATTATGATTATTTAAAATGAAATATCACTGTCTATGAATTGTTTATATAAGGAGAGTCTCATGATTGTTTATTAAATATGTTGTGGTTGAAGGGTAGAAGTATAAGACAAGTTAAGTACTTTTACTGATTATAACATGAACTTTATATTAAAAACAAACATGCACATGTAATTAAAATGAAATAATAATTTTAGTAATTGTAAGTTTGTAATAAAACTTGTTAATTTATTTTAAATGTATCAAATTTAATACTTTTTATTGTTTTAATTGCAACTTTGTTGTATATAAGCTCCAAAAGACAGTACTGTTAGGCAGTTCTACTAACGTTGTAAGAACAATCAACTCTAAAACGATTGAGTTAGTGTTTGATTAAGTGCTTCAGTGTGAAAGTGCTAGCTTTTATATGAAAAGTGTAAATAAAAGTGATTTAAAGTGAAAAGGCTCCTAATAATTCTACCCTTGAAAGTGACATTCCTCTTTCAAATGTAAGTTAGTTTATTTTTCTACATTGGTTTGATTCAGTTTTACACTATGTTTTTTACATGAAATAATGCAATTTATTGTTTAAAAAGAGAGAAGAAATTTTCGCATCTATTTCGTATATAGGTGAAAATTTTAAGTTTATGCTAGTGTACTGATAAGCTGAAGTTGACTGAAGACTACAACTAAATAAACAAAAGTTACTGTGATTTTAGGGTCGCAGTCCGTATTAAATAATCCAGATCTTTTATTTCTTACCAACTTACAACTTATTTGGTAATTGCATTTTATTCAAAGTGATATTTCCCCATATTTAATAAGTAAGGGCTAGGAGTAATGTATTTATGGTCGTAATGGTAGTCTACGGAAGTATGCAAGGGTTGTAAAGTGTAGTATATAAAAACAGTAAACTAGATTAAAAATAATTACAAAGTGAAGAGAAGTTTCGAAAACAATATGTGTTTTGAATTTTATTAAACGTGAAAAGCATGCTTAATTTATCCAGTAATCGTGACTATTGTGCACTCAATAGCTGACATTTGGAATTTTTCCAACAACTTGTCGTCTATAGTTTAGGGATAATATAAGCGTTGTAAATCATCAAATTATTTGCACAGGTATATTGATATGAAGTTTGCTTATAATGAAATTAATATATTATTAGACTGTCTTTCTCAGAACTCCACTGCTTAAGAAGTTCTTCTTGGAATTGTATACTTCTTTGACGAATGTGCTTGTTGAGATTCATTTGAGTGACATAATATAATACTGTGAGGTAGGATACAGACGTAGGATGGAAGGCGCAAATTAGACCTAACTAACTAACGTAGTTATACTAGAACGACAAGGGATCTGGAAAGTAGAAGACGCACTTGACTTTTTAATAAATATAAGAGTAAAGTGTATGGTTGTAAATATTGATTTTTCTTCACATATGTATATCAAGTTTTTAATGTATGAATGTTACGTACAAGGAGTTGGGGCAAATAGACGGCAATGCCTGCGTTCCGATGCAATTGAAATGTTTAATTTTAATTTATTATATTTAAAAAAAGTGCATGTCTTATCAGAGTAGGAATGCCCTCGATTGGCGATCGGATGCTCATACTCCATAAACATCGAGCTTGCTTAGTAAATAACCTTCTCAGGATTATTTAAATATTTAACAACAATTTTTTATATATCGCTTCTTTAACTTTCCTCTATTTATTTTACGTAATATCACGTAACACTGCCTATTTTGTATAACAAATACAATTTCGACTTGATCAGCCGCGGGAAGAGAAAGTATTTTATCTAGAAACGATACTGTAATTTGAGTCTGAATCTCTTTTACTCTACTGTACTCGTGTATACCCTCGTCACTGTAACAGTTCCTGTCAAACGACTGCCCACTTGAAACATACTATTAATATGCTAGTTTATTTGGGATTAAATAACAAAAATTATATATATAAAATTAGTTTTCAATTTTAATAAAACATCGTGTTTTTTTACTCCAATCAGCTTTTTACGATTTAAACTAAAATTTTATTACATACTTGTTTTCCAGTGTCACTTGTTCTACTTTGCATTGTTATATGTACTTAGTAACGACATATTATGCTATGAATTCTACTGTTCAAAAAAATTAATTTTAACATTCCGCTGTCCATTGGATGAAAGTCTTAAAATGGAATGTGTGCTGAGTGCAGGCCGCGGCAATAAAGACCGAGCGTAAACCACAGAGACAATTGCTTTTTACTGCTATTTATTACGGATGAAAAAGTAATTAATTTCGTTCTGATACATTCGTTTATAGAAAATATATATTTATACAAGGTACATATTTATATATTAAAAACAGATTATGTCATGTCATACTTTTTTTTGTATCTTGCCAAATTGTCATATTGTATTCAAAAATTTTTCACTTGTGTTTTAGAAGTCCGGTGTTTCCTAACTTATTATTATTGCTTTTTAATATCTTAATTAGCATTTCTATGCATTTAATATAGTAGTCATTTATGAATATATATACAAATAAAATGTAACAAGTTCCCCGTGCGAAAATGTAATTCGTTACATTGACTTACTTATGATACTAAAAGCATAAAACTTCCGCTCGCAGCATTGCCCGCAAGGTAATGTCGATTTTCTGACTTCTGTTGAGGTATTTTCCGACAGTAAAAAGTAAACTATAGTTTCAATAATCTCATAAGAAATATAAACAGTAGAAATATTTCAAACATGATTACTAACACAACGCCGAACACGATATTGACATTGAAAGTTTCTATTTCCAGTACACTTCATTACGTTGATTATGTTGAATAGAGAGGCAAATTATACAATCAGTATTCGTTATACTAAAATAAGCGCTGCTTACATATTTACTTTACATATTGCAGGGAATATTTGTTCAATATTTACATATAAATAAATTCTTATAAATTTATAAGACAAATAAGATTTTAAGTACTTATATTAATATACAAATAAGGAAAATGGGAAACAAATTGCGTACATTTTAAGTAAAACTTGAAATAGATTGCTATAATTGAGACAACTGTTTTATTTGGTGTGAGAGGAATAGTTGTACGGGAGTACAATTCTGATACTGATGTAGTGCTTCGGCAACACGTAATAGTGACCAAATTGTTGGATATTTTCTGCTCTAACTGTTACTTGTAAAGATAATGAAAAATTTTACCCTATACAAATTTAAATTCAAATAATATCATTGAAAATAAGTATACAAGATTATTTTTCTGAACAGCTAAAACGTTTTAGTATATTTTTAAATATTATTTTTATAGAATATATACTTGAATACAAGTTCTTAACTTTTTAATACATAAAAAGTTAAAAAATAATCGTACGCTTTTATCAGATAAACGATACAGGTTATATATTACATACATTTGTATAACGGTGTCTTTAAATTTTGTAATTTAATTTCATGTAGAAGCTGGTGAGTATAATGACGCTTCATTACGTAGTTTAAAAGGATTAACGTGATGAGTCTTAAGTATAATTTATCTAATTATTTATTAAACATTTCGATAATAATTCAAATAGCCGTTCGGCAAAAATGGAATTTTTCAAGCATTCGTCAGAGGGACGGCGACCTAAATTTCAGGTGGAATGTTTGACGACGGTTGCTATAGCGCAGCTTTTCGCAATCGACCGGTGCACCATAAAGTCATACAATGATACCTACAGTAATGCAGTGGCATAAAGTCACTATAATAATGTAAACTAGGTTGGTGTAATAATCTTTGATTATCACAATTTTCATACATTTTATTTGAAAACTAAAAAAAGCAAGAAAGGAATACTAAGTCTCCTGAAATCGACGAAGTCACAACCACTGTCAATTTATTTTTGTCTCGGCATGTCTTGTGCAGGATTCTTGCAGAGCTGACTGTACCTGCCCAGTGCGTTTGAATTTTGGACATCACAGATTTGATGAGAGAAAAATTTCAGCTGCTTACTCTACTGATATTAGAATAATTTTGTATTTCAATAGCCATTCAAATCATCCTTAGGTCATGTAAAACAGCCTCATATATTTTTTATAGATGTTTAGCGTACTTTGAAGAAATTCGTTTAACATATTTATGATAGTGATTAAGTTATGCACAAAATATATTGTGACACTTGTATAACTATACATTCAGGCTAAATTTTTAATTACTGAAACATCGTAACATCGATAATAATTAATAATGAAGTAAATAATTAAACAAGTCACAAAGTCTTGTTTCAAAATTCCTAATTTTTCTTGTTTTTCATTAACACGTGGATAGTAACAAAATATCAACATACTTCAAAATTTTTAACTGGAAACGGTTCGCTGTAATCGAATTGCTTGTAATTGGTTCGCCTGTCGATACGAACAGGATAAAGCGTACCGTTTTAAGTCAAACAAAGGTTTTAAACACTTCACTTGCATATATGAGGAACATGACTTTTTTTTAGCTTTTACGCTTTATCCCACATATGGCAGGGTAGGCAGAGGAAACTGCAGGGATTGTGGGAACCTAGTGTTAAGACACTCCGTTGCTTAGTCCCTGCTTTCTCCGTCCCCGCTTTCCGCCATTTTCTAGGCAGTGCGTGTTGAGTGGCGGAACTCAACGCCGCGCCTTGCCTAGTTTTAAAGAGCGAAGAAAATGGAAATGGACAAAATCCATCTTCCCCGAGTGGGAATCGAACCCACAAACCGGGCAGACGCTTACGTGTGTGCGCCACGACGATCCACAGGCTTTATAACGCTTCAACAGATATGTTGAAGCGTTTTAAAAGAATCATATGCGGTAAACAAATGTCAAACATATCAAAGAACATAATTTATGGAACAAACTGATTTTGATAAAGAAAAATAAATAACTGAAATGAAATTAAAAAAATTAACTATAATTTTTTAAAATTATCAACGTTTTATATCATCCTCCTTGTTGTTGGATGAATATCAATTCAAATATTTCCCACCTAACATTGAGGAAAAGACACCCTTCATCCTGTAAATTTTATAAAATTATATATTATAAATTCTTTTGTACATAATTAAATATTACAGGTCATGTGTAGGCAAAACATGGATAAGATGATCACGTAAGTCACGTGATCATCTTATCAATGGTAACAAAGAGGTCACATTAACCACGTCACTGTGTACGTTACGCGGTATTAATTTGTATACAGCTTTAACTACTATATTAGAATTACAGTCAAAATGCTTAAAATATCTATAAGAGGTAAAGATTATTTAAACAACTTTGCATCTAAAAAAATATAAAATTTTAGTCGGTATATTATTTACATGTACATGGTTCAGTTAAAGATGTTCTTTTTATATCAGTTATTTTGTCCTTTTTAAATATAATATATAATTATATATAATTGTTAACACAGTTGTGATAAAGAAGACGGTGCATTACTAAGGATACACTGCACTACTTGAGTAGTGCAGTGTATCCTGTAATCCAGATTGACATCTCTCAAAGTGGAATGGATCCACTTAAAATAAGTATTAAAAGAAAATTAATTTCTATTTGAAATAACGATTTAGGATAAGATATTAATGTTTTTTTAGACATTGGCGATGTTAAAAATAGAAAGCAGAGTATTCATTTATAGGGACTAGTCAAAGAATGTCAACTTGAAATATATTTTTAGAAATTAAAATTTCAATCAAAACGTGATTTTACTTTAAATTTCAGTTCTATTCATTTCAGCTTACTAAAGGTCGCTAGAATTTGATGTTTATTTCTTATTTATAAATTTCATGAAATCAATCATTATATTTATGAACTTTTTGAATACTTAGAATGATAAACAAAATGTGACATATTTCAATTCAAATAAACTTAACACGGAGGTAAACACGTACATTTGAGGGGGAGCAGCACGTGACTCATATTGACTTGTGCGCATTGTAATGGGATGTTACGGAGATTTGTACGTAAGGAAATTATGCTGTAGAATTTCATTATTTAAGGTAGTATAATCTATTTTTAGCTTTGTTTTATTTTATTGAGAATAGAAATTTGAAAAAAAATTTTTTTTTACCTTCTCGCTTTATCCCGCACATGGCAGGGTAAGAAGAGGGAACTGCAGGAACCATACGAACCTAGTGTTAAGACACTCCGTTATTTAGTCCCTGCTTACTTCGTCCCCGCTTTCCGCCGTTTTCGAGGCATTGCGTGTTGAGTGGCGGAACTCAACGCTGCGTTTTGCCTTAGTTGCCAGAGCGAAGAAAATGGAAATAGAAAAATCCATCTTCCCCGATTGGGGATCGAACCCAGAAACCGTCGCGTTACAGGCAGACGTTGCGCCTCTGTGCCACGACGGTCCTCAAATTATAATAAATTATATACATCATATATTCTAAGAGAGTCTAAACATATATAATTTTATATGGAAAAGACGGTTGGAAACTAACAATTGCGACTATGGGAATAAATAAGAAATAAATAGGAAACCCTCTATGACAGACGGCAGAATACTACTAATAATTTATTCTTTAGGAATTTTGATATGATGATTATATCAACTAACAGATAACTGACACCACAATCTACCGTAAACGTGACTTTATTTTTATTGTATAAATGATTTATTATTTTTGTCACTTGTCTGAGTGCGCAGGTAATAAGGTAATGCCTGTTTATTCTTACTTCGTAAATGAATAACCCACAAGGTGACCCAACATCGACTAACGTGAACATCAGCTTTGACATTAACAGTGTTAGTTAGCTGCTGAGAACGCGCCACTTTAGACCTAGTGTCCGAGTAATCTAATAGAACATGGCCGAGACTTCTCTCGAATAAACTTGTTAGCTGAAACTCGTAAGGGTAATCTAGCAGAATGTGAAAAAGCTTTTTAATTAGAGCTATTACTTATTTCAGAGTTCCACACTGCTTGTTGGGGATAGACTGAAGAAAATTTATAAATAAATTTATTTTTTGTAGTACGTATGAAATATTTGTATAAGTAGGTATAGATTAAGAAACTTTAATAGTATAATTTTTCAGATATACGCTGTACCCTGCACACAACAGGGCTCCGTTCCCTTTTCTTTTCTCTCGCGGGAATACGACGCCCTGCATTGCCGGGTAAAGAAATAAAAGTAACATTAGCTATATATTTAATTTTATAACTTTCAAAAGAAACTTTATTCTCAGTTCAAAAAGCAGCTGGCAGCTAGAATCTAATTGTGTGAAACGATTAATTTACGTAAGAGGTAAAGTTCGCTCGAAATGTCATCTCACAATGCGAGCCATCTTTAGTAATTCGTGATATCGAGAGTTATGCTTTGCTCTGTGTTCAGCGATGCTTTGCGCTCCGAGCAGGAACTATAATTATTTTGAAACTTTCTGAGTGGCTATTAACTCTATGACATATATATTTTTATAAATTGTTATTGGATCTTTCATATTAGAAATATTAGTTTAAAGTAATAATTAATGTATTGTATTTAAGCATAAAAAGTCAGTGTTAATATAATCATGTTAATTGTTACTATATGCTATTTTTAGGAAGTCAAACAAATATAGTAAATGACAAAAAATATATTTTTAAAAGATTGTTGTATCTTTTTTTTAGCTTCACGCTATATCCCGCACATGGCAGGGTAGGGTAGGTTAGGTTAGGTTTGTCAGAGGAAACTGCAGGGGCTGTGGGAACCTAGTGTTAAGACACTCCGTTGCCTAGTCCCTGCTTTCTCCGTCCCCGCTTTCCGCCGTTTTTGAGGCATTGCCTGTTGAGTGGCGGAACTCAACGTATTTACATAGATAAATGAAAAATTGACTTTTTCATTTATCTATGTATATATAAGAAAATGCAAGCATTTAGTCATTATACGTGAATACGTTATACATTATTTTTGTTATATGAATAAATATTGTAAAGATAAGATTTATTTTGTGGACATTTGTAATTTTTTTATTAAAAATCGAGATTACTACAACCATTCTATAAAGCGATTTTTTCTTATACTAAAATAATTTTGAGGCATTGCGTGTTGAGTGGCGGAACTCAACGCCGCGCGTTGCCTAGTTTCCAGAGCGAAGAAAATGGAAATAGAAAAATCCATCTTCTCCGAGTGGGAACCGAACCCACAACCCGTCGCGCTTACAGGCAGACGCTAGGCCTCTGCGCCACGACGGTCCTCAATCATTTCATAATGTTAAATTGCTGTGATTCATATAAATAATATAAACATATACACAAAAGTCAATTAATACTTTTTTCTCACCGAGTAATCGTAATACGGTCTGTGTTTTCCTCGTCAACGCCAACGTTTATTGGTTTTTCTTGACTGAAATTATTATCGTCATTCATTACCGTCCCAATTTGCCGGCAAGGGGTGTGAAGTATAATCAGGCGTAAAATTACTTTCCTAAGACTGATGACCGAAAGGCGCTAGGCTCTAGGCCCATAAACGAAAAATAGGCCGCACTTATATTATAAAATAACTTTTTTTAGGAACGACTGTTACATTTCAACTGTTACTTTAATTAATTTTTTGCCAATGTTAAGAGAATTGTTATAGCAATTGTTATATTTTATGTAAATTGGTTTTATATAATTAACCCTTTGTTAATTCTAGTTTCTGGACCTTATTAAAGTCTATGTATAGAGATATTCAAAGTCCATTAAATCCCGATTTTTATGACTCAGAGAATATATTAATATACAATATGTGTTAAATGTTAAGAGAATCTTATATTAAGCTAACGAAATTTTGACAATAGATCAAAATAAAATTATCTATTTAAGTAATATTAAAAGATTATTTGAAAGCAATAAGTAGTTCTCCTATGATTGGTTTCGAGACATATTCTTACGGGAAATCATTTTGTACCGAACAAAAAGAATACGCCGAGAGAAACAATTTTTGGACCCTCGTCAATTTGATACGTCAGGATAGCCAAATATCTGCTTAATGTCACGTTTTTGTTCCGATGTGATTTTGCGGTCGTTAACAAAGGTAAATGGGAGATGAAAATGAATGTAATGAGGTAGATCGGGTAAATAAAAGCTCTGAAAACAACAATACCCTCAATTAGGTCACTACAAGTATAGTTACTTATTGTAAGCCTACCTATTTATATAGATAATATAGACATATATTTTTACAAGAGCATTAGGTAAATTGTTTACAATGTAAGCTAAATAATAAGTCATATCTAATTATAGATTTTTATTATGTATTATTAATTTAAAATCATTACTAGTAAATATATTAAATAGCAACACTAGACAAATAAACGATAAATATGGACAATGTGGGTAGGGGAAAGGCAGATGACGCTCGACAAGTGATACGGACGCGTCGAAATTGTAATAAGGGAAATAAAATTGTAAAAGTGTAAACTAGTGTGTTTCAATTATTAAAACTTTTAACTAAACTGGAAAAGTGACTTCAACTTCAGAAGCGGGATTGAAGGAAGATAATACCATTTTCCTTTCCACGCCACCGTGAAAATGTAAGTAACGTGGAGGTACATATAGTACATTATTTTTATTTTTTTTAGAACTTTCTTTAGTTTTTCTCAACGATAATTTATTTTTCCATGAAAGAAACGTACTTTAAAGCTAATTATAAGTTGCTTACCGACCGTTAATATTTTAAATTTTACATATAATTATTTAAAGGTTTTTTTTTTCTCTTTTATTCTACCTACATCTGGGTGTGGTTAAAAATTAAATTTTATTGTATTATGAAATAAGTAATAATACTAGATCGATAAAATTATAGTGATTTATAATAACGAAGGTATAACTTAACCCATTACATTGAATAAAAGTAGTTAATACTAATATTATGCGACAAAAGTCGTAGCAGATTTTAAAAAAAAAAAAAAAATGTGTCGTAATTTTTTTTTATAGATCTCAGAATAGTGGTATTTATTTTTATTTAATTATGGTCATCTAATCGTTTTATTATATAAAAATGCTTAATCATAGCATAATGATAATCATAGCATAATGATAATGATGTGATGTGTTTAATGTTGACTAAGAAATAATACACGTAAACTTACAGACCTGGACTGGCTTCATAATAATAAAAACAGGTTATTACGAATGAGAATATAATTGTTATCTAAAACTGAGATTTGTCAGTTTCAGCTGTTTGCTATGGATCGAGGCAATGATCAACGAAAGAGAGCAGCCTATGATAGGACTAGTGCAGACCCAGGTGTACCCAGGTTCGAGGGTCAGGGTCAGGACGCACTAGGCCTAAGGCAACATACTAGTCGTGCAAGCTGGCCAGGAGGACCCAGGTATGAGGGTCAGGTCAGGAGAGCAAAACATTGTAATTCTGAGCAACCCAGGGTATCGCGGGAGCGTGGTACCGAGGGTGAGAGTATTCTGTGGCCTGACGGAGAGCGTCAGCAACTAAATGATTTTCGAGAGCGAAGAAATATGGAAAGATCTCTTCGCACGCCTTCAGTCGTACGGGATCGATCGCCTAGTACTGGTTCTCCGAGACGTGTTATGCGAGAAAGAAGCAGGACTAGAAACGGAAGAGCGCATGATGATGATGTAAATTCCACATTCAGAACCGGAAGTAAAAGGAATAGAAGTCCAATTGATCCAGGTGAGCAACCATGTACCTCTAGGCGACGTAGAGATAGTTCTTATGAGAATAATATAATAGATAAATTTTTGTCAATATTGCAATCAGTCAAGAGTTCAGATAAGTCAAAGTTAACTTTTAATACTAACATTATCCCTGAGTTCGACCCTATGTCAAAAGAGCAAACAATTTTAACGTGGCTTACAAAAGTGGAAGAGTGTTCTGAAATATACAGTTGGGATGATAAGGAAATCATTCATTATGCCCTTCCAAAACTAACTGGCGTAGCCAAGTCGTGGTATCAAAGCTTACCTAGTATGAAATTTACATGGGTCGAGTGGAAAAATAAACTAATTGAATCATTTCCCATTCGTGAAGACTACGCTGAACTCTTGACTGAAATGCTGGCTAAGCGCGTAAAATATGGAGAGTCTCTTGAGCAATATTATTACGCTAAAATTAATTTGTTAAATAGATGTAATATATATGGACGCCAGGCTGTAGATTGTCTACTGTACGGAGTTGAAGATAGGGCCGTAAAAGTCGGTGCGCAAGCTGTGCAGTTCTCAGAACCGGAAAAGGTCTTAAAATATTTTAGGACTGTTAAAGTCGGACCGAGTCGCGAAAACCATGAATCGTATTCTAAATTTCGGAATGAGCGTAGAAATGCCGGATCAACTTCTAGATCCGTTAGTTTAAAATCTGATACAAAAATGGTTTGCTACAATTGTGATGAAGCAGGCCACCCGAGTTTTAGATGTAGCAAACCTCCTGCAAAATGTTCGACTTGCGATAAATTAGGTCACCAGTCCGTTCATTGTTTTAAAAATAAATCTATCAAAGATCGTGAGAAAGACTCTAATCCTACCAACGATAAAACTGAAAAACGCGTAGCTCAATTAAGTCATACAGATGATCCAACTGCCAAATATATAATTACTATTAAAATAAACAACAACTTTGTTGATTGTCATTTAGATTTAGGAAGTCAATGCTCCCTTATTAGTCTTACTAAAGCTAAGGAGCTTAATTTGGAAATTGTTGTACCAGATGATTTGCCTGTACTTAGGGGTATTGGTGCTAACCTTATCGCACCAGTAGGTTGACGATTGTCACCGTTGAAGTACAAAGTATCAAAAAAGTCATAAATATGTATATTGTCGATGATTATGTAATAACCCAATCAACCTTACTCGGTCATTCTTTTACCGAGCAACCCGATATTATTATTACAAAGACTCCAACTGAAATTATATTTCAACAGACCCCCATTGTTAAAACGCGTTTAGTGGCAAGTAAAGATACGGAGATATTCCCCAACACGTTATGTGCTGTTCAGATCACAGCTGAACCAAGTCTTTGTAGTCAAGTTTTCGTGAATGGATCTATCAGGGGTCCAGAAGGTAAAGAATACTTTCTCCTACCAGGTGAATATGAGCTTAGGAACGGTCACGGCGCCCTATTAATATACAACGTTTCCACAGATATTTTTACAATAAAAAAGGGTTCACTTTTGTCACGTGTGACTCCTAAAGGATCGAAATTATCAAACAACGTATTAGATTCGTGTAATGTTACATTTTCAGAAAGTCAGAAAAACGAAAATTTAAACTGTAGTGATAAATTAAATAAGGATGAACAACAAAAATTACAAAAATTAATACAAAAATATTGCGATTGTTTTTCAACTGGACTTCATGATTTAGGTTTTACAAACCTGACGGAAATGACGATCGAACTTGATGATGCGGAACCAGTCGTTTATCGACCTTATCGAATGTCCTATGCTGATCGTACTTTAGTTAGAAATATGATCCAGGAAATGGTCGATCATGGAATCATTAGGGAATCAAACTCACCATATGCTAGTCCGATCTTACTAGTTCAAAAGAAAACTGGTGACAAGCGTCTATGCGTCGATTACCGAGCGTTAAATCGGAAAACTAAAAAAGAACATTACCCACTCCCTCGTATCGAGGATCAACTCGATCAATTAGCCGACAACAAGGTTTTCACATCCCTAGACCTGGCCTCGGGTTACTATCAAATATCGATAGCGGAAGAGTCACGGCACAAGACGGCTTTTGTGACGCCTGACGGCCAGTATGAGTACAACCGGATGCCCTTTGGCTTGGTAAACGCACCCTCAGTTTTTCAACGTACCATAAATAAAAAACTGCTCGAGGCAAAAATCAAGTACGCTATCGTCTATATGGACGATATTCTCATTCCTTCTAAAGACATAGAAGAAGGCCTTAAGCGATTAGAGGAGGTTTTGGTGTTGCTTAAAAAGGGTGGGCTAACCTTAAAACTAAATAAATGCCATTTCTTCCTTGAGACCATCGATTTCCTTGGTTATGAAGTAAAATCCGATGGAATTCGGCCAGGGCTGCGTAAAATTGAGGCTGTAGCTAATTTCCCTAAACCTGGAAATCAACATGAATTAAGACAGTTTTTGGGGCTGTCAGGATATTTTAGGAGATTTATTAGAAATTATGCATCATTGGCTGCTCCACTAACCGACCTTTTAAAAAAAGATATTAAATGGTGTTGGACCGGTAATCAAGATGAGGCATTCAATAAAATAAAAGAGATGTTGGTAGACAGACCTTTACTAGCGCTGTATAATCCGAAAGCTGAAACTCAAGTTCATACGGATGCCAGTAAGGAAGGTTTAGCTGGTATCTTACTCCAGGCTAATTGCGACGGGGTTTTCCAGCCTGTTTCGTATTTTAGCAGAAAAACGAACTCAGAGGAGCGGAAACTACATTCTTATGATCTTGAGACATTGGCAGTGGTTGCATCCTTAAATCGGTTTAGAGTCTACCTTATCGGTATCTCGTTTAAAATCTTTACAGACTGCAATGCATTGCGCGCAACTCTGGTTAAACGAGATTTAATACCGCGAATTGTCCGATGGTGGATTCAACTTCAGGAGTTTGATTGCACGATCGAATACAGGCCGGGATCACGTATGGCCCACGTCGACGCATTAAGCCGAAATCCAGTTGGAAATGCTGAGATTCAAACCCCAATGTTTCTCGACGTCATGATTATTGAAAGCTCTGAAGAAGATTGGATCGCGACTGTACAATCTGGTGATGAGGAGATAAAAATGTAAAAGAAATTCTGTCAACTCCTGATACAGAACAGATATTGGACATTCATAAGAATTATAAATTAAAGAATAACCGCGTATACAGAGTCGTAGGAGAGGAAATAAAGTGGCTCGTGCCAAGAGGAGTGCGTTGGCAAATACTAAAAATGAACCACGACGATGTTGGTCATTGCGGTTTCGACAAAACGTTGCAACGCATCCGCAAAAATTATTGGTTTTCAAAGATGCGGAAGTTTGTAAAAAAATACGTCTCCTCTTGCCTTGAATGCTTGCATCATAAGACACCAGGAGGAAAGCGTGAAGGAGAACTTCATCCCATAAATAAACCCAGTGTGCCTTTTCATACGATTCACGTGGATCATCTTGGCCCCTTTATAAAAAGCAAGAAAGGCAACTGTTACCTATTAGTTCTGATTGATGGATTTACAAAATTTGTCAGTATAAGACCCGTTAAGGACACAAAGTCTGCAACTACAATTAGGGTTCTTAAAGATCATATCAGTAATTTTGGTGTTTCTACTCGTCTAATCACAGATAAAGGTACAAGGTTAACAAGCGGCGCCTTTAAGGACTTTACAAACAAATTTGGCATCAAACACGTTATTAATGCAGTGGCAACTCCACGAGCCAATGGTCAAGTGGAGAGGTTCAACAGAACCATTTTAAATGCTCTCTCCACTTTAAATCACGGCAAAGATGAAAGATCGTGGGACGAGAACATTGTAGACGTTCAGTTGGGACTAAATACGACAACACATAAAACAACTCAAAAAACCCCATCGGAGTTGCTTTTT
This sequence comes from Dione vanillae, assembly GCA_037178615.1. Taxonomy (NCBI): domain Eukaryota; kingdom Metazoa; phylum Arthropoda; class Insecta; order Lepidoptera; family Nymphalidae; genus Dione; species Dione vanillae. The sequence goes on along the minus strand of JAZFAU010000034.1, from coordinate 3,576,814 downwards.
GGTTTCAACATTAAATGTAGAAGCGAAGGGATACTAAGCGCTGTTTTAAATGACACCATTAACGTGTCTTCTGAGGAGGAATTGGTAAGAAATAGGGAGGAAGCAAGAGAAAAGATAATAGAAAAGCAAAGCAAGGACAAAGAAAAATATGATAGCCATAGAAAAGCTCCAAAACAATATTCCGAAGGCGATCTAGTTAGAGTAGAGCGACAGGTACCTCATGATGGCCAGTCGCAGAAATTGATTGTTAAGTACCAAGGTCCGTACCGTATCATAAAAGTTCTTCCTAACGATAGGTATGTCGTTGAAGACACTCCGTTATCGCGTAAAAATAATCGCCGCTATGAAGCAATAGTTGCAGTGGACAAAATACAGCCGTGGCTACATTTTACTAGAGACTTAGATAGTAGTTCCGAAGAAAATGATTCTGATAATAATGAATAATTATAATGATATAATTACAATAAATGTAAATAATAATAAAGATTGAAATAATATTAATTACCCTATAAAGTAATTTTATATACTAAGTATATATATAATAAGTATAATATAAAAATAATCATAGAACAATTTAACACAGTCCAAAATATATGTAATGTAATTTTTACACTAATCTAAGTATACGCATAAATAAATAGTTATTTAAATTTAATTTAAGTTAATAAGTTAATAATTTAAGTTAATAGTTGTATAGTTATAAAACAGTTATAAATAGTTAAATATTATAATATAACATTGTTATGTTTATAAGTTAATTGTAATTAATCGTAATGTTAATATTGTTATGTTTATAAGTTAATTGTAATTAATCGTAATGTTAATATTGTTATACTAATATAATATCGTTATGTTTATAAGTTAATTGTAATTAATCGTAATGTTAAGTTAATTTGTTATAAAATCAATTAATATATTCATAAAAAGATAAAATGTAGTAAAACGAATATTTACATGTTAAAATAACCACCTATTAGTAAATTTTTTGTTACAAAAACGAACTAAAATAATAATAATAGTTTACCCCCCAACGCGAAGGGGCTCGTTAAGAACAGGAAGGCCGAGCTATAAGCCTACCTATTTATATAGATAATATAGACATATATTTTTACAAGAGCATTAGGTAAATTGTTTACAATGTAAGCTAAATAATAAGTCATATCTAATTATAGATTTTTATTATGTATTATTAATTTAAAATCATTACTAATAAATATATTAAATAGCAACACTAGACAAATAAACGATAAATATGGACAATGTGGGTAGGGGAAAGGCAGATGACGCTCGACAAGTGATACGGACGCGTCGAAATTGTAATAAGGGAAATAAAATTGTAAAAGTGTAAACTAGTGTGTTTCAATTATTAAAACTTTTAACTAAACTGGAAAAGTGACTTCATTATAACCATGCAAAGTATTCTGCATAAGTTTTTTAACATATTGGATTTTTTAAATATAGCATTATGCAATGTATAAAGTCACTATCAACTAAGAGAGTAAAAAAAATTGACTATCAAGTAAGAGAATAAACTACTTGCGTTCCATGGATTCACAGTGCAGGTGACGGGCCCATTGCGTTGTTGAAAGTGGAGATCTCAGCGGCGCTTGGGACTTCCAAACTAAGCGTAGGTCTAAAGGCACCTTTAAAATATATAAACATTCACCTGCATTTTCCGAGCCCATCCAACTCCCGAACTAAATTCGAAGTGATTAGATAATTAATTACCATCATGTCGATAATGTCGATCTCTATCGACAAATTTAACCAAATTTTGAATAGGCTTCGTTAAATGTACTCCTGCAATGATCTAAAAAACTCAAGTACGGACTGCCGGTATTGTGTGCAAAGCTTTTAAAAGTTCGATTCCATAGCCACTTCCGTTGAGTGGATCTATATCCACGTAAGCAATATAACAGACAGATTTCCTGTAAGATCAGTTTTAAAGTGTTAAATATTGAATATACACTTTTTACGTTTCAATGTTTTTAATGTATTTCTATAATATAATTTAATTTCTATAATAATATATTAAATACTTTCCAATATGTTTACTTAAGTAAAAGTTATTAATATTAATAAAAGTTTATTAATTACAAGTCATTTAAATTGTTACTAAAATAAAAGAAATATTTGAAGTTTATTTGTTTATAATATGAGGTTTTTTAAATTTAACCTCAAATGTAATCTTTTGAGGTACAAAAAATTTTCAAGTCATTTGTTTCATTATATAACAAATCAATTAATATAACATTTGTATTTAGCTATTGTAGTGCAGTGCCACGCCAAAGTACGATGGTGTTTTGTTTGATTCCTTATAGGTAAATTATTTATTGCTTTTTATCGCTACATTGAGTAAGGGCCAGAATATCGAAATCAAACGGGTGTATGTACAGTGACGTAAGTTCGCACTGGCTACCCGTTTTAGAGAAATGAAATAAAGCTCAACGGCTCATGGATAAAATATAATTCATATTTTATAGGAAACTGCAGCACTAGATAACTTCTCACTATCAATAGATTTCCGCTTGAAAGCACTAGCATTGCCGTCGGACGACAGTCTGAGGGAACTTTTAAAATTTACTTTTATTTTCGCTAATAGTTCTTTTCATGTAATAATGGTTAGTTAGTACTTCGCTTATTTGATTCATGTCAAAAATGTAAAGTCGAACCTAGAATTTTAAATGTGTGCAGAAGTAAGAAAAAACTTTTTGTCGCGTTTTCCCGTTCTCGTTTTGATTCCGTATTTCGGTATAAAATGTGAATCCACAATAAGTAAGAAATACTTAAAGAAAACATATCAAAATTTAAGTGCAGTTGAATTTGAGATTTTTGTTCTTCATCATACTGCCTTAAAAGTCATAAAAATATATAATATGGCATTGTTTGGCTCTTTTGAAACGATTGTGTAATAATCTTTGTGTAACGGATATTTATAAAAGTCTTCCTACAGAGATGCTAACAACGCATTAAGTTTTATAATGCATATAAGTGTCCAGAATAATTTCCCAAAACCAAAAGACTTGTCTATAAGTATAAAAATGTCTGAATAACAAAGTAGACATAAGTAAAGTTTCACAATTCTTTAAAAATGTGCAAATCATTGTTTTAACAACGAAACATTATTTATTTTAAATCAGTCGTGACGGATTGCAAAAAATTCAAAACTCGTCATTGCAATGTGACACACATATTTTTTTAAAAAAACAGCTCTATATTGCGATTGTAAAAGGATTTCATTGCATTCGAGATCAGGGTTTGTTCTTTCATGTCCCAGCAATCTATTTGTCTACGTCAGTCTGACAGAGAGCTATTGTTCTCAGTTGTGTCCACCGCGATATTGGCTTACGTCTGCTTAGTTAGTATTAATACGTCTGAACTGAACTAACTTGAATACAATTTAGAAATAAAAAAAATTATCTATAATATAATAACTTGTTTTGCTTGGATTTTATGACTCTTGATATTATTTCAAATTTTTCCCACGTCGAGGTACTTCAAGCTTATGTTAATATCTATATACGTAAGAAGTATCTACGCCAAGAAATCATCTCCATTCGTGTTATAGTGCCCTGAGCTTTTAGTTCAACAACAGGTTTTGTGCATCAATAAAAAATTCATCGGGCTAAAACCTAACATTATTTTACCTTGACCTTCCTGAAATTCCAGTTTTCAATATTAAACACTATGTGCTGCAAAGTAAGCAATAAGGCAAAAAGGTTTTTCAGATCCTGTATGAAGTTCTCAGACTCAATATGGCCACGTTCAAACAGACTAACAAACGAAATAGATATAGAGACGATTTGGCGAAGGGACGATACCTCTTTGTCAAAATTTATATACAATATAACTTTTTGTATATATTAATAGTATAATAAATTGATTAGGAGATAAAAATGGGTGCCTATCGTGCTTAAAATATAATTGTATATTTAAGTTATTTTTCTATAACGGTATTTCTATAACGGTCGCACTGTTGTGGCGAGTCTGTAATCACGACGACTTGTGGGTTCGATACCCAATGGATGTTTCAAGTCGAAAAGCGGAGAACGAAATGCCTTAATACAAATTTCCTTCTTTCTACGATTCCCTACCCTACTATGTTCGGGACACAGCGTAAAGCTACAATATATAAAGAACAGTATAATATCTTTTCGGCAAAAGAATTATAATTCGAGTTCAACTAAGCCAAGGATGTCAATATTTGTGTTATGAGGTCAAGACAAAATATATTAAAAATGTAAGATTCTTTAGTATAAGCATACACTCATATATATGGAATTAGAATATGATTACATTTTTGTGGATCTCGTGGATTAAAGCTTTAGTGTGACTTTATGGTGATATAGATTTGATCTAGAATTTCGCTACTGCGTTACTCTTAGACTGCCTGTTAATGACGCTATCAAATTTCTCATATATATTATTAATATTATAGTTAAACTAAGAGGATTATTTTTTAGTGAATATATTTTTAAAAACTTCTTTGGCAACATTTATAGCCTGCTCGCATATGTACGATTTATAAAGTAGTTAAATTTTCTAAATTGAAAAGATCATCAAGATGCATCAAAATGTTTATACGGGGTTTTTGGAAAGACTTTTGTTGTTTCATTTTCCTACATGAATAGATACAAACAATGAAATAAACAGAATAAATGTAATCGGTCAATTTTCGGCCTTTTTCATGAATATCATCGAAACTATTTATTTAAAAAAAATAAAAAAATATATATTCGAGATCCTGATAACAAGCCCTTTTCATTTGATATATGACTCAGTAAGGTTCGCAATTTTTTTTTAATTACCTAATTTATTCCCCGAAAATTACCCTTATTTCAAAAAAATATTTTTTACGATACACATCTGTGTTCGCGTCAGGGCATTACACCATCCTGCCAAATTTCACCTTCGGTCTAGTAGATTCAGAGAAAATTGGCTGTGACAGACGGACGGACAGGAACACGAGTGATTCTATAAGGGTTCCGTTTTTTTTATTTTTATACGGAACCCTAATAAACAAAAAAGATATTTAAATTCTACATTCAACGAGACGTGGGGACGGAGTAAGCAGGGACTAAGTAACGGAGTGTCTTAACACTAGGTTCTTATGGTTCCTGCAGTTCCCTCTGCCTACCCTGCCATGTGCGGGATAAAGCGTGAAGCTAAAAAAAAAAAAAAAAAAAAAAAAAAAAAAAAAAAAAAAAAAAAAAAAAAAAATTCAACGAGATAATGGCAAATGCTCATTTGTTCAACTAAAGAGGAGAAGAAACTTAAATCCCAATTATTCAAAACTTGATAAACATAAATCATTATAGAGTTGAATTGTAAGAAATATGAAGATGGTCTCTTAGTACAAAATGTGGCGATAAATTCAGTATACTATAACAAATATGGAAAGCTTAACAGTTATTCAGGGTGATAGATATTTTTAACGATATTTTGATCAGGAACACCTGTATAAACCTAAAACTATACCTTAAATATTAGTAAATTTTTTTGCGTAATGAGCAATTTTACTTGTCTTGTGATAGTTATAATCCCATCCCATCCCATCTCCACGAAGAACGATAAAATAAACTATTGGGTGGTTCATAAAGCCCTCGACCTTTTCATTCAAGTGTGTGCTATAAGCAAAATCAATATTTTTTTATGTCTTCACGCTTTATCCCGCACATAGCAGGGTAGGCAGAGGTTAGTCACTGCCCTGCCCTGCTGCCTGCCTTAAAAATCAATCATTTGTATACCTAACATCACACCAAACAATGTATTTGAACTAAGTCAATATTATTTACATATTGATTAAATATTTCCCGTTTGTACCTCAAAATACTTATCGTATAGACGTAGCTAAATCAACAATAATTTAGTTACACGAACCTTTAATCCGAGGCGGTGCTTCGGTGATGGTTTTCCAATCCTATTAACCGCAAAGCTGAGAGTTGATTAACTGGATGCTATAGCGAGGGTAAACGATGGTAGATATTGCAGCACGCTTATATTACTTTTCATTCAATTCTACGTTATTTCTTTGATAAAATTTTGCCTTGTTAATTATATTATACTTACCTAGGCTTAACTGACTTAAAGGGTATGTGTTATTCTTTTTTATCATGAAAATCAATTAATCAACTAAATAAAATCCAAATAATTGGTTACGAAACTCCAATCACCTTAATTCTTTTATTTGTTATGTTTGTATTACAGTTATTTGTTGTTTTATTTTCTTTTTTGTGTAAGCTCGCACTCGGAAGTTCTCGTATATTCTCATATAGTGCACGAGGTGTCGTTCTATCATTATTTGTTACACCTAGATTAAGCTCTCATTTTATATTTCTTTTTAATGAATGTATTGGTGTAAACAAATGTTGATGGACCTTTGAATAAATAAATAAAATACACAATGCATGTACAACCTATTTCATGTAGATAATTATGATAAGCCTTGAATATCTTGGCTTATCGCAATTAGAATATACATAAAAAAAACATAAAGAAAATAAAATAATTTTCAAACATATTATAATTATTAATTAAAAAAAATTAATAGAAAACATTAAATAAACCTACTAATAACAAGATATAGAACCAAATTAATCACCGATTTAACTCCTTAACAGAAGGTCTTCCTAAGATGAGTGCTGACGCATAGTCTCTAGTAGACTTGCTTTGTCTTCGATAATTGGTTCTTAATCTTAACTAAGCGGTTGTCTTCAGACGTGTCAGTCTAGGCTTTTAGGTATTAAACTATTACCTAGTGAAAATAAACACATTGTATCTAATTATGTTGTAACTGGGGGATTTATTTATTTATTTATAACTTTTCCACTTAGAATCAATAAGATGATCAAATGTGTACGCGACCAGAGGAGCCCAATTTGATAATAAATATCGAATAGAGCCTCTATGAAACCTACACACTCCACGATTTAAAACTAAAGTTGGTGGTGGCCTGGTGTGAAGAGCCCACAACAAACTCCACCAGGTTTCCGTAAATCTATAGTGATCACTTCACAAACGTCATTCTAACTTATAAATCAGAATATGTTTATTATATAAAGTATAAAAGTTTTCACTATTTTTATTCTAGTAGTTTATTATGTTATATCAGTTCGTTATAAAAAATATGCAGTGCACTGTTCGTAGAAATGGCAATGTTGATTTTCTACTTATCCCTTAAGAATGTGACTCAAGTATTCTTGTATAGAAATATATAATTTATTTCTTTAAAGAGTTTTATTTGAGTGTAACATAAGCCAACTTGTATTGTAGTCAGTAAGGCATATATTTTATTAAAAATCAGAGGACTCATGGGACTGCCATAATTTAAAGTATTTTTTCTTATAATATGAGTAATTAAATGTGGAATATTTCATTACTACAAATAAATAAAAATATTTAGGCAAAATTAAAAACGTCTTTTTAATGCTTGACTTGACCAAACTCATAAATAGGCCTGTGATATTTTGTTTAACGATGATAGGCAAAGTTGAAGTATGTTTCTCAAACCCTTCTCCATAAGTGAATATGGCTGATACAGGGCTGTCTCATAATTATCAAAAATAACATATGACATAGAAATATATTTTGGTTTGTTATTATAATTTTAATTACTTGGTCACATTTAATTTTTGACCAGTCTAGGAACCACCATAACTACTTATGGTCTAACCTGACGGAAGCGCCATAGTCGAAACAGATACTTTCACAGCTCGATTGTCGGCTCTGCAGGCCTAAACCTTGAGACTGGAATTCTAACTGGTCACGGTTCATTTCACGTCTTTTTACTACTGGCGTCGCTGTCAGCCTGCTGTGTTGGGCCTGTATCGAGGAGGAAGAAACTGCTGTACACGTGCTTTTGCGCTGTCCATGGCTAGCAGCATACAGGGCATCACCTCAGGGGTTGTCGTGAGATCACCGATAATATTTCTCATGAAGCTGCGATGATACAATGTGCTTTTCTTACTGAAGCAAAATAGACGCGCATACATCGAGTAGTGGAAATCAGCTCGCCCTACTAATACTGTTTTATTTCTTTCTTCTTTATAGTAACAGACAATCTTAATTTTATTTTTTTTTATTATAAAATCTTTTGTGTTGCGATTTTCAAACTTAAGACAAATGCTACATCAGCCCACATGTAACTGTGAATTAAATGCTTTCAAAATGTGGAATATAAAAAAAATTACAATATCAACTGTAAATAAGATTGCACGCGATTAATCCGGTAATATATTCATTTAAAACCTTTTCAAACAACAAAACGCTTTGTTTGAACGACGTGAATAAAGAAAGACACTACATAAGCTATGCATATATCCTAAGACTTGTTAATACGATATCTAAGTCCTGGTGTTTTCATTGGTTTTTGTAAAATATATATACCTAAAATTACGTCTAGAGAAATCTTTGAAATGTGCGTTGTATGTGTATGTATGTATAATATGGTCTAAGAAAAAAATGCTAATATCCAATAACTATGGCCAAAAGCTGAAAACATTAAAAGTGACAACCCTACCTAACGGAAGGATTCTCTAACGAAAATGTTGTGTAAATGTTTTGTAAAACCTAACATAACTTTGCTAACCATAATTTAACTGCTTAAAATAAATAAAATTTAATTGCTTTTGGCTTTTTCCCGCAAATAATAGATGGACAGAGGAGGCGTACTTTTATGACACTCCTTTTCCCAATTTTTGATATATCGCGTGTTCAATGGCACTGCTTTGTGTTATATATTATGGTATCAGAGCGAAGAAATGAAATAATTCTTACTTTCTATTGGGTATTGAATACCCAATCTATCTATTTAATCAACTTATATTTCTTTAATAACGCAATGTTAAGCAAGAATGGTAATAGCACGGAACGTAACTATCTATTACATTTTATATATATACTGCAGGCTTCAATATGTAAATTTATAGTTAATTTAATTTGTGAAGTGACGTTATATAAAATGTAAGCGACATTACATAAAAGGGCGGAAATTTTATATCATTAAGCTTCTAACTTATATGAACAATTGTCGAACGTACCAATATATTTAAGTTTTATTTATGTTAGATCAAAAATACCATAATTGCTTGAATAATATAATAATTATAATAAACATTTGAAAAATTCGCTAGTAGAGAATTAAGTGCAATAAATAGAGCACCCCGTTATATATTATAATTTGTTTTGTATTCGCGCTCATTACGTACAAAGTTCTAGAAAACTTCAACGTAAAATCTCATTTTATTTTGTAAGGATATTAATTTTCATTAAAATATTTATGTTTACATCGAGTATTGAATACTTCTTATAAATATTTCATATAACAACGAGCAAGCTATATTTGAAATAAAAACTTTAATAACGACCAGCAAATAAATAAATAGTAATTAAAACGTTTTATCTGGAAAAAAAAGATCATGTTTCTATTGTTATACTGCCAGAACAAATGACATAATTAGAAAAAATGAAGTCTAAATTTAGAAATTAATGATTCAGAGTTTATGTTTATTTCAGCTTTTGTTTGAGTTGATTGTAAAAAAAGGTAAATTGTGACTTACAATTTAGGATGTATTCAAAAAATAATTAGTAACAAACTCAAACAAATTTTCATTGGGAGTTAACATCGTAGTTTTTTTTTTTTTTTTTTTTTTTTTTAGCTTCACGCTTTATCCCGCACATGGCAGGGTAGGCAGAGGGAACTGCAGGAACCATATGAACCTAGTGTTAAGACACTCCGTGACTTAGTCCCTGCTTACTCCGTCCCCACTTTCCGCCGTTTTCGAGGCATTGCGTGTTGAGTGGCGGAACTCAACGCCGCGCTTTGCCCTTAGTTGCCAGAGCGAAGAAAATGGAAATAGAAAAATCCATCTTCCCCGACTGGGGATCGAACCCAGAAACCGTCGCGTTAGCCGCGTTACAGGCAGACGTTGCGCCTCTGCGCCACGACGGTTTTTACATTCTCTATTTTTCTATTTTAAAATTTACCTTAGGGGTGTGAACATAAGTGATTGTAACATGCGAACGGACAAGCAGATAGACAAATGAATGTAAGTTCAGTCTATCTAAGTATTCAGATTTTACTATTTGGCTACGGAACCTTAAAAACTATGATGAAAATGTATAAATAATATTTTCAATATGTATTAATATTTTAAAAAGCAATTAATCTTGTGGGCTAATTTTAATAAGAACATATTTTTGTTATAATATTTTAAAAGAAGTTCGTATAAAACGCTGTGGGGTAAGTTGTAACTAAAAAGCAATTCTGGAACGTGTATTCACAGACCAATCCTTAGTGAAACGGTTGAGCGACGTTCATAATGCCTTTTCATTAAACCAGGTCACACCTTCAAGTGATATAAAAAAATACTTTTGTTTTTTTTATTTTCAAAATAATGGCTTATTTATTTTACTAACTGGAATTCATATATAAATTATTGCACACGATTTTAGTAATATGGTTTCCTATGTAAAAATATTTATCCTAACAAATTTAAAGAAATAGGGAGGTTTTCAGAAAAGAGATCGACACCCCTCGAAACAGCTTTTATTCGGCCATTGTGAGCGTGTATAAATGAATTCTGGAAAAACGACAAAACACGACTTACGTTAGGGGAGCATTGGGAGAGTTTTTCTACGTTGAAAATTTCTGGAAGAGGATCAAATAAACGTACTTTCGCAATTATTTAATAATATATAAAATATTTTCAATATACATATGCCCAAGGCTGAGCTTAAATATATATTTATTAATAATTCAAAAAGCAATATGTAGCTAGTATCGTTTTGTTAGGCTCTTGAACCAAGTACAAAAAACAAAATCTAAAAATCAACTGGAAAATAATTAGATTAGTTTCCATTCTGACGTATTATATTAGAAAAGCTCACCTTGTCATAAATGCACTAGTATAAAAATGCAGAAATTTATAAAAATATGTTTTTTTATACTTTATTATTTAAAACTTTTTCGTATTTAATAATTTACGAAAAAGTCTTCGGCTTAGATATTAGCTTCTTTTTAACAACTTAGACTACATAGATGTTGACGGTAAAAATGATGTAAATTTTATACGAAAGCCAAGAAGCTACGGTAAGGGTTGACAACGAATTACCCAATGTAGAGATCGGATCTGTCTTCACTGTCTATTTATATTGCCCTACAGTGAACATAAAAGATAATTTTTTATTTGCAATTCAGATATGGGGTTATTTATATATAATTTATAACTTTCCGATGAACCTATATACAGAAAGGTTCAATCGAAGATTGCATATATATATATATATATATATATATATATATATATATATATATATATATATATATATATATATATATATATATATATATATATATATATATATATATATATATATATATATATATATATATATATATATATATATATATATATATATATATATATATATATATATATATATATATATATATATATATATATATATATATATATATATATATATATATATATATGTATAATGTAAATGGTATTGTTTATTCATTCATTATAACGAACTTTAAGGCTAAAGAAAGTTAAAAAAGGTAAAAATTTATTAAAGAGTAATATATAACAACTGTGACCAAAAATGGTTAGTCGAATTTTAAGAAGCTTTCCAAAATAATTATTGAAGTTATCAAGCCAGACGGTAAGACGACGGCAAAAGTTTGTTCGTTATTTTGTAGCTTAAGTAATATATAACACTGCTGTTTGGAAATTGAAACGCTCTCGCTAATAAATATGTCAAATAAAAGCTAAACTAAGCAGAGAAATAATTTAATTATACAATTCAATACAATTGGTCACTTTCTTTAACACTAAAATTATAAACATCGTATCTATGAGCTTCCTATATGTATGTTAGTTAAGCGATTTTTATGATCCCAGTCGTTTTCAATAATGCCTATAATTATATTATATAAAAAATACATAAAAAAACTCTTTTTAACTTAATTTTTTTATGTCTATTTTTAATTCCTGTAAAGGTGAAAGGTGAAAAAAAAAGTAAAGTAAAATAAGTGTAAAGGTGATAAAAACCACATTGACATTATTATTTCGCCATATAATTTATGTATGTAACGATGGACAGTGTAATGAATCGAAACCTGATTGCATTAAAATAAATTATAAACTATTCATCTCAAAATTGAAATAATATAAATCAATAAATTCCAGTATAATGCTACTGCTATATACTTATTAGGTTTGACGGTTCTAAACGTTTAGTCTTAAAAGAAGTCAACTGATACAAGAAAAAAGTGAATATTAGATATATAATAGAGACATTAGAATCAAAATTTCTGAAGTAAACTATATTTACCCGATTTACTATTATACATCCTAGCACGTTAATATTTGCAGAAATCCATAACGATGACAAATGATAGCGCATTAATGGTTTTCCCATTGTAAACACGATGCTTTCATAGGATGACAAACGATTTAAATATAAATATTTAAATTTTAGAACTTATTGAACAATATAAATAACAATATTTATATATGAATTCCTTGGGGCTGTGGCTTATTGACCTATGTTTTTGGACTCTCATCTTAAAGTATATTGAATATTTTATAGCATTTTAGTCCATTAAAATGTTACATTTGCTGGGCATTTACTAGAGGACGCAATTTTATTTTTGGGGCATGTAGGAAGGGGGGGGGGGGGGGGGGGGGGGGGGGTGAGATATCGCGAAAAAATTTAGCTTATGTTATACATTTTTCTTGTTTTGGAAATTATTTACTATAGTACTCCTATAATATTTAATAAAAACGTATTACAAAAGAAATATATATTGCTCCCAAGGTAATTAATATTTTACCACGTACCTTAAACTATTGTACTAAAATGTAAATAAAACATACATAGCCATGTATTCATGCATAAATCGACCTCACGTTGTTTTCCAAAAGTTTGCGTAAACTGATGTGCTACAATAATAGAAAAGTCTTGCGGCTTGTAACAAACGTAAACAACTGAAAGCTGACCTATGAAATATTCGGGTTAGTATCTGTTCGACAATATTAAATTGCAAACGAGGCGGGATATTGTTATGTACGAATTTCTAAAAACCCTTTTATTATTCTAATGTTCTCTCTTAGGCATCTTTCGTGAGACCTTCATTACTTAGGGTATTGAAAATATATTCTTTCTATTTTCAAAACATCAAAATCATAAGTTCAAAGTAAATAGTAATAGTGTATATTTAACATGTTCATAGGTTTAAAGTTAATTTGGACGTTGTAGTCATGTAAGAGACACTCGGTCTTTATAGAATTATTGCATGCTTATTATCACATTATTGCCCCGTCTATTGGAGTGTCAAGTTTTAAATTAATATTAAATATAAAAATGTATAATGTCTTGAAGCAGAGTCAATCCAACTTCTTTTGCGTTGAAAAGATATGAGCATTTTGTATGTAATTCGTGTCATAACCAAAACTTATAGAATTTTTCCCGTTGACTTACAATTATGAAATTTAGCAAGGAGTTAAAATTAACAGTATAGGGAAAATTGAAAGTTTATAGATATGTAACGTTTTTGTCATTATAAATGATATATTTCATACAGTATGCGTATACACAAATTTAAGTTTATCACAATTTTTATAAGCTATACTGTAGGTCTACGACTACAATACAAAATAATAAATAAAATAAATCGGCAGTCATAATAGAATAAAAGGTAGTAAGATTTAAAAATGATATGCACCGTATGAATTATAATAGACTGTTAAGTAAGCCTTCGATGACATTTTTATTCTGTTGACAAACGTATTTTGCTTTGGAAAGCGCCGCCTGCATTGGTTGCGTTCCACTGTTCCAAAATACCAGCTTAAAGCAATTTGGCATAACGCCCGCCCGCAAATCATTGTCGAGTGAGGCTGTATATCGTCTGTGTTGCCTTAAGAATGTGGATAGTAAATATAAAAACCATATTTGTGTAGCTGTGAAACAATTTAAAGGTATTAATCGAGTATGTTGTATTGTTTTTTTATAACACGCGACTTTTTCAAAATCTTGCAATAGTCCTTGGTCACTTGCACAATAAGATGGCATCTATCTGTCATTACATAATATGATCATCTGTCAGTTACCATTTATAGCACAATACCTCCCAGCCAACTGTCCACCAGTCTGTTTTTATATAAAAGTAAAAAATAATACCAATATACGCGATTAACTCGCGTCAATTGATTTTTAACGAAAAATATGTTAAATCTGTACATAAATGTTAAACGTTAAAAAAATATCATTTTAAAACAACATATCAAAATAATCCATACGTAGTACATATATCCTACTTGTGCTGTGAAAAGTTGTGGTCATACATCAAAATGACATTACCTTAAATCTAATTATAATTACATTTAAAATTTGAATATGAAATTGAAATAATTTAGCTCGCCAAATCACAATACCAAGGTTTTATTTAACCATTCATTCCGCGTGCCGCCTGTTAGATGCAGGTGGTGTTGAATTGTTCAGGAAAAAATATAATCAGTATTTATTCCGCCCGCGAACAAGCCCTTGTTATTTCCACAGAGGTGATCTGCATAAAAATGCACTATCTCTTACAATTCCTGTGCAGACGCCGTCAACTTCTAAGGTTGAACACTTTTGTTGGACATTATATTTGCAAATTAAATTTAAAATATAAATCGTTAAAAATTTATACACCTATAATGATTTTATGAATTTAGTTTAACGACGTCACTGCCTCATTTATTTTATATTCTACTTTTTGTACAACGTCAAGAGTATTTAATGATAAAACACTGTTTTCCATACATTTTATTCATATAGAAAACTCCTTTTCAGGTCCGTCGATAGTCAGTGTCAGTGTCATTTCGGGTGGAAAGTGGAAAACTGAGTTTTAACACTAGATTCTCTTAGTCATTGACTACTAATCACTAAGTAGCTTATACGAAAATTACAGTTCAAATTAAAGATCATCAAGAGCAAATTAAATATAGGGAAAAAATAAGGAGTAAGGTAGTTTGGACTACGGGTGACCAAGTGACAATAAAAATTCATATAACGGATGTCGAATTTCATATATTGGTGAGATATATAAAATATATTTCTTTAATCATTATATTAAAAAGTAAATAATAAAGCCAAAGGAAAACAGTAAACGAAAAAAACAGTAAAACTAAGTGTCGTTTTATGGCCAAGGGCGTACAATCTGTGAGTCGTAATGTCACAGATAACTTAACGGCCAGTTTAATATTACAGTTTATTATTCACGCTTTTCCCATTTCCATAGAAAAAATTCTGTTAAATTATAAGGAAAAGCTCTATTTAACCAATAAATATATGTATATAAGTTTAACCAGTAAATATATATATAAGTAACAATTGTTTATAGGTTTATAATATTTCCACATTGTAAAAACAATAAACAAATCAAAATGTAATTGTGAAAACATAAAAAATAGGAAAAAAATAAAGTTAACACTTTATATACTCTGTTATTAAATAACATATAAACTTATTCTTATTTTAAACTATCAGCTGGCGTAGTGAAACTATCACAGTATGTAAAATATAGCGATTGGCGTCGTGGCGCAGAGGCGCAACGTGTGCCTGTAACGCGACGGTTTCTGGGTTCGATCCCCAGTCGGAGAAGATGGATTTTTCTATTTCCTTTTTCTTCGCTCTGGCAAAACTAGGCAAAGCGCGGCGTTGAGTTCCGCCACTCAACACGCAATACCTCTAAAATGGCGGAAAGCGGGGACAGATAAAAGCAGGGACTAAGCAACAGAGTGTCTTAACACTAGGTTCGTATGGTTCCTGCAGTTCCCTCTGCCTACCCTGCCAATGTGCGGAATACAGCGTGAAGCTAAAAAAAAAAAAAAAATTAAAACATGTTTCTACAGAGTAATCAATGCTTTAATTATATCATGAAACTTAAGAACAGTAATAAAAAACTATACAGCAAAAAGTAAGTAAATACCTAGTGTCTTTGTATTTTGTATAATGTATATTTTACAATGAATTTATTACAGTTTACAATAATATACATAATGTTATAACATGTACAGGATCGTCGTGGCGCAGAGGCGCAGCTGCCTGTAAACGCGACGGTTTGTAGGTTCGATTCCATTCGATTTTTCCATTTCTATTTTCTTTGCTCTGGCAAATAGGCAAAGCACGGCGTTGAGTTTTGCCAGTCATCATGGAACGCCTCGAAAGCATGCGAAAAGCAAGAAACAAGAAAGAAAGAGTGTCTTAATACTAGATTTCTTTCCTTCCGGGTTCCTGCTGTTCCCTCTGTCTATCCTGCTAAGTAAAAGCGCGAAAATATAAAAAAATATGTTAAATACTAGGAACCGCTTGCGGCTTCATCTGCTAAGTAAACTGAAATAAATAAAACTGAAATTTTGTGAAGTGGAACTCTGGGTGACAGGTGTCAAGGAATAATGATATGAAATGTTCTCGATTTTGATAAAAATAGGTTACTCATTTTATCAACTTTTTTCATTAGTGCGTGCCAACATAAACCTTTCTTGGATCCAATTTAGTGTTTTTAATCTTATGTTATGACATGTGGCAACATTTTTATAAAAGGTTACGCTACGTAAGTTAAGATAAATAAGGTTATTTATGAAGCTAAAATAATAAGAAGATAATTTGATAAATAGGTGAAAGTAATTAAATCAAAGATCTAATTGTTTAAATAAATAAGTTATTTGGACAAAATCACAATAAAAGCGAAACATTCGTTGGTTTCGCTATGTCAAAATATGAAGAGACAAATGTTGTGATTTGATATTTTATTACCAAATTGTACTATGGCTGATTTATTAATCTATTAAGTATTTTTGAATATATTTAATATCCAATGTTGTAATAATTTATTAATTGTTATATTTATACTGGAATTGTATTTCGAAAAATTAAATTATATTAATTTAGTTGGTGGCTTTAAATTATATATATTAATAGTTTGTATCGAAAGTGGTCGTCTGTGTATTGGTATAGATAACGAAGTATGAAGGTTTTCGCGACCGTTCCTGTGAAAATCATCGTGAAGAGAACATCGAATAATCGCAGTAATCGAGTAATACAATTATATTATACTCAGTGTAAAACAGTGTAAAAGTTTTCTAAAAATTTTTAAAATAATACATTTCAATCAATATGTCTACTGTGTTTTTTTTTTTTTTTAGCTTCACGCTTTTATCCCGCACATGGCAGGGTAGGCAGAGGGAACTGCAGGAACCATACGAACCTAGTGTTAAGACACTCCGTTACTTAGTCCCTGCTTACTCCGTCCCCGCTTTCCGCCGTTTTCGAGGCATTGCGTGTTGAATGGCGGAACTCAACGCCGCGCTTTGCCTTAGATGCCAGAGCGAAGAAAATGGAAATAGAAAAATCCATCTTCTCCGACTGGGGATCGAACCCAGTAACCGTCGCGTTACAGACGCTCCTCAAAATAAAAAGAAGTATACTGAGTTACATTTAATATTCAGAACACAATGATACCCTTAACGCATCCAGCCAGACATTACCTACATCCAGAAAATAATTAATTGGAAAAAATTGTTTAAATAATTGGAAACATCTATTTTTCATATTCTCATAATTATTACCGCCGAGCCGTGCCGAGCCCAGCCGCGCCCTGCCTTGTGTTTGAGAGGGCAAGTATCTCAAGTTGTTTATGTATATAAAAGAACTGCAAAACCGCAAAATAGTGTAAATGCATTTATAGTATATTTTTAAATATTAACTATATCGACATTTTTAAATAAATTTATTTTTCAATAATGATATTAATCCATACATATATCTATCAAACTTCACTATAATATTCTCGATGTTAAATGTAATCCAAAAAATAAAAGCGTAAAAATGTAGTAAAATGTAGAAAGTATATTTTATATGTTGCTTGTGGCATATGAATATTAAATTAATTTAATTTTATAATATAACTTTAACTTCATTTTACATTTTTCCCGCATTTATTCGGGATCTGGATAGGGTTCCATATATACCTATACTAAAATTTATAAAAATCGGTTCAGCAGCTTAGACGTGAAAACGTAACTGACATAGTTACTTTTGCATTTATAATAACTAGGTATTACTGAAGAATTAGGAAATCACCTGAAAAGTAAAACAACGCTATAATTTACTGTACGCCTATAATTTTACCATCGTACTACAAATTTTCCCCGTTAACTGTCAATTTCACATCGAAATAAGTTTCAATTATGTGAGCTGCGACGGAAGTTAAATTGATTACTATTGAGGCTCGTGACGTCAGTATGCTGATATATTTACATACAGATATTTGTTTATTTTCTCTAATTAGATTACAGAAAAGAAAAATAAGAAGGTGATATTTTGTGACATTTAATTTACAAAATGCTCCACTTTTAATAAAAAAATAGACTTTTGGTAATAAGTCAAAAAGTAAATAAATATATAATTATATGAAATACTTATATAACAGATTATTATGCATAAGGTATACTATTAAATGATTAAAACATATTATGTAAACTACACATAAACATATTATGTAGTAATTCAAAAATTACTCTAATACTTCAATTCTATTTTATGTGTGCACTTTTTATTCTATTTTAATATTTCAGCACTTATGCTAGTTCCTTTTAAGTCTAATTTTCTACTTTTTCAAGCTAATGTAAGCTTATTATTTAATAAATCCCACTAAATTGAAAAATGTTACTGATTTATTAGTTTACTAATTTTATATGATTTGAAATAGTCATTTTTCTACATATTTGATGTTTTTTTACAGGGATTTTTAATATATTTCATAATATGAGTAAAAACAGTATTAAAAAGTGTTTAATCTTTTAAAAGTTAACTTAGTACAGTGTCAGAATAAACAAAACTAATGAAAGACGTTAATTTTGTTCCCTTCGCCAAGAGAAACAAATGTCGATGGATTGTCTGCCCTATCATTAATCTTGAAGACTTTATTAAGTGTCCACAGAAAATTTCAAAGAAAATATAAGGGCTTAGTCAAGTGTCGTAATTAAAAGGAAGGTTAGAAAATCATTTAAGTGGTTTTCTTAGATCTTCAATATATATATATATATATATATATATATATATATATATATATATATATATATATATATATATATATATATATATATATATATATATATATATATATATATATATATATATATATATATATATATATTGCTGTTCATTCAAACAAAGTAAGGCAGGATTAGTTTTATTTTTATTTTATTATTAATGTTATTTTTAATTTACTATTTACTTTACACACTAACCTACAATGACACAATGAAATTACTGTAAAATGTATTTTTTAAGCTTAACCCTTTACCTGAATATTTGGGTAGACAAAGGGAACAATAGTATTAAAACACTCCGTTCCCCATTTTCCGCCTTTTTAAGGCATTGCATATTGAGTAGTGGAACTCAACGTCGCATTTTGCCACGTTGCCACAGTAAAAAGTGGAATTAAAAAGAGGCTTCTCCGAGTGGAAATCGAACTCACAAACTGTAGCATGCAGGTAGACGCTACGCCTCTGCGCCTCGATGGTTCTCGATGTAAAGATGTATTGTGTATATTTTACCCTATGTTTAAAATTGTGATACATTTTTGAGCTAACCACTTAACTTGTCATTAACTTTACCATGTTACAACGCAAGTGCGTCCCTTTTAGAGTGCTTTTAGTATAATAACTGGGCTACTATACCTGAAAAAGGATTAAGGTGTATCTTGCTTAGTAACATTCTAACAACCTCTTATTTTTTTAATATTTAAAGAATACACAAGCAATATATTACTAAGTAAATATGTAAACTTTGATTGCAAAACGGAGCAAATTATTTCATACAATCAATTTCTGTTCTAAAATTTTATAGACTTAAAAAAAATATTTTAAGTAATAATAATTGGCAGGGTATGTACCTTAGCTTACCGAGGTATGAAATGTGTATTTAAATGTAACAGAATAAAATCATTGTATCAATTTTAGTTAATTATATTAAAGTAGAAGTAAAATAAATAAAAACTATTTTTTTAAATATATTTATTAAAGTTGTTTTCTTTTTCATGGTGTATAGTGCGTATACAGGATATATAAAGAGAATCTTCTAGATGCTGAAAGCAGTTTGTACTCCTTTTTGATGTGAGTGGAGTGTCAGAGTGAAGAAACAAAAAAAAACGAAAGGACCTCAAGTGCGTGTCGCAAAGGGAAATTGTATTTGTACCTAAATGTTTTTAACGTAATAGTTCATCTGTCAAAATAAAAAAATAACAAAGTAATTGAAAAAACCACTGATGTGTATAATTCATCATGTTTTCGGTTGAGCCGCCGCTTTTGCTTTGAATTTTGCTCTATGCAATACCAATTTTCGTTATTTTTTAGGTTTTTCACCACAATTTTTCTCTTTTTTTGGTTTCAATTTCAAAATTCACACTAAAAATATGAAAATATTACTATTCCATTAATATTTTTTCTCTAATTATAAATAGAAATCGTGGGATGTACCTAATTCCACGTAGGGTAATATTTGTAAAAGTATATTTCACAAGAGATGTGCTTTAGGCAATCAAAAGTGATATAAACAAACAAATATATTATAAAATATATAAATATATGATAAAATTATATTAAAAGGTCACAAAATCTAAAAAAAATAATAATAGGACGCTTATTATATTTCAGTCAGTGAAATTAACAAAATATCACAAAAATATATATGTAGCTGAAAACAATAAAAATATTAATATTGGAAGTTTATTCAAGACTGATTATTCTGTTATTATAACGTAAAAAATACGATTTTTTTATTAAATACAAGACATCTTTTGATTCAGATACTCGTACATGATGTGGCGAGCGACATCGTTTGCGTCGTCTATGAAATTTAAAGTTTAATTTTTCTGTTCCTGTGGTACTTTAAAAAATTTCGCTTTTATACCCTATTATTATAGCTAAAGCATATTTAATATACGTTCGGATATACGTTATTTGTCAGACAGCATTGAGCTGTCCATATACTTCACATTGAATACAATAGCAACGCAAAAGAAAAAAATACCATTTCTTATTATATATTTCATATTTATTTATTTCGCAAAATTGAATATCGATTTGCTGTCAAACCGTGGCCACAGGTGTCGCAGAACCTGGTATTATCTTGACGTTTCTGTGGCTTAGAGGGAGTCGCTTAATTAAAACGTTCTGGAAACTGAAACTTTTGTTTACATTAGGGCTTATGCTAATTTATTGTAAATGTAACCCTATTGATCAAGACCTCTTAAGATTTTGAATTTCAGTTCCAGTGGCCCCGTGGGATTATAGGTTGTGAGTTCTATGCCCAATTGTAAAAAATATTAATTTTCATTTCTCCTAGAAATGCCAATTTGATTTTCGCATGTCAAAATGTAATGTAGCCTATCCTAGTATATGAGAGGTAAAACTATAGGATGTCGCTTGTTGTAATGTTATACGGCTAAAGACTCAAAGGTAGCATGTGTTGTTTATAGCAGCAGCTGCTCTAACATCGTACCCGTTAAATGTGATGCATGTAATATATAGAATAAGTACAATAGTTGACTATAAAACATTTCTCTGGAATAATGCCAAATACAAAACGATATACTAAAATCCTTAAAGCCTTTACGTTGAAAATTTGTTAGTTGCAGTAATTTTCAATTTGTTTCACAAATAAAAGACTATTTTAATTTAATTTATATGGAAATAAATATGGAATATAGCTTTTAGGCCGTTTTTATTTAAATATTTCCGAAATATAATATTAAAATATAGTCTATGATATTTCAATCACGCAACTTACCCACATGCTTGGGCAAAGATATTATTTCAAATAAGCTTATTACTTCTGTAATTTTAAACCTACAAAGCTAGATAACAGTCCTATTATTTAGAAGAATAATAATTATTTTTCTTGTTATTTTATTAGTAAATTATGTAAGAACTTTTAATAATAGCTTAATAGAATCGTCATTAAAGAGAACATATTAAAATTTGAATGCAGCGAGATTTGAAACCGTGCATCATGGAAACCGTAAAGCGCTATGACCACTAAACAATGCGTTCGTCATTGCCCTTCGTCGTAATTGTAATTTCCTTTTATACAACTTATTTCGTTGTTACCATCTCTACACTCTGCAGAAAGATTTTTACAATGTGCCGGTACCCAAACATTACTACAAAGATCAATCATTTGGCAAGAGAGAATGTTACAGTAAGTGTTAATCCACACTAAGGTTGGAAACAATATTTAATATAGAATCATCCTCATCGGAAAACTAAACAAAAGGATATTATAATTAATATTTTAACAATGGATTCTACTGCACTTTTTCAATTTTTTATTATACTGCACTGGCATTTGAAAGTACAACGCTGAGCACCGCCACACGTTGTGTGTCTTGTCTTGATACTAGCCTAGTTATTGAACTAATAACAAAATGAGTGTAGATATATAGCTTGATATAATAGAATTCCTCATTTTACACTAAATTTGCCACAACAAAATTTAAATAAAAATTAAAAACGGAAAACTTATTACGCAATTCAGGAAAATTTAAACGATAAACTTTTTCAAGAAAAAAATATAGTGATTTTTCTGTAATAGTTCTTTTTAATAAAAATAAAAAGTCTTTCTAATATATACGTAAATTATTAATAAATACTTATTGCCTTGTAAAGGAAGGAAATAATAAACGTTAAGGGGTTATTTTAGTTACAAATGAAACACCGTGTTCATAGCGACATCATTGTGTACTTTATTAATTACACCATTAATATGGATTCACGTAGCACAACGTAATGCGATTATAGCTAATTATAAACCTTTGTAGAAATTACTAGTTGCATTCAGATTTGTTTCAATAAATTTACTAACAAAAATTATTAAAACTAATTTTATATAATACAATAATTTCTATTTAACGATTAAATATTTATAACTTTAATAATATATACGCATTATAATCACATTACGAGATGATATTTCAATCCTATACATTTAATATTACACAAGTTTAACAATCAATTGAAAACATCCTTTAATTTCTATAAACTACATTAAAAATTGTGTATATATCACAAAATGTATGTTTGATATCATATTAAACTCTATGGTTTATGTATTTATATTAAAAATAAAACTTTTTCTATGAACAAATTACTTTTGACTTTTGAAAAAAAAACTTTATCGTAGCACACGCCTACATCTAAACAGAGTACATGAAAATCTCTAAGACCATTTAATGATTTTGTATGTACCTATAATAAATTTATTTTATGTTAGTAATTTATTAGGGATAAATTGTTTTATTTTTCTAATACAAATGGTCAAACATTACTCAGCGTTTTTTTTTGATAGAGGTGAAATATTTCAAAGAGATCTCAAATAATGAGATTTTCAAGCTCCTTTTAGGCGTAGGTGTGTTATATGGATAAATATTTGTCGACGTTTCAAAGCAAAAAAAATAAATAAATCCAAATGTCAAAAGTGTATTTTGCCCCTCACTATAAAATTATCTTACTATTTTAAATCTTGTAATTATATTGTAACGGTTAAATAATGAATGACTTTGTTAATAAACATTTTTAGTTTTATTGCCAAAACGTCGATGTGTTCAAGATTTTACTACATTTATCGAAACAAACGTATATTTTTATTATAAATTAAGTGAATTAAGCTTTTTATCAAAATAATTAACGTAACTACCGAGTAAATATATAATAGGCTTTTCTTAATCTAAGTATAAGAACGTGAATATCTAGTAAATTATGAATAATCATAATTTATCAATATAAAGATAAATGATATGAGATAATGATCGTAATACATATACGTATTGTCTTTTCTTTATTATAGTACATCTTATTTCTAGTAAATCTATTGACGACTAAAATAATATATAAATGTCATACAGTGCCTTCGAATTACTTTATAGCAAGTGTTAAACGGTTTCATTTTTACACAATATTGCAAATAACAACTAATGATTTCCAAATAATTGCTATAATTCGCTCGTTAAATTTAGTATATTTAACTAATACGCTTATTTATTAAACACAATAACTTAAACGTACAGTAAAATCAATTAGAATAAAATATTAATACATTTTATTTATTTGATTTAGCTATTAACTTGCTTATATTATTTCAACATAAAAAGCTTTGTTTTGATATTTTTTGATATATGCATACAAAATCGACTAAGCAATGGTCGACTCACTGCGTCCGTGGGTTTCATATGCATTTCGTGGTTGCAGTACAAGGGGAAGTATAGTTTATGAGTATAGTTTAAGAGTTGACAAACTAAGTTGTTATATGCTTAATTTGTACGAAAAATTTAAGAGTTATTATTGAGAAGTATGGAAGACTAGTAATATATTGTCGGAATATTCGGAAAAGCTGATGATAGGGAGTACAATTCCAACAAAGCCGTTGTTTTTGGAGTCAGTCCCTACAAAGAATACGGCAATAACATAATAAACATCGAGCAACAGTTTATACTGTAAGCTAATTTTAAGTAAACAGTTGAAATTCTTACTTGGCTAGGTTCAAAAATAACTTTAAATAGTTAAAAAGTGAATCAATACCTCTATTTGTTTGTATTTTTAATTTAAATATTATTTTCAATATTGTTATATTTGTTTCTTCTTGTTTAAGGTGTAATTCTGTAGTAAATTTTCATTTTATTAAAATTACACTTATTTAAAAATATAGAAATACTACAAAGTTAGCCAGTTAGTGGCCAAATAAAATATTTACTAAAAAAATCATGGGTCTTGGAAATATAATGTTTACATAAAAAGCTTTACTTATCTTTATCAAGCAATTTATAAGTCCACTAAAAGGTATTTTAGTAGGCATATATGTCAAGATATTAATATGTAATCCACTGGATTAACTAAATTGACTTTTATCTTTCAAAATTACTATCCCTAAGTAAATAATTATTTCAATTGATACTGTAAAAAGGTTTCTTCTCTTTATGATTTTTTATAAATAATAAAAATTATTAATCGTTTCTATACTTTAAATATTAATAATATAAACAAATTACATGTTGTTTGATAGTTAGGTAAATCAAACTGGGTGCTATGAGAGTTTGAAGCGACATTGATATGAGCTTTCATATGTCTAACTTTACTTTAGCTGTAGTAATAGTATTATAAGCGAATCGACCGATGTCAAACGAATATCATCGTTTGATTTTTTTAATAATTTATTTAACATTCATCTTGCACCAATCAATAGTGGTATACTATGGAAATATTAATATGTATATATATTAAGTACATAGTTTTTAAATTATTATATATTTAAAAAAATGGAAGAGCTTTAAATACGTCAGCAATTTTGAGTGTTAACAAAACTATAGCAGCGTCAACAGACGTGCCTTACGCAAGTGTAAATTGTATGCCTTTGTGACGTCTCGAGTAGACTTTTAATAAAATGAAAGCTTTTTCATTTGTGCAGCTTTGTTTTGATTTAGAACAGTGCTAGCTCGGTACGTATTACAATCGCTACACAATGTCATACACCCTCAGTATTTTTTATGAAGAACAGTTATGATCCTTATTTGTAAGTAAAGATTCTGAGATTGATTCATGTTATTATCTGTTGATAAAAAATAATCTTTAATATTTGATCTTCATAAATCAAAGAGGAAAAAACAAATTAGATAGCAAGAAACGTAAATTCCAGTCAAATGAAGCTACTATTGCTTATTAATATAGTTATCGAAAAGGTATCCCTTTCAACAATTTGCTCTTCACCGGAACAGATGCAGGATGCTCCCTCCACCAAAGTTAATATTATTAATTCCCGTTACAAGTCCCAGTGGTAATTATTTTGCTTTTATACAAGCGTATGAGTAGCTTATATTTTTGCGTAGGAGTGGGGGTATAAGGATTTCATTCCCTAAAGAGAAATACGCATCGCAATGTTTTATCCGTACTCTACTTTAAGAAATTGTTTTTTAGATGGTGGGATGATTTTTAACGACAATTATAAAAAAAAGTAGTAAGTTCCCAAGTTAAGTTTGATATTTTTTGTCCGTATTTATTGCGTATAAAATAAACTTAGGTTTTAGGCAAAATATATTATATTTTTACAAATTATAATACAATTATTAACTACAAAAACTGCAATATTAATAATTCAGTCGTATCCATCTTGCATACATGCATTAATATTTGAACACATTGATTTAATGTAAGAAAATAATATGCCAACAATATTACTAAATTTTATTATTTATAATAATTTCATACGCATTCTGTTACTAAGTACCTATTTATTAAATAAAATTTTCAGCACATACAGTGCTATTGGTTAATTTTATATTAAACTACATATATTCACCATTTTAAGTAATAAGATTACCTACTTATATAATTTAACAACAAATTGATACGTTACTTTTTGTCTATACGAGTATTTTCATATCCCCATAACTAGCCGACACTTGAGTCCCCAAACCACGTTAGTCTTTCCGTGACGTGACATTATATTTGAACTAATTGGTAAAAAATGACTACGTTATTTATTTTGACATTTACAATTTCATAAGGCTTCTTTGTAATAAACTCCTACGTTGATCTGAAACAAATGAAAAAATATTACAAAATATACATTACATATTATATACTAAACTAATGAAAGTTACTATTTTTTTTAATTAAAACAGCATACATTTCCTACTTATTTAAATTTAATTTAATTCTTAAATTTGAACATATATAAATATACATTATGTAATAATGTAGTAAAAAAAATATAACTTTAATTGTTTGGTTTTAAAAATTGATTAAGTTAATTGGTGGGTAAATAAGTTCATCCATTAAAGTAATATTTCCGGTTAAATAGGTGCTCTGTTGAATTATTCGCTGTTAGTATGTTTGTCATGAGGTTATTGTCAATTACTTACTGACAACGTCTCTGCTAGGTATTGCAGTGCTATTTACATTATTAACATTTGTTATTTACATTGATAAAATATCCTTATAAGCTAAGTTTTTTTAAGAAGGATAATTGTAAATGTACAGAGTGTTTCCGACAATGCAGCCTTTGTCAAAACTACCTATAAGGTGAAATATTTCAAAGTTACAAAAAAATAGGTAACAATTATCAATAATTTAAATACAGGATCATTTTTCCCCTTTCAAGATATTTATACGTGCTGTGTAACGTGTGAGGTAATCATTATTAAATACGAATTACGTATAGATCTCGTACTACAAAAATACTATTAAACATTGTCAATCATCTGTCACCTTTTATCTAAAAATATAACCAAAAGAGAAAGAGATATAACTTTTTGCTGCTTTGACAGGATAGTGTACACTTGCATCATGCTTGACAAATGGTGTTTTATTTTGGAACAATAATTTAATTATTTTCTTTGTTTGAAATAACATAATTTTATTTTCGTAAATATAGTTTTATATTCAGTTTATAAAGGCTAATTAATACTATACTTTAAATCAAGGCCACGGTAGCAACCACACACAGATCACTGTATAATTGCCTAAAAGAAAGTAAAAGTAACTTACAATATCAGTACATGTACACTAAACGACGTGTATTGGACATCCATCTTTCGATCTGACGTTATCCAAAGGTGGCGGTATCACCACATACGTGTCGCGCCCGGACAGCTCGTCATCCCCCGCGAATAGGGGTGGAGGGGGTATGACATCATTGTCCACCTCCTCCTCTATCAGCACCTGCCTCCGACGGCCGGGCATGTAGTTCATCACACAAGTCACAGCGATTAGGAAGAGAAAGAACACGAACACCACGTCGAACATTATTAGAAAGTTAACCATTACTAGTTGCATTCTTAGCAGTCACATTATGTGCCTTCATATATATTATGGTAATCGTCTTGCTTCAGGACATGTTTGAAATGCTTGCAACCTGAAACAAAAACAACAACATATTCACATAAATTATATAATATGATAATTTAAAATTCTTTGTTGCAGCAGATTGTTGTAAAATTATATGTTTAAAAAAGTAAAACTTAAATAAATGTCTTCTGTGTAAATACAGTATGAATCCCGCGAAAATTCAGCCAAGAATATTTCTCTTGTCTCTATCATTGACATCGTATTTGACATATACTCTAAAAACTTATATATTTTATGGCTTAACATTATTTACATTTAAAAGTCACATTTAAATTTCTCATACATATCGAAAATGTAAAAACGTTAGTTCTCATGTACGGTGTTATATATAGAACATGTAATTGTCAAAAAATGGCCTCACAGCGATGTTTTGCTGTCATTGATGCTGCTTAAAATGTTTACATTCATTCTTTCTTGTTATGAGAATATAGATAGGAATTGTTATTGGATCCTCTTTGTTGAAGAGTCTTAAATAAACATATTATTTTTTGGCGCTCATTTGACGGTATTTCGTATATTTTGCGTTGACACAACGTTTACTAAGTATTACAAAGGTTCAAATGGTATACAGAATTCATTTTGAAATAAACCCTCCTTAAGCAATATTTGTCTTCTTAAGCAGTCAATTTGTAATTGTTCGTAGTCACAAAAACTTTAAAATCGAAAATATTATAAAACTCTCTGTATTACAAATGCTAAAATGCAAAAAATATAGTGACAATTTAGATCTTATAGGGTAACAAATTTAGCAATTTAGAGGACAGAATGAAAGCAGGTAAAAGCTAAATGGCTCATTTAGGAAACTTGAAATCTATTTAAACCGGGCTATTTATCTCTGGATGCAGATGGCAGCTTAGTTAAGTATGACATTCTGGATAAGAGAACTTGCATGAAATTGTTTGCAATTTATTGATTGTCATTAATAAAAAATATGTTGTTTGTACAACGATACATGGTCATAAGATTTTGAAATTCATCTTTAAACTTAAAAGTAGAATTATTATTATGAATTATAGGGATATCGAGATTAGGATTGAGAAATCATGACATGTTATATTTTTTCTATTTCAAGGCAACTCTAATTAGATATAATATTAACCATGTCAAACATGTGTTTTACCAGTAAAGTTTATAATAAAAATATATATAATTTTCTTTTTATAATTTCCATTTAATCTCCATTCGGGGAAATGATTAATTTTCTACTACTCAGTGCGAAGTGTCTCTAATTATCGCAAAAAACGGAGAACGGAGTGCCTGCACATTAAGTTCTCTTTATCTTGCCTGCTAGTTTTATAAAATATTAAGCTTAAAAATTGTTATATAAATTTCAGAAAGCTCAAAGTTTAAAATTATATTTTTGGCTGAAGCGTTGTAAGGTGAATGTAATATCCGCTGCAATCTTGTTTATTTAAAATGCGGTCTTCAAAGACTGAAATGAACTTTATTCAGAGGATCATGGGCGGTTTTATTACGTCTGACTTGTTTTCGGGATTGAAAGTAACACTGTGGACTCTGATCACGTAATTATTGGTCTCGTATTGAAAGACTGACCTACATTGGCGTTGAGACCATTTTTCATTTGTTATTTGTGGATATTGTTTATTTATTCTGTGCAAAATCTGATACTTTTTATGTCTACTACTTACTTCTACTTTAAAACTTAATTCGTAAGGCTTTATATTAAAAGTTTTAAAATAACAGATAAATTACTTAACCAAAATACAGAAGAATTTATTTGATTTAACTCAGAATGACGATTTAATAAAATAATTATACGGTATTTATCCGGATTTTAGATAAGGATTCCTCATTCAAATGCGTGAATTAATTTCATATCTCGTTCTAATAAAACAAGACATTATACAAGTTTATTTAAAAATATATACAGTTCCATACTACCTGGGTTTTTACTATTCAAAGTTTGTTATTTTTTAGTCAGTGCTAAACATATCGAAAACAAATTTTATTTAGCTTAATTATATTTTGCTTTAAAATATTTTATATTAATATATGATTCTTAGCAAAATCAATGAAAAACATTGTATTCAATTTTACAGTAAAATATAATTTAATCACCATTGTTACTTATCGATATATCACGTCAGAAAATATCAAATTACCTATCATCAATCTTTTCCCGAAATTATAATTAATGAGACGGCAATTATTATTAATATATATATATATATATATATATATATATATATATATATATATATATATATATATATATATATATATATATATATATATATATATATATATATATATATATATATATTAATATATATATACGCAGAAAGTAGATTTTTTTAACTTTATTTCTTTTGTTTTGTTTAACAATTTCTGTATAAAATTTTAGTAACAATTCGTCTATTCAATCGTACTAATACGTCAATATGATATTTTGCTTTATTTTGACACATCTCGAACATGGTAGGGTAGGCAGAGGGAATTGCAAGAATCATAGAAACATAGTGTTTAGACACTGCGTTACCTTGTTCCCTCCGTCTCCGTCTCCGCACAAAAAATAAAATGACGAAAATCAATACTTCGTTTCGTCTTGCCTGTGACGTGGGTTAAACTCACAATTTTTGCGTTTACAGTCATTTGGCGACGAAATTAAAAGTTTAAATTTTACTTGGAAGTATCTTATAATTTCTTAATAAAATTCTATAAAGTAATCCATGGAAATCCAAAATTTAACATAAATCTAGTGTACTAGCTAACAAAAGCTGAATTTAACAGATTTAAAATCATATTTTGATGCCTATTGTATTGATTTAGTGCAATGATTATTAACTTAATCAACAATATATTTGACAGTTCTGCAAGTCATTATTAATGTGATAAATCGACGGTTAAACGATCGGACAATCCATTATGGATACGCAAAATTCGTATATCCTGTTTCTATCCTAGACAAGGGGTTAAGGTTTATACAGAGCCGGCTTTAATTTAGCAACTTTTGGGTTCATACTATGCTTAGACGTTTATTAAATATAATTATGAAATGTAGGTATTTTAGTTAAAATATCGGCATCCGTTACCTGTGCTAATTTTAAATTATACTTAATTCGTGTATAAATTATAGAATTTTTCTTTAATTTCACGCAATATCCCGCTTGTAGTCAACACACTGTATTTTGTGTGGTAGAATTTGACACCAAGCTTTGTCAAGGTTGGTAGTCGATTTTTTTGATGCAATCAAACCTCCTACTATAGGTTTTAAAGTCAGACACTGGGTTGATGAATATTTATTATATATCATAATATATACCTATTCATAAAAAAATTTTTAAAAATACGTTGCTTTGTACATTTAAAACATGTAAAGTTGAAGTTCAATGAAGTTC
Organism: Dione vanillae; assembly: GCA_037178615.1. Taxonomy (NCBI): domain Eukaryota; kingdom Metazoa; phylum Arthropoda; class Insecta; order Lepidoptera; family Nymphalidae; genus Dione; species Dione vanillae. The sequence continues at coordinate 3,545,505 of JAZFAU010000034.1, read as the reverse complement.
GAATAAAGAATATATTTAAGGATATAAACCACTTAAAAAGTAATTGTCAATGATAATTAAAATATTTAAAAAACACAAAGTATAATTCAAATAATTTGCTTAATATTCTGCTTATTAATAATACACTTTAATGATAATGATTTGCTTAATATTCTGCTTATTAATAATACACTTTAATGATAATGAAGTGTATTATTAATAAGCATTTGTGGATTCGCTAACGACTGATACAAAAAGCATTCCGACATTTTGTTCATATTTATAGCATGAATAATGATAAGTCAAAATATCACAGAACATATTTTGGTTTGCTATTTTTATAATTTATTTATAATTGTTTAATTATAATTGTTTAATGGAAATGTTAATATATAAGGATTCACGTTATAAAGATATACTTGATTCAGCCATAAATTAAGACGCTTATTAATAATAATTTAATTGAATTAAACTAACATGTTGGATTTTTGATACAAGGACTAAGCAGGAGAGGCTCATTCAAATTTAATTTCTGGAGGCTTGAGATTAAAAGCTATTAACAGCCAACGCTTCGAAAGATCATCACATAAAAGTTCAGGCAAGTATTTGACAATTTCACGATAAGCTTTCGGATACACGAGAGGGATAATGGATATGGCTCTACCGATTTTCCAATCCTTTTATATTGACAATTGAGGATCACAGTGTAAATTTTTTAACAACATACTAAAGCAAGGTTTTTTATTTTTACCCTTTTATATTTTAAATGAAACTCTTTATTCCGGATTAGTTGTGTAAATTTTGGTACATTACGTTATTGGAAGCACGGCGTTTCGAACACTTTGCAGAGGTAATCACGATGTGACTTGTTAGTTGACAAACTATCGCCAACGGTTGCTTTATTATATGGTGTATTGCCCTGGATTCGTGCAATGGGGAACTATGTTCTCAGAATAAAGGGAACTATGTTCTCTGGTATGGTGTTTTTGAGACCATTTGAATACCACATGAACTTTCAGAAATTTTCATATATACACACGTTATAAAACATGAAACTAAGTAGTTAAATAAGTATACTCTAAATAGGATCATTTTCTAAAGTTTTATCTAAAGGCAGTTGCTGTTCTGCGCCACGATAGTTTTATGTATTTTAGAATTATGAGGTACTAACTAGTTAAGTATTTTTTTTATAAAATTAAAATAATTAGGATTGTTATTGTTATAATTTTTTTTACTTTTTATATCTTTATTCTTCAGGGTATACCATACATTGCCAAAAATCATTAAAAATTACTATAACATAATTTTACATAATAAATTTAATATGCCAGACATTACATAATGAAATATATAAGAGGGGATATAATTTTATGCTTGAACCGTTTTAGCCGTAACTGGAGCATCCTTAGGATGTGGACTTACGGAAGCCCACAAAGTTTATGTCTTTGAGAAACTTTACCGAGCGATATGTATTTATGTTTGTATAATTATTGTATAGACATTTTGGTTTCAACAAATATTGTGGAGACCCAAGTTTAGTAATGTTTATAATATGAATTATGATTATGATTGTGTACATATACATAATATATTTCTTAATTATGTATATATTATCTGATATTGAAGATGACACTTGTGGGTATGATTCTTTTTCGAGTAAATGATGTAAATTGCTCTCAAGCTCTCAGCTTAGTCACTTAGCCACTCAAATATGCCTCGGAAATTAATCTTGTTTGACACAAGGATTCACTCTGAAGCGATTTATGTAATTAAATAAATTTTAATCATTATCAATTTAAATAATATATATAGAATAAATGAAAATTTAATCCTATAAAAGTAATAATTTTTATTTTAATTAAGTAATTACTACGATAGTAAATTTTTAGTTTAATAATTCACTGAAAGGCATTAAAAATAATGAATAAAAATGGATAAATTACTTATTTTTATAATTAACGAATACTATACAAAAAATAGTGAAGTATTATATATTTTTACAATTTAAACACTTTAAAATTATAGTTACTAATAATTTAAATATAGGATGACTGTTATTTATGCCATGATATAATATATTTCCACTAGTGGTATAACCATTTGCACAAGTTACATTAAAAAATGGAGCACATTCTCTTAACGCAAAATCATTATATTCAGATTTTCCGTTGCTGACTTTTAAAATTCGCGTAATGTATGAGTTTCCACGTCGTGGCATTATTCTAACGAGTCTTCATAATATATGTTTATATATGTTTATGAGAACAAATAAGTGCATAATTTATATTATTTTTATAATATAAATATTTATTATATGTCATGTTTTAACTTTTTGTTTACAAATAATTTATATTGTAAAAACATATTTTAAGGTAAGCTCTAACGGGAAAATGAATTAAAATTGAAATTATTGTCTATGTATTATAAGTCAGTATTAAAATAGTTAATATGTTACGTTAAGTTTATTCCGCAATTTTTACGTTTTTAGTTGAGACATAACTTATTGAGGCACGTTATTTATTAGGACACGTATTCTTTCGTTGCTCGTGTGAGTTCGTGCACATAAGGTAAATTTAATACATTTACTTCCGTACGAGCTCTGAACCACAAAATATTTATTATGTTTATTATTCATGTATCGTAATCCGTATATTAAATACAATATACAGTGAAGTTGAATATCCCAAATATTTTTTAAATAAAACAATTTAAACGGATTTATCGCGTATATTAACTTTTTTATGAAACCACGTGCCTGCCCTGGATTCCTGGATTAACTGCGATACAGTCAACGATACAAACAACGTGCCTGCCCTGGATTCCTGGATTGACTGCGATACAGTCAGCTCATTCTGCAGGAATCCAGGGCAGTACGCGAGGCAACTCAGGAACCGTTGGCGGTAGTTTGATATAATAATTATATCAAATGACAGTCGAATGTCACCTCAGTCTACCTATGACCACGGACTACTGCAAAGTGTTCGAAACGTCGTGTTTCATAAAAAATGTTAATATACGCGATAAATCCGTTTATATTGTTTTAATTAAAATGTATAAAAATCGCGAAAAACAAAGATCTTATTACTCTAAATGTTAAAGCAAACTTTCAAAAATTAGTAGAGATGTTCTCAATTAAATCAATTTAACTTAACTTAACTTTACAATCCCATTTACTAACTTTCTAGTACATACAAACGTTGAAAAACTATTATCAGGCCGTATAACAAAGAGAATATCAAACACGGTCTCACTTAAACGATATAAGTTTACTCATATATGAACATAACCTTGCCAACAAATACATTTACTCAAAGCAACTATAAATAACATCGTTGTTTTGCCTCGTTTTTCACACGTGCCTATTTTCAACACGAAATGTTCTATAAATCCTACGTTGCTCGGCGGCGACGTCTCCACTTTGTTTGTTACTACTAAAATTGGAACATGATGGGGTTTCGCGTTCCATTTTAGGAATATACCGACAAAATAAAATACTTGATAAATTCTATACTCTGAAGAGGTAACGGAAAAAGGGAATACTTTTTGTATGTTTATTTTTATTTATATGAATATCATACATTATAAACTAGATAATTTTTAATTAAATTTGAATATGTAAATCAATCGACGAGATAGTACTTTCGGCTTTTAGTTCTTTTAAATTGTCTCCGAAGGAAATTGCAGAAAAAAGTGTGGTAGGGTTTTTAATTTTAGGGATGCATATTCATTGGCTTCATTTAAAATCTAATAGCAAAGTATATTATAGTATTTTAGCTCATACGCACGCTTGCTTGCACAACCCTTGTGATCACTGTGATTGTCCCTCAATAGAATTAGTATTATCTCATTGATACTATCATATAGTTATATGAATGGATGGATCATAAGTTTAACTGCCATGAACATATTAATTCGGTATGTAATAAATTAAGAGCATTTCTGGCTTACTTATATATTATAAAGAATAAATTAACGTTTAAAACTAAGAAAATGTTTTATAATGGCTGGCTAATTCAATAATATCATATGGACTTAGCAGTTAAGGCCGAACAGACAAATCATCTCTCCGATATATGTAATATCGTCCCTTAAAAGATAAAAGTAAGTGCAGATTGTAATGAAATGATCCTCTTTAATCATTGTAATGTGAAACATATTTATAATAAAATTAAATATTTAATACTACAAGAAAATTACTTCCACTGTAATTTCAATAATGTAAGTTCTCATAACATTAAAACGCGAAGTATGGCGCAAAAGAAATTAGTTACTCTGTCAGCAAATAACAAGTATGGCAAGCGAACCAGGGCATACATGATTCACTTAATAAATAATCTATACTATAATGTAAAAATGAAAATTACTAATAAAAATATTAAATATTAATAATGCCACATTAGTAGTAAGCAAATAATGTAATTAAATGTGATAATTTAAAAAAATAGGTATAAGTCCAGCATGGACCCAAAAAGGGCGGATGGACAGATGGAAATCATATCATGATAGTAACAAAGAAATCTTTTTACTACCCACTAATGAATACCAATAAATCGAGTCTTTATCATTTTGCAGCTTTATTTTAATTATTTTATATGCTAACGATATAGCTATTAATTAAACTTATTGTAATATTAAACAATGTTTAAAAAGTTATTGTAGTATATTTTTAATCGAAGAATAATAGCTAGAGTATTACGTTTGTTTTAATTAAGTGACGCACAAATCCTGAAATATGATCATAATAATTAATTGATAACATTTCTTGTTTTATATACTTTTAAAATGGTAAATTTTAAAACGTTCCTTTACTCTTTTCCGGCCCAATTTCCTAAAAATTATGTACCAATTATCACCATGTGTGTATGTACCATGTATTGTCTCCCTACCAAGCCAGTTAGGTTACTTCTAGGCCACCACTTTACTACTAGGCCAGGTTACTTTATTATTATTAACATTATGTAAGTACAATAAAATACGTTAACAATGTTCATCAAGCTTTAAAATACAAATGGTTTTTAGATTTTTTCTTTTATAAAAAAACTTCGTATGTGTGTGGTTATTTCGTAATTTATGCGAATATTTTGAATCCTTGAAACACTACTATAATTCGAATAAATATTTTTGAAGGTGTTAGATATAAAATATATGAAAAAAATCGCATTTGAGACAAAAAAACAAATTGCTATTCCTTTAACGATTTAAAAATTTGAAAGTAAATTCAATTTAATGAGTTTAATATTTTAAATATTTCCTTGTTTCATGATATATCCCTAGTCAAAGAAAACGTATGACCTCTTTAAAAACGGCCTCCAAGGGGCTCTTACGCTTTGACCGAGACCTTTCTCCTGTGTCACGTACAATGAATTCTTTATGGTACCAAATCTCAATCTACTAATTTTACTTTTTTTTTAGCTTCACGCTTTATCCCGCTTATTGCAGGCTAGGCAGAGGGAACTGCAGGAACCATATGAACCTAGTGTTAAGACACTCCGTTACTTAGTTCCTGCTTTCTCCGTCCCCGCTTTCCGCCTTTTTCGAGGCACTGCGTGTCGAGTGGCGGAACTCAACGCCGCGCTTGGCCTCGTTTCCAGAGCGAGGAAAATGAAAATAGAAAAATCCATCTTCCCCGAGTGGTAGTCGAACCCTCAAACCGTCGCGTTTACAGGCAAACGCTTACGCCTCTGCGCCACGACGGTCCTCGCGTTCTTCTTGTTTATACCATTTCTGTGATATTATATTTATATGATATCTATGTATTACGTTGCAGATTTGTTCAGTTAAGTTGAGTATATATCTCTATAGTATTTATCAGGCTTTTTAGGTAACATTCACTTTTCATGTCTCTAAATTTCTTTATGCAAAAAAAATATTATCTTCTTTAGTATATTAATATAAGTATGTATATATTACAAACAAAATATTACAAACTAGTGACCAGCTCGTGGCTTTTACTGATTTTAAATCAAAAAATTAAATTTCATTTGTTTATTTGTAGCATTTTTCCTGTAACATCTTATATGAGATGTGATCTTATATGATACATTTAGGAAATAATAATTATTATAAATTAAAAAATGCTCTTCAGACTCAGTGTGATCTCTTAAGTTTTATGGCATTCTACTGAGTGTATATGAAGCTGTTATTCGAAGCTTTATTTTTTTTCGTCCGTAACTTTTAGACCAAGAAGGTTTTAGTTTATTCAAAAAACGATTAAGTATTTTATCGCAAACTGGGAAAAATAAAATATTTTAAATAAATATCCGATTTAGTTAAAATAAATAACGTTCTCTCTGACTACCCGCTAAAGGATAGTGTGGTATATATGTATATGTAAATAGTAAATATTGCAGAAATGCAAAGATTGTTTCTATGCATTTGTGTCCACAACCGTCGTTATTTTGTGTTTTAAAAGCCTTCCAAATATATTCCATGAACAGGCGTGGTTATATTTCATATATTTGTAATATAAAAATATATATGATCTATGATGTTAATAATACTAAAATAAGCTATATATTAGGACACTAAGGAAAAAATAAAAAAGGCAGTCAACTAAAATCTTATTATTAAATAAAATATTCAATTTAATAATCAACGTTTCTATCAAATAAGAACACTATATATTTTATGAATGAATATGATTAATTTAATATAGTTCCTAAATTGCCGTTTTGTAAGTGTTAATTAAGAACGGAAATCAAACGGACGAAATTATTCTATAAATTTGACGAACAATAAGTACCATTCATATTATAACTGAAATTAATAACCCGAGTAGTTGGTAGGGTAGATAAGCTGGATTTAGTGACCTTTTAACAATAAGGGGAATTGATTTGGACATCGATCTATTACGGAGTGTTAATTGAACTAACCCTTATCTAAAATTTATGATCTAATATTGTCGCAGGTGGTAGTAATAGTGTACGTCATGTACGGTATGTATTTGGTTGTAGAGTATTTGACGTCATAAGTCGACATAATAAGATTTACACCTTCAGTAATAAAGAGGCATTCAGTTAATCTTGTATGTTATTTGAAATAATTGGTACCTGTTACGTACAATAAAGTGAAATATAGGCTAATTAATTTTGTATATTATATATAAATTAGAATGTACGTTTTAGTTAATTTTGGAATCTTTTGTCTTTTATGAAATTTATAATAATAATGAGTTATTTCTCAAGGTGAAAAAGTAATTTTCCGATTTATTATAAAGTTTAAATGATAAAATTTTTGCTTTTAACATGCATATGACAATGACATCGATTTCTTTAAATCATTTTATTTTTTATTATTTATTGTCTTAATATTATAACGATATTCAAAAACCTTACTATTAGCGTCCCTAATATTTTACAACATTACATTAAATATCAAAGATATATTGAAATATAAAATAATTCAATAATAAAAATATGAACATAAAACAATATTTAACAGCCATAATGGCACTCAACTTACTTTAATGGTCACATTAAAGCTTTACCAAGATCGTTCCACTCACGTCACTGTAACATGTTCACTCGCGAAGTTTTCGCTAGGAGCGGTACACGCCAGCCGGCGTCGGGCGGCAGACTGAAAGCTCCGCACTTGGACACCCCCAGCTTTGATTTACAAACACCACTGTACCCGTTTGACAGTCTTGCCTCAAAACGCGGTATTCTTTTTATTTCTTTTTATATTGTAATTCATTATTAAAATTTATATTGTATTTGGTATATAATTGATAAATATTGACGTGCATAAGTGTATCTGTGATACCTATATGAATAAATGATTTTTGATTTTTGTAAGTAATTATTTTTAAGATTATTTATTTTTAAAATGTATGTACAAACATACAAAGTATACAAAATGTTTTCTTTTTTACTTTACTCTTTAAAAAAGCTGTGATGAGCATCTTGGAATATCTTAAAAAATCATAGGAGTTGACTTCAATTATAAAAAAACAAGAAAATGTTTAGTACATTTCCCTGTGTATGTATTTTTTCTCGAATAACGCTTTCATCGGAGGTTGTTATTGTATATTCAATCACAACGAGCGGAAAATGGAAATATTATGGTATGGATCATGAGATCCACGTAAATGAAATATAAAACAGTAACTATTTATACGAGTAAGAGAGCGAAAGAGATAACATGCTCTCTATATTTTTATTTATTTAAATAATAATATAACTAAATAGTATTATAACTTAAATATGTACGTGCAACATTTGTGTATTTGTAAGCCAGTTGTATTAAAAAACGTCAAGGGCAATTTATCAATGTGTCCATTTCTTCTACTTTCAAAACTTCGGACTGTCAACGTTAAACAGCTTTAAGTTAAGGAAAATAATATAAAATGTTCGCTCATTTAAGAATGACTTTCATGATAGGCCCACGAAAATTAAAACAATGAAACAAATAGTGATTGTTTCGTAACTTTTGATTTGATTTCATTTTTAGGACTTTTACCTTTTAATTTCTGAGTAACAAAAAGTCCGTTTGGTTTTATTATTTTATTTTATTTAAACTTTATTATTTTATTTAAACGGAATTGTGACATATAAAATATTTATTTTTTCAATGTAATTTCGTACTTTAATGGAATTACGAATTATAAATTATATACGCTGGTGGTATAATTATGTTGAAATATATGTTCTGAAAACTAAGCTTAGAAATGGTTTTATGTAAATGTCGTTTAAACAAACTTTATGTATATAAAATCAATGTTAGTTTAAGCCTTCGGCTACAGAAAACTCTCAGTAGCGGATATGTCCGAATGACATGCTGGGACAATATCCGTTGCAATCGCTCTCGGTCCACTATTTACTTGTTCGTATACACTTCCTGGTAATAATGAGCTTAGGGAAAAGCGTTAAAAGTATATACTACATCATTAAATAATTTTTAAATAGGTACTCTATTTAAAAATCATTTAATGATGTAATATATACTTAACGTTATATATATATATATATATATATATATATATATATATATATATATATATATATATATATATATATATATATATATATATATATATATATATATATATATATATATATATATATATATATATATATATATATATATATATATATATATATATATATATATATATATATATATATATATATATATATATATATATATGTGGAAAAATAGTAGATTTTAAGTTTATTTTTGTTAAAATGTGAGTAAGATCTAGTTTGTCAAAAATGCAACACTGTATTACTTTTTTATTAAGTCGTTAGAGACTGACAGATGACGCGAGGAGTTTTGTTTTGTGTTATATTTTCAAGAAATATAATTAAAACATTTTCGGAAATCTACCTAATACAAAAAGTGTCCAAAATATATTGAAATTCATATATAATTTTTACAGCCGTAAAACTTATAAATCTGAACAAAAAAGTTTACATAATGGAAAATTGGCTAAAGAGCTAAACTGATTTAGATTTGAAAGGAAAATTGTTCGAAGTAGTCGTTTTTGTGACAAAAATATTTCAAGTGTGCTATTTTTGAACCAACTAATTGTATCTTATCGTTTCGAAGATATTGCCTTTTTGTATCGGAAATTGAGTCGCTTATTGGTAAAGATTATGTATTGTTGACTGAAAAATGTTCATAATGGTAGCAGTTGTAATTTCCTACGTATTTTTATACAATTTATGCTTGTAATAAAATTTATGGATATATCTTACAATACCCAAAATATAACTATTTCATTATTTGGTAGTAATATCAACTAGTTATCCGTATAATATTTCTAAAATGTTTTTATGAGTTAATAGAGGTGTTATCATAAAGTTAAGCATATTTTTTTCTGCTCACAGAGTTAACAACTTAGCGTTAAAACACTTCGTTCTCCCTTCCCTGGCCTAATTCAAGACATTTTTTCATCTCAAACTGGAACATCAAACGGGATCCTCCAAACTCATTGTCACTGGAAGTGGAACAAACGAATATAGAAATAAAGTAAATAATAAGTATTGTACAAGAGGAAGGGAATTTAAGGATCTGAAGCCTTTGTGGCACTTATTGCTTTGTTCTTTCTCCTTTGAATTGCCTTACGCTATGTATAGAGAATTCTTATCACTTTAAGATTGCGTCGTAATAGTATTAAGAAATTCAAAATTTAATTACCTTTTTAGCTTTATAACATTTATTAGGGAGTTAATGAATACTTATTTACATAACTCTCGATCTTAGTATCTCCAAAAATTATAATATAAATATTATGATGTTTCCAAGTTCTTATATTGTTGCTGGACAAATGTCAATGAGAGCGACAGAACACATCGTAAACAAACCCTATATTACCCATTTAAACCTAGCAAAAATAATTTCTACTTGCTTAAGACGCTGCGTGGATCGCTTACGAATGCCACTACACTGCAATGCTTCGTTAGAAAATCCCGATCAATGTCGCCATAAGGGTTTTCAGATTTTCTATGGCACCAATAACCTCTATAATTTAGAGCAGTATTACCTAAACCTCTTGCACTAGCTTCTGTGGATTCACCTGACCTACAGTGAAGTGATCTTCCCCTAAGGATTTAATTCTCACCTCCTCTCTATGCAGAAAAGTAATATATGGTAATATAATGTATTCTAAATTAATAATGTGTTTGATGTAAAGAAAAATGAAAACTAGTTTATTAGAATTTTGACTAAAAAATGAGATAAAAACTATGTTTATACGCTTTCTAGAGTTAAAAGTGCGGCGTTAAAAGTATAATTTAATTACTTTGTTCACAATTTGTCTATTTACACATGTAACAGTGTGAGTGAGTGTGAGTTTAATTAGACTACAAAATTAACTAATTTGTAAGGTCGACATTTGTATTTACAATTTATTTCATCACTTTAACTTTATGGAAAAAATAGTTTTAATAATGTCGATCCGTATACCGTACCTTACAATACGTGTAAACTTTTTTAGCTTTTTGTTACTTACTATATAATGCAACATAATTTATATTAATGACTACCATATGAGACAAAAATTTAATACTAGTTACTATCAATAGACAGAAAAGTTAGACGTAAAACTACAACACTAAGTATAAACTAAACTAAACTACTATTATATACAGCGCTGATGGAGAACATAATTGATTATGGGCTCGGTAGCTTTGGGAGAACATTTAGAAGTCACCTTAGTAAAATTTACAACATACAAGTAAGAACACTTAAAACTATCGTGCCCTATTCAGTGAGGCAGAAATATAACCACGACGAAGATAAATTATTTAAATATTGCAATGTACTATCAATTTATGATAAGGTTAAATTTATTTTACTAAAAGAAAACTTCTTCCAATTTAACAAAAACTTTGTTCAACACCAAATCAAGGTCCATCTCAAATAACACAATTAAAACAATAAGAGCCAATAATTATTATGGTAAAAGAACAACAGATTTCATATTACCAAGATTAATTAATGAACTACCGAAATCACTAAGAGATAGAGTTACCTCATGTAATATTAAGCAAAAATTAAAAAAATATTTTCTTTTAAATTACTGATTTAATATAAAATATAATATATCGTAATCAATTACATTTAAATTAATACTAACTATACTATCAATTACATACTAACGTTAAAAACCTATAAGCATCAAGTAACATCTATAAAACATAATATAATAATAAATGATCAAAAAGTGAACATGCTGTAGGAACATGCCTGATGCATACGCATAATTACTTTTTTCGATATACCTCACATTTTTGTTTTATTAATGTATAATTAACTACCTCAAGCCCATTTGTTTTTGTTTAAAGAGTAAAAACTCAAAAAAAATAAATAAATATAATGTAAAAAATGTAATGTAAATATATAATGGTATAGATTCGATTATAATTGTCATTGATTCTTAATATATTGTCATAGATTCGATTTACTTCGCTAAGAGAATGTTAACTTTAGCATTTATAACGATATGTTATTATTATAGTTTTAAAAATTATATATATTTTTTAAACAAGTCTAGGAATGTGCAATGGTCAGACAAGCTAAAGAGCTTAAGACTGTGAAGAAAATGTAATATATAACTTTGTATTTATATATAAATAAATAAAAAAAATATGTTATATATAAATCTTAAGGTAAAAGAAACAATTTCGCAGAGCAATATGTTTTTTCATTAAATGCGATCGTTAAGCTAGTTATATTAAATTAAAAGTAAATATAAAGACAAAAACAAACACGATCTCAATGGATAAACAAACGTGGAAAAGGCCATCGGGTCACACTCTACATTTAATTAAATTTTGTGTACAACGGTTGACACATGACATTTGTGATTTGATTCAAAAAGATGTACGATTATAATGTGGACATGAATAATGGATATCTAAAACAATTGTACCACAAAATAAACCACAATGTATATAGATAATAAACATATCTAAGAATAATATTTGATATCTATCACTTGATACCTTTATATCTTAAATTTACTATCCGTCTGTCCGTATGTCTTCTACCTATATACATGTAAATGGATATACCAGTCCATTTGCATGTAAGTAGGTAGGTATGATATTATACGTCTGTTGAGGTTTTTTTTTCAAGACTGCATGGAAGTAATTATTCTAATGAATATTTTTTAAAAATTTTAAAAAATGTATTAACGAAATATTCTCTATATTTATTGACTTACGTTATGTATATTTAATAATTGATTTAAAAATCACATGTTTACTTCTTGTTGTCATCATTTCGTTATATGATTGAGCTTATAATGTAAGAAGACAAAATGCGTGCAAAAGCAGAATTATTCGAATTCTATATAGGTCTCTAGGTCAAAGTACATAACTAGATATGTGTACGTCTCATTAATATTTCAGTTACTTGAACTTGGATTACTCAGGTAAGTCGAAGGTACAGATATTTAATGTGAAGGTCTCGCTTGACCATATTAACTTGTATACTATGCAAGACTTCATAAATACAGTAAATGAAATATATAAAAAAAGTAATTAAAACATTAAGCTTAATTTTTGTGCGACTGTACAACAAAAGAATGAGGTTTTTAAGTCATCAAAGTAGATTTTCTTTTTTTTATTAAGCGATCACTCCTCCCAAGTACAAATGAAGTACATTTTTGTATAGTAAGTCACGTTTCGGAGCTGGTTTCACATAATGTTACATATAGTGTTAGTGTTACATATAGTGATCAAACTATGCCAAAATAAAAAGGTCATACAAACTTACTGTTATTCACATTTGTATGTATCTGAAGGAAACTATTATTTATATTTATCAACTATTTAATATATCGCTTACAATGTATCATTTATTTTAATACTTAAATAATTGATTTATTTATCTCTTATACGATTTTCACTTTTTTCTGCTTACCCTGGTACGTTCGAGATAAATCGTGTGGCTAAAAAATATATATATTTAATATTATTTATATTTATATGTAGTCTATTCATAAACGAAATATAAATGGACAACGTACTACAGTCATCTAACAAGCAATGACTGTGCTGTCGCGTCTGCATGTACCCCCGTGTAAACATAATATTATTAACTAATAACAATCAATCTTTGCCATTCGATGCACTCCTATTATTTTTGTTATTATTTCCGTTTATTGTATTTGTTACTGTGTTCAGTTTTATATTTGGTGTTTGTAGCTAAGTTTTCAACCATAACATTGTGTTTAACTATTGTGTTTTTCTGTTATGTGTTTTAACATGTACTTTTAAACTTTTTTACTTGTTTCTTCTTTTACTTCGTGTTGATAATGTTCAGTGATGAACGTGACTAGGGTTTTACTCCTTTCCATTAACCCGACTATCCCGATCATATGTCAAATTTACCTTATCCACGATGAGTCGTGATACAGATTCTTAATATCATGTCACTAAACGACCAAGAATAATGACTTGATTCGCACAGGTTGAAAGTCAAATTTTCCTTTACGAAATGATTAAGTCATTTCGTAAAGGAAATTTTAAGCACTTGGCATATATGAACACCCCTGATGAGTTTGTTTGAAGTATATGGATAACTACTTACCTGAGGAGTCACAATTAACTCGGCTCCTCTACGCTTTGGCGGAGCTCGCTTAAAGTTTACAAGATATAGCAGCTCTAACGCATTAACAAGCTGCCACATCATCATCCTCAGTGCCAGGAATATAGGTAAGTGTTCTTATTACCCATATATTTAACAAGCCACAAACGTGTGACAAAGGGAACAGCAGACTAAGCTCTGATCGATCCATGTCCTGCCATTATCAGCCAGTAAAAGCCCCGACAAATCTCTGATGACCATCGACCATTGTGATGATTCTTGTGATCAAGTCTACATCTCCGAGTTCATTACCAGTTATTAATTTCGAGGACCGTCGTGGCGCAGAGGCACAGCGTCTGCCTGTTAAACACGACGGTTTGTGGGTTTGATTCCCACATTCGAGGAAAATGGATTTTCTATTTCCATTTTCTTCGTTCTGGCAACTGACAAAGCGCAGTGTTGATTTCCACCACTTACTACGCAATGCCTCGAAAAGGGCGGAAAGCAGGGACAAAATAACGGAGTGTCTTAACATTAAATTCCTATGGTTCCTGCAAGCACGTGTCATGTGTGGGACAAAGCGTGAAGCTAAAAAATAATTTTAGTAGTTACAAAATTTGTGTAAACGCAGTATAAACGCGATTAGGAAATAATAATAAACCATCTTTTAAGTTCTGCGTGTATGTAATAATAATACAATACTTTTGGTTACATTAACCTAACATTAACTATTCGTTCGCGCCTTAACTTTCTATCGCATATCATGTATCGCATTTTGTTCATTTCTCATTACACGCTGATTGTGGACATAAGCAACCGATAATTAACGGATAGCCTCACTAATATCAGCATTATAGCCTCTGTTGTTACAAATGTTTAATAAAAAGTTTAGAAGTATCGATTGATGGTAACAATAATGTAATTGTAATGCATATTAAGAAAAATATTCATTTTTTTAATTTAATAAATAATAAATAATATTATTAATATAATAACGAAATAATAAATAATAAATAATAATAACGAAAGTATTGAATCTGCACTTCTTTTATTAAACATGAAATTATTGCAGATTCAATTCTATCGAATGCTTTTATAGTATGATTTTGGATATGTACATTATTTAATTAAAATTCGAATTCGTAACCAATAGATAAACAGAATGTACTAACGAGAATAAGATGTACTCACAGTGAGAATAAAGAAGTACGTGCTTTTTAAGCACGCAACCAAACAATTTGGTTTGAGTACGTCAATGGAATGAGTGATGAAAGAATGTCAAAAGAATGAGTGATGAAAGAGTAGGAGAGGTAAGGGAAGATTTTCGATTTCGACAAAGAGTTCAAGAGAAAGGTCACGTAAAAAGCATGAGTAGACGAAAGTGGTATGTAGGGATCAAAACGTTTGACCCTGCATACTCTTCTACTACCCCACTGAAGACAAAGTGTAGAATAAAGTAAAGATATATTTCTTTTTTAATACTGAATATCTGCTTAATATTTAAAATCCGTTGATTTTAAAGTCCATGCAATTTTATAAGATTTTGTTCGAGGTATTTCGGTCTAGTATTTTATAGGTCTATAAATAAAAGTGTCCTAAAAATAAAAATAAATGTTGACTCGGTGTCGTAGAACGGTAGATCATTAAAATTAAAATGACGAAGTCAAATCGTTAAAAACAAATAGATTTTTATTTCTTACTGTCCGTTTCTATTTTCCGATAAAATTTTAACCCACAGAGAATAATAACTAAATAAAAATATCAGAATTCATTCAGTCAAGATTTTTGAACTTTGTTTTAATTACTTCAACCTACATATCTAATAAATATCGTTGGCTTCTTTATTCGGAATTAAAATGTAGACTTGAAAGTGCATGCAACTGTATTTAGATTAAAGCGTTTGTAGCGTGACACGGGCTCTATGTAATCTACACTTGATTTGTTTTTAAGCAGAGCTTTTATGTAATTTTTATGTACCATTTTAAAAGTCTGTAATTTTTTTTTTTCCATAATAAGATCTTTGATTTTCGCGATTTTTATACATTTCATATAAAACAATTTAAACGAATAATACGCGTATATTCTCATTTTTTGGAAACCTGCAGTAGTACGTGATCAAGTGTAGACAGTCAGTCTACACTTGATAGTGTTTAATTTTTTTTTTACCTCTATTATAATACAGAAAGGAAAACCTAAAAACTTAGTGACATCATTTAAAGAGACTTATTTTATATAGCATTAGGTAGAATTTGTATCTTTTATGTACATATACAAATTTGATAATTTGAAAAATAAATACTCTACAAAGAGCTGTAGGAGTTTTCTGGGTACACCAGAGACAAAAAAATATATATATTTTTTAAAAGAAATATTTAATGTCAGGAAAATTATGTAATTATCGTAATGTTTTATTAAACAATAGTAGTACGTTTCTATTTTCCAGCCTTCGTGACTTCCGAAATCAAATGATTTGCGACCGTTTTGCTGATTATTAAAGTCTCCCTTAGGACGTGACTCTCGCTTGTTTCAGAAATTGGGTCGCTCCTCCACTTTATAGATAACATTTAAAAGCACTTCCAATGTTATCGATGAAATTTTAGACAGGTTACGATGATATTACTATATAGAGGTATCCATACGCGGCGCTAATAGAAGAAAGAAAAATTGATATATATATATATATATATATATATATATATATATATATATATATATATATATATATATATATATATATATATATATATATATATATATATATATATATATATATATATATATATATATATATATATATATATATATAAATATATTCCTATTATTCTTAACAATTAAATGCCCGTACCTTCCGTACAAGTTAATATGAGGCATTTATAGCATAATTATGACTTGACAGACTGTTTATTATTTCGTTAAGTTTTCGTGATTTATATGAAGAAATTAAGTACAAAGCATATTTTAGCAGGTGCAAAGTTTATAATTAACATTTTCCGCCCGAAAATATTTACAAGGAACGAGCAGGTAATAAAATATAACCTGCCCTATTATTATCTATGTAGGGCCACTTTGCTATTTGCTTTGAATAAAATTCTCTAAAATATTATAGTTTAAAATATTTAATACATTATATTTAAAGACAATTAAAAAAAATGATGAAATAAAAGAAAACTGCGCGACAGCCAGCTGTGATGCTTTACAGTGTTTGAGACGTTAGATCAGCCTTAGTATTCGGAATCTGCTAAACGTCAGGTCAAGGTCGTTTATTATTTAAATTATAAAAATATTAAAAGTAACCTTATAATATTAAAAGAACCATTATAAACTAAATACAATTATCCATGCATTAACTAAACACAATTAATAATGCACAATATAAATTAAAAGCTATCAATTACAGTAATACAGTAGCATTAACTTTCAATTTATACTTTTAGAAGGCTCGAACGATATAGTACCTACTTCGATTTAAATGAATGGAGTTAAAATAGGGCGTTATAAAGTTAAAAGCAACCTCAAACGATATTCTGAATAGACATTTCATTCGAACTCTGCTTTGATACTTGTAGCGTGCTTGAAACGCGTCTCCTAATGAACGTCGACATAAATCCTCGCAGATATTTTCATTTAAGTTTTGAGGATCATATTGCCTGCGTTGAAAGTATGTATGGTAATGAAAGGCATACCTGTGCGTGACCCATTCGGAGTAGTAGGAAGCATTTTGTGTCGTACAGGAAAACTCTAAAAAGGTATAATGAAATCTAATTTTTAAGGACAATAATTATTATACCATGTAACTACACTACCATTGTATACATCTTAATAAGTTATTTAGCAAAAGCTGATTTTGATTATTAAATTCTTATTTGTTTTTCAACATACTCATATCAAACGATTGGACCAATTGAAATTTTATTTAAAAGATTTAATACGGTGCTTTATAATTTTAAATTTTCCTCTAATATAGTTTATATAATATTGAGAGTGCTTAGTTATAAATTCGTTAAGCGTAAAATATTTTCAACCTTAAAATAATTTACAGAAATAACTTCAAGTGTCCTTCCGTGACAATAATGACGACGTTCTTCATTCAGGTGGCTTCGGGCACATAGAGTATGAAGCTTTTAGTGTGATTATGTCGTCAAATCTTTTGCTTTCTGCTCGGCAGCATTATTAGAAGTCATTCCAGTCTGTATTCCAAAAGAGCGAGAAATTGTGGCGTAATGACGACGTAACCATAGTGCTCATGACGCGTAGGCTTCACTCACTAGCTCTAGTCATAATGACTCTGTTCATAATTCTTAGAATAATTAAAGCAAAGGTTAAAGATTAGGAGAAGAAAATTGTTATCATGTTAAGTCTAAAAAGTTACAATTATAACAATGTAAACTTTATTATATAATTTCGGGGAAAATCTGCCTTTAATCTTATTCGAATTTCTGAGAACTTAAGATGTCATTTAATTTTCGTGCCAGAAATGTTTTGGAAGTGGTATAAATATCAAATGTTGCAGAAATTACGTTTAAATATATTATTTACATTTGTTCTTAATAGTAAGTATAATTTTAATAGACTCGCTGTTAACTACTGTTTTATTACTTGGAAATTTAATGTAAAAAGTTGAAATGCCTCGCCAAAATTAAAAGCGAAAGACATTTTAGTATAATTGCTTTTATAGTAATGTAGGCGCTTGATGCCTTTTAATAAATTAAATTACGCTGTTAGAAGTAAAACAAAACAGAGCAGTATTTTTTAGGGTATTTTAAAAAAATGCCCTAACTTTGTTATATTTTACATTGATATAAATTAAGACAAGGACGGACGGACGGATTTTGTTGACAGATAACGACTTAAATTACCTCGTAACTAAATTATTGAGTTAAGTGTCTGCATTGATCCAGATTATCTTTATGTATAATTATAATAATTAGTAACATATAACCCACAAAAATTTTGCATTTGAGGGAACTCAAGATATATTTTTCATATTTTACTTAATATAAATAATTTCCAAATAAAATGTACAATGTAAACTTATCTGTTTATATTGATATTATACATTATACTACACTACACTTTTAAGTGCTTTATTGCGTAGTAAGGAATGGTGAGTATATATAATATGTATTTCCGTAAACGGTGTTTTATTTTATTGTGAAAAAATATTTTGTGAAGAAATATAATTAACAAATTTGAGTTTTGCTATAATTTGTATAAGATCGTCACTATAACGTATGTAAATATAACGTATGTAAAGATCCACACCAAGACTGCTTTTACTATTTCAATAATAATACATTGCTAGGTACAAACATGTGGAACAGCTGTACTATTTCCTTGTAATCTGTTTCTCAAAATAGAAATCATGTATTGCATTGAATGATATTTCTATAAATGATGAAATCTAAAATAAATTTAAGATTTTTTTATTTATTTATAACAATAGCAAGTTAATATCGATAGTTGTTTTAAAAATAATTACCTGCTTGATGAAAAAATATTCTAAAACGATTTATCTATAGGTACGACTTTGTTCTATGTTTTTAATTAAAATAAGCTATTTGAATTTATAATACATCTAAAATTTTCAATTGAAAATTGAAATTAATAATTTTCACCACACATATCGATTTCCAGTAATCAGAGTCGGATACGTAGCCAAATGTGTTTGGTATTAATTAGTGAAATAGCGTGAGTAATTCGAATGCAATCTGTGCAAATCGCAAAATGGCGGGGAGTTGTGGCGCCA
The DNA here is from genome assembly GCA_037178615.1 of Dione vanillae. Lineage (NCBI taxonomy): Eukaryota > Metazoa > Arthropoda > Insecta > Lepidoptera > Nymphalidae > Dione > Dione vanillae. Next base: position 3,525,746 of record JAZFAU010000034.1, on the reverse strand, counting down.
AAGATACTAATCTAACATGGCGGGTCGACTGACCGCTAACCTCTGGAGCGTTTGCGATTGCGATTACGTCATTACAATAAGTTGTAAAAATGCACTAAATACTAGAAGGATAAGTTTTAAGCATACATTAGATTACATTTTTCACATATTTTACATTAGCCAGTTTAAACATAAAAAAACATCTTTTAAAGAAATATATTTAGCATGATTAATCATGTAGGTATACTTTTATATCAGTAAGTCGAACATTAAATAATTATAGTTTTAAATAAATATGTGGCATGACGTCGCATTGGTTCTTTAGTTGATACAATTGTTATATTTAACTATAGTCAAGTCAGTAGTTGCTTTACTGTCTCTTGTACCCTGAATTACCTTGGATTCGTGCATTATGGGGTAACTAATGAGAGTATGAGATGTCAAAATTTGATATGCTACAGTGACAAACTACTTTGTATATACTTGCTGACTGATCTCAAGAAATCGTATTGTTTATAATTTTATTACTGAAATTTTAAGTATAGACAGTACGTACGTAAAATCTTTTGAGAATTTTATAATAAAACGTTAATGATGCTTTAGCGTTTATAGCTTTCTAGAGTTTATGAAGAATTTCGGTAACTGTGAAATTTATATTATGTTGAAAAAATGCCAACCCTCAAAGCCGATAAAGGTAACACATAGACTCTTCAATGTCTAATATAACCGACCGCATAAAAAAACTTTATTATACAATAAAAATTAAAATAAACCGGTCTAGCGTAGTACTTACACATGAAGTCTTCTACGAAATTGATGTCAATTTCATAAAAATCATAGATCAGCGGAAAGTATACTTAAATTTGGTACTTGTTCGTGAATTAAGGTAGTAATGTATATTCCTCTACGCTCGTATCTTTTGTTTGGTTCACTTAAATTTTTGATTTGACGACAACAAAGTGAACTTAAAAAGGTTACATGTTTTCCTTTCCACTCTAAAAATTCAATTAAATTTAATTTTCTTTCTAACATCTTCCTTTTTGAAGTCCGTTAATAATAAATAATGTTTTGAAATCTATTTTATTAATTAAATAGTAAATTGAGTTTCCTTTTTAATATCCAGTAGTACGGTATAAGGTTGTTTTTGAATATAAAAGCAATATTTGTAATGTCTAAAACAAATGTGTATATATTATGATATATGATGCTAACACATGTTACTTAGCGTCGACCGTACAACGTCCTATGTTCGGTCCAAAACATTCCCTAGCCCTGTCTAAGCCATAAACCTCGGTAATTACGGAATAGCTTCGTACCTGAAATGTGTGCGAGACTATTTATTTAATCACTTTGACGGTAAATAATGGACAAGCCTCACTGCCCTGCCATCAAAATTGTTCCAGGGCAATCTGTTCTCACACCACCAAATCACGTGATCTTGATCCAATATGGAAGGTACTTGATTATAATATGTAGCCCGAAGTTCAGTGTTAGCTATGAACTCTGTCTGGATGTAAGGATCTTAGATCAAGTAGTCGATATGATAGGGTTAACAGGTCAACATGGCATGGCAATGATGGCAAGTTTCTAATTAAGACTAATAATACTTTAATACTTACTTAGTTATTGTAATTATAAATAATTAACACTGTCAATGGTGCATTTGTGTAGCTGAATTTGATAATTGATAGATTGATAGATTGTAAGTGCTCGTAATAAAATTTGAAACTGGTAACATTTTTGTTCTTTTGCTATCTTTAGAGTATTCTTCTCTTCTGCTATTTTTAGAGTATTCTTTGTAAAATAGTAAAGAGAATGGTTTGTAGAAGAGAAGAAGAATTTGTTAAAGAAGATAGAAAATAATTACCTAAAAATAAATGCAATGCAAAAGAGTAGCTCTAAAAGTAGTAAAGATAATAGAGGGCTAATGAGAAATGGTCAGCTTGTTCTAGAAAAGCAAAAGCTATGCAATATTTTTTTAGCTTCACGCTTTATCCCGCATATTGCTGACTAGGCAGAGGGAACTGCAGGAACCATATGAACCTAGTGTCAAGACACTCCATTGCTTAGTCCCAGCTTTCTCCGTTCCCGCTTTCCGCCTTTTTCGAGGTATTGCGTATTGAGTGACAGTGAGTGAGTAGTGATATTTAAATTAATTCTTTTTATTTCATTTTTTCTCTATTCTCAAAACTTTCGTTATCATTCTGAAGTCTACAAAGTTATTTTCCCTTAGGTATTCAAAATTCAGCAGAAAAGTTGTTGGTGAAAATCGAAGTTGCTGAAGCTTAGGGTTACAGAAGTCTCTTCAAACTTTAGGTTGTACGTACGTGGATGTGAATTTGAATATCTTTATACGATGTTTATATAGCTATTTTATATGAGTTGTCGAACAGGTTCCTTGTTGTGGCACTGAATTTAAAATTGTATGTGTTTGGAAAATAATTTACTGGAACCATAATTAATACACTTTTTTATTAAGCCGCTTCCTCTGTTCTTGCCTCGAGTTTTGGCCGAAAACATTTTGTCTTATTTTTTACATATATTCTTTCAGCTAACTATTGACAGCCATCTAGCTGTATATGTCTATTCTTGTTGTGAATTTAGCAACTTTATTTGGCTTATTTTATTTTTATTTGTATATGTTTATTAATCTGTGGTTACCACAAAAAATATAATTAATCCTACAAAATCCCAAAAATAGTCTCAGAATATTGCAATCACAATTAAAAAGAATTTATATAGATATTTGTGTGTTATAGGTTATTTTTTACCACGATTAGTAACAGCACTTCATGGTAATGAAATTCTTGCTGTAGTCTGATTCAAAGGTTTTTAACAATGAAAACTTTTAAATTTGCATATGATTATATTGAAAAAAAAAGGGAAAAAAAAATTTCTCGAAGCTTTTTCTCACAACATTCTTCTTAGGTCTGAGTTAAGTAAACTTTTTGAAGTTCAAAAGGTGAATTATGTGCTTATTCTTATTTTTAAACTCTCCATTAACTAGCTTATAAGTATTTCTTAAAGAACTTATATATATCTGAGAGGTTACGTGCATAATAATAAATCCTTAAAACCATTAAGGTTCAATATATTCGATACACCTTTAAATATTTATAATGTCTAGTTTAATAGTCGCGTTGCTCGTCCTTACATGGATAACGACGCCGTGTACTGAGATTGCGGTCGTGTTCTTTTTGATTTCGTTGAGATAGCGATTTTATATTACGAAGATGTTAGTTGATTAACAACCGGTAATCTTCCTATCTCCTTTAGTGTTTTCATAGTTAATACGTACGATGTAATTAAAATTGTGTTGCATACATTTTATTTCAACTTCTAAACGCCTAAATGAAATAATATAAATCAATTATAAAGTATAACTAATAAATTAAATTATATTGTGTCTTTTCTAATATTATTTATTTAAGAGGTTAAGCTACGTATCTCAATTAGCAATAGTAGTATACAAATATTTGTGAGTAGTTATACTTTTTTATTTATTTTGTATAAATATATTATGAATTAATAACGATTTTAAGTAATCTTTAAACCTTAGGGTATATGATTATATACTTAAGATGTTTGATGTATAGGGTATTTGATAGGGTAATTGATTTTGAAGATTGAAACACCTTATTTAGACCGTGATGAGCCGTTTGATGTTAATACTGTAGATATTTAAGTGAAGATTTATAAAATTGTAATTATTTCACTTTTGACGTTAAACATTAATAATAAAAAGTAGGAGCTATTCAAAAATATAGGAGCGACTGGATTTAAAACTAACACATATTATAGGATATTATGTAAAGGTGTGAGAATATTGTATTTTTCATTTAGCATAAGTGGATAATTGCAAATATTTTTGATATTCCTGCGTGGGTTGGGCTTGAACTGTATATGAAATATAATAATAACATTGAAATATACAAATCTCTTAGATTAAATACTTACGTATATATTTTTGTGTTGTGATAAGTATATCTTATTATAAAAGCAAACTTAGAAGCTCCGCCAGTTGTGAGCCTGTCAAAACTACATTATCAGTACGGTGCGGCGTTGATAAATACTCTTTACTTAGTTCATCCAACTACTAAAGCGCTGAAACTGCAATATAGTTCTATAAGCTATTACTAAGTGCAAGCACTACAGCGCTAAAACACCTGGGACTTTCTCGAACAGTGAACACAAATCGATCTAGTGAATGGATTACTTTTATTCTATAGACTGAAGTAGCAATCTTATATAATAATAATATATAATGTAATTCTATTTTAGAAGGCGATACCTTAATATTTTATATAGATCATTAATTTCTTAAATAATAAATCGAACCGTAGCAATATTATCTTTGTATGTTTTGTTCATAGATACTTTCTCTGGCAAATATTATTAAAACTGTTTTTTATAATACTATTATTATGAATAAATTGAATTCGTGTAGTAAACTCAAATTATGATGACCATGTTGCCAAAAGTAACAGTGATCGATTGGGTTGGTATATTATGGAGAACACGCTTACACCGATATAGTATAAGATCGTGTAATAAAAATTAATTGATCAATAGACGTGTGGATGATGATGTTATAATTTTTATAATGATTATTTATTTATAAATAAAGTTGTTCTATAGGTAAAGTTTAAACAGTTAAACAAATAATTAATTTTGATATAAAAATTCCAGTGAGTATTACGTTTAGGGCTTAAAAAAATAATAAACATATTTCTTTTTCACATTTTATCACTTACACATGATATTGCATATACAGGTGTGGATGTTGCCGCAACCTTCATTTAATTTTTTGAATGACAGATTGACAACGTTTGATAGTATTTTTTTGTGTTCTCCATTCAATGTGACATTGGCGAAGTGAACTGTGCTCAACTGGCACGCGCGAAACGCCATAAATAAAGAGAAGAAGAATAAGAAGAAGTAGTATTTTTGTAGTACGAGGTCTATATCTACGTCATTCGTATTTAATAATGACTACCACACCCGTTACACAGCACGTATAAATATCGTAAAATAAGAATAATGATCCTGTACCTAAACTATTGATAATTGTGAATTAGTTTTTTGTATATAGCCTTGAAATATTTTCCCCTATAAGTAGTTTTGATAACGGCCGCCATGTCACATACATCCTGTATATTTTACGTCAGCCAATTTAAAACCCTACAATTCGTTGTTTACTGGCGTTGTTAGTTCAATCGCCTTCATCTGCATTCGGGATGTCATGCAAATAGTGAAGATTGTTGGTCCATGAAAAAGTAGTTGTACAGTAAATTGAAACTATATTATAATTGGAACACTCATACATTTTAAATCCTACAAAAGGAGTTAGAAAGTATCCAAAATAAAGTATGTAAACCTATAGTTAAAGTAAGTAAAATATACTGCAAGGAGTATAGTATATAAGGACCTAAATAAAATCAAGAAAAAATCACAAATATAAATTTAGGTAAATACAAATATTTGTCCATATACATGCCCTAGCATATATAACTATATATAGTAACACCAACTGGAGGTTATTAATTGAATTTTTAAGCTTACTGATGTAGTTACGATACAAGTGTACCAAAATTTAACGCATTAATTTGTGTAACGGCGTTGGGGACCGCCACCCAGCACGCCATGTCCGGAACGGCGGGAAGTGGAGGACGGAGCTACAAATAGCTGCGTGGAATGTAAGAGGAGGGATGGACCAGAAGATGAATGAACTATTAGATGTGATGGATGAGCGAGATTTGGATGTCATTTGTATGACTGAGACCAAGCGAAAGGGCAATGATGCAACCGATTTGCCGGGCAGCCGCGTCGCTCTCTGGGCCGGCGTTCCAGAGAGCGAACGCGGGTGTCAAGGGGTAGGTATATTATTGTCCTCTCGATTGGTTAGTGCAGTGGTAGAGTACGAGGCGATCAACCCTAGACTGCTTTGGGTTCGCTTCAAGCTGGGGATTACAAGAATATTCTTGTTGGTGGCATATACGCCGGTATCCTCTGCCTCATTTAGCGAACTTGAGGGGTTTTGGGAGAGTGTCAGGGATGTTCTAGGCAGTGTTAGAGGAAATGAAAAATTAATATTATGTGGAGACATGAATGGATGGGTCGGAACCGCGAGAAGTGGTTACGAAGGTGTGTTAGGTCAATATGGTGACAGAAGAGTGAATGAGGCTGGAAAGCTCATTTTGGAACTTTGAAGGAAAGGAATTTGTTTGTGGCAAACACGATGTTTGACCACAAACAAATTCACATGTATACATGGGAGCGCATGGGAGAGAAAAGTATTATTGACTTATTCCTAGTGGATCAGCGGATTCGAAAACAAGTGATGGACACACGTGTGTTTAGGGGTGCCGACTTGGGAACGGACCACTATCTAGTAATTGCTAGATTTAGGGGTTTGTTCGTAGGATGGCGTAACCGCACAAGGTGTTCATACTTGGAATCGAATTATCGCATAAGAAGCTGGAAGCTTCAAGATCCACCGATCAGAGAAGAATATACAGAAAGGGTTTCCAAAAAGCTAGACAGTTGTGAAACAGGAAATGAAAGCGTTGAAGTATGTTGGCAGAACCTTAGGAACTGCATGGTGGAAGCTGCGACAGAGGTATGTGGTACAATGAAAAGAGGCTTTAGTAAAAAGCGTGACGAATGGTGGGATGATGAAGTGAAAGATGCTGTAGAAAGAAAGAAGAAGGCACGGCAGGATTATAAAGCCTCGGGTAAGAATAAAAGTATGAGAGAGATTAAAAAGAAAGAGTACAAGCTGCAAAAGCACCAAACGAAAGCACTGATAAAGATGAAGCGTGAAATAAACGAGAGTAAAAGAGATGAAAGGTTGACGAGCAACTTCCGGGATAGCACGAAGCTTTTCTGGCGAGAAGTTAGTGATTCACGGAGTTGTTCGTCAACTTTTAGAATGAAAGGGGTGCTTTCGAAGGACGGTGAGATATTCACAAACAGATCACACGTTTTGCAGCGATGGGCGGAATTCTATAAGGAGATGTATGAATGTGATGACGCTTCTGCCTCAAGTAACAGCGACAAGCCGAGTCTTGATGTAGCAGATGGCGAAATCAGTATAAAAGAAGTTGAGAGTGCAATAAGAAGCTTGAAATGTGGTAAGTCAGCGGGAGCGGATGGAGTTACTGCCGAGATGATCAAATATGGTGGACCTCGCATCTTGGACTTGTTCTGGTTTCTGTGCAATTTGTGCTGGAAATCGGGAGAAGTCCCAGATGATTGGCAAAGTGCAGTCATCGTGCCTTTGTATAAAGGCAAAGGTTCACAGATAGACTGTGCAAGCTATAGGGCTATCAGTTTGATTAGCTTAGGTGGTAAAGTATATGCAAAAATTTTAGCGAGAAGAATGCAAGAAAGATCCGAAAGGCTACTGTGGGAGGCCCAAGGAGGTTTTAGACCTGGAAGAGGATGCATGGATCAGATCTTTTCCATCCGCATGATCACAGAGAAGTTTTTGGCTGTAAACCAAAAGGTTTTCTGTGCTTTTGTGGACTTGGAGAAGGCGTTTGTCAGGGTTGTGAGAAAGAAATTGTGGGAGATACTACCCCGGTACAATGTGAGCGGACCCTTGCTGCAGGCTGTAAAGTCTCTTTATAGAGATCACTCAGCCTGTGTGCGAGTAGGAGCCGACATGTCGCCTCGGTTTGGCATCCAATCGGGTGTCAAACAGGGCTGTGCCATGTCGGCTTGGTTGTTCAATTTGTATTTGGATAGCTGTCTCCAAGGACTGAAAGAAAGTGATATGGGTGTAAAAGTGGGTGACTTGAAGGTAAATTGCTTGTTGTACGCAGATGATGCAGTGCTTATTGCATCATCAGAAAGCGAGTTGCAGGCATTGGTCACCATTCTGAAAGACGGGTGTGAAACTAATGGTCTAAGCCTGAATGCAAGTAAGACAATGGTTCTGGTATTTGAAAGAGACGAGGAAAGAACAGATTGCAAGATTTTCGTGAATGGAAATTTATTAGAACAAGTGAATGAAGTAGTATACTTGGGAAGTATGTTAAGTAGAGATGGTAGATACGAAATGGATGTGGAAAGACGTGTTGCTGCCGGTAACAGAATGAACGGTGCCTTAGCTGCGTTGTTAAGACGGCAAAACGTCAGCGTCGCTGCACGTTTGGCCGTACACAATGCAGTTTTGGTTCCGACGCTGTTATATGGCAGTGAAACGTGGGTATTACAGAAGAAGAATGAAAGAAAGATGAATGCTGTGGAGATGCGATCTCTTCGAAGGATATGCGGAGTCAGCTTAGCTGACCGAATCCGCAACGAAGAGGTACACAGGATGGTAGGTACCAGCGAGGATGTCACAGTAAGAATGAAGAAGAACGTGCTCAGGTGGTTCGGGCACGTCGAAAGAATGAGTGACGAAAGAATGGTAAAAAAGATATACGATGGAAAAGTGTGTGGTAAGAGAGGTAAGGGGAGACCTCGGTTGACTTTCGAAAACACAGTATCGAAGATACTGGAGGAAGGTCACGTAAAAAGCATGAGGACTCCCCGGAGAGCATGCATGAAGAGGTTAATGACAGTGGACGAGGCGAAAGAGGTATGCAGGGACCGCAGCGTTTGGCGCTCCGTTCTCTCTGACTACCCCGCTAGGGATAGAGCGTGAAGATATGTATGTATGTATGTATGTATGTAATTTGTGTAAAAATATACCACCGACAATTTAAGAATGACTAGTTTTTGGTTGATTTCATTATACAGTCTAAAGTATTTTTACAGTTAGCCAAAAGTAATTATCTGTTATATGCAAATTAAGTAGTTCAAACCTGATATTACATAAGCAAGAAGTAGTTTGAATCGAGATGGCTTCCAGCTTATCTCGACGCGTGATCAGTTTAACTCAATAAAAGTCAGTGTTGATTAACAATCGAATTTAAGGCGAAGTCGTTCGTTACTAAGGTGAAATAGTTTCTAATGACAATGTTGCCAAATGGATTACGTAGACCATGTCATATCAATTAACATTAGTAATTTAGATAAAAAATTGACATTCAATTTGATATCCATGTCCCAGTACGTAATTTTTTTTACGTTTTTTTTTTCACGTTACGGAACATCGGAAACTGAGTGACTTAATATTTTACTGAGTGTCTTAATATTTTACTGAGTGTCTTAAAAATTTAAGAATAAGTTGAGTGTTAAGACACTATTCTGTTTAATCCTAATTCTCCTTCTTCGGTCTCTTCGCTCTGATAATAATCACACATTCAAAATACCTACCCATTCCTCTTCCTTTTACTGTAGCTCATTTACTGTAACTACGTGTCACTTGTGGAACTCCCTTCCTTATATTATCAAAAATATAAAAAAATTGTAACCTTTAAGCGTCGCTTAAAGAATAATTTTTTATCTTTGTAAATTTGCCAATTCACTTTTCTTTCCGCTTTTCCTTTTAGTTACTTGTATGCCATTTTATTTATTTATTTATTTTATGGTTTTTATTTTATGCATGTATGTATGTATGTTTGTGTGTACGCATGTATGTTTGTATGTATGTATATATATATGATTATTTATATGGATATACCTATGTTGTTTGAATATATATATATATATATATATATATATATATATATATATATATATATATATATATATATATATATATATATATATATATATATATATATATATATATATATATATATATATATATATATATATATATATATATATATATATATATATATATATATATATATATATATATATATATATATATATATATATGTATATGTAAAAAAGCGCGGCGTTGAGTTCCGCCACTCAACACGCAACGCCTCGAAAACGGCGGAAAGAGGGGAACGAAGTAAGCAGGGAATAAGTAACGGAGTGTCTTAACACTAGGTTCGTTCGTTCGTTCGTTCGTCAGTTCCCTCTGCCTACCCTGCCATGTGCGGGATAAAAGCGTGAAGCTAAAAAAAAAGAAAAAAAATATATATATATATATATATATATATATATATATATATATATATATATATATATATATATATATATATATATATATATATATATATATATATATATATATATATATATATATATATATATATATATATATATATATATATATATATATATATATATATATATATATATATATATATATTAGACGACAAAAACAAAAAGGAATTAAACCTAGCCTGACCTAACTATTTCAAGATGTACCAGATACTTTAAGCCAAAAAGAATGAGATAACACAAAAATATCAAAAATAACTTTCTTCTTAAATAGTGACAGAGTTTATTATATGCATTCGTAACACAACGCGGTCTTCATTACTAACATATACTCATATCTTTACTATGTTTTGTTATATTACTACATTTCTTAAAATGAATAGAAAATTAAAAATAACCGAAATATTACCATAACAAAGGTTTTTGATTTATAATACTTTCAAATGCTCTAATAATTCAAGTATTAATTATGTAATGTAATAGTAAACCAGCGCGCGCAATAGTGAAAGCTCGGTTATCACGAGCACTGTTTGACTCTAATTGTCATACATGTACACCGTGCCGTGTAGGAAGTCGCTTCGGGACACGTAAATAAATATTTGATTTTGATCAAGGAACATACATTCGAAATCTACATATAATTGTATACAACAGTTGTAGTGGTGTAACGATGAAATTAATATTAGCAAGTAAAATATAACTTAAAAGCTCCAATATTTTCACGTCTCTTTTCTTTGTTGTGATGTTTACATAGGGATCATACTGTGCCAGTTTATTTAAAATTCATTACTTAGTTAAAATTATAAAAAAAGATAGAGCTCATAGTGGCACAATGGAACAGTGTCTGTCAGAAAATTCAATGGTTTGGAGTTTGATCCTCAGTTGGGAGAATGAATTGCTTTTACATCTCTGCACTTAAAAGATAAAGTGTGTGCAGAATTCGAGATATTACGTATTATGTTGGGGCAATCTCAACTTAATGCATAATATTTCGAATTCCGGCAAAGCTGAGAGAAATATAAGAAAAATAATTTCTTTATATAAATTCATTTAATCATAGACATATTTATTACAACGGTAATAACTATTATACTTGTTTTATATTGAAACGGAATTCTCCATAGAACGTATAATTATTTTACTTCAAAATAAGCTTCAACATCGATCTAATAGGGTCATTTTTTAGTAGACCTTTTTTTAAAATCAACGTGTTCACTGTAAACTTGAACAGCTCGTCAGGTTTTTATGGCATATTTTGACTTTGGCCCAATTGATTACGGTTCAGGTATCTAGAACACAATGAACGGCAGCCAACGCTTGGTGAAGCAAAGCGTCACTCTAAATGTAGGATGCCTTCACATAATTTGTGCTTATTTCCGTCTTAGTTGAAAAAGCTCCGCGACAGATAGCGAGGGCAAGTGGTATTTCTTTAAAATATATCTCTAACATCTTAATTTGGTAGTTAACATTTTAAAAATGTAGCAAGATTAATCCTTCTAAGAACCTGTCTCTTTTTTACACTTGGTAGTTTAAAAATAATGAGTCATTCATCATCAAAGCCGTTATAAAAGCTTGTCAAAAAGAGAAAAAATATGTTTAGAGTATTTTTTAATACAATATAATATTTAACATAATCTCTAGAACCTTTTATCTAATTTATAGATATTGTAAATTAAAGGTTTTTTACGTTTCACGTGCTTATTTCAGGAACCATAGTTAACATTGCGTCACGTTAATTATTTTGACGTAACCCACTGAACCTGTGACCGAAGTCATATTACCCACTTACAATGTGTCACACACAACTCTTAATTATTTTTATATGGCCGCAGGGATGAAGCCGTGGGCACGCGTTTAATTATTCAATTTTATAAACGTAGACGCTTATTGCGTTATGTTAAATTTATTAAGCCTAATTTTTCACAACGTTACCTATTTCCATTATCCTTATAGACGTTCAAGAGTAAGGATATAATTTAATAATCCTCATTCAAATTTTCACATCTTATTAACGTGATACGCTATACGTCTCGTTATACTTTAACAACCCGCGGCTTAAATTCAAAATGGAGTCATTACACTCTCTTATACGGCATACAAAATGATAAATACATTTTCGTGTTCATTACCTTGTACAGAATTCAAATTCTGCTTTAGCTTAATTAGTAATTTAGTATTTTGTTAGTTTAGAAGTAGTTTTACTAGTAGTAAATGAGAATTTTAGTAAATTTCTTGTAATTCTTTAATCTTGTATCTCTATCAATAGGTATGATATATACTAATATGTGTTTTGCACTTTGCCATTTAAATAAACACTTTAGCATTTTCACGTTATTAAGATTGTTATTCTAAACTTAGATTCATTACGACTTTTATAACAAGTCGTTATGTTGTTTACACCTTGAAATAATTTAATGTAATTAAAGCAGTGAGCGTATAAATGTACTGTCTAATTATGTCACAGCGAGCTAGGTGTCATTTAACTTTCTCAAATGTATACTCGTGAGCTGACATTATTAACACAGAACAACACTTTACAATAGGCATTAACTTTCCAAGTATATAGTATAAATACCTGCTGTCGCAATATTGGCATTCTAGTATATATTATCAGTTTATTAAATGAAAATATTTATATGAAATAAATTAATATTAATCAAGTTGAATTTAGGTATTTTAGTTATGTATAAAAATTGTATAAATCTTTGTTGTAATATGTCTGTTGTAGAGTCGTGGAACGTCGCTCTTTGTCTACCGGGATGAGGGAAATACGTCAAATATTATAATTTCTTCAAGGGAGAATCGAACCTGCAATTCATCTTGTATAATAGAAAAATAAAAATGATAATATTGTTGCATAATTTAGAAATGTAAATCAGTACATTATTATATATCTTAATTTTATATATTACATATTGTTTGGACTAACTGAATCCTTTTTTAAATGAAGTTTGCCAATATAAGTATATTGACGATAAATATTTTTTGTAACTACAAGACTCTGTATAATCTGCTATTACTTAAACATTTATTACAAAGAATATAATTCTGAATAATAATAGGTACAGACAATTGCCCATTTAAAATAATTATACATACATTTCAAATAAAAATACACTATGTAAAATCGGTATGTTGTCGTTACGTATATTAAAGAATTTATAGTTAAAAAAGCAATGGTTTTGGTATTGCATCTATTCTATTCTTTCTCAGGAAAATTGATTTATTTCTTCCAGATATAATGTGCAACACTCCTTAGTCCCCCTGTGTATGTGCAGGGTAAAAGATCAGGATATGTTTTTATAAAAATCTGTAAATAGACAATGGTCGCCACAAAATAGTGATTTTTAAACTGATGATAATATGTAAAGGTTAAATAATTTACTAGCCCCGTCACAATATTTGGAGCGAAGTGTGCTAAAGTTTTGGATATGTGTTATTAAAACTTATATAGCGTTGATTCCGAAAGTTTTAAACGTTATTGTGCTGTAACTAATCGCCTTATAGAGTAAACCACAAATTCGTAACAACTTGATACTAATAATGTAAGGCTGCCTGTAACATAACCTGTTTAATAATAAAATAGAATTAAATTATAATCAATCATGCATTAACAATAAATTTAAAAATAAAATATCAACTAAAAAAATGTACTATGAAACTAAGTCATTTTAACATAATAAAAGTTTTTTATATTATAACTGGGAACTAATAAATCAAATTTATATAAACAAATATAAAAAAATTACTTATGTATATAATGAGACTAAAAAATATAAATATATACCATAAATTTTACCAGTTTGAAGGTGCCTATCTATTGAATAAATTACTAAAAGGTTAAAATTAATAAATTTTATGAAGCAAAATCAATTTTATTTTTTTAAACCCATGATACTTATAATAAAACAAACACATCTAACATCTAAATAAATTGAAGCAAGAAAACGAAATTTAAAAAAAAATAAGAGAAGAAACAACTTAGCGTTACATGGATTCACCATGCGGGTGCCGGGCCTATCGTGTTGTAGGAAGAGGAGCTCCGTGCAGCGCTTGGGACTTGCGACCCAAGTGTAGGTTTAAAGGGCCGAGCTGTCCGAGCTCCTCCCACTAGCTAACCAAATTTTAAATGATTCTACCAAAGCCGCCTTCCAGAAATGAATTTGTGATAGTTCTAGACAGGCCGATATCTTTTAGTAAACTATAGATAGATTTCGCTGTTATACCTTTCGCTCCTACTTCAACCGCATATAAGCTAACTCTAAACCTATTCCTGGTCTGTTCGTTTGTAAGATCGAAAACTTTTTAAGTTTATGATGGTGACTTTTCGGGATATTTGTTTCCCATGTAAGTAACGCAACCTAACTGTAAGTTCTACCAGTACTACGCGTTTTAGGCTTCGAGAATAAAGAAAAAAATATTCGGTCTGGATTACGAAACACAAATATCCTCAGGGATTCTATACTGTTTCTCATACGTGTCCGTCACAGGTGTCCAATCAAGAGCTGGATCTGATATGGAGAAAAGCTTTTGTGTAGGTTTTTTATAAGAACCTTCTTTCACAAACTCTATTGAGCGTTTGTTGGTTATTATGTTTCTCTGTGCAAGAGCTACTGAAAGACTAACGGCTTCACTTATGATTTCTAGTACTTTGTCATGGCGTCGCGAGTATTAAGCACTACCAAGAGAAGCCTACACCTCAGCAGCATATATTTAGCTGTCCCCACTGCCTCTTTACAGATGTAGCATGATTTATCGGTAGTTTTACCCCATCTTACTAAATTACTTTGAACTGGAAGAGTCATTTGGAACGCATTTAGGTAGAATTTTAATAGTGCTGGACCAGTCGTCAGTTAGAGTGCGCCATTTTACTCATTTTGCATTTCTAAGCCCATCACGTGCACCTTATACTTATCGTTCTCGTCTTGCCGATTAAAAGATTTTATTATGTCTATGTCTTGAAATTTCCTCTTTGATCCTAACCCTACTTTACTAGATTGTGCTCCTATCATAAATTGCTTATGGAATTTCAGTCTTGACTCGAGGGACACTTCTGTGTCTTGGAAATAAGGTAACAATCTCATCCCGTGATTTTCTGAAAATATATTTTGGCGACTCTTAGATGTTCATAGAGCTCCGATAGTTTCTTTAATCTCAACCCAAAACTATCTTTGTCTCTAAATAAGGTTGAGGTGTCCGCCGAATGCGCTAGCCTAAGCCAAAACTTGAGCATCCTTATGACGCGTACATCTAACTTTGCTAAGAGGGTTTTATTAAAATCATCAGGGTTTTATAAAAATCACGAGGAAAGGCCAATTCAGGCGTGATGTTAGAAAATTGTCATAGCCAAGTTTTCTTGACATCACTTACAGGGTGATGGTGACCTTTTCAAGATCCGTCATAAAGCTGTCGACTACATCTAAAGAAAAAGTCCGGCCTTTGTTATCTATTTTCTTCTCGAGAGCTGCCGCTTCGGAAACTACAGCAATGCTTGACCGCCAATTTTAAGTCCCAGATCGTACATCTGGGAAGACAAAGCACAAAATATATCTCATATTTTGTGCTTCATCTTCAAAGACAAGATTACTGTCTATATAAGTATAAGTGTAAGTGTCACTGACATTTACTACGTCCTTTATTATCTTCGTCCACGTACAAAACTCGTCTTCTTCATCCAATGGCAGCTGGCATTGCTTTGGGTTCCTAGTCAGTATCGCGAGATCGTCCGCAAAAGCAAGAATGGATTCCGTGTACTTGTTATTGAACTTAAACCGATAAACCCATTTTTTTCTCGTGTCTAATTAGAATATCTAGTAAAATATTAATAACGATATTAAATATTTTTAGGGATAAATAACAACCCTGAAAAAGACCTCCATAATAAGACCTCCATAATAGCCTAAAGATTTTGAAATTTTAATTTTGAATAGTATGACGCGATTATATTGCTTACTGTCGTAGGAAAATTATACCATTTTAAAGCGAACATTAATAGATCATGTTGTATTGTTCGAAACGTGTTTTCTAAATCTATCCAACGTACCGTAAGTTATCCCTCACACGTTCTGCCGTCTTTTAAGCTAGCAGTTAACAAACTATTATGCTCCAGGCATTCAGAAATTTCTTTTTAGTCTGTGTTTCCTTTCCTCTATAGTTGGAGGGTCACCTTGAAAGTCGATATGAGGAATCTTAGGTCGTTGTTTATTTGGCTCCTTATATAGTTTTTCTATATTAGGCACTTCGTATGTGCTTCTGTTCATAAGTTGCCTCATTGGTCAAGAGAAGCCTACCCGTATCTTCCTTAAAAATGCTTCTTGAGTACTCAAAAGGATTTTTATCGAAAGCACAATTAAAAATACGAAATTAAATTACTCATCCAGTAGTTCTTATTCCGTACAGATACATTTATATGTACTACATAGACCCTACATTTTATTTATTACTTTAATCACTTCTTTATTTACTTTAAAATATTATTTTCTATATAAATTATGATATAATAATCTTAAACTTAAGATATTTCTTTAATATTATCTTAAACTTAAGATATTTTCTTATGATACTAGTACGTGCTCGCAAATTCGTTCGTGTTGACTTTATGAACTTATCATTCTTTTGAGTTCCAAAATCGTACATCTTATTGGCCCATGGACATAAAATATTTTCTTAGGTCTGTTAGACGAACATTGTAATACTATTAAGCTTATAACTAAAGAAAACGTTTATCTTATATATAATATTACTAAATATAGTAATATTATATATAAGATAAACGTGGAGGATGGTCCAATAAATTCTTTTGCCTGTTTTTTTACTTTTACTTTGTTTTTCATATAGTAGGATCGACAGCTAGTGTAAAGACCCTCTGTGAAATAAAAATAATATTATGCTCATTCAGTGGCAATTGAACACATAATCATCTGGCATTGTGCCACTGTGCCACGTGGAAGCTCTTTTAATAAAGTATTCCATAGAAAATGAAACGATAATTAGACATAACATAGCTACGTTTAAATAATAATAGATGTCCGTAAGCTCAGGTTATCCTGTTTTCAAAGTAGGAAATTGTTCAAGCATTGTTGAAGAAATTTTTGTCTTAAGACTAACTTACAAAGTTAACCTTAGTAAAGTTTACTTGAATTATGGCGTCCAATGACAGTGCCTGTAAATTACACAACTTCCCTTTCCAAGTATATATACTTGATGCACAAAATAAAATGTCTAAGTATTAAAACTTACTAGAAAATTTACTTAATATATTTATAATTAATTACATTTTGTTTGTTGGTAGCTTATTTATGATGATCCGAGCGTGCCAGGCCAGATGAGTGTAATTCAATTAACGAAACTGCACGAAGGAGATTGTATGCTAAAGAAGGAGATAACAACATCATATAATACATATAGATAAAAAGTAATTAATTTGATATCTGTGTGTTTAATAAGTTCACATAGAAATATAAGGAAATGGACACAAATATTAAAAAAACTGATTTGTTCATCATGAATCACAAAAAAAATGTTTAAATTATTTAATTTAAATTTTACCTTTCATAATATAAATGCAGTATATAAAGTTTATATGTAGTGGCTTCATGCTAAGTCCTAGTATTAACCATATATTAATCTGAATAAAATAGAAACACAATTAACTGCAATAATTAACAAATGCCGCTAAGATAGTAAAAAATAAAGAAGAAATTACATATTAAACGAATGATAAATACAAAATAAAATATTTATTTGACTTATTCATACTATATTTCTAAATATATGTAACTTTAAGAAAAACATTATAACATATACTTAAAAGTTAATTTACACCCAATGATCGAAAGTATAAGATCCCTTATATTCTTATATATTTTCACAATAATAAACGACAACGTATATCAGCTATCGAATTGAAATTGGATACGACGTCGAATACCTGTTATTCTTATAGGATTAGAATCTCATCGTACATTTCTTTATTACTTATCCCTCCTTGAAATACTTAACCTAATGGAATCTGAGAAACAAAACTTGTTGGAGGTTATTAGGCAGTTACTGGAACATGTATGTATGTATGTATCTAGGTACATGGAGCTCGTATCAACGTGCAGGTAACTAGCTCTATGCTGTTGCGTGAACGCAGTTGAGATGCTTCGAAGTACATTTACAAAACACGACGATCTTACGAGATTACACGTTTAAACATAGTGATATTAAAATTAATTAATTGTTATATATGTTAATACTTTCGAATTTCGTATGTATATAAGAAAAAAACAAAAGATAAGTCATAGTAGTTCGCTATTTAGATGTTGTTTATAATTGAAGTTTATCTTATACAGTAAAATTTAGATTGACGTATTGTTAAAAAGTAGATTTTTAGGATATTACATAAAATCAACGTTAGAATTTTTCTACTTACTCTTTTGTAATTTTTATATTTTTTTAATAAGAATATTTCTATTTATTTTAAATACGCTATTATTATAACTGCTTATTATCCTATTTTAATTAATAACAAATCGTTTACGAAATAATAATTATTATTTCATAATTGAATGTTATAAAATAATATTTGTAGACTGTATATGTAAATGTCTCCGTCCTTGGAAATAACCTCTGAGAACCGATCCCACCATTGCAATAAGGAAATTGTTGTAGCACGAAAATCGGTGCTGTATAAGTGGAGTTAAGGTGAACCTTCTTTTTTCTTTTGTAGTAATACCATTCGAATTTCTCAATAATGTATATATGTAATACATAATTATAATAAAATATATACAGCAACAATATAAATTATTATATGATTTAATGCACAATAAATTCGTAAATAATATTAAAATTGTAAATACTATAATTTATTTTATTTTAATTTAATTTTTGAAAATAAACTATGTACATATAAAAGTGATTACTATATATTTATATGTATACATATAATAATACTACCATAGCTATAATAATAATATTAAAATTGCTTGTAGTTGGTTTTAAAACTTTTTACAAACGAAAATAGTACATACAGAAAACAGTAAATATAAGTAGTTTCTCGACATTTTAATAAATAACCTTTATGCTTACTTAATCCAGGTTAAAAAGGGGCTTTAATTAGTGAAATTTATGCCTAAAATTCCAATTTCCTAAATCCTGCACAAAACAGCTACACATGCAAAAAACGAATCAAATGCAAATCGGAGTCACCCATCGCGGATTCCGTACCGATTTTATAATTATAAGTGAATAGTATAACTTATACTAATAGTATAACTTATGACAATATAATTTTTTTTTTATAATAAACATTGAAATGATTTTTCAAACTAAAATAGCTGCATATAACTTTCGGACTTTTCCTTGATTTATTTGTAAGTTTTCGTTTCTTATATATGTCAGTGAGAAAAATTATATAAATATAATTTAAAGTAATTCATACAATACATCCATATGTTGGCTTGAAAATTTTCTTAAATCAACATTATACATATAGAAAATCAACATTCAAGGAATCTAATCTAATATAGGTACCTAAGAGGTTCTTTTTTCTTTTAATATATAGACTCCATAAAATAATGTTATGAATTTTTTTTAAAAATCATATTATTTTATTATACAAAATATACTACAAAGAACCTACATCCACGTGTAGTATACACACAATATTCACGGTAGCTAATGTGTCTGTGGCGCCCATTAACGCATTATATCGGTATGGTTATGGCAGGAAAATCGTTAGTGTCCTCTTCAATTGAATTAAATTGTTATTATGTAACTGTTCACAGGTTCACTGCAGTCCAATGTTATGTTGTTATTATATTATTACTAGCTTATACTAGCGGTTTTTCTTAAATAAAGAGAAATTTAATTATTTATCTAACACAGGGCAATTTTAATTATTCTTCACAATTTTGGCACAATACATTAATAGAATATTAGAAATTTAAACTTGAACTTCTGATGAATACCCATCGTTTAATTAATTTTACTGTTATATCTCTGCAAATGAATTCATTTATAATGACACAATCAATATTCATTAAAAAAGCACGGCGATAAAGTAAACATTTTCTCTAGAAACATGAAAAATGGTCAATTTTACTTAGCAAAAATGGCAAGTACGACTTTACATTATCTCAAAAGAGCTTTTATTTGGAAGTGTGAACAAACTTTTAAGACTTTTACACTTCTAGCATTTTATCACTATTATCTATTACTTTTTCTATTACATTATTTTCCATTTTAAGAGCACACACGGGTACAATACATGTTCATGATTTCAAAGTGACCATACTGTGTAGGTACTAGGCTATTTAGTTATCTGCTTCTACCTCAAATATAATAGTTTGTATTACGAAGCGATGAAATGAAAAATAGCACTACAACTATCTTATTTACAGTCACCGTATTTACAGACGCCCGCAGCACTACGGATAAGTAATGAGGTCATCATTGGACTGAATAAACTTTTGAGTAAAAGACAAATTAAAATATTGTTTGATATATGGGCAACAGAGTGTCTTAACTCTAAATTTCCTCCTTGCCTGCTTGTTATAAGTGAGATACAACATGAACTTAATAAAATAAATAATTCTATGGGCTTTGATGTTTAACGTACGCACTATTGACTACAATACATACAAAACTTTCAAAGAAATATAAGTTCTATCAAAAATATGCTTTCTGATTCCTTGGTAAGGTTTCGAAACGCATGACGTGAGAGGACAATAGGGTAAGTTGCCGGAAGCTGGTGACATAGTGAAGAAATCTAATAGTCTATTGATCTCCTGTCCCTCGGTGTAAAGGACTTTTGAATAGATCGTATATACATACGTACTTACTTGTATAGAAACCTTAGTAATTAACCTTTAAATGGATTTTGTTAAATTATAATGAATGATTTATCTTTTTGGAAATCACCTTGTTAATAATAGTAAACAAGTATATGATTTCCTGTTAATTGACCAAGGAAGCCTCTACCTTAGTTTTGTTTCATTTGTTTTAAAGCAAATTTGAAGTACTAAGTTATATCAAAAAACGATATCGAATTTAAAACTAAATTTTGCAAAGTACTTTCGACATTTAAATGTAGGTGTAAATGGACATTCTCTAATCATGTCTGTCTGTCTTCAAAACAATAAAATATCTAATAAATATGTTGATTGACTGTAAAATTTATTTCTATTTGTTAAAGTTTCGCCAAAAATACAGACCACATTAATAGATCCCTTTAAAGGGGATAACAGGATTGTTCTAGTGATATACATTAGTATACCCATATATAATTTAAAGTGAAACGTATAAATAACAATATAATTTATTTACTACATAGCACATAAAAGTAATAATAATTTATTATATATAACAGATGCTAATAATAGTATTAGCATTTTTTGTATCTCTTTGAAATTTTATGTACACCGTACATTCTCCTTTGTGTGTTCTCCATTCAACGCGACATTGGCGAAGTGAATTGTGCTCAACTGGCACGCTCGGAACGCCATAAAGAAAGAGAAGAAGAAGAAGAATTTTATGTACATTGTTGTATATTGTCCAATACATGTGCATAAAGTAGAGGTTACCAGTAATCTGTAAATAAAAAATAAATTTATCATAACTTAAATTATCAAAATCTTCAAATTTACTTACATAGAACGAGAACCTCGAACCGTGAAGGTGAGACAACAACAGTGCTTCAAACCTAAAGTTAGGTGACAAGTATTCAAAATTAAGCAGTTTCTTCTTTTTTATTATTTAGTTTTTGTAACAGAGTTAGTTATACTCGTAGTAATTAATTTTAGTTCTATACACTCAAAATAAAAAAATAAAGTTAGCAATAATTGGATAGGCTATCATATATTCAAAGAAATATAAGAGTTATAAGACTTACAAGGCCGGCAGTAGGTACAGGTCATGGTCAGCGCAAGCTCAATTGAAACGGCTGAGCAAACAAGCGTATTGGAGTCGGAGAGCCCTCGGAAGACGCCTCGAGTCATCTTTTCTGTTAGTAGATATGTGACGAATAGGCTTTTGATATTTTTTTACAGTAGTGTTATTTTTAGGTCATTTATCATCACATACTATATTTTATATTTTTTATCTGAATTTATTTTTAATTTTAACAAACAAATATAAGCCATTTTAATGATGGTACTTTAGTGATACTAGGAGGTCAAAGTGCTGTTCGACAGCATGTTTCTATAATGCTGCAGTATAGGGTACGATTTCTGCTTCAGGGAGTGAATTCTTTGATTTCATGTTTATATCTAAAAATAGCTATATCTAGAATTCAGTCAGAAATTGGAAAGTGGAGTGTCATGTCACTTGGTGCTCACTACGTTGGATACAATACGAAGCCAAAAATTTAATATGGTAGTAATATTATTATGTTACTTACTCATTTAAACCGACTCACAAATTACTAAGAAATCGATATCACATAAAAATTAATTCGTATAATTGCAACCATAAAGTTGGTTAAAATAGTAAATAATTTGCAAGAGGAGTCATAGTGACTCTACTCTGTACATAATATTTTGATTTTGTATTTGTGAAATTTGTTATTATTTTAGTGATCTTAAGTTTGTTCCATATTGAACTTTTCAGGACCATTTCGTAAGCAACTCTATAGTACGTTGGCAAAGAGTACCCGCTGATTAATATTGGAAATGCAAAACTATGTACGCAATAGATGATTACACTGGATGATGTATTGTTTTCGTTTCGATTTGCTTGTGTCAGTATTTTAATCATGCCTTCACAATAGATACAGTAGCACATACAAAGGGTGGTAGAAACGAAATTGATTAATTTTTATAGAAGCATATATTGACTTTTAAATTCATAAGAAGTACGAGCAGAAATAATGTATCCTGTTAAATACCTAGGTTCAAAAATGCGTAAAATAATTTATTTACCTTGGTTTTTTTCTTGTCTAATCTGTTACTAAAAAATTCTAAACTAAGCAAAATATTATGTTTATCGAACGACACAATGAAAATGTTGAAAAGTAAAAAAATGAAATAAAGTAAATGATTTACTATCTCGTGGCAACTAAATATGATTATACCACGATCATCGATCATCTAGTTTCAGGCTATCATATATACATCATGTGGTGTCGCACCTATTCATCCTGGATACGCAGAGTAGCCCTACGAGATGGACTTTTGCGTGTGCCATAATAGATAAGGTCAGTTTTTAGTATAGAGAAGTACAGACTCAGTGCGTTCATACAATCAACAACAAGCCGGATGACGGTTTCAACTAAGAGCCTACTAATTAGATGACCCCCAGGCCATAGCTAGATATGATATACGCAGCAGATGATGCTCAATCCAGTTGTACTCAATCCATATATCTCTATAGCCAGCTGCAGAGCTTTCTTTCTCTCTTTCTAAATGTTCTGCAGTTATCACCCAAGGTCAGAGTCGAGACCGTTACTGATAGGGCAATTAAATCAATCAACTTCGGAGAAACTATTTCTGGCTACTCCACCATACAAACATGACGCCGGGCTGGCTTCAGTCGTAGTCTCGGCATTGCAGAATTGCATATCTCCGTAATTTTTGCTTACATCCCTTACATCCGATTTACTAACAGACTCACATTTGGGTTAGAACTTATCCTACTTTAATAGAAGCGCCAATCGCAACCTTTTTGGCACATACTTTGTTATTCGGACCGAGAGCTAGGCTAGCTAGATTAACAAGGAAAATAACCTCGGAAAATTTTGAGATGTTTTTGACTATCGGCACTAGCAGAATGGCATACAGGTAAATAATGTTTAAAATGCGAGTCTAGAAACCGGAGACCGCATTTTGTGTGAAATTCCCCCATACATGGAGCTTCGCATTAAAATGATCTTATACAAGGATTATCTTTTGCAATTGTCGACCAACTGCATCTCTTACTTAGTCACGAAAGATCTCGAATACTGCCAAACTGCGATAAGGAGAGAAATACACGCCCATTTTGAGATATTCTGCCCAGCAAAACTTTAACACAACCCATTAAAAGTAGACTTTTTTTAATACTTAGAGGGGAATGCATGTGCTAGATGTAACGACTACAGATGTATCTGAATCATTCAGTTAACGAGGATGATGGGGAACAAAGTAGAATGACGAAGCTAATGTCTATACTCCATTTCGCTATTAAATACAGCAGTTGCACCTAATCCATTGAAAAAACTGTTTTAAAAATAATAAAAAAAAATATGGTAAAAAATTAAAATAATACACTGTTCAAAATAAATTTTCAACTTTAAAATATAATTTATCAACAATTGTAAATTGTATTGTACCCAGTTAGTTTAGTTTTATTCAATAGATTCTCAACGCACAGGTTGACAATCAAGCCCGCAGTCTAACCAGTGATCACCCGCGGGGCTGTCAGCTGATTGCAATAAACTAAATTCTACATCGGCATGGATAGTTTCAATCGAACAATAATTGATTTATCGCTTAATCATATACCGATTTAACATTAACTATATATTAATAAGGAAAATAGACGTGCATTTCGAATGAATTATTGAGAGAAATTCAATATATTATGTTTTTTTTCTTGAAATTAGCTGTATTTATATTAAAATGATTATAAATTTACTTTTGTAAAAATATATTTGTTCCACACTTAAATAGAGAGAACTACACTTTTATAAGATCATTTTACTGCCTTCTGTCTATCATTCTGTCAAGGCTATCTTAAATTCGTGCATGTGTCAAGACGAAATTTATAACAAATATCCAGGTCTATAGTTTTTTGAAGCATATAAAAAAATAAAATTTCAAAGTCAAAGCAAAGTCCAAAGATTCAAGCGTTGTATGCGTTGTTTTTGCCGCATTTTGAATAAAATTCGTCACGTGATCAAAATATGTATAGTACTTGCCGTTGATATAAGATTATATAATTTAACAAGGAGTTATAATTTACAGTATGGTTAAATTGAAAGATCCGAAATTTTTAAAATTACTGTTACATTACAGAAATAAATGTAATTTTTTTTTACCTTTTATACAAAACGATTGTATACACTTACAGTAAAATAGTCAACTACAATCACTTGCACTTGATTGATATTTGTTTTATTTCTAAACAATTTATAATTTGCAAAGTATTTGCATAGAGTAGACCATGATTTATTCAAAAATCAGGCATATTAAATACTCGTATATAGCTAAAAAGTTATTATTACGAATGATTTACATAGTTTAAATATTTAAAAAAACCTATTAAACTGATCTTATATAGTAATCTATAATATTTAAATACTAGTATAACATATTGTTGTAGTTTTTTTTAGTACAATAACATTTGATATTAGCAATGGAAGTAATCAAATTTTATATTAAAAGTCACTTAAATATATTGTAAACATACATACATATTGGCAGTTCAGTTTACTAGATGAATAATGAATATCGAAACCGCAGGAGATTTGCTAGTATTTTATAGTGAGAAACTAAAGACGCAAGAAGCCACATAACTTATTCGTTTTGTCCTTTTGATATTTTATTGTATTCGTAAATTTTGATCTCAATAACACTCATAGTAGAAACCCAACATCAAAATGTAATATTAAAGTTGCTTCTAAGCAATATATTTCAGCTATCTTCAACTCCAAAACACATTAAACTAAAGCTAACTTCAATTTAATATAACACCTTTATCGAACAATAGTTAGATCTAAAGTAAATTTCTCATGTCGGTTATTTCCATTAAGGTTGCCTACGCTTTACTAAACTTATATAAGGTCTTGGAATATATAATTTGTATGGTAAAGTTGGGTGGCACCAAGATGTTAAGGTAAAAGTGTGAATATATAAATACTGTAACGAACATAACTTAAATGCTCACTAGCGAAAAGTTTGCGGCTTTGCTTGCTTGAACAATACGACTATTCATTTAGGAAGAAGGGGGATTTTCATTGTATTTGCATTCAATTTAATTTTTTTGCGACATCACATAACAAATCTTCAATCACAATTACACTTCAATTTATTTTTTATTTTTTTTATAACTTCAGGCTTCTCCCACACATGGCAAGGTAGGCAGAGCTAACCGCAGGAAACTAGTGTTAAGACACTCCGTTGCCTGCTTTCTGTCTTTTTTCGAGGCACTAGCGTATTGAGGTTCGGAACTCAATGCCGCGCTTTGCTTATTTTTCAGAGCAACGAAAACGAAAATGTGAAAATCCATCATTCAAGTGGTAATCGAACTCACATAAGCACATAAGCAGACGCTACGCCTCTGCGCCACGACGATTCTTAAATCTCCATTTTCAATCTAATAATGTATTAATTATATTTCTTTTGTTCATACGATATAAATAAAATTTATTTTCGAATAATTATATCTATGTAAAATCTCATATACACCTATGTGTAATTAAAATTAATGTAATTTTATAGGTAATATTCCATCTGGGTTAGTTAGAGGATAACTTTCCCCCAATAAGTCCAGATTTTATCCTCCTTAAATTAGTTTTTATACTCCTGTACTCATAGATTATTTAGTACAAACCCCATTAACCAGTTCATATGTTCTGAAGCTTAGCAATGATATAAATTTTTAAATAAATAATTAAAAATATAGAATATAAGCATATAAGCCATATTTTAGTATTACGTTAGAAAATATTGTACGCATTTGTTTTGGGCTAGGTTGCTGTTAAAATATATAAATGTATAAGTATAAAAAAGCGATGAGGTTTTTATTTCTTTTATATATTATAATAATATATATAGTACATGGTATATACGAAAAATTTTGTTAATATTCAAGAAATAGTATTTAGAGACACTAATTTGGCCTTAGTTTGTTATATTGTATAAATTATGTAGATTTAACATATATGTATGTGTGCTTGGAATAAAAAAGCAACGTCCAATTGTAATTTTATACAAATTTTGGTTGTTACGGTTATTTGTATGCTTGACGATAATCTTTACATAAATTTAAAGTATACACCTACATAATAAAAAAATCAGATACAAATTTTTACTTTAATATCTTCTAAGCGTATATGACCTTTGAGAGTTTTTCAAATTTTTTAATATTTTTTTATAGAACAGTATTTAGAATAGTGGCCAACAATGACTTTAAAACATATCTTTGTGTTTCTACATGCTAACAAACTTCTTAAAATCGATTTAAATCTTACCGATTTAAATACTGTCTACGCAACGGTACGATATACTTGCCCGTAATATTTAGTGGTTATTTTATTTCAATCAGTTATAAGTAAAAAAAACACAAAATATTTATATTATTTTATTATAAATAATTACTTACTATCTTGTTTTGCCATTTTCTATTGAATAAAGATAACTCTCAAGATAATTTGTTCTTATACCCAATTTCAAAATATTGAACATCGATTTCATAAAAAAAAACTACAACAACTGCACTAGAGAGATCCAGTTATTAGTAATGAGTTTGTAATTTATTATTTTAGATAAATAAAAAAGGTACATTATTATCTCATATTTATAATATTAGTATGATTCATACAAACGTAATTTAACAACACAATAAAACAAAACTGCTAGTGTTATATAATTATTAGTATCCATAGAGTATATCCATAGAGCATATTACACGCATTATATACTCGTACGGGGCGCCAGTGTCAAGATGGAAATATTATTATATATTTTACGGGCGTTTGATTATCGTAACGTTTTAGTGATGCAGTTAAATGACAATCAATTAAAATGATAAGAGCAAAATATAATGTTAATTTGGATTGTTAGTACAATAGAAAGTAATATATTTACATATTTTTTTATTTTTTTTTTAACATCGGCTAATAGTCATGTAATATGATTATTTTTTTTAGTATGAATTACAAAAGTAATAGGCTAAAACTGACTGACTTTAAGCTGACTGACTTTACACTATTATTATATTGAATATATATAATTTTTTTGATGACCTCTGTCAACAAAGCACGGCGTTAAGTTCTGAAATACTTCACTCGATATCTTGCTTCGCTGTTTTGCGAAGGAAAGCCGATAAATTTGATATTTTTACAACTTAAAATATTAAATAAACTTAAACTGTGAAATGATCTTACAAGACTACTAAAGAATGTATTGTTATAAGCGGGAACTGGTAGTGAATGTATTAAATGGACTATTTATCGACTTGTTTAGTTCTCTACACTACCTTACAATTCATATTGCATGTCCAGTATTGCACCGCCCACGGCGAACTAGCTCGATGGATCCGAATACTTTATTAACGAAACAACGAGTATTGTGTCTTCAGTAAGTATATCTATAGATTACTTTACTTAAAAACTACATCTATTTTAGTTCTTACGATTTCTTATCATTAACAACGAAGGTACAAAATATTTTTTAAATAAACCTGAGTCTAGGTTCCTTTTTATACCATTATAAATATGTATTGGGATTTTTTAAGACAATGAACCATGTCATGGTTAAATTGAAGTCAAAGTCAAATAATTATATTTAAAGTAAGAGCAAGCTTCATTTTTAACGTTAAATAATTTACCAGCGGTTCACTAAAGTTAAAGACTTATGAAGAACCGGCGCAAAAAACTCGGCGAGTTTTTTTTACCTTATATTAAATTGGTAATTTACACATTTTCAATTATATTGTAGTTCAAGTTAGTCAGGTTAAACGTAAAAGTGTTGCAAAATTGCCTCCACACATGATACAATTCTACTTAACGAATTTCATTATATTCAGCGAATTTAACGCTGGTCTTTGCCTAAACTCTTATAAGGCCAAATTCCTTTTTTATTTGTATTTTACTGTTTCCAAATATTAGGTACTTGCTCGTTGAATTTTATGATATTATGAAGTATTTGTATTTGATAGAGGACCGTCGTGGCGTGGCGGCGTAAGCGTCTGCCTGTAAACGCGACGGTTACTGGGTTCGATCCCCAGTCGGAGATTT
The DNA here is from genome assembly GCA_037178615.1 of Dione vanillae. Lineage (NCBI taxonomy): Eukaryota > Metazoa > Arthropoda > Insecta > Lepidoptera > Nymphalidae > Dione > Dione vanillae. The sequence goes on along the minus strand of JAZFAU010000034.1, from coordinate 3,496,834 downwards.
CCATTTTCTTCGCTCTGGCAAACTAGGCAAAGCGCGGCGTTGAGTTCCGCCACTCAACACGCAATGCCTCAAAAACGGCGGAAAGCGGGGACGGAGAAAGCAGGGGCTAAGCAACGGAGTGTCTTAACACTAGGTTCCCACGGTCCCTGCAGTTCCCTCTGCCTACCCTGCCTTGTGCGGGATAAAGCGTGAAGCTAAAAAAAAAAAAAAAAAAAAAAAAAAAAAAAAAAAAAGTGTTTGATTAAATATATGACCCATACTTTATTGTAACTTTTTTTATTTAAGTTCTTGAATGCTTTAGAAAACATTATAGAAAATTATTTAGTATTACAAAGTGCTATTGATTATTGTTTTGAATTTCTTCCTATTCAGCCGTCCTGGGTCAAAGGTTACATGAAAACTAATAAAACATATCCAACTACGTTTGTGTTCAAGAATAAATATAAATCTCACACCCTTTCCATTTAAGTCGTTTGAACTTATTGCGATCCCTTTTCGGTATTCAACTTACTTAAATCGGAAAATACTGGCTTCCTGTACCAAAAAGGCTTAAGTAATATTTAGAAACAATTTACATATCGAGCAATAATATATAATCATGATTTTCTATCTAATTTAATTATTTGAATTACTTGTTGCATATATAATTTTTTCACCGTTATGGGAGCTTTATATGAGCAGAAATTTAACTGAAAATTGTCTTCAAAGTTATGCCTCTCCTCCATTGACCGTGTCATGTAAACCCATAGTGTAGGTAGTTGTCTGGATCGTATATCATTACCATCCAGAGCCCGAGCGTCCATTAACATCGCTTCGTGTTGCCGTTGCGTGACTTCAAACATTTTGTAAATCCTAGTAGTGCTGATCTTAGAATATCACTCAACAAAAATGGCAGCGAGATGTTCCTTATGAACTTCTGCTTCATATTTTTTACATTTTACATTTGTTAAATTATTATTTATTAAATTTTAAACCTTGTATGCTACTTATTCATTTAAACATAAAACACATAATAAATAAAATTATGTTTATTTATTTTTTAAGTTTTTGCAGTACCAATGAGTCATTGCCAATGAGAGCGTTATGTGATGTAACCTAGATAAATATGTTAGCATTTTTAAAAAATACGGTAAATTTCATACTAGACAAATGTAAATAACTTTAGTTGATTAATTCCTTTGAAAAACTATTATTTACGACAATAAAACATTCAAAATATAAAAATCATTAACTGGATCTCATTAATCAGTTAGTGTGAGATTTCTGCTATAGAATTCATATATCATGTTTACCACTACACTATTCTATGACAGGTACACCCTAGAGATAACATGAGACCCGTAACATTAGTACAGTTTGTTAATTAAAAGATTGCCGACGCTCATTTAGATTTGTTTGCTCGTATTGTCACGATTCATTGTGATTTACCGCTTCTACTGATATATTTGTTAGAATCTTCTCCGAATAAATATAAGTATTTGAATTTAGAATCCATCGTAAATATTTACGTATTTAGTCTCCATTACTATAAATCAAATTTCATTATTATTAGTATTTGGGCTCTATTACGAGTAAAATGAATATATTGAAAATTTAATTCTGTTGTTATTCTAGTCTTTTTGAGTTCTAGTCGTAGCTTTTTGAAGTACAGTAATATAAACTGGTAAAATTCAAAGTCATAGTTGTAGAGTGACTAAGAATATAATTTTTTATATAAAATTATTTACCATCTTACATGGAACCTAGAACTAACACATGCTGTAAATTATTAAAAACGTTAGCCCTTATTAGAACGAAAATATTACTAGGTATTCAGCCCATCCGGCCTGTTAATTGAGCGAGCGCGGAAGCGGTACAATAAAGACACTTTTTGAAGCGAAGCTCTTATATGTTCACTTCGCCGTTTTTTGTAGCCTGTCCCCTCCGAGGCCGTTTGACAGAACTCGATGAAACTTTGCATGGAAATTAGGTCCAAGTGGTAGCTATATCGCATTTCATGAAATTATGTCCTTGAGGGATGAGGGGTGATAATTGTACCATAGAGTTATGCTGGGGAATTGAAATCTCTGTTTATGGCGCGCGCTAGCAAATTTCAATGGGTTTCTCAATAAATTAAGTTCACAATGTGTTTGGCCATAGAGAAATTGCACGCGCAAGCTAATCCAATGCATTTTCAATGAAAATCGAATTTTGTTGGTTTTTTCTCAATTATTTCTCAAGGACATGTCCGATCACAGTTTTTTATATATGTTGGCACTCCTCATGACCACAGTGATCGTTTAAAACAAATCCGATCAAAATCAGTTCAGTGGTCTAGGAGGAGTTAGCGAACAAAGAATGCATAGACCCCCACTAACAGAGAGCTTCGCTCGTCGCTGCGCTCCTCACTCGCTCAATTATAGTAACTTTAAAATGAAATGCTGCAATATTTTTAATGTTCAGTTCATTTCCCCTAATCGTATTCACATACCAGGTTGCGTGTAATTTGTAAAATAAGAAAATATCGACCCTTGCACGCTCCAAACGTAATTACTGGTGAGTAATTGCATCTCTATTTAAGGTACAAAGCCAATTTGTTTTACTAGTTATAGCAGGCATTTTTGTTAAAAAGCTTGTTTTAAAATATATGTTAATGTATTAAATGCTACGAATATGGCAATGTTAAGATAGTTGTACCTATATACTGCAAGTAACTTTGTAATTCAGTCATAGAATTAAGTGATCAGGTACTATTTGAAATTAACTGCAAGTGGAGCTTATATTTTTAGTCAGTCAGTTTTCTGACTGCATATGTATTTTTTTCTAGGCTGTATATTTTTATAATTGAATGATACAGGTGTGAAAGCATTACGCCTCGCTTTGAAAATGACAACAAGTTATCAGTGCTTGTTTCTTATCAGATAGTTAATTCTAAGGCTTTAAACTTCTTTTAAATAACAAATTTCTTCTGAGGACCGTCGTGGCGCAGAGGCATAGCGATGCCTGCGATGCGATGGATTTTGTCTATTTCCATTTTCTTCGCTCTGGAAACTAGGCTAAGCGCGGCGCTAAGTCCCGCCACTCAACACGCAATGTGTCGAAAAGGTTGGAAAGCGGGGACGGAGAAAGTAGGGACTAAGCAACGGCGTCTCTTAACACTAGGTTTTTGCAGTTCCCTGTGCCTACCCTGCTAAAAAAATATCTTCTTAAAATATCGTGTTTATTATGTATATTACATATACATCACATTCTAAAAAGAACCCATTATTCTCAATAAGAGAATGAATTGAGAACTTTAAAGTATTTTTAAATCGGTGTAGAAGATAAAAAAATTGTCATGTACATGAGAATTTATATAATTATTTATACGATGATGATATATAGAAATATATCAACGTGGTCCTCGATGCGTCGGTTGGTAATTACATCGTAATGCTGCCCATAAATTTGAAGTGCCGTAATACACACCACTATAAATATTACCGAAAGTGGTGATTTACCAGACACTCGACGGTTAAAAAACAACCTGTAATGGACCATTAACACTGAACTGGTATAAAGTTTTCTATCTTTGTACTTTAGCCCTTAAGAATATTGAAGAATTTTACATGAGTACATGATATAAGTACTTGTTTAGTGAATAAATTCTTGGACTTTTCGCTATTTTAGGACTATAATTTTTAAGTACCCGAGTAAGTAGAAATAATCAAGTGAGAACATAAGATTAATTACATACAGGTGAAGCAAACTCTTATTAGATAAAAATTCGAGCCATTTTAAATTAATATGTAAGTGATAAAACGGCGCGCATTGCTTTTTTTCGAGTTCGTTAGTTTCGATAGGTCAATGGTATATAAATATAAGAAAAGTGTCTTATACAATAATTTTATATGCATAATATATCAGAAAAGTCCGAGAATGTCGAAGATTTGTGATGCTCATATATTGTTTAATATATCGAAACAAATTCAATTTAGCTTACTAAGTGAATATAAATTCGTGAAAGTCGTGCAGTTCTAGCTGGTTTCTATTATTTTTCGAATACCTTATACAAATAAAAAAAAATAGTTTGTAGTGTTTAATCATTTATTGGTTTAAATTTGGTTTAATGGTTTAACTTTCTTCAAAATTAATTACCTGACGCGTACCGTACCGTATTTTCAAGTTTACTTTGTAAGGATAATAGGACTTTGTAAGTTGTTTTGTTTCTGATAAATTAGATAATTATCTTAGGTATAGAACTTTACTGAGCTTAAATTAGTAGATAATATAATTTCTATATTTTTCTACGTAAATTACGCCACGAATTTTGATAAAAAAATAATTTATGAAATAAAATCTTATTAAAATAATTAATGTACATGTATGTATACATCACATATAAATACATATATATATATATATATATATATATATATATATATATATATATATATATATATATATATATATATATATATATATATATATATATATATATATATATATATATATATATATATATATATATATATATATATATATATATATATATATATATATATATATATATATATATATATATATATATATATATATATATATATATATATATATATATATATATATATACATACATGCATATATATCGAATGTGTATGTATATTACGTGTATTACGTGGTTTACAAAAATGTTACCGTTAATGATTTGAAAATATTGATTAAAGTTTTAGGTTTCTTATTTCGTTTTAAACATTGCGTCATTCAATTAAGACATAAATTTAATATGTAATCGATTTCTCGTGTTCATTAAATACTCATTTCAGAAACATGCCCTTTAGGGGCTAATAAATATTCAAGCTGTCTGAAAAACTACCGCCAGATGTGAAATTATTCTTCGTACCCATATACATGTTAAAAACATGTTTCATAATATATTCCCCCGTTTTTATTGAAATAACTGAAATTAAAAGATTGTAAAATCTTCTTATGATCATTTTTCTTAATATACCGCATACCCGGAATTTTTACTACTTAATAATAATTCACAAATATACACTACTCTTAACCAATATTATTTTAAACATTGAGGACCGTCGTGGCGCAGAGGCGTAAGCGTCTGCCTGTAAATGGGACGGTTTGAGGGTTTAATCCTCACTCGGAGAAGTTGGATTTTTCTATTTCCAATTTATTCGCTCTGAAAACTAGGCAAAGGGTGGCGTTGATTTCCACCACTCAACACGCAATGCCTAGAAAGCGGGAACGGAGAAAATAGGGACTAAGCAACGGAGTGTCTTAACACTAGGTTCATATGGTTCCTGCAGTTCTCTCTGCCTATCCTGCAACATGCGGGATAAAAGCGTGAAGCAAAGAAAAGGAAGAAAAGAAAAACTTCAAAAATAAATAATGAATAAATATTTTTTTAAAATGCATAAACTATAAATTGTTTAAGATTTTTTGCTAGTATAATAATCAGCATTCAGGTTTATCCAATTACTACCGGTAGGTATTTTTCGTTAAAAAAGTATACTTTCTATATCTGTAAAAATATTCCTCGTTTAACACTATTGTTTAATAATTCTTATAAATAAGTTTATATTTGTATAAGAGATCAATCGCTTGACCCTAAAATTACCCGTGGGATGTACTTTATTTTATGACTTTAGAATTTTATAGACACTTTCAAGAACTTTAAATACGGATCAAATTTCAAAACATTGCGTTATATTTAAACAAAATTGTAATACTTTAGGATTTAGCTTTAAATTTTAAACAATTATTTTGTTTTTTTATTTGATCTTTGATTTTTCCAAAATTTACATAAAGAATAATCACCGAAGCCTGCCATATATGGAAGAAATTTTTTGAAGGAAATGAAAGAAATGCTACTAAATAATTCTAATATCATAAAGCTAAAAAGCTTGTCTATTTGTATTGGCTACATTTTTCGTAATAGAAAGTATATATTACATCACGTTATTGGTTTTGATTTAAAATTAAATTTCTCACTTACAGTAATTTGATAAGACATAAAAATGTCATCTAAATTAAACATCAACAAAACTAAACTATAAAAGGTATAAATAAGACAAACAAAGTCACAGGCGAAAATATATATAATTATAATGGTTGTGACAAACGTTAACTACGTTAAAAGTAACAAATTTCGAAACACTTTTTAGTTTATACTTTACTTTTTGCGAGAACGTTTTTAAGAAACACTTTTTCTATCAATTCTAAAGCGTTTCAACGCAATTCATTCACATTTATTTTCGGTGTTCAAAGCAAAGTGGAATCCATTAAGATTCGGTGGAACGATATGCTCTCGGAATGTTATTTTGTCTCTTTCGTTTGTCAAGATTTTATCGCTTCTTATTTTAAAAAAATAATAAGAAGGTGATTTAGTTACATTTTTAAAAAGGGATCATTTTACAAATCAGCCGCAATTAAAGAGTGAAATGGGTATGGTGTTTTCTTTTTTAATTTAATTATTATTATTATGTAATTGATAAATATAAATAATTTTCATAATAGTTTCTTTCTAAGATTCCTTACATAATACATGTCTGCCAGTCTGTTCGTTTGTCAAGATCGTTTTCGCAAAATCACCTAGAGGAATTAAATATATATTACCTATCCAAGTTAACCCGCTAAGGATAAAGCATGAAGTTGTGCATGTACCTATGTGGAATAGATGAGCGTTCCTATTTATTGAAGGCATATGCTCTTTCTAAGTGTCCACTAGTAAACGGAAACAAGTTGACGTTCATTGTATTTATTTAAGTTAGTCTAGTCAATGAGATGCAACTAAAAAGAGCTGAAATTTAAATTTGGCTTTTTCTAGGATATTTACAACTAAATTTACAACTTTTAGATTTTTCCTTTAGTTGTACTATATATTGTGTATAGGTTTTAACTTATTTCAAAATATCATCGCCCACGGTTAACGGTAGGTTTTTGATTACGTGGCGATTTTCATATAAAATGCATAAATATTAAGCGCAATTTGAATATTAAATATTAATTTCACCTTGATTTCTACTTAGACGGAGAGATAGACAAATAACAAAGTGATCCAACAAGGGTTACGCTTTTTCCTTTTCAGGTACAGAACCTTATAAATTAAGTTAAAGTATAGTGTCCAGTTAAATTACTAATTCATCAGAATTGTGTTGCAAAAAGTTGAAGCTATGCAATATGCAGCATGTAAGCATTCATTTTTCCATCATTAATATTCTCATACATTTTTTGCAATTACCGCTAATGCTATGTCAATGAGAGGAGGTTTTTACTTATTCCATACATTTACATTTTGTTTAATACAATATTTACAATCAACATTCATGATAATTTTGCTGTTTATGCGTCTTGGATTTATTACAATTATTTTTATATGAGGATCTTAGAGTGCAGGTGTAATATTCAAAATATAATTAAATTTCTTCTTATAAAAAAGTATTATTATTTAACGGAAGCAAGTACGTCGTTTTATTTTGTAGTGTTTCTATGTCTACATGAAATTACCCTTTGCATTTTATTTACGTTGCAAGATTGCTTCGTTACAATATTTGTACAAAATATTACCGCAGGTATAAATAAACATTAGAAAAATAATAAAAAACAAAGTACAATAAAAGTAATGGGATATATAGAGATACCTATAGTGCAATTCCACATACAACAATGTATATAAATTATATGTTTGCACATATATTTACATATATACATGTAAACACGTACATACAATAGATTACAGAAATAAATTGAATAAATCTTGAGAATATTTTTCTGTAAAAAGAAATAGGAAATTGTCGACAATAATTGAAATAAGTGATGTTTTACTTGGCGATATGTAGGCAGCATGCTCCATAATTTTGTAAGTTGAGCTGTGAACGACAGATTGTATATTAAAAATCAACGTCTACATATATAAATAATCTAATAATCTACGTCAATTATACTATGAAAACTTTGATTTATGTATGGTCTAAACCCACCTTTATCTAGTACGAAATTTTGTGGTATAGATAGATATGAAATATGCGATAATAATAAAATGTATAACTTATTGTTAGTGTTAAAACATTTGATAAAAAAATACAAACAAATTATAGAGTTTATACAACTTTAAACTTTACAAGCACATGTAGGTATATTTATTCACTTTTATTAGAACACTAAAATCATAGCTTATACGATAATAAGTATTGCCTTAATAAATGCTGTCATAAGAACGTTGGATGGAGTGATGATACGTCAAGAACCGGTCTTTATGTTGAGGATTCTAATATCATGATATTTTAGTGTATTTATTATATTTTTGCTTTAATTTTAAATAGGATACTTTAACATCGTACGTTAAATAATGGGCTGGTCGAGGCGTATAAACATGTCCTGAAAAAAATTATATGAACTCAAGTATAAGCTTGAAAATCACATTTCGCGATTTACCATATATGGCTATAGGCATAAAGAAATAATCTAGTTTTAAGACACTATGTTCTCTTTTTTTTTTATTCTTCTTCATTTTATTTATGGCGTTATAAAGTTCGTTGTCTCTTGGTTTCGAATGGCAAAAGTCTACTTAGCACTTGGGCTTATTAGATAATTTATTTGTCCTAGAACGTATCCATCACGTTTACAGTCATTGGTCTTTATTGTAGGACTTAGGTAAGTTGTTTCTAGCTTGTACTTTAGTAATAATAATCTCAAGCTACATACGTTATATTTCAATGTATATATATATATATATATATATATATATATATATATATATATATATATATATATATATATATATATATATATATATATATATATATATATATATATATATATATATATATATATATATATATATATATATATATATATATATATATATATATATATATATATATATATATATATATATATATATATATATATATATATATATATATATATATATATATATATATATATATATATATATATATATATATATATATATATATATATTTTGTCTCATTAACGGATTAGACTAATTTCATTTTTGTAAACGAAATGATATGGAATTTAATTATATGAAAATTACAGTAACATAAATAATTGAATTATATATTTTATAAAATTATAAGACTATGTTTTTATGTTAATTAGGATTATTATTATTTTTTAAAATATTTAAGGTAAATTTATGGTTTCTATGTAAATCAACTATTAAAATTGATAATATGTTTAATGAAAATTCGTTATCAAATAAAAGAAGAACAAAAAATATCCACCTTCATTCTATAGCTTACATATGAAACAATTCATCACAGATCCCTTTGACTTCACACTTTAGAATTCAATTAATCTACTGGCATCTACAGGGACCAAGGTATTCGTGACTGGTGATTTCTTTTTTATAACAAGAGATCCACACCCGATATTCCTATAGAAATAAGAATAAAGCGAGCCACACAAAAAATAACGGGCCCCGAACAATGAGCGATGATACGGATTTATCTAGTAAATTAACCAGTAGGATCTACTCATCAAGTTCATATTTAGAACAAAATTATATGTTGCGATCACGATAAAGGAAAATTAATAGATAAAATATTTGTCTTTATACACAAAATAAAAAAGGATTTTTTAAGTGGTCTGGTGGATATACATTTGCTTGTAAAGTTCAAAGTTGTGTAAACTCTAGAATTTGCTTGTACTTTTGTTATCAAATGTTTAACACTAACAATAAATTATAAAAATCCTTATTATTATTCCAATGTAATATTTATATATAACGTAATGTTATATTCCAATTTATACACTACGCAATTTATTACGGCAAAATACAAAGACCAAATCAAGTATGATTCCTAGTTTTAATATGAGATTAACGTCTATTCTTAGTAACAAAATTAATTGTTTCCAGTATCGCCCGAAGATATTCCAATATACAAAAGAATTTATCGTACACACGCATAACTAAGTGAATCCCTTCATATTTCTTTCGGAATAACAAAGAACGTGGCGTGACCTTTAGGCCAGCGCAGACTATGAAAGAGAAAAAAAATATAAGCACGAGCAAATGAAATCGAAATGCAGTCTGGTCTCAGGCAAGGTCTCGGAATAAGATATAGCATTTTGATTAACTGTTGTCGGACGTCGCTTTGTGATGTATACTTGCGGATTCCTTTGATATATTTTATCTAGATTATTTTTCTTAAAAAATATGTTTTAAATGTGTATTTCATGTAAATAGGTCTTGTTTTTATAAATAGCCCCTTACTACAAAAATTGTGTAATATAGTTAGTTTTATTGTAATAAATAAAAATAAATCATAGGTACATTATGAAATAGCCTATGGGCTGTAACTGTAAGTGCTGTACTTTTGGACATTTATGGATCCAATCTATTCCCTTGAATTTAGTTGGAGAGCTGAGTACAGTGTGAAATAGATCTGTCAAAATATCACTGTGAAAAAATTAAACAAGACAAGAAATATAAATTTTAAATCTGAATATTTATATTGCAATTAAAAATATCAATAAAGATAACATTATCATATTAAAAAATTTATAGCAAAAAAATGACTCGCATCGCTGGTTCGATCCGCCTGGTTTTTTTGCAGTAAAATTCCAATCTTCGAACATGACATAATAATTAAATTCCTCACTTGACTTGATATATGTATGTATTTTTGTATTATATTTATTTATTTGAGGACCGTCGTGGCGCAGAGGCGCAACGTCTGCCTGTAATGCGGCTAACGCGACGGTTTCTGGGTTCGATCCCCAGTCGGGGAAGATGGATTTCTCTATTTCCATTTTCTTCGCTCTGGCAAATAAGGCAAAGCGCGGCGTTGAGTTCCGCCACTCAACACACAATGCCTCGAAAACGGCGGAAAGTGGGGACGGAGTAAGCAGGGACTAAGTAACAGAGTGTCTTAGGACTAGGTTCATATGGTTCCTGCAGTTCCCTCTGCCTACCCTGCCATGTGCGGGATAAAGCGTGAAGCTATATTTCATATATGTTACTTTTAGTAAATAAGATTATGATTTAGATTAACTTGTACTTTTGAAAGCGTTTCTTGCTGTTGAATTTTGTCCAAGATCGTTTGCTTTCTTCATGAATTTCAATTCGAGTAACCTGCAATTTAAAAATCAATTAATGCCTCTTTCATTTATTACTAAACTTGTTGAATTTGCTGATTCCACGTTTTCCTATCTCGTTATCTTTAATTGGCATCCTTTGGTGATAATTATACATATATAAACCAAAACTTAATAATATATTTTTTAAACACCTCTATACGGCTAATAGAACAAAAACATTTCAAAACAATTTTTTTCTCCGATTTCTCCGATACTCTCAATGTAGCGCGTTATCATCACCAAAAAAGAGAAATGAAAACAATTCTCCGTGTTCTTCATTTTCTCCGTATGGCAATCGAACCAACAACCGTCTCATAAACAGTCAGACTCTGTTCCATCGCGCCACGACGATAATAATATTTATGACAAAAAATATTTAATATAAAACTTTAACGGCCTTATTCATAAAAAAGTCTTATAAAACGTTTTAAGCATACTTTAGTTAACACGCTCTTTAGGCTTATAGAACGTTCGATAAATGTTTGTATTCATAAACGCTCTATAAGCCTTCTATAACTAAAGTGTCACTAATTTCATTTATACGTTTACAATGTTGCCACTATACTGAAGTCGGTCGACTTGTTGCCGAAAATACCAGTAAATCCACAGATGATAAGTGACAAACGCATTGACATAGTATGACCACAGATAATATTACGTACAAAAATATATTTTTGGATCTGGCTTGACATTTACCGGCTTCATTTACGTCGTTGTTATCACAAATACACGAATGTTTATTTTATTTTGGTTTATAAACTTACTTCATTTTTAAAAAATTAAGTCAAAAGAAGTAAAACGACAAATAATTGAAAATTGTTTAGACGTGGACAAGTATTACCTATGTTCTGTGCACCTTTCTTATGTAGAATTTATTATTAATAAACTTGTTAATAACTAAAGATAGTTAATAAATATCGAACAAAATGTCAATTGTTATATTGTTTTGTTTACGAAACTGAAATTGACACTCTTGATGACAAGCGACTCGACGACGTCATATCAATGCTCATATTAGTATGAGCTACAATCAGCTGTTATATGAATCGGCCATCTTTGGACGTTAAAACTCTCTTATAGTAGGGTTCTCGGTTCTATAACTTTATGATAGGTTTATAGAACTGATTGGCACTAAAATGCTGTTATGAATAACGTTTTTTGACAACTGTTCTATAACGAGCCTTTAAGCGTGCTATAACTTTTTATGAATAAGGCCGTAAGTGTATATAATAATATTTTGCTTCTTTAAATTCTTAAACTATTTCTGCATATATGATCGTTTATGCTCGAGTATATTGTTACAAGCAAAAGTTTTTAGTTTAAGAGAATTCTTAAGATAATTTTAGTTGTGGGTGTTATAATTAGAAATTTCTTTCGTAACGCACCCCCTCCCCTTTATTGCTCTGTAATAATATTGGACGGTCAGAACACGTCACGCTTTCTTTCTTCTTTAGACGTAACGATTGTAATTATTTATTTTTATTATAAAATTGGACTATCTGCTTGTATACGTGTTAGTTAAACATAAACATGTTTGTTTGAGAAATATGTTTTAAAATTTTTTATCTGCCTGTCTATTCCGAACTAATCTCCGGAATAGGTGAACTTATTTTATGAAACCTTCACTATACGATAAAGGAAGTTGTGGAGGAACATGTATGGTAACGAGATCAAGATTAAAGTGGGAACAACGGATAAAATATTGCATAGAACATGTTCATTTATATGCATAATCTTATACATATACTTTTATACTATTTTTCGTAGATAAAGTGTTTTATAAAAAAATAAAACAAAATATGCAAAACAATAAATTTTATATATCGACAAAACGGGCAAAGCCGAGATCGATCCACTAGTTTAAAATAAAGGTAAACTATACACGGAAAGAACAATTATTACCTGTATATAAATGAAAAAGAAATATCTGAATGATTTTTCTGTACGATTTGTATTGTACGATTCGATGTAGTCTCGGCTACTGCGAAGGGTTTTCGAGACCCTAAAAAGTAGCAAACTTCGTATTCTTGGTAATTATACAAGTTGGTGGATAGCACCCTATATGCGGCACGCAATGTACAAACAGTAAAAAAATAGTGATATATAAACTAATAATAAAATAATGATTTACAAATAAGTTAAGCCAGAGAAACACTTATTTTAAATATAAGATTTTTTATGGAGACTTCAATTAATAATAGCTGCGTTCAGCCAAGCTGTTGTTGCCAGAGAATAGTCTTCTTTATTAGAAATTCTCTTCTTTAACTTTAAAATAATCAAAAGAATTACAAGAAATTGAGTAATTTTTGTTTTTTTTCCACTCTTACAGTACTACTTTTACTGTTCTGCACGCCGTGCTTTGTCTTGCCAGGGCAGGAAAATGAAAAATCAGTAGTCTACTAGTATATATTTAGATAAGAATTTATTTATTTGTTTGCCATATAATCTAAACTTAAGTATAAATAGAACAAAATTATGTAAACCTGTAAATAATAATTTCTAGTTATGAAAATGGTGCTTTATGTATTGAAATATTAATAATAATATTAATTTCATTTCTTAATCCATCCTTAGAAAAATGACGTGAAAAGCAAAATTTAAAAACTAGCAAAAAATATATACAAACTAAACCATTATCTATAAATAAGTTCAAAAATCTACCTCCACAATATATTTAAAAAAACTATTAAATAAATTTAAGCACATGAAGCTACATTACACATTAATAAGCTAGAGGTCTAAGCACAGCAAGTTCAAACAAAAAGTCAATAGCCGTTGATCATATTAAATGATAGGTTTGTTGCTTCGAAGTTGACCCTCGCTTCGTTAAGCCAAAAGTTGTAAGTTTATATTCCATGTGTAAGACACAGGTCCGGGCTCCATCCGGCGGGTGGTTTGTCAACTCGGCCGGCGGTCGCCCAGCTCCACTAGTTCGGTACCGGCCAAGTCGCGTAACGGACGCGCCGTACTAAGGCGCGCGCATCTACTCTATTGACTTCACTTCACGTGTGTGGGAACTTTGTGCAACAAACAGTGTGGACTAAGTGCATAGGGTGTCAGTGGTTTTGGCGGGAGAGGGAAACTCGTATTGATATCGCTTTCGTAATTCCGTGATAACAGTAAGTATGGATTTCGTTTATCTCGTGCTGTCTGAAATACGGTTAACGAACTGCCTTTCACATGTTAATTTATTTGCATCTTTTGTTTTGGTTGTGTAGAGTTTTGTTGTGTACTTGAATTATTAGAACTATTAGAATGTGTATGTTACTACATTTTATAAATATAATGTAAATGTGCTTAGATGAAAAAAAAAAACATTAATATATTTTTATTGTATATGTTAATATTTTTTACTTTTTTTATTATTATTATTATAAACAAACACATAAATTAGTGCTATTTTTAATTTTTTACTATAAATACAATATACAACAAATATATATAATTACGCAGACATATATGACTTAAAATATATTAATTTAATTTGGATTAAAATATATTTTTATAAATAATTGAATTCCATTCGATTTTTGATGTACCAAATATTTTTGTTGTAAACAAGTATGTAAAAGTACATAATAATGTATGTTTCGTTATTATGAAGTATTCGTTGAACTCTTTCGTATGCATGACATGCGCCTGCGCGGCGATATTAATGCTGCAGACCGGAGATACAATGCAAAATTAGAACAAGAAACGCAAACGTTTTTGTATGAATCATGAAAACGAACAATATTATTTAATATCTGATTATTTTAAGAAACATATATACGCCTATAATAATTAAAAAAATATTTTCCAATTATACTTACAAAAACAAAAACATGTGAACAGTTAAAACGTTAATAACACAAAAGGCAATACCAATACTAAATTTGTATGAGAAAATCGTGAGTCCTCCAAAGCCATTAAGGATAATAAGAGACTGAAGTATGTATATCGCGCTATAAGACAAAACTTACGAGCTACTTGAATAGCCAATTACAATAGCAACGCTTCCCAAGTTAGAATACAGACGCTTCCTTAGTTAGAATACGGACCTAGCTAAGTTAGGGCTTACCCATTCCTTACTGATTCTCCTTGGCGGCCCATTCGTATTTTCCAAGGCAATTTAAAATAACTACCTCTTTCTTCGCGTATATGTGAAATAAATATATTTTCCTATTTTACGAACAAGTTTTATTGACATGGAAAGAAATCGTGTACACTATATATAATTTTTGTTTGTATATATATATATATGTATGTATATGTATGTATATATATATATATATATATATATATATATATATATATATATATATATATATATATATATATATATATATATATATATATATATATATATATATATATATATATATATATATATATATATATATATATATATATATATATATATATATATATATATATATATATATAATGGCTTATGTAAATAATATAAAATATTTTTATCACTGTACAAAGTAAACAAAAACAAAATATTTTAAACATTATGGATAATAAAAGGAAGGGAAGGAAAAGTTAGTGCTATATAAAGGTACAACATCACAATACAAAAATTATAAATAATGGTGAAGTGGTCAACCCTCGGGTTTTTTGTTCGCTAATTACGCAAAAATTACCCTTTTCACACAATATTATAATAAATGGAAAAATCCTTTCAATGATTTATGATTTGATTATAAATAAATCGAATTTAAATTTCAATATTATTTTGGTGAAATAAATAACATTTAAGAATTTTAAGAGATATTGATGTTTATTTATACTTTAATAATCTAACTACTCGTTCTACCACTGGTGATAAAGTTTATAGAACTGGTGTACTATTATATTAGATTAGCCGCAATGTCCTTAAAAATACATTAGTGAATAGATAATTGGCTTGGTATGCAGAGGTAGCAGTCCATACTTACGTTACATTGATTAATATAAAATACATGTACAACTGTATGACCCATGTTTATAATTTATACTAAATACAAATTACTTTCAAATACATCTTATAATATAACTTCATTTATCGTTTTTAAAATAAATTTAACACATATCTAAAATATATTGAATACTTTAATTAAATAATTAGAAAAGTTTCCATTTTGAGTTGACGAAAATAATAACACCATGTTAAATAAATCTAATGCCACAGTGCTTAGATGTAGGGCAATGTGTACGTGCTCTACATTATTCATTAAACTAAACTGTGACACAAAATCACTAGTATAGTACCCACGGTGACTCATTAAAAGAAATTTCAAGCGAATTTTATAGAATTTTGTATAGAATGACTCAATGTTGAAGTGATTACGTGATTTTATCATGTTATTTATGTTGTATTTGTCGCTTTTGATAACACTCTACGACATTTTATTATGTTTGAAAGTCTTTCAAGTATTAATATTTATTAAACAATGTATGTAGCTCATTAGATTATAATATATTTTTTCCATCTGAAACATTAAAGCTCTAGAAATAAAACCAGTTTGGTACTTACTGATATAAATTGTGCTTAATTTATGTCGTGTATATATTTTATTCCAACCGTTTTAAAGGCAAGATATATGTGTTACGTTAAGTTACGTCTTTGTTCTATATAAAGTTGGTTTTATATAAATAACATATATATCAAGATAGATATAGTAAGTAGTTATTTAATTTGCCAACTAAACTAGTAGCCGCGTTATTTTTTTATCATAGAGAGGAAATAATTAGCAATTAATTTCTCCAAGTGAAAATTGAATCCACAATCATATCCATAGCCCATACACAAATGCTGTGCCACTGAATCCAATACAAATTCAAAAATCCGGTTTTTGCAGTTTATTTGTCATTTTCAAATTTCATTAGCATAAAATCATAAAATTACATTAACAATTTCACGCTCCGTTCCTCGCTATAGATCTCAAACGATTAAAAAGGTCCGTGCCTTGTCCACTCTCGACTCATATATAGCCCATGATTTGTAGGATCATTAATCATACTTAGGACTTATGACCACCGTGAGCGAGCGTTGGTGAAAATTTAAAGTACCTTAAAATACTAAACGAAATATAAAGAATTAATATAGTATTCTCTATATTTGTTCATTTAACACATAATTTAATACGAAGTGCAAACAATATCTTTACTAGATGAAATGCTAATCAAAAACTTTTAATTATATTTCGTTGAAAGCTTACGTTGAAGCTTTCATTATAATATGACCTACCGTAACCCCCATTTCTGGTGTTTGTGTCACATAACGAAATATTTCATTTGTAAATAGAAATAGTATAAAAGACTAAGGTGTCTACGTTATCAGTATCAATCAATAGATACCCACGCACGACGTGTAAGTCAAACTAAGTAATAATTCCCGGTAACTGACGCGACAGCTAGTCATTGACTCTACCGTGCCCTTGACTATCAATGGTCGATAAGCCAAATACAAATTTCAATTGTATTATTTCAATTTCGTAATTTATAAAGGTTTTCGTTTTGTATCATTTGAATGAATTCATGAATTTTATTTAAAGAATGTAAATTAAATGAATTTATATATGTGCATTTTGTATTTCACTATTGATAATAAATAGTTTTTTATATAATATTACTTAATTTAATATATAGTAAGATTCAAGGTTTTATATGGCAAGTATTATTTATTCTGCGTCCTTAAGTGTCAAGTACACGTCAACGGTCTGTAGTGTTAGAATTTCAATTTCAGCTGATATTACGTCGATAGCATCAAATCATTTCGTAACCTTCGCATTGTGAGTGGTTTATAACACGCAAGTTTACGTCACATTTCAGATTTACAAGTAGCAGATTTTCCAGTATATAGAACATAAATTTAAAGTAACGTAACATAAATCTAAGTACAAAAATAGCACATTAATATATTTGTTCAACTTTTTTGGTACTCTACAACATTTTACTTAATCTTTACTCTAATGCTTACAACTCTACTTATATATTTAACTTTAAATTACTAACGTTTAAAAATAAGTTAAGTTAGTTATAATAATTTAACTTTACCGTTAACTGCAGCTTAAACCAGCTGGTCATATGGAAATAACTAGAGTTATGTATGACATATGGCATGTTTTAATTACCCATCAGAGGTAGCACAAAATCTGTTAAAGTTATTTATTTAAGGTTACTAGATGAATGAATGAAAAAAAAAAAAAAAAATGAATGAGCAATACAAGAAAATCAATTAGAATTAGTAATTATTACGATTAGCGAATAAACTTTTATGGTTAAACACATTTTCCAATTTTATAATATTAACATCGATATTTGTCGTAATTTTGTAATGATCTCGCTGGCTAGCACATAAATAATGTTTAAATACCTATATATCTCTTAATATAAATAAGGCATATTTACTTCCAACAGTAGCCATTTTATTTTTCGAAAATAACCTCTATTTCACGTATGCCCTTCCACTTCCAGCTTCTTAAATGGATTATCTACGAGGATTTGCATATCATTTTCTTCAGCACAACTAGTATACGATGAGAAAATGGCAGCAGGGCAAAATATCAAATATCAATATCAATACCTGACTTAACAAAGTCAGTATTTTTTTTACCTATTTAAACAAGATATTGTCATAATGCGTGGTATAACTCAATTTTGCACCCTATTTTATTTTTTTTTTTTTTTTTTTTTTTTTTTTAGCTTAACCTAGTGTTAAGACACTCCGTTACTTAGTCCCTGCTTACTCCGTCCCCACTTTCCGCCGTTTTCGAGGCATTGCGTGTTGAGTGGCGGAACTCAACGCCGCGCTTTGCCTTAGATGCCAGAGCGAAGAAAATGGAAATAGAAAAATCCATCTTCTCCGACTGGGGATCGAACCCAGTAACCGTCGCGTTACAGGCACATGTTGCGCCTATTTTATAAACTGCAGAATATATATATTCCTCTAAGCGTGATTTTAACTTAAACAACGTGCATCTAGTGTATACAAATAATTAGGTATGTCTGAAGAAATGGCTAGAATTTATATATTATAAATGATTTATTAATATTTTTATATAATATGAATATTATTTATGCATAGCTATTGAGCATTACTAACCTAATACATAGAGCTTAGTTGTTGATAAAACGAACGTTGATATTTAAACATTATACTAAAATATTTTTATAAAATTATACGTTTAATTTATGACATGACATGTAGACAACTTGGTAACAACAAGTGTATGAAAAACAACTAACGACTCTCATATATTACGATATTCCAAGATGAACTTCAATAGCGTGGTGCCATTTTCAACTCCAACAACTTGGTTGGTACTTGGTTGTTAGGTCAAACTGTCATTTACAGTTAATGTCTAATAAAAAAAGTAAATTTAATTTTGAGTAACAAATTTTGAAATAAGTTCGCAATAAATCCTTTAATGTTCATTTTAAGAGTTTGTCAAGTTACATTTCCACGATTCGTTACGCAAGCTATATGTTACCTCCATTTGCTTTAAATCATTCCGGAAAACATCTTCCAGCAAGCCGGCTACCACATAACCGGCCTTATATGAAAAGACATTTAGTATCTAACATCCTTCGTATAAGCCTCGCTTTATATCTTACAGAGTAAGAATTAAGAAATACGTTCACTAAAGATTATTCATTCATATAGCCATAAATGGGTAACTAGAAATATTACTGGCGGCGTGAAACCACTTGGTAAATGCGGACAACATCATAAGTTTGATAAAAAGTGATTCTTGAGTAATCTACAAGTTGCGCAACACCAACGAACAAATAAATATAATCTTGACGACGTGCCAGAGTAACGAGCTAAAAACATATGGGGCCCCATGTATTTATCCCCTTATATTCCCCTTATATAATATCAAATCTAGCATATGAATTTAAGACTTTCTAATCATTATTCATGATTATTATAATATTAAAATGTCATCATTTCGCAAAATTTAACATTTGCTTTCAGTCCATTGAATATTACTTACGCGATCTCTAATCGCTCGATAATCACTGATAAATATTTTGAAATTTACAATTGATACTGTCATTCGTATGTAGTAAATATCTGCGTAGATGCTTATATAATTGAAGAAGGTGACAAAGCAATGTATTGTGTTGGATCTATAATATCTTTATAATATAATTTAGGAACACGTTATGTTAAGAAGAACATTTATTGCGTAATCTTTGGATTTGTAAGTGCGTTTTTTCTTTAAAATTTCTCTTTCTTTAATAAATTTACTGTAATCTCAAATATTATCTATAAATATATTAGTCTTTTTTGTTATTTACACACTGAAATCATTGTTGAAGTAACGAAATAAATAAATATTAAATTTTCGCTACGCTAAATAAATATTTATATAAATAAATTATTTGATTGCATCAACATAACAATATAGAGCAATTCGTGACCGAGACAAAGTACTCAATTCTCGTATATTCCAAGCAATATGTCACAGTACAGGATCTGATAGCATACGATGGCAATAACGGTCAGCGTCGGGACAAGGGATTTATCGCCGTAGAGTAGATAATAATTGTTTTCTCGATATCGGTCGAAGTGGATCGTGGGCGCACTGAATAAAGGACTCGTCCACGCTGTCTTAGAGCAATCGAATAGAGTGAAGACGAACTTGATTTGAATAGACGCTTTATAAAGATTGTTATTTTCAAGAGGATTTTGTTTGCAACCACGAATTAAAGTGTGAATCTTTAGATAAATTGCTATTGGAAACGTCGTTATTTGTGTCTTTATTTTGTAAGAAATATATAATTCCAATATAAATAATCTTAAGTAACAACTATTTTATTTATGGCTATAATAGATAAGATCATTGTATTCTTCTATACACCTCAGTAACAATTAAATGCGCTATCCACAACAATTGTATTAGGATTTAAATTGTCATTGCACTCGTAGTTTCGCTTTAAATTGTTATATCAGCTACATCTCTTATGCAAATATTTCTAACGGTAACTATATAAGCAATTTTAAGAAATAGTCCGTATCTGGTTTACGTAGATGCTGCACGGACTTGTTAAAATATATCATCTCCTTGAGATCTGCATACAGAACAATTTCACATTGTTAGTAATGTACCAAATTTGTTGTTAAGTTTTTGATAGTTATTAAAGAAATATGATATAAAACATAATCCTTTTTTTTCTTTTTATTAATGGCATTCCAAGCATAGTAGATAAGCACATTTCACTTGGCCAATATCATTCAAAGTAAAAGACACAAAGTAAAACTGTAAAAAGAAGATGTTAAACGTTAGATGTTGTTAGATGTTAGATGAATGTTACACAAATGAAGTAAAGCATAATTTCTTACAGATTAAGTTCAATGAACTTAACACCATTATAAAATCAAAGTACATACATATTATAAAGCACTATAAAACGAAGGCTCTGATTTACATAGTTCCCGGTAGCCTTATTGTTCGTGTGTGGTCTTCATTGCCATGGTAACGCTATCGTAATACAACCGATCTTTGCCGATGGACGGCCAAGCTAATTGTTGAGGCAAAGAGCAATCCTAAATGTCACCACTTGACCGTTAGCCCCACAGACTATCTATAGAATTAACAGTTCATTAATTAGTAAAGTCGAAACCTATTAGATACATTATGCAAATGGATTCTAGTTCTGTAGTAATACTAAAGATAATACTTAAGTTTTATATGTTAACTATAATGATATAAAGATTAGATGAATTTTAATAAAACTGAAAATAAATTATAGTCATAAAGAAATGTGTTCCTTATGATAGAAATGTAATTTGATTTATATTTTAACTATTATTCATATCTAATAGAGGTATGAGTTTGAAGGAATTGCCACTATAGTGGAAAGTTAACACTTTGTAAGTATAGTTTGTCTGTTCAAAAATTAAACTTACATACAGTTGAACTATATTACATTAAAATTCATTGAAACAGAAATAGTAAATACATTTATGTATAAGGAATAAGGTTATTCCGTAATTTTATTTATAATTTATACCGCTGACACTTGAAGTATACGTTTCTGCAAACACAGAAGTCAAATAGATTATAAAACTTAATTAATATTATGAGAAATTAATTAAAACGTCCGCACCACACCGGAAAATAAAACAATGAATTCATAATTAATGACTCTGTATTATGAAAGTTCAGTTTTTTTACATAATATAGTAAATAATTATTTTAGCATATTTGCCTATATATGTATATCTTTGTTATATCATAAGATATTTTACTTTAACACGACAGGAATACGATACAATAAGACTTTAAGCCTCACCTATTTTTGCTCCAAGTAAATTTAGTAGCCAAATCCGGTTAATTATTGCGACTGGTTTATAATTAAATCTAGCCTTATGACCCCAATAGTGTAGCTACTATAAAATCACGCAAATACGGCTGGAACTTACACGGACAGCTATAAGTCCTACTCAAATTGTTAACCATAAGCTTTTACATTATTATTTTGAAATTTTATAACTGAAGTTTGTATTCAAGGAGAATTTGAGGTTTTTTTTTGTATTTTTTCTAACTGTGGCTCGGACTCTCTTGTTAAATAAAAATATCTGAGAATTGTGAATTCTATCAATTAAATTATCGTGACAAAATGTTATCAATTAAAGTTATTTTCTAGTTTATTAAATAAAAAAACATTTGTTTTATATTTATAATACTAACGATAACGATAACGTTATATGAAGATGTTACAGTAATAAAGTATAAAGTAATAGAAAAAAAAATTGTCATTTATTGATCATTTTTCTTTCTGTCATAAATTACAACTCTCGAATTACATGCATTTGATATCTAAAATAAGTTAAAAATATATATGTATACCATACATATTATAATACCGATCTACTCCATTGCACTAAAGCGGTCAAAACTTTATAGGTCACTATAACTAATTAAATGGTTGTTGTTCACGCAAAATACCGGTAGCTCACGTTGTAACATAACTTGTACAAGTTCCATTAAAGCTTCGTGCTGAAAAAGACTTAATAGTGGAAATATGTGTAACATTTTAATTTTTAACTGGGTCACTGTTATCAGTGTACATAATTGTTTATTTTAATGCATCAGTTGCCATGAACTTTAATAATAGTAGACTAAAGTTTTTGTTTGACTAGATAGTTGGTTTCACAGTATAATATCATAATGCATTTTATATATAATTTTATTTGATATGTAGAGTATTCCAGCTAAGTTAAGGTCAGTAGTTAGGTTAATAGGTTATATTATTGAAACTTTGTTTTCAATGTTTTTAAAAAGCTTACTATAATTTTCCTACTGCAAATAGAATATGTACTTATATATATTTTATATAATATGTTACATATGAAAATGATTCCTTATTTTTTTTATATTTTCTTTATATACAAGACTGATTTATTACATTTATTGATTAATGGTTGATCATCTTACTACTGACGGGTGGCGTAACATCTTTCAAACGCCTGTCAAAACTACGCTACCGACGATCTTTTCGTCCAATTTATAATGTGTTTGTTGTATTCTAAGGAATGAAGAATTAATTAAATATATATTATGGATATCAAAGTGTAAATGATTTTCATTTTACAACATTATGGTAAGCTTAATCTTACATCACTTTATTCAATTTGGTAAAAGTAAAATAAGAATAAATATAAATGCTACATAAAATAAGATTAGATACATTAAATTTGTCATTTATGATGTCTAGTTTTCCGTTATAATTTTGATAATTCAACAACAGTAAATTGCATTAAATAATGGGCCTATCTTCGAGGTAGTGTATTATGTTATTAATATATCATTATGGCACCAGAGTGTTGACATTTATGTAATTGTGATAATTATTTTTATATTATTCCTAATACATTATACTAGTTTTTGATTCCACGTCAGTGATCGAATGAAAATTGCAAAGATTAGGTATAGTATGAAACGTCCGAGGTTAATCTGACCGCAGTTTCATACAGTTATGTAGAAATCAATATCTAATAAAGCTTAAAGCTTTCCTCTGTATATGATATTTACAAATCAATATAATTTGTTAACAGGAATAAAGAATCATTAAAATTATACCAGCTATAACTTTATAAGTTAAGTGCATTGATGTATATATACATATGTATGAGATATATCACTATTTTCACGAATAAATCATATATAACGAATGAGTTGTGCCATGCTTTCTGTAAAAACACGTCATCATATGATATGGATGTTCAAATTTAATATACAAAACATTCTGACACAGATATATAATGAAAATTAGACCAGGCTATTTAAATAGTTACGGACTTTTTTGCTTAATCGTATATTAACGTTACTATTTTTACTTTTAAAATTTGGGAATAAAGCAGACTTTTTTTCACTACAGTTTAAAATAAGATATTTGTAGCCCAGCCCGCCTTTGTAGATAAATCACTGGTAAACAGTTTTTATACATCAATCATATAAAACTGTAAGTAAAACAAAACTTTAAATACATAACTTTTTTAATTGGCAATGGTATAGATGGAAGGGGTGGAACCTTTAAAATTTACTCAGAAATAGGAACGTATTTTCCTGCTAAGCTTTTTCTACCTGCCTAAAACGATATCTTCATTTTTTATTCCTGTGAGTGATTTATAATAAATTTCGCTTGTCTGCAGCAAGCTCAGCAAAAACCGAAGGGTTTGTAATTTATATTCAAGTTTATAAGGAATCTAACGAGAGCTATACGAGAGCTCTCAGAATTAAAAAAAATACTGCCACAAAAATATGTACCTTGAATTTGCTTTAATCAATTATTTTAAAAGGTAATTTTGAAGTTGGTCTTATTGAATATCTTTGTTTGAAATAATTTATAATATAATTTTATTACATTGATAAAATAACACTATTATTATTTAAATATTTGGATTCCTAACGTGTCTTATATTATAATATCCAACTAATTTCTAGTTGAGTCCACCAAACATTACTTTAGAGTGTATGCTTGCGTGCACTATTAAAATAAAAATAAAATAAACGTAGTCCCGTTAGTAATAGCTTCCTTTAGATAACACGATGACATAACATACACATTTAATAGGACTATATCACAAGAATAATAAATCAATCGTTTGAAAAGCTTACGATTTACCAACGAACTCACTCAAGAAATAAAACTTTTTCTGTATAATTTTAACGATATTTATGTCATCATTGCCCAGAAGTATACATCTGCAAAAGGGACAATTATAGGTTTAATCGCTCGACTGAATAAATTATTTAATTTATTCGCTGTGTAAGAAGACAATATTTGTGTTTCTAATAGATTTGTACTTAGAAGGGCTTAGCCCCTTGTGTATGGATACAATCTTTCTCCATTTAAATTTAATCATTTCGTTATATTTACATATATTTAATATTGAATTTACTATGGTGGGTATTTCTATAGTGCAAAACTAAATTCACCTACAAGCATTCCAGTGAAATCGTTATGAACTAAACCAATATAATGTTGGTGCCAATGTCTTGATAATTCCGTATTGTTACCCAGCCTTAGTTTAATTAACATGCTATGTTATCTGGATGTGGCTAAACGTGGAACTTTTAATCGGATGGAATAGAACTAATTTACATAGTTTAACTATTCGCCACGTTCTTTCTTCGGATTTCACATCAAGATATTAGTAACGGTAATGTCAATCAGATAGTTAGGCCCTTAGGTCAGCTATTTAAGCAAATTAACAGATTAATGAGGTCATATCGGACACTATATATTTTATAGCATATATTGAGATTATATATTTATATATTTTAATATTTTTGTATAAAATTACGTTAAAATCCAATGAATATTGACGTCTTTGGGTGTAGTTATGAGAGAAAAACAAATAGATTTGTAAGGAAATAACAAAAAGTGAAAAATACAAAATCGTTTAAAATACAATCATGTACTGCAGCAAAATGTGCCTGCTAGGGTGAAGCGAGTAGGTTAGGTCGGCCACCCAAAAGATAAATAAAATATTTATATTTTAAGTTGTACAAAATACGTGTGTATGTTGTTAAATAAGAATTACATAATTACCATAATACAGAAAGTAAAGCCTAAGATATCGAATAACTATATTAGAGTTGTCACAGGATATTTGTTTGTTTATTTATTCAATTTTTTACTCATTTTATCACTGACAAAACATTCTATAAAGATAAACTGATATTTCAAATAGCGTGTGGTCGAAATGTTGAAACGATCGTAAACCGTACTCTCCGGCCGGGCGGCCCAGCTTGTCACACGTTTTTATGACGATGTGCTCGTAGGTACCGACAACAAAACAAGATAAACTAAAGTGATGATTAAAAACTGGTAGCTGTATCGATAAATTATTTTGATATTATTTTTTTTTACTCATTTATATAGCGTACGAATATAAGTGGTACACACTTACTCAATATCAGGCACAGCATATATTGGACATAAAAAATAACACATAACATACATATATAAAGTGCAACCAAAGCGCGGCGTTGAGTTCCGCATCTCAACACGCAATGCCCAGAAAGCGGGGACGGAGACCCAGCGCGAGTAGGGACTAAGCAACAAAGTGCCTTAACACTAAGTTCACATGGTTTCTGCAGTTCCCTCTCAGGGTACCTTGCAATATGCGGGATAAAGCGTGAAGCTGAAAAAAATATATACAGTATCTCACATTTTTTTGATCTGGTTGGTATAAATGGAAAAAAAAAATGGAAAACAGCCTAGTAATTATTTCTTTGGCTATAAAATAAAATGTAAAATTGCTAAAATAAAAATACGTATAACATTTAAATGACTAAAGCTCATTTTTAATAATTATAAAATTTTTCATGTGTCTTTGTAATGTAGTAAGCCGGTTTAGTTTACTTTTTCAATTATTCCATTCATCGGTTCGTGGTTGAAATTCCTTGTGTTTTATGTCTTTTATTGCGTCCTTACGCACCGGATGTCGACGTACTTGGCTAAGGTCACTCGTATACCTTTTTTATTAGTGTCTACATACGTCAAATACTTGCGTCAAATATTGAAGTATACTAGTGCCAGAATATTTTCACACACCTCATCTTTTTTGCAATGTAGATATAAATCACATACTAATAGATTAATTTATTTTTCCTTACTGTGTAAGGTACATTATCCTTACTAAGCAAATATAAATTTGTAATGCGTTGAGATCCGCCACTCAACACGAAATGCATCGACAAAATCAAGAAAGCAGGGTCGGAGAAAAAAAGGACGAAACAACGTAGTGTCTTAACATTAGGTTTCTATGGTTACCTACCCAGTGCCATATGCGGGATAAAGCGTGAAGCTAAAATAATTAACTGAAAAATCAAAGCATTGTGTTATTTTTCTTAAGCCACTGTTGCATTAAATGCAAGAAAGCAATATTGTTATTTATGGGTACGAACAAAAATATGTATAAAGTATAAATATTAACAAAAACAAAGCGAGTGAGATATTTTACTAGGTCCATAAGTCCATTTTAATTTGAACACAGTTTAAAAGATAAATTATTAATAAAAGATTATTTGCAAATATTAAGTAACTCTAACTAATAATATTTAATTTAAAACATTGCAAAATATTTTGTTGTTCGCTCGACTAAAATTAATTGTGACCCATCAACATTAATTGCACTGACAAGTGCAATCAACTCCATGATTATTTTCTGTACAATCACCTCATAAATTCAAGAGTTAAATTGAAAAAAGTCCATTACATACCACAAACGTTTTTAAACCGTTTCGAATCTTGGAATAGGCGTGAAAAAAAACCATGAGAATCTCACAGTTTATGAAAAGAATAGGAAGCAGAATCTGTCTGTCAATCAAACGAAATTGATTTTTTCCAAATTTTTATACGCGAACCTATATAGGTTACCTCTATAGGTTATAGGCTATAGGCATATTATAAAAATGTTTTGTTGGTAAAGCTTTTTAAATTTTTTCTGATGTTTTTATTATATTTTATTATTAACTATCTAGGCCATCTTAGGACAGTAGGAAACGTTAATTTAGCCTATTGAGGAATTTCAATTAACTTCATTCCAATTTATAGCAAATATAAAAAAAAATATTTATGTACAATTTAATGCGTGGAAATTTGATTTCTTTTGTAAGTAAGTAGATAAAAGGATCTCAAAGATTCTATTACGCAAAGCCAATTTAAGTCGGAAAAGACTTCATTATATCAAATAAATATGTAATTCTAGGCTCACACGTGCGTTCCTCGGTGCGTAGGAGGAAGGTGTTGGCAACAAAGCAGCAGTCGAATGTGAGTCAGGATTTATATCCCGGCTTATATCTCAGACCAATACATGATGGATGCACACGCCTACATGCTAATATTTCTTAGAGGGGGAGGATATGTGGCAAAATACACATAGGTACATAAATATGTGCCTTATTGTTTAATAAATTTCAGTATACAAAAACTTACTTTTTTAAAATGTTTTGTAAGAAAGTTACAAAAGTTACAAAATCCATAAAAAATCTGTATCTACCAAACCTTTAAGTTCCAAAGATAGAATTGGCCGAATTTCAATCGTATAAGTATACGTTATAAACGTAATTTTCGTTTTGATTTTATATATTAATGGAATATTTGTTCTTGTGGTATTTGAACTACGGATACATTATTGTATATTTTGGTATAACATTTTAACTGTATTATTTCGTTAAAACCACAACGTGTGGTCAGCATTCCAGAAGCATAAAAAGTTAGTCTTTCACGTTAACAGAATTCTAAACGGCTTGCAATTTATGAGCAACGCCCACAATTGCATTACAATGTGTAATTTGCCCTATGATTTGTAGAATAAGTCCTGGAGAAATGGTAGCCATTTTCACATACTACCGGGGTCAAATCAGACCACTATTAATAGCTAAAGGTCACTAAAAGGTCGTATCCTGCTCTGTCCGCTTTCTACAGCTTTGATTTTAAACTGGTGCAACACGCCTTCGGCTATTTAAAAGGTCAAGTAAAAAATGTTATCTATTTTCAGTCCTGTTCCACATTCTATGGTATTGTTGCAACAATTATTTATTCCTTTAAATATGTTTCGCAGTTTACTTCATAGTCACTACAATATCCAAGCTCTATCTTAAATGACAAGTGTAACGCAAAACTATATATTACAAAATGGTTTACTTTCCGTAATTTCGCATAAACAAATCTGGTATTTCTTTGCTTTCTTATTTCATTATGCAAGACGGAAATCAATTGATGCGTGACATTTATTATTAAACAAACAAAATTAAGATTTCACGCTTCTTTACAAATTAATGAAATTCACAACATCCAGCAGGAAGCTATTTCGAAAGGAACGTTTCTTTAGAGACGTGAATTTAAAAATTCATTGGTATGTCTGAGTTGCTGAGAACTCGGGTGTAATTTTGCGATGGTAGTCTTTGTCGATGAGAAAGGCTGAAGAGTCGAAGGTACACACATAAGTGGTTAGTGACTTTAAAGGACAACGATCCAGCGATATCCTGTATTACGTTGTTCTCCATAAATGGTTAACTTTTTGTCACAATACATTTCATACAAGTAACTTTCTACTGTAAACGATTACGCCTCCGCTTGGTCACAATGTTGCGTCACACTGGAAATTGCATCTAAATGAAAAAAACTTATTGGGAAACTGGCGCTTGTGTTGAGTCCAATTAATGCGTTTTCCTGTTCTTTAAGTAGAAAACTTCTAAAAAATACAGTCAATCAGTGAATCAGTAGTAAGTTTGACATCATTAAAGTAGTAGTTTTATACGAATACACGTGCGTTTGCTGATATGTAAGTGTTTCCATCACTTTTCTCAAAATGAGTAATGCAAGCTAGGTAAGCATTATGTAATCCGTAAACGTACTACAACGCATAACTCGGGCTACACTTGGCGGGAAGTAAATATTTGTAGTAATAATGTTCACATAAACGTCACCAAAAATAGAGAAACAGGAATCAATAGTTGTTAACCTATTTAGTGCTAGAATTATGTTTACGTAAGTGGTTTAGAAAAATTTAACAATAGACTCTTAAGCCTCTGAGCGCGTTCAAAATATACATAAGTAATATAACTAAGTTATTTATTTTTTTAATATAATGCTATATTCATATATATATATATATATATATATATATATATATATATATATATATATATATATATATATATATATATATATATATATATATATATATATATATATATATATATATATATATATATATATATATATGTATATATGTATGTATATATATATATATATATATATATATATATATATATATATATATATATATATATATATATATATATATATATATATATATATATATATATAGATATATATATATATATATATATATATATATATATATATATATATATATATATATATATATATATATATATATATATGTATGTATGTATGTATATATATATATATATATATATATATATATAGTATGTTGTTTATACAAATATATTACGACTAGGATTCATTCTCGAATATTATCAGTTTTGTTAGGCTTCTTAATGTAATATGAGATCTTCGTAAAATATTATTCAATTTTAGGTAGAATGCTATGTAGACATTTCTATATCGTTCATCCATATTATATCAATAAAATAAAAAATACATTATAATATGACTTAGGTTTAAAAAAATAGCATCAAAATTCATTTTAATATGCGACGAATAGCATCAGTCACGGAATTGTGGAACAGAAAAAGAAAATCAAGTGTTGCTTCCTGTCAGTCATTAAGTAAGTAGTCCAGCGTAAATACAGTTTTAACTATCACTTGGCGCCTGTAATAATACATATTAGGTTTTTTTGTTTGCATGTATGACCTGATG
Source organism: Dione vanillae (assembly GCA_037178615.1). NCBI lineage: Eukaryota > Metazoa > Arthropoda > Insecta > Lepidoptera > Nymphalidae > Dione > Dione vanillae. The sequence goes on along the minus strand of JAZFAU010000034.1, from coordinate 3,465,910 downwards.
TTTTGGCTAGAAAAATAATAAAATAAGAACATTTAATAAAATCTTCTGTTTAAATTAGATTGTAATTAATGAGTTTTTATCGTGAAAATTTTTTGTGTCAATCGAGTGAAGATTTAAAATATACTTACTATACACTATACTTAAAATATACTATATTTTGAAATAAAAAAATATGTATATAAAATATATATCTTAATTGTACGTGAACGAGACCACCAATTAAAATTAGATTAATAAGAGCTGGGTAATATCTAAATTCACGTAATAAAATAAATACCATAGTAAAAGGTTTTCTGGTCTGAATCATCAAGGCCGTATTACGTCCGCTACAGCTGAGTTCATTGAATTCTTTCTAAGTAGTATTTAATTTATAGTCACATGTCTTAAAAGTAGAACGTCGTAAGCGAATAATGTTATACGTGTATCACAAATTTCAATATTTTTAGTGTAACAATATCACTGAAAATTATGCCCAAATTTAAACAGGTGAGGATCATGAACTTAAGCAAACCATACATAGATACATCGTATTTTAGAACATATTAACTATGTTATTGCCAAATTTTCTGTATAATGCAATGTAACTAAAAAAGTACAATTCTGTTATATTGTATATTATACATAATTCCCGTGTTACGTTAAGTTTTTAAGCAGTTAACTTTAAAGATTTGACTTACCGAGCACCGGAAACCAATGTTACGCATCATTTAATTACATTTTTTGTTTGATTTCAAATGTATAAAATATTGTAGCACAGTTGGATGCTTTTAAATGTTAACGTAATTTTTGTTTTCACTTTTCCGCTCAGTAAAGTGCACTTTGTCTTTTCTTCTTTGACACTGCAGTCTCTCGTTCAGAAGAAAAAATTATAATTTTAATACTAAATCTATATCAACATACTAGCTACTTCTTAGTTCTTTAATTCGTGATACCTCCTTCTCCCGTACTCTCTTTGCCTACATTTCAAGACGAACCGTTAAGCTTGTATCCACTTATTATTTTTATACAAATATAAAATAAATTGTATTTGAATTGATCGAAAAAGGTATTACGAAACTTCATTTCAATATTTCTTTACACAAAATTATATACATAGTTACAAATTTGGAATGAATATTCAAACTATTAATATTGAACAAACACCAAGTGGCTATTAAAGTTTACTTATATTTCGATTGTAAAACACAATTCGCGCAATTGACTAAGTTGTTGCTTGTAAATTTAATAATTTTGTATAAAGTTGACAAAATTCTAGTTGTCCACTGTCAATAACATTATTATCTGGTTACATACAATGATTGCGATACTTCATTAATTACTGTGTTGTGAAAATCACGCTTTCTATATCTTCATCGGCAAAAGCAGAACGGTGGTTGGTTCTTGGGCAATAGTTGACGCGTAAATTGCTACTAATCAACAGTGGCCGACTTGCACTATTGTTTAGAATAAAACTAGTCGAGTTTTGATATTTGATCTCCGTTGTGAAACCTGATACTAAATATTGATTGGTTTAAACGAGCTTTTTGATTTGTATGTAATAATATTTGTATTGCTAACGTATTCATTATTATTAACATATTTTTAGGTATTGCTTCATTATTGATCTGTATATTGATACTCGTTTTGATTTATACGAAGTAAATAAAATACTCTTCTTTTTAAATAGTAGCCCATAAACTAAGGAACATAAAATATTGTTTTGAATTAAAGCTAGTTAAATGGGATTTCTCATCATCGAGTATTCAATTTATATTATTAACATTAAAAGCTAAACTAAAAAAATATTAGTAAGAGCAATTCATAAAATCTATGAGGATAAAAATATGGAAGTGTTTTGTTTACTTATCTACATAATAAGGTAGAATAGCAATAAAGTATATCGCCTTTTCGTATGAAATCGTGCTTATGAATTATAATGTCGAGCACCGCCCACTAAAAAGTTCATTATCTAGATTCTAGAGGAATATTGACACTCCCTTCAGAACAACGAATGAACTAAAAAAGTGCTCATTTAATCTGGCTCACGTTTCGCTAACTAGTTCTTTGATAGTATCGCTTTGTTCAACATACTGTAGTACCGTTGTGTTTATCTTCGTTTGGGCATAAATTTTAAACAAACAAAACATCCGGTGCAAGCCCTGAGGCATGAAGAATTTTCTTTACAAATATCATTCCCCGCTATTAGTTTCTCCTATTAGTCCCTAACAATTCACCTTTGACTCGACCGATGTTAACGATTTTGAGTTCTAATGGATATATATTTTATGTAGCTTCACGCCCCATATTATATAAAATAATAACCAGAGATAACTTAGTTTTAAAACATTAAGTTCTCCAATTTCTTTATGAATTTAAAATATTGCATAATGAGAACTTAAATCAAAATCATGGAATCCTCAGATTCCGTTCCTTTACGCCGCCATAGCCTCTTACTCAAGTTATTAGATATGTTTATGGGAGTAAGAAACATGGACAGCTAACTAACCAATTTTCTTTATACAAAATATTTATTTTATGACTAGTCTGTCAAGTAATTAGAATCAGTAATGGAATTCATAATAATCGCTAGTGTTTATGAGAATTTTTATAGCTCACAACTCTTGATTATACATGGGAGTCATACCAAGTGGGTTGTCGCAATATTTTCTTGTAAAATATTGTATTTTAATACGCCAATTGTTTAAATAATTAAAAAAAACATAATTTTCTCAAACAAATATATACACAAAAGATTAAGTTTTATTGAAATATTTTTATAGTGAAATACTATGTTTTAGATAATTTTTAATTATTGGTATTGCTATTTCTGTTTCCTCAATATATCAATAGGTTATTGAAATAGAAATAGAGCAAGTATAAGCTGTAGATATTTTTTTTAATAGGCAACCTAGAACAATAAACAATCACCAGCATTTACAAATTACTTAAATAGTATTAGATAAATATTTACTTTAATCTTGGGCATAAAATATGTAGTCGCCGGAGTAACGCATTTGGGCACGTGTACTTAAACATTAACACTGCAATTATATACTATAAGTAAAGTCACGACAAGCTGCAAAAGATTGTTGATATTACATTACAACTGGCTGACTGGAATTTTCATTCAAAGTGGTTTAAAATGAGCTAAGACAACTATATATAGATTTGAATTAAGATAACGTAGAGCCACTTTCAAAATTATAGCGCTTGCTATTGTAGGTATGAGTGATTTGTTTCTGGCTTGCGGTTACTTAAAAATCACGTAGGACTTGCCAATCGTTTATAGATTTAGTTTGTTCTAATCTATGGAATGAAATGAATGATTTTGATTAATAGAACATGATGGTTATATGGTCCGTATATGATATATAAAATTTACCCGGTAAATTTATACTAGTTTAATTAATTTAGGTACGGAACGGAAAATTTCATACACATATCTCGGGCAAAACAAGTTTTTTTAATTACTTTACAAAACGACAAGATTTTAGAAAGAATGGCTGAACGTCGGTTGTCATGAATAGAATATAGTATCTTGACTTTTAAGATTTTTCTACCTAGATTGTTGGGTGACTGTACTGTACATTTAATTAGTACGAGAAATTAAACATCTTTTATTCTGGATGCCGTATTAGGCTACGGTAAAGTTGCATAGCCAGTCGAGCTTTCGCCATATTATCTAAATTCTGTGGACAATAGACCGCATGCGTAATGCGTTATCGTAAATCTGCCTTTTACAATTGACTTTTCTAATAAGGAGATCGGTCTAATTCTCTAGTAATGTGCTAATTGAAGCAAAAATTTGAATTTTACTTACTAATTGCTCTTAATTGAATTTCTCTCGCTATGAATCATGATGAAATATGTTAACAGAAGGTCTGTTACAGGTGAACAAATACAACCCTAAAGGCAGTGCTTTTCAAAGGATGAGGAGTAAGCAACGAAGCTGGAATACCTTTATCGGCCTGGATACGCTACAGGCAACAGGTAAGTGTTTTTACTTTTGTAATAAACATATGACGTAATTTATACTGTTATAACAATTCATGTAATAAAATTATAAAACAAAGTAATGACACAAAACTTACATTCGTTTATCATTCTGAGGAATAACTCATTAACGTTTACGTAAACGTCTTGATTGTCTCCGAAATTAAGTTGTTCTTTAACGAGAACAAGCATTGTGATTACATAAAAGGAGTATTTAAAATAAAACGCTTACGAAATCTAAATCCACTGTTTTACATGTTCCATAAGCTTGAACACATTGTCGTTTCACACCCACGTTGCCATGTATAATTCTGCGACTTAAGCAAGCTGCATAACTCATGATGAGAGATATGAATTTATAATTTATGATGTAAAAATATTACGGTGATTTTTTGAAATATATAATATAATTTGACACAAACTACTTCAAAAAGCTTTAGTATATTTGGATGATTAAGAGTAATATTCCTGAAGACATATATATAGAAGTATGTATATTACCAATATAAAGATATTTTGTACCAATATAAAGGCTAACTACTCGAATTATAAACTAATCCACTTAATAAATTTACTATAAAGCCTATGATATAAGTTGAAGACAGCACTTCATTTTGTTAAAGCTTTGCACTAACATATCTATAAAGGAACTTAGTAATAAGAGCAAAAAACTTTCAAAGTATGGGCGTTACTATAATTCATTAAATGTTTTCATATTATAGTGTATAATATGTTTTGTAATAACAATTTGCCTTTTATGAACCATTCATACGGTCGTAACGATAATTACAAAAGGCTAATCTTGGTTGTCAAAGAAAATGTACATTTAAAGGGCTGTAAATCCTTTATGAGCGACAATGAAGCTAAAACCGGCATAATGGAATATAATAGAGCGAAAGAAAGTCAAGACATTAGGTAGGTAGCCACAATGTCTACTTGCTTCAGATTTTTATCTGGAGTAAAGAGCAATTTAGTTGAGCGTAAAGTGGATTGAATTAAATTGTAGTGGAGGATGACTCTTGTTTTTAGCGTTGTATTATATTTTTAATTAGTTGTCGTTTTTCATTTAGGAATCGTGTGTTGGTTGTACAATTTAAAATACAGTATATTTATTATATAAAGATGTACGTAAAATGTAGGATTAATAATTTGACATTGAAATTTAATTGTGAATTAAAGATATAAATTTGCAATTGAAATTAATTGAAATTTAAACATAAATATTGTAATAACTCATAAAATACTTTTTTTGCTTTACTAGGTTCGAGCATAATTTAAATTTACTACCAATAAATCTACTTGCCATTTCCAACCTATAATAAATTGCTTTTTCCAGCCGATATATAATTACTCCGGCATTTCAAAAGTGTATGTAATAAGCAATTAAAATTTTCAAATTTTTGCATTTATGGTCTCTACATGTAAATAAATACGTACATTTGTGATTATATTAAACTTTTTTTAATTGTTGAATTTAAATCTAATATGAATAATCTCTACTACTTTTTTCTTTTATATTTTATTCCATAAATAGATGCTTACGTCGCGGCAACGCGAAATTCATTCTCGTGGACCAATCGTTTTGGCTTATCTTCGATCGTGACAAGAGCAATCGGCTTAAGCTTTTCGCATGAGTTTGCATATAGTTTTTAAACTAAAAATCGAACATTACAGTGTCTGTTCTAATTGTAATCGAAATTGTAAAAGCTGAAAGAAATTAACTAGCAAGTTTCAAATTAACATTATGGCTGATTGTCGTTTTACTAAAAAAAAATATCTAAATTTTTTTGTATTGAAAGCTTACGTCTAGCATACAGAACTGTTTCATTTTCATTCTATGTATTGATATACATAAATTTTTAATATGTCAAGATTCTCTTTATCTAAGTATCTTTTCTTTTTTGCCGATCTTTTTATGTTTACCTCTATCAAAGAGAATAGGTATAATTAAGTGTTACGCCTCTCCATTCTCTAATCATTGCCTAGTTTACATACATAATGTAATGAATGGCATTGTGCGGTACCAAACGCGCAAATTATCGTTGCTAGCTCGAAAAAAAAATAGTCAAACCTTCCCTATGTGCTATCACAATATATGATAATCGTATTACATGTGAAACTTTTATAGATAAAAAAGCCTATTGGGTTTTGACATGAGATATCTCGTATATTTTCCGTAGAAAAGCTGTTATTCTGTCTTAATATACTTCCGTTTGGTTTAACTACGAGTTTATAAGGCTTTTATAACATACCTATTTTAATTACATATTTTGTTATTTATTTGTATATTGGCCATGTTGTATTCCGTCAAGGCAATTGTGAAGGCCACAGATTTCATTAACCTCAGATTCAAAAGAAATATAACAGGTTTTACTCTTGACAAGTAATAAGACATTCAGCTAAAGTATGTCACTTTTTATCGATTTTGAAGTAATAATATCAGTTGTTAATACATACTTAGGTACACACATATATAGTATCTGCATATATACCATGATCCTGTCTAATTATTTTTATGTTATATAATTATATTTTTAGAATGCTATTTACATAATGGAGTAACAAATACTTAGATATTTTGAAGTTCCGTAAAATTTTAAAGGAAGTGTAGGTGTTAACATTTTTTAAGTTAACACATGACTGTAAACGCAATGACTGGGTGTTCGATACCCCACTCATGGTAAATATTATTTATTTCACTGTTCTGAAAAAGCTAAATATTTCTTTACGTTTTTCCTTTTAATATATCTGTCCAAAAGGTACAGAATATCTTGACACTAGGACACTCTATCTAAACTGTATAAAACATGTGAAAAATATATAGGTACAATTAAGTCACAATAATTCTTGTTAATATTAAAAAGGATATTTGCACTTCTAAAATGAACTTTATCAACTTTTTACACAATTTATGCTGTAAAGGTATCATAAATAAATAAATAAAGCCAACCTTTTCCTAAGAAATTACTCGCATTATGCCCACGTTACATTTTTATGCGCAATAACAACGGATAGACGCCCACACATTTTAAGAAGACTAGTGAAAGTTATTCATCATAATTTATACCTTCATAAATGACCTGATCATTTTAACAATAAGTCCACGAGATAATTTACTAATTATTTATATATAAAATATAATGTGCTGCTAAATTTTTTTATTGCTGTAATATTTAAGAAATGATCATTTAAACTGCCAAGCCTTGGGTTGAGAGAGACAGATTTATAAATTGATTCATATGTTTGTATATTATATACTTATAAGCACAGAAAAATAATTTCTTTAAATTACTACTAATTTCAAAAATAACTTATTAGGTGTTAAAACTTTGCACTTACGCCAATTATTTGTTGTAACAACCTTTCTAAACAACATTATTGCTTATTTATTTCCTAGCATCTCTAATATATATTTGATTCTATAATATTCTACGGCTTTTATTTATTCTTTTTATAGACATAAGTGGTCCTTGCGTTTGAGTATATGTAAATGTCATGGTATGCGATGCGAAGTGCATCGATACTTGTCCCGGTGCATCGGCTAGCGACGCGCGATGTCTGTCATCGACAAAGCATGTTCAATATAGAGTTCTTTGAAACGGATGGTCCTATATAACATTTTGAATAATAATGAATATGACGACATATATACTTACTAACGTTAATAATTTTTTATAGCTTCACGCTTTATCCCGCACATAGCAGGGTAGGCAGATTGAACTGCAGGAACCGTGGAACCTAGTGTTAAGACACTCCGTTGCTTAGTCCCTGCTTTCCGCCGTTTTCGAGGCATTGCGTGTTGAGCTGCGGAACTCAACCCCGAGCTACGCTTCCGTTATTATATATAATTACAAAATAACTTATTCGCTCTCAAAACACATGTTCTACATAAAAAAAACTTTTTTTACCTTCTTTTACATAATATTATTATAACGGAACCGCAAAAGAATGGCAGACAGATTTTATCATGATTACGCCATTAAACACGCTACATGTGTAATATATGAATCATTTCCGAGGAATGTCACAAAAATAAGATTCTTTGTAATGTGCGAAAATATAATCATTTCAATTTATTTAAGTTATTGTAGTGCCTGATTGCCAAGATAGTAGGTTCAATTTGGTTCAAGTATACCTGCGACTTTGCCTTCGTAATTAAACGTAAAAATTAATATATTTTTAAAATCGTGGGATATAACAGCTTTACCTTCCTTAAGAAGTAATATTCTTTTCATTTTGAAGTAGTGTTTCCACAATTTTTACTTTTATAATACAACAGTATGTATACTTTATTAAACTTTATGTTATTTATGTTTTGCCTTAATAAGAGAAAAGTAAGTGAGTTAACGAAGTAAAAGTCCAATTATCCGTATTTTTTCTTTGACTACTCCGGAAATACGGGATAGAGTTCAAACTGTGAATAATGCTAGACTAAATATAAGTATAAGTAAAACAATTCCATCTATTTTATACAATATCATTATTTTTATTTATTACTCATCACATTATAGCTCCACTATGGGCCTAATTAAAGTGACTCCTTATGTGTCTACTTCGTTTTTCTAACGGTAGGATTATTATATAACCGGCTGGCAGGACGAATAGGTTTTATATATGTTTAAAATGGCAGGCCATTAGTTGCAAACGTCCCTATACATTAAAGATCACTATCGCATGTCGCGAGTATTTAAATTGAGATATCACATCGTGTTATAGGCAATGCATTTATGATCATCGCTACGTGGAAATCCATATTATGCAGCATACATAATAAAACAATATCGCTAATCCATAATTGAGTAGGATATCCTATTTCCGTCAGATATGTAAATGTAATAGTAATTACAGATTAACTATTACTTTAATATATTTTATTATTATAAATAAAAGATCTGAAGCGTAAGCAATCAATTTATTCACGTTTTAAATTCTACGAATAAGAAAACCACATGCATTGATTCAAATATAAACAAGTAATGTATGTATCAAGTTGTTATTCGTACCTAGTAAATTGAAACTCGAGACAGCTAGAAACAAATTCGTCGGTGCTCGTTACTACCATCAGCATGCATCATCTGAGACCACACATAGAGGATTTGTTTTAAAAAAAAGCTATTTCCCAATAGAGCCAAGATCTAAATTCAATCGCTTAATGTTAGTGTAAAAGTATACTTATATTTTTACTCTATGTAAATATTGTCTTCATACTTGTTAGGCGAATGTAATTTTTTATATTCGTTAGACACTATTTGTAACCATAATGCTATTGGCACCTTAAAACGTTGCCATTAAAAATCAAAATTCTTATGAAATTCTTACACGAAAATAAACGATTTAGCGGTTGATTATAAATAGTTAGATCCATAAAGTTAAAGATAAAACATTTATAAGAAAAAAAAACCCGTGCATCTCTAATCAAGACATTATATCACTATAACGGTATGCAATAAAAGCACCCGCCGTATGTCGCTTAGAACATGTTGAAGGACATGCACAAACTAGTTGATATAAATGCGATTCACCGGACAAGATAAACCTGGCTTGAACCTAAGCAACCTGAGATTCGTTTAAAAAAAGCATAAAACGTCGGCTGTGATTCTTCAGGATTTACGATGCTGGGAAGTTGATGCTCGTCTAGTGTAGTGCCGTACTTGCTTACTACATTGTTGTAAATTGATTTATAAAACTACTTTTCATTATAACAAACGTTAAGTAACGTAATATGTAAAGCGTAAAGTTTATGTAGGTACATATGCATTAAATGTGTATATATATTATAAATATACATACATAATGTATAATATTAATATCAGAGTAAAATTTAATAAATAATATACATTTATTATTGCTTCTAAAAATATATTCAATTAAATTTAACACTACTAAAGTTAGGTTAACAGTTGAAATAAAAAAAATAAATAAAATGTCATGCTACAATTCTAAATTTATGACTAAAGGCCTAAGCCTTTAAAAATATACCTAAGTATATTATTTATTCGTGGCACTAATTCATACCATTTTTGTAAAATACAGGCTGGTTGTAATTCTCAGCAAGTTATACATACTTCGCAAGGCTGTTAGAGGTCGAATTCTTGTTCTGATATACATGTTTTTTTCCACTATATACCAGCCTATCTCGTACTCATAAGATATTGACTAATCGGCGTATATGGAAAATTTATTAATATAAATATAATTATTTGTTTACAAATTAATGGTCATTTAGGTCGCAAAAGAACGAATGAAAATAAAGCTAAGGTAAATCTAAACTAAAATCTTATTATAATATATTATAACAGATCACAGTATTACTATTCATAACCGCAAAACTAAATTGAAAAACCTAGTAAACTTTAGGAGGGCGATAAATAATTCTGAATTCAGGTGTCTTGTTTAAACGTAACAGCGGCAATATTAGAGCTATGTCGTTTAAAGTACAATACTCTTTGCGTAATTGTATTATTCACGCGGTAATAAATTTGCGCTTTCTAAATTCTACTCTATCGGTAAGTTCATTTAGACTGGTACGATTGGATCTACACTTTTGTTTTGCCTTTGTAGGCCTACTTAATTATTGATTAATTATCTATTTATTATTTATGCTTATAGATAGGTAAGTTTAAAATATGAATGATTCAATTCAAAAGAAATAATTTGTACTTTAAGAAAATAACAATAACAATATGAAATGTAAACTATAAAGGTTAATAACGTATTGCAAATTTTAACGTCGTAATGGGTATTTTTTTGTTAAAAAAATGTTGTTTTGTGCTCTTCCGTGTAGTTTCATATTATTGAAGAAAACTATGCAAGATTCAAATTACAACAGTTACATATTACGCCATCAACCTTACATCAACAAATCCGAGTGCTGTTATGCAAGTTTGACTTTCGATGCTCTAATCTCATGGGCGGTATGTACCTATACAGACGACATATTATTAGCATATTAGAAATATTTTTTCGAATAACGAATAAACATAAAGGTTCTTTATATATATATATATATATATATATATATATATATATATATATATATATATATATATATATATATATATATATATATATATATATATATATATATATATATATATATATATATATATATATATATATATATATATATATATATATATATATATATATATATATATATATATATATATATATATATATATATATATATATATATATATATATATATATATATATATATATATATATATATATATATATATATATATATATATATATATATATATATATATTGTCTCAATTAATATATAAATATAAGAGTAAATAAAAGAATAAAATCCTATTCATATTCTTGCCTTGCCAGTGACAATTACCTTTGCGAAATAATATCTATTTAACATTACTTACGTTGCCCTTATTTATTTAGGATCAAACGCTTAGTACTTTTTTGTTCGCCTTTAAATAAAATGATACTAAATTCCAATTATTCAAAAATCTATCTGTCTGTGTTTGTAATAAATTAGTACTTTTTGTAATAGAAATTGCTAGAAAACTTGCATTTAAAAATATTATTATACATACTGCATTATCATCTATACTGTGAAATATTATTGTATATAGTTTACAATTTAAACAATAGTATTACAAGTAATTTTAGAATTACTTAAAATATATTGATTTTAATAATTTAATTACAATTATATTTTCACTTCAATTCTTGTAAGTTCCATGCTAACGATAAATCTGATGGTGAATGACGTCACAATGGTGTTGCCTATATCATTGTTCCGCTTCCTATGAGTAATAGTATTGATTTCTATAACGACTTTACAAATAATACAACAAATAGGCAATATGAAATTATGTAAGATGGCAGAAGAGTTATCAGTTCGTTGTTTAGAAGGAAATTGACCAATTGTGGTTCAATCAGCGGACTGCTCTGTGACCCGTCCTTTCATTTGTCAAACTAGTTTTAGACCGACTTCGATCTTATTAGCTAAGCACCATTGTCTGGCAGTGTGATGAAATATGACCCGTATTGTTGGAGTACGCTTCAGCTTTCTACGGATATATGCATAGTGCAGAGTAATGATTATTTCGTTAAGAGAAACTAATACATGTTTTGTACCTCTGTTATTTCTCTAAGCGGAAATCAATTCTAAATATTTTTTAAATACATACTAAAATTGTTATTTTAATGGAGAAATATAATAAATATGATTATTAAATAAGTATTACAATTGATGAAAATTGCAGCTTGACATCGCGTTTAGTCATACGTTTTTCATTTTTTGAAAAAAATATTTAGGTATTTTTACTTATTTCAACTTAAATTTATAAATTGTAATAACTAAAAACAAATATTGTATTTATAATAAAAAATATGTACTATATAGAGTATAAATGGAACAATTTTGAACAATATAAAATGTAACTGGACAATTTTCTATTAAATTTGTTCACGACAATAGAACGACCGCTATTTCATAATGTGAAACATTTCTTCAATTTTTATTGCTGTCGAGATTATTCTTTAATATTTTAAAGTGTAATGCGGTGAAATGAATTTCAAATTTACTTTTTTTCTATATCATTTGTTATGGTTTACTAAATTATTTTCTAAGCTTTGATGTTACACATTAAAAAGAAACATTATATCACATTATGGCAAAATTTTGTTTAAATTTTTGTTATAAGCGTTCGATAACAAGCGTGATGGTTGTCGGTTCAATTCTATTAAATTCCATTAAGTTAAGTGAAGTATTGGGATTTTCTCGCCCTGGTACACAGACATGTGACGTGGAATTCCGCTAGTCTAACAGTGAATAAACACTAGTTTCTCTCTCAGCTATTTTATTTACCTTTAAATTTTATCAGTTATAATCTTTAAATTTAGTTTGGCTAATAAAATTAAACTATCCTTTACAACAATATGTTTATTTAAAATATTAATACTATGAAACAGACATTCAGGTACGCTTCGATGGCGTCGATTGCGTCCATGCTATCTTATTATAATACAAGTGATTTATTTCTAACATACGCTTATGCAATGGACTTTTACTATAAATTTTGACATGAACTAAACGCGTAACATAGGTGCGTTCAAGGAGCTAATCAAATAGGTCGGTGTAAATTACTACAACCGCAAACTTGTTGGGTGAGCTTGTACAAATTAACCAGTTGCGGATACAATCATGGTTGCCATTCGTAGTAATGACATAGCCAACATTAAATAATAGACAAGAATAAGGCCAATCTGTAGTATGCTGGTGTTAATTAAAACATATAGGTACTTGTAAGAAAATAATATTTGATTAAAAAGACTAAGTTTTAACTAAAGTATAGTATATATTAAATATACTATATTTCCTTGAAGTTAACGTGATATACCATGTTTAATGTTACCATGTACCATTATGTTTAATGTTTTTTAAATGAAGGTACTAAATTTACTGTACAGTCTCTGTGCGAAAAAGAGTTCGTGACGGTCCACTGAGAATATATTACAATCCCACATTCACAGGTCAAAATGGCACTTGTTTTAGTTTAACGCCGACTCTCTGCAAATATAACCACTAAAGTGATCGACAAAAGCTCTCGTATGGTGTGTACAATATCGTCATCACAACAACGTTCTCAATTCCCTGTCATGATCCAAGGAACATTGCAGATAATCATGGCCAAGCGTCATAACTCATGCAGAAGAATATTTAAATTCGTGTTTGCACATTTAGCACGCAAGCTATAACAAGCAGATAGTTACGGTTCTCACGCGAACTAAACTTAGCATATGATTTTACGGTAGTGCAAAAGTGAAGTGACACGTCACTTTATAATAACTGGCAAATGTAAGTGGATATTTAAAATTATTGGTTTTAGTTCTGTATACTGGATATTTGTCATCACGTTACGAACTTCTTGTTTGTTATCATTAAAATACTGTATGATATCATCTGATATAGTTTTAGTTAATTAATTTGGTCATATACTCATAAAACTATATTATAAAGTCTTATAATAAAAACATTTTATCTAAATTACCAAATCATATCTAAGCAACTACAGTGCAGCTGGCAACAAGTAAAGCTCTTTTGAAGTTTAATATTTACTAATAGCTTAGATAAACTTGTTATTCTGTCCACGGAACTAACAATGCGCGGGCGCATAGATAACAGTCGATATAGAACGTAGCTTAGTATACTCGCCGAATGGTAACTATTTTGTACTATGCCATACATTTTTATTTTATTAGTCGTTAAATCACGGTATTATGTTTAACATGATTACGTAAGCTTGCGTTATGGTAGACCTTCCGGCATGTTTATGTCTACTTATCAAATTCTAACAAATCGGCAGACATGATAATAGATAGTTCTATATCAGTTTTCGCGTAAAAAATGGAATTTCGTCTTGTTTGCTGCTTGCTTTGCGTCTGTTTACACGATTATTCAATTAATGATCTGAATGATCATTAGATGAAGAATATATGCTGTTGCAGATTTTTATTAATAACTTTTGAAAGGGAAAACTTTTATCACACATGCATTGAACCAGTAGTTACTAAGATAAGGCCAAACTTTTTAGCCTTAAGTCATTGTATTAGTAGAGACGTATGTATTAAAAATAATAAGAATACTATATCAGAGATTATTTTAGATATAATGAACCTTCGTTCGTTCTTTTAATGTCCTGTCTTTCTTACATGTTTTCATAAAAACAAACACTGTGATATCGGTCCATTGTAACAAATTCTAAATAAAGGCATCACGTCACCGCGAATATTTATTACGTTCACATACCCCTGTGCAATATCGCCAAGCTCGCCTCACTTATGTTAATTTATTCACATTTCAATGAGACGACTCTACAAAATGTGTTTATGCACAGTCGCGTTCTTTTTGTCTTAAGTTTTTATTTTGAATAGTGTAACTCTCTATATATATCTTTATGCCTAACAATCGATGATTCATAAATGTAAATCTATTATGAAAATAATGTAAACCGATTGCTAGAAATGCAAATATCTATGCACAAACAGCTTATTGCTCGGAGCGCATAAATCAAACTTAGACAGACGTATTATTAAGCTTGCTAATCGCTTTCGACATGTTTCAAATGTAATAATAATTGTAAACGTGATTATATTGTAAAACATGTCCAAATAGCAGAAACCAATTAACTAAAACGCTTTAATATTCATACTTATGTGATTCGCTTACACAGTGTTTTGATAAGCGCAAAAAATAAAGAAAAAGGCAAAAAGTAGAAGTAAATTATGTAATAATTATTTGTAAAAATCAGAAATTAAGACCCCAATGACTATAATATTATTATTAATAAACGCTGTACATTCTTACAAAAAAAAATAAACATTTTAGTTTGTTTTTTAAATTATTCTAAAATATTATATCGAATTTTTATATATTATGGATAACGACAGTAAAAATAGCAAAAGGCGTGCATTCAAGAAGCAAAAATGCTCATTATAGAAATAATAGTTTTTCAAAATATTTTATTAATAAATATTTTTAATTACTTTCAATTGCATTTCTTTTCCAATTAAGACTGTTATTTACACGTATGTTACGTGTATTGAAAATATGTATCTAATAAAAAATCTTGCCATTACCTATCATTGCGTCGTAAGAAATACAGAGAAAATAACCAGTCGATATTATATGCCGTTAGCCAGTGTGTGAATTTCCTTTTACGTTCGTTATTACCCGTGGCCAATACTGCTATTATTAAGTAATCGCATAGATTAATTGATATTTATATTTATTTCTCACGTGTTTTCATACTAAAGAACCGTTTACTTAATATATAAGTAGGTATATTAGTTGGTAGCTACCTACGTGCGGACCAAATCTTAAAAGTGTATTGTAATTGACATACAAGTTTTACTTGAATGATTATGCATTAAATGTAGCTGTCTCCCAAACTTAAACTATATTTTTTTGAAATAATATTTAAAAATAAACTTACACTTATTTTAGCTTTCCGCCGTTTTCGAGACATTGCGTGTTGAGTAGCGGAACTCAACGCCGCGCTTTGCCTAGTATCCTGAGCGCAGAAAATGGAAATAGAAAAATCCATCTTCCCCGAGTGGGGATCGAACCCACAAACCGTCGCGTTTACAGGCAGACGCTACACTTCTGCGTTACGACGGTCCTCATTATATAGAATATATTTTACCGTATGCTATGCTATGCTATGCCTAAAGTGTATATTTGAGAAATTCGAATGTTCAACTCCTACGAGATGGTGCAAATCGCAATACATAACAAACCTTATACATATATGTAAATATTGATGTTAAACGAAACGAAATGTTGTGAAACTTATCCACTTAAACTAAATGTTACCTATACAGTTTAGAAACATCATCTCTATGGAGTATTTTTCTCTTCCTAATAAGTAACTATTACAATTTACTTGGACTACTATGGTTTAACATCGGGATATCTAGTACCCAAAATCGATAATGACTGCCTATGTCTAATATATACAACAAAAATTAACCCAACAATGTCAAAAAGTGAATATACACTGAAAAATATTATTTTACGTAATAATGTACTTACAATAAAAAAAAACAATATAATTTGTATACGTCTCATTAACTACTGACCCCGTTAGGCTTTAGTAAGGCGCATAACAAAGCAGCCTTCGACCCAAACATTGAAGACCCATAAAACATAATTAATAGCTTCTATGTTTTGGTACTGATGTAACGTGTTGCGTAAGAAACTGTAGTTTGTAACAATGCTGCTCAAGCTTGAGCTCAAGATTAGCTGACATAAATCGATCACACATTAATCAGTTTAAAAGATTCTTTTTTAATCACAGCCTAACACTACTTACTTATGAATAAAAGATTCATATATACACATTATATAAAATACATAAAACGTTTTATTTACAACCAAATGTTAATGCAACCTTGTATTAAAAGATAATTCAAGAATAATATTATGCTATCAAATTTCTCCAAGACTAGACAATGGACTGTTAAAATATTTGGTTTTTGAATAAATTTACAATATTTTTTATGGTCCATTATAATAAATCGCAATAGTGGCGTCAAGTGGCGTGGGGGAGTCGATTATCGCTTCTGAGAGTGAAATATTTTTATAATATTAATTTATATCTTGAATTTTTAAATGATTTTCGCCATTCATAACCTCAGATTACCTGAAAAGTGATGAATAAAGTGTTTTGGTATTAGATAGATACTGTGCAGGAAAGTTTATTAATGAAATAAAAACAATATGTTAAATTTGTATCAGAATTTACTTTTACTATAAGGTAAAAGAAACAATAAAACGGCTTATTTACTTAATCTGTTTTCATACGTTAGCACGTTTGTGGGGTCGCTAAGCTTCTTACTACTTGACCGCAATAGTGGTCATTTGCCTTGATATATTGTAAGTGTTCACTTATATTGATACACTTATAAAAAGTAATTAGATTTGGTTTTCTTTGTCTCTTTCTTTCTACGTTGTAGAATTGAAAAAAAACTATAATTATAACATAAAATATGTATGTATATTTTATTAATATGTATTTTTTATTTTTTCCCTTCAGCAGTACATAAAATAAAGTTACATACTTAATGTCAATCATATCAAATCGACTGTGTGTTTAGCATTCACATAAATCGATTGTGAAATACAATCGAAGAGATACCTATATTGATAGGTATAATCGGCTTTGATTATATAAATAAATGCCAACATAATTGGCCTCGGCGCCAAAAGTCGCCAAGCGCCACTCATCTAAAGTGTAGACATTTTTATGTAGAATTATAGTAACATAACAAGTTATTATTAGTATTTGAAATTGTTTACTTAAATATTTCAATATAAATAAACATATCTATTGTATTTTTATTTATATTGCAATGTATTGGAGTTTACTCATAGTATTGGAGTGAATATAATTAGGTACATTTTTAAATTATCTAAATAAATAAAAATGCAAAATGCTAAGTGAAACATTTCAAAAGTAACAAAGATGACAGTCATCTTGTCTTGAGACTATATTATTATTTGTGTAGAAAGCTACGCGCTCATGATAATTTAATATTCAAAATATGTGTTATAGTACGGAAAAAAGGGAGAAAAAAACATAATCACATTGTTATCCATCTACACATATCTCTGTATGTTTATCAGTAAAGATCATTTTGTAACCTTAGCTTAATATGCCAAGTTAGATGTATTAAGCTAACTAATATATTTAATATTAAATCCAAAGCCAAGCTTATATTCCCTTAAGTATCAGAAAAATCTAACTTCTACATTAATACAATCAAATGCCATAAAATAAGGGTCCGTACCAATTTTTAGAGAAATTGGTACCAACCCCTCGTTGCACGAGTACACTTCGCACATTTTCTTTCAATGGTATGGTAGTGTACTTAGTGTCAAGACTCCGATCCCCGATTTCTCCCGTGTCACGACACTGAGTATTTATGTGAAAATCGAGTTATTTTAAAATAAAGTTTATGTTATATGCTTTTCGCGGTTCAAATTTTATTGAGTACGTCGTAAAGCTCCTTAGACGCCTCATAACCGCAGTCGTGGTCACAGACGGCTTATTTCTATGAACATTAGCTTTTAAGGACCCACTTCTGAATTATCAATGGATGAATTTACTTTAAATTTAAAAATAAACTAAATAATAGACAAAAATGTCGCAAGAGTAATTTCTAATTGTAAATAAATTTCTGCCACTGAGTCGCGGTTGTCACATGTCTGCTGGTAAAAATGAAACGTAGATTCAATTTAATTAGGTAAAATGACTATCTTGAGACCGTAGAACTCCATGCTAAACCACAAAACTGGTAGCACTTTAGTAAGGTATATTTTAAAAATTACCTGCGCCTGATTCAAGTATATTTATATAATTTATGAAAATATATAAAAAATGTTGTAAAATACATATATATTTTGTACATTACATCATAATATTATTTGATTGACCAAAATCTATCTATTTATATTTTTCTTTACCTATATTTTTGTATTTTTTTATCTTTACTCCGTATCCCAGAGAATGGACATATTTAAAATACATTCTCCGAGTAGAAAATTAATCAAATTAAAAAATTATCACTATCACAAATCGTTAGCGACTTACAAATACAAAAAGGAATTGAAATTAAATATAATCTGGAGCTTAATTCCGCTTCACGCAAATTATTCTCTACAATTATGCAATTATGATACTAAATAACAAACGTGATCTGAACGTGACTAAGAATACCTGTGCGGCTACTGTAGCTTCTTAGTCGCACTTAAACTGTTAATAGCATTAAAAGGATTCCGTCGTAAAAGGTTTCAGCTTTAAGGCTTAGCACGTAAACGCTCAATTAGTGCAACTTGTGGCTTAAAAAAGCTGTATTTTATATATATTATCAGTTTGTTTTTCATTGAATAACCTAGACATGTTTATAACTGACATTGATTTAGTAATTAAAATTCTAAAATAAAACAATAAATAAAAATTATTATTTAATTAACTTATTGCTAACTATCCTAAGTAGACGGGCAATGTCACTTTCGTTGCCATATTGTAAATGCAAACGTAAAAATAATTTAGTTACATTATCCTTTTCTTAGTTTAGCACAATGGATGTCAATTGATAACTAAACGTAAACCTACAAGATAAAGAAATTCTTCTTAACAGTCAATTGCGTAGCAAACATAACTTCACTCAATTTTAATTTTAATTCATTATAAAAGTACTGTATATCACATTTAAAGTTATAATTAAAACATAATTTCTATCTAATCAGCATATGAAATCAAGAGGTAGAACTATTTGAATAGTTGAAAGCGAAGAGGATACAAGTCGTACCACATGTCCGCTAAGCTGATTTACAGAGACCCACGGAGTCTGCTATAAAAGATATCTCGTGCTCAGGATTAAAATAATTCAGTCTTTAACTGCAAACGTGCGCTCTGTGAGGGCATTTCTGATTAAATATAACCCGCTAGAGATTTATAAGTGTTTATTTCTGTTCTGGGCCCTTCTCAGCCTTTGTATACTCTTAATAAAACGTTGTTTGTCCTAAGTGAATGTATTGTTGTGTATATGCAATGTGAATGTACTAAGAGAAAAATTTATAGCAAACTAAAGCACGCTGATATATTCAAAGTTTGTGATATTAAATGGCTCCAGTCGGTTATAAAGAAACAAAGCTGTAAATCATAAGGCTTTACAGAATGAATATCTTACTAAATTGATTGACACTATCTATTGCTTATTCTTACGTAGAAGATAAAAGTGGTGTTTGAATTCGACATCATTCTTGAATATACTAGATTATAAATCAATTTCCAGACAAACGTCAGATTATGAAAGTACTAGTGAACATACAAGTTACAACAAGGCTATATAAAGGCAGGCCCTAATTAAATGTCTTGTTTTCAACATTATTTCTGTTTAAATTCAATTTTGATACTCGGGAATTATCTTTTACGCTAAAATAAATAAGTGTGGAGATAGCTAAATCATCTGTTTTTATTCAAACTATATAAAGGCATACTATATATATATATATATATATATATATATATATATATATATATATATATATATATATATATATATATATATATATATATATATATATATATACATACATATATGATTATACATTATACTTCTATGTATAATATATAACAAAGTTGCTACAGGTATACCACCGTACATTAAGATGAAGATGTTAATGCTAACTACAAACTGTGATAAAATAACTAAAAGTAGTTGTTCGTAGATGAGAAACGCATATACATAATGAAACGTTTTGTTAAAGACCAGGACCGCGGGAGATCGCATCAGACACAGGGTAAGGGCTTAAGCATGACCATCAGATTATTCGCACGCATATTACAGGCATACCGAAGCCCTAGGCGAAGGCTAACAGTACCCAGCGTGATTAGACACCACACGATACAAACTATTGTCGGTACACGATCTCCACTTTGAAATTGCGGAAATAGCTTACACAACCACCGAGACGTTTCAATCGCGAAGTAAATATACGCTCGGATACACCGGTCATGTTTCAATGGAATTAATTACTCTTGCTCTACTGATTCTATAATCATTCTGAATGAAATATCACCACGCGTGTGCTGATATAATACGTAGCGCAACGCCATTTACTATATGAAAGTTCACAGAATACAAACGTTAAGTAGCAATTACTGTATTTCAAAATAATATTAAATATATTTTATAATATAATAAAATATTGAATTACAATAATTTTCTTCGGGAAGTGCATTTTTTACTTACCTTACAAAAATATATATAATTCTCGAGCATTTTGCAATGAATATATGATTAAGTTCATAGTTTAAAAATGACTTACATTATGTCTAACATCCATTACATTCAACTATTTAAAATGTTTGATAGTCATAAAACTGTAACGTGAGGACATTGGTAAGCGTAGAAGTGTTTACGACCCACCTAATGAGAAATACTATTGCACTCGCGCGTGACTAACTAGCGTTTGGTCCCTGGATGCTGCGCATAATCAACTTGATATGAACTTTAAAAGCTCCTACTCAAGATTCAATATTCGGTGTCGCTTTTTATGTTCTACACGAGTTACCTGAGACGACTATAAAAGAAACTGCAGATCAATTTTCCGAGCGACATTTGTTACTGAGCTCGTGCATCCTTGCGAAAGGTAAACATGACAAAATCTGTTATTGTCAAGAAAACATGCCTTTGCATAAAATTAACCGTACAAATTCGTATATATAACACGCCTGTATTTATTTCTATATTAATAGGAAACAAAAGTCTCTTCACAATAAATCTATCAAAAAAGAACACAACAAGACTGCTTAAGGCAATAATCAGCAGAACTCGACGTTTGACTTCGCAATTGTACCTCGGAGGCTTCGCGAAGAAACAAAAATTACAGCGATCTATTCTAGCAATATCATATCTAAAAGAGTTACAAAAGTACTAGCTAGAAAATATAAAAATAAAGAATAATTCCATAGAATTTATAAAAAAATCTATAACAATGAAATCAAGCTTTCACTGTATTTTTTAACCAAAATCTTTTTTATATTTCAAAAGACGGTAACTAAGTAAGACGATAGAAAAAAACCTTCTTAGTAGTAGGCAAAGAATTTAACCTATGAAAAATATTTACACTCGAAAGCAATCAACAAAAACTCCCACAACATATAGAACAATCAATCTTTCGAACTCTGAAAGGAATCTCAATCAAAACAAAATGCGGGGAAGCTTGGATAGTATAAAAGGTTCTATAAATCATAAAATCAAGCTTTATTCAAAGCGGTTTATTTGGTTGGTCTAAAAAATATTTGACCCTTGTTCAGATATTGTGGGCTCGAGAAGGGTGCATCCTCAATTTGTCCTATATTGAACTAATCATCACTTCGAATGTTATTTATGGCCTCATTAAAATTTCCATAATCACTTTTTTTAAGTGTTACCTGAGATATTTTTTATAATTTCAATATGGGAATTCAGTTCTAGCGTCGACATGGCAGCGATATCGGCGTTATATGTAATGCGTAGGACGATCTTAATTGTATTTTGTTTGTCAGAAGAAAATTATTACATTATAATATTAATATACGATTGGAATCGGATAGTACTCGTTTTTGTTCTTTTTACATATTAATCAAAATGTGAAATAGCGATACATACACAATATCATATTTGATGTTTTATTTTGAATAGTATTTTATTTAAATATATGCAACGCAAAGACTTCGACGCAAGAAGACGCAACTTTAGTTCAAAGATTTGGAAGAAATAACTGTTATTGAATTATATTTTTACATTAATGATTATGAGGAAATTATGTGATCTCAATTATAAAGCCTGTGTTTAACAAATACACGTTTTAGAAGATTTTTAGCTCAATACAGATATTTATTTATTTATTTATTTGTTTATTTTCCACTTAGAATCAATAAGATGATCACTTGTGTACGTCAGATAGAGCGAACGGAGGAGTGTCAAAGGAGCCCAATTTGATAGTAAATATCGAATTGAGCCCCTCTGAAACCTACACACTCCATGACTTAAAACTAAGGTTACGAGGGTTCCAAGCGCGGCCTGGTGAGAAGAGCCCACAACAAGCTCAGCCAGGTTTCCCTAAACCTATTGTGATCACTTCACAAACGTCACTCGAACTTATGAGCAATTCATTAATTCCATGCCGTTTTATCATCAATGTAATCCTTTACACTATAATAGGATTTAGTAATTAATTGCCGTTTAACATAGATTTTAAATTTATTTAACGAGAGATCAAATACTTCTTTCGGCAGTTTATTGTAGAAACGGACACAATTACATGGAAAGGAGTTGCCTATTTTATGGAGCCTAGTGGTGGGCATAACAAGTTTATACTTATTCCTCGTATTAACATTGTGAACATCACAATTTAATCTAAATTTATCAATATTTTTATGAATATATATTAAATTCTCGAATATATATTGACTGTGAAGAGTCATGATTTTAAATTTTTTAAATTTATCCCTAAGGGAATCTCTGGGCCTCATGTTATAGATTGCTCGAACAGCCCGTTTCTGAAGAACAAATATAGTATCAATATCAGCAGCATTACCCCATAATAGTATACCATATGACATAATGCTGTGGAAGTAACTAAAATAAACTAGTCTAGCGGTATTGACGTCGGTTAAGTAGCGGATCTTTTTGATCGCATACGCGGCTGAGCTAAGTCTGTTCGACAAATCGTTCACATGAGGGCCCCACTGAAGTTTTGAATCTAAAGTAATGCCCAGAAAAACTGTAGTATTTACTAAATCTAGTTCCCCATCGCCAATTTTTACAATAGTTTTGGCAAATTTAACATTCGGGAGTGTGAATTTAATACACTTCGTTTTCTTCTCATTTAACAGTAAATTATTGACATTAAACCATTGGACATATTTGAGAGAGTATTGTTCACATTGTCAATTTCATCATGTCCTCTATTAATTTTAAAAATCAAAGATGTATCATCTGCAAATAATACTATCCCATGTTTGTCCTTTACAAGGTAAGGTAGGTCATTAATATAGATAAGGAACAGAAAAGGGCCTAATATCGAGCCCTGTGGCACCCCCATTTTGACAAAAGACCCGGGAGAACGCTTTCCATTAATGTCTACTTTCTGGATTCTATCATTTAGGTAAGAACTGACAAAGTCCAGAGCTTTATTTCTTATTCCGTAGTGGTGTAATTTCTGAATTAATGTTTCATGCTGATGCTAAAAAATAAATAAAAATGAAAATAAAATTCGTAACAGAGGATCGACATGTTAACTTTTAAGTTAACATGTCGATCTTGCCAAACGATCTCATGATATACCAATGTTAATAGAGGTGACCTTTTAAGATTATCTGCAGACATAACTTTCATATAACGTTATACGTAAGTTATCTATCGACAGCTTTACCTGGTGTAACTCTAGCTTTAGGCTCGCGATTAACCTCTGCTCTTGTACCGCAATATTTACTTTAATCAATTTGGCTTACAGCTTGTTAGAATACTTGCTTAAATAAAGTATTATTTAAAAATATTTTTGCTATTTTTTAATTTGTCACAAACATTGTCTGCCTAATGTCTATTAACATACTTGTAATTCTCGGAAATATAATTAAATATATTTTTTTAAGAATAAGTCATAAAAATTTTGACAGTTTAATAAAAATTAACTGTAAAGTCGAATTAGCAGTTATTAGTCATTCAAATACGTAACACAGCACTATAATGAAAAAAAAATGTTCATCTTTTCTATGAAATAGAAGAAAAACACATTTATACACAACGATACAGAAATTGTAATAGAAATAGAACCTTAATCTGAATACCAAAGTAGACAAAGGTCGGATATAAATTGTATACGTCATCTTATTGGGAATACTCCGTTATTCCCAACTCCATATCGAGATGAGTTTATGGTGATTTGGTACCATTCACTCGGAAATTGGCGTTCAACTTGACTTCGAGGCGACATGACAGAGAACGAATTGCTTATCGCTTATCATACTATCTTAATATATGTCGGGTTCAAATCATAGTTCAGTGTAAAACTACTTTACAAAGACAGACTATACATTTTAGTGTATCTATATGGTGTAACTTTAAATAAAAGATAAATTATAATGTTCGCATCATTTTTCTGCATAAAAAAGAGAAAACAAGTGTTAAGACACTGTGTGCTAATAAGACAGAAAGAAACAATTCATTCCTCCGAGGGGGGATATCTATTAATATACCTATTCTATAATCTATTAATAATATGTAAGCTAGAATTAGGCTTATTTATTCAAAATATGTGAAAATTAATATTACTTGAAAAAAAAACCAACAAATCACTAAATTTAAACAATTTCAAAATTGAACTGCAAATAAACCTGTAAATCATTGAAACATGTCACTTTTATATCAAGCTCAAAGCTTGCTTATGTCGATCATAACAATGAAGCGGTTACATGAGATATACCACATAACAACACTCATCGAAGAAATCACGGTGAAATAATATTCGCGCATGCGATCGAGCATTCCCGACCCTGACCCCAGGTCGACAACCCCGCTCGTGACATTTCGATTCTCTATCGATCACGACTAGGATCTCGCTATCGAATCGATATATTTTATCCGATACTTTTATTCTCTTATCTGTGACCGACTCGAGCCGTGTCGTGGTTACTTGCCGAAATCATGGGCACAATACGTAACAGTAAACTTTTTCTATTATTGTTGTAATAGGTATACCGCTAACTTTGATAAGCAGGTGGTTTTTGTATTCTTAAAATAGGCAGATCCAATTACAGTACGTAGACGTAGTCTAAGTATGGTCAACGAATTTACCTTCTCAGATTACATAGTATTATTGTGAATTGATAATAAAGTAACGGTACTGATTAATGTAGCTTTTGTTGCAAAAGCATATAATATATTGTTATTTCATAGAGTTATATGCAGAGTCTTTTCACTAGAAACTACATGGTAAAATTAACTTGATTCTGCATAAGTAATAAATTAAAATATATCTTTATAAGTTAAATAATTCTACGTATTTTTATTTTTTCTTTTAAGGTTTCCTTCTTTTTTATATTTTTGTGAACAATAAGCTTATAATTAGAACTGTTGAGTATATCAGCGATATTTTCATCTACAACTAAACATAATAATCCAAAGTATATATAGCTTTACAAGTGATGTACTACGGAATATATTTGTTTTAAGCAAATAATATACTTTTTTGTGTAACCAATCGTGACTGACTATTCGTAGTAACAATAATGAAATTTCTTTTACGTACCAACAATACGAGTCAAGTTGATTGATTTATCTAACCAATGTCAAAAGGTCAAATATCATTTATAACAATCAATCGTAATAATATCTCGGCGTCTATGTCCCAAATAACAGAAATCAGAAGGCGCCGTACGGAGCTACTAATTGAACTGATAATTGTTTAACACTACGTTACAGAATTATAGCTCATAGATGAAAATGACAGTTTGACTAATGTTATCTTATATTAAATTATACTAGGAAATTAGAATTCTATGAAGGGCAGAGTAAATACTTCAAGCAAATACTTTAGATAAGTACTGATCCCTTTTTCGCTATTTATTTTTTTTTAATATTAAAGAAAATCCCCCAACTACATTAATTTAAAACGAAAGATTACAGAGTAATTAATAGAAAGTGGCTTTAATTCATTAATCAGGCAAAATAAACGTGCAAACATTAAACAACAATAGGCACGCAGACAGTTAATAAACTTCTAGTGATGAACAAATAGTTCGAAACATAAGCTATGCTGCATTTTAAGAAGCAGTCCCCAAGCAGCCGGTCCCACCCACACAATACCCTCTTGTAGGTACCTCTTTCGACACTCATATAAGCCATAAATTATAATTTTTTAAATCATCGTGAAGCAATATGCATGAGACGGGTCTAATGAATGACTACTTCGACGTGTCGTTCTCTCGACACTTATGAAGAATTTAACACGTTTTTTCATTCAAGCTGAGCCAACGTGTTAAAATCCATTATAGATAAGCTTTCTTGCACATTTACATAAGTAATTTACTGGTAAATTACCATTGAAAGTTGTGTATTATATTTGAATTGAGCTTATATATTAAAAAAAAACTGTCTTTCAACACATTTATATAGCTTTTCACTGTATCGGGATACATAACAGGGTAGGCAAACGGCATGTAGTGTTAAGACACTCCATCTCCCGCTTTTCACCTTTGGAGAAATTGCGTGTCACTTAAGAGTGGCGTAACTGAACGCCGCACTTTCAATTTATCTCTAACAGATTAACAAAATGATACATTTTTAATGTTATATTATTCATTTCTCAATATAATATAAAAAAAATAATTTCAATATAAATTTTCCTCTCCTAATAAGATTGAAACTTTTGAAACTTAAACTTAAACTTAAAATTGAAACTAGCAATTATATAAAATTTAAGAAACAACTTCTAATCTTATAATAGCTAATAGAAAATATATACAAACTGAATTCAAGTGGGAACATAGCCTCGGGCGTACTCACCTCTACCTTTGATTGTACCTTACGATGACAAGCCTATTCCCAATAATAAGTATTTATTATAACCGCTCACTATCCTTTGTAAACGAAACTAAACAATGATGGATTAGACACAGGAATTGTTATTGTTGTTTCATTCTCATATAATGAATATTTCATATTTACAATTTGCATAGATATAAAAGAATTGCTTTTATATGTAGGTATATTCAATTATCTAATTCGGCCTTCACGTCTTAGAGTACTTGACCATGAATGTAACAAAAGCGGCAAAAAATAACAATAATCTCCCGCCGGTAAAATTGACGGGTCTTCGTTATGATTATAAGGGGCCATAGGTCAGATGACTATCGGTAACAAGGTTCTAAAAGCGGGCAATGTAATGATATTACACTTTAGAGATACAAAGAATATTATAATGCTTAAAAGTTCATATAGTTGTATATACTTAGTCTGGCCATAAATACTGTTACTATTCAAAAAAAGAAAATATTACGTTTGAATTTGGAATCTGTCATTTTTATATGATTGCTTGATGTGTTTTCTTATTTTCGCGCCATTATATTGTTAAATATTTTGTTATATTAAAATGGAGTGGGGTGATAAAGAGAACCGAATCGCTGTGATTGCCTTACATAAAGTAGGTATGGAGAAAAGTGCAATTTTTAAAACCCTCCACCCGCTTGGTATTAGTCAAATGTTTGTTTACCGGGCTATTGATAGGTACAATGATACCTCCTCTGTTTGTGACAGAAAAAGATCTGGCCGTCCACGTACCGTTCGTGTGAAAAAGGTGATTAAAGCAGTTAGGGAAAGAATTCGAAGAAATCCTGTCCGTAAGCAAAAGATTTTATCTCGGGAGATGAAGATAGCTCCTAGAACCATGTCGCGTATATTAAAAGATGACTTAGGACTTGCAGCCTATAAGAGACGTACTGGTCACTTCTTAACTGATAATTTAAAGAAGAATAGGGTGGTAAAATCCAAACAACTACTTAAGCGGTACGCAAAGGGAGGTCACAAAAAAATTTTGTTTACGGATGAGAAAATTTTTACAATTGAGCAGTATTTTAATAAACAAAATGACCGTATTTATGCTGGAAGCTCTAAAGAAGCTTCGCAATTAGTAAACAGAGTACAACGTGGGCATTATCCCACTTCAGTGATGGTTTGGTGGGGTGTTAGCTATGAACGGGTGACTGAGCCATATTTTTGTGAAAAAGGTATTAAAACGTCGGCACAAGTTTATCAAAATACCATTCTTGAGACGGTAGTTAAGTCTTTAACTAACACCATGTTCAATAACAAAGAATGGTGCTTTCAACAAGACTCGGCACCGGGTCATAGAGCTCGATCCACCCAATCTTGGTTGAAAACTAACGTTCCGGACTTTATCAGCACTGAAAACTGGCCGTCGTCAAGTCCTGACCTAAATCCATTGGATTATGATTTATGGTCAGTTTTAGAGAGTAAGGCTTGCTCTAAACGCCATGATAATTTGGAGTCCCTAAAACGATCCATTCGGTTGGCAGTGAAGAATTTTCCTCTAGAAAGAGTTCGTGCTGCTATTGATAACTGGCCTCAACGTTTAAAAGACTGTATTGCAGCCAATGGGGACCACTTCGAATAAACATTGTATATTTTTAATAGTTATATATTGATGTATTAAACTAACTCACTATGAAAGGAATAAATGTTACGTATAAAAAAAAATCGTGCTTTTCTTTATAACAATATTTATGGCAAGACTAAGTATTATGATGTAACAGATTAGATTATATGTTTATATATTTTGTAATATTGCTTGGTTAATATATATATATATATATATATATATATATATATATATATATATATATATATATATATATATATATATATATATATATATATATATATATATATATATATATATATATATATATATATATATATATAATATATATATATATTATATATATATATATATATATGTATATATGTATATATATATATATATATATATATATATATATATATATATATATATATATATATATATATATATATATATATATGTATATATATATATGTATATATATATATATATATATATATATATATATATATATATATATATATATATATATATATATATATATATATATATATATATATATATAATATATATATATATATATATATATATATATATATATATATATATATATATATATATATATATATATATATATATATATATATATATAGTGTAGATCTCGTAACGGTCAATATCATCAAGGCATCAGTCTTCAGTCAAAATTATGGCCTCGTAAGCTATACGATCTCGCGTGCTACCTCACTGTTAGTGACCTAGGTTCAACCAGCATTCCTTCTTAGGTTTAATAATACACGAGTCCAACGTAACGATCCCGACTCACCTTCATTAAATCTGAACTATGTGAAGATTTAACTGCGTTTCCTCAAGTGAATCTATTTCTTTGCATGTAACTAATAATAAATATTTTAAAAATTTGTTTGGCAGTCTATTTGGTTTGTTCAGGATTTTTTTTAATTGACAGAACGGCTGGGCCTATTTTTATAAAGCTTTCAATGGAAGTAAGTGGAGTTATAGATGAACGTGGAGGCTACTTTTTATCCTACAATTACCACAAGATCAGAATCTACACTGGAAAATCTGCGCGATCGGCTCCAATCCAATCAGCTTATGCATAATAAGCTAGAGGTATATCCGACATCAATCAGGCGGGCGAAGTCGCTATCATGTCGCTAGTATTTATAAATATACATATTTTTTATTTTAAGCATAAGTAACCTAATATGTTAAGACTTGTCATCCTTAAATCTAAAAAGCCTCTATTGATTCCTTTCACACTATCTATATTTAATCTAAATTCCCGATCCAAAGCTCAAAAAATATTTAACAAAAAATCACTCAATACAACCGGACTGGTTGGTACCAACAATCGTTTACATCCGAGTTCAATCCTCCATTATAGATGTTATTTGTATATTAAGGGTGAGGTGTACCTTTATGGGGACCTTTTTACCTTTTTAGGCTTCATTAGGGATTAACAGATTTCAACAACGGTTCTCAATCTTTTTATGAACTTAATTTACTAAGATTTTAGAAAAGAGTATTACAAATGTAAACCATACTAAAACGCAGCTCTTTTTTAATTCACTTTGCTTCCTGCGTATAGATGGGTAGAGTGAACTTAGTGTTAAAATACTGTAAGTTACCGCCAAATTTTCGAAAAATTGCGTGATATATTGAGTGGCGAAACTAAACATCACGTATACTGTCGGCGATTGGGCTACTGCACTAGGACGGCCTCTGTAGTTTTTAATAAGGTAAGTATATCAAAAACAGTTATAAATAACAAATCACTGGTACTAATAATAGAGATGGATGTGCACCGTTCAGCTAGGCCCGGAAACATAGACAATATACCTTTATTATACAGCGTGGGTCGCCCACAATTCAAACTCGTTTTAGACATTCCATAAATTAACATAACGATCTAAGATGAATTACGGACGCGTCCTTTTAATAAACTCTTTTATTGAATCGCCGATAGAATAACGCTCTATTAAATATGGTAGTCGTAAAATATATATATAGAGTTAATTGTAAAATAATATTTTAATAATACGTGTTCGGAATCCACTTTTGTTCACTAAATTTGGACGATATTAAATTGTAGGACAATCTGTAGGACGAGGAATGTCCCTTCATTCTATCAGAGTATTCCCACGATACTTAAAATGTCATATAAAATTAATAGCGAAGTAGAAATTTATAGTTAAATATAAGCGTATTTAATATATAGGTATAGAATATTTTCGGAATTCAATTTCAATTCTAAATATTTAATAGCAAAATATTCAAAACGTTAAAATTATATGAAATCTATAGTAGAGTATAAATATAGATAACAGATTTTAAGTAACAACAACCTTGGCGTAGCAAAAGCTACAACTTTCGTATTTACGTTTTTATAACATGTACGTGATCTAATGTCAGTAGTAACGGTGTCAGTGTGAATGCTCCAAAAAATGGTATACAATTGATAAAAAAACAGATAAATCTTTTTATGGGAATATATACTTTCCGTTGTATATAATAAGGATGGTAAAAGCGTACCGAACGAATCCAATTAGTTGTTTCAGAGTGTACAAAGCGTCTAGTTAGCATCGCGTAATTGAACACATCAAAGAAGCATTGTGAGCGACCGGCGACCGGCCTACCCTCAAACACGATTTAAACACGATTGCAAGTTGCGACGTACCGATTCTATCAATACCGGTTACGCACTAATTATTTTGTATCGAAAAAACATTAAGTTTACATTTTCATATAAAACAGTAATATCAATGACGTCATCCAAAACTTTCAAAGATATTACATTAGTACTTGAGAGGAAAAGAAATTATTTTATGAAATATTTTTCAAAATGCAAGGAATTTTATCGAGCATTACGAATAATTATTCACCATCTGACGCATAAATGCATGATGCCACAGTAGTGTTCTGTTATTTCATTCTGCATCAATAACGTACCGATATTGAGTACGGAATCATGAATAATAAGCGCCTTACTTCGCTAGGTAGTATGCAGTTACGACATACAAGATACAACTGTAAATTAGATTACTCCTTAGATAAGCTAAAACGTAAATAGAAAATGGACAAAATTTTCATTGTTCTTAACTTGAACAAAGCACTGTTTGAGAGGCAAAAAACTTACATAATGATATGGTCAGGCCGATTGTGTAACTCTTAACTCATTTAGCAGCCATCTGTCTTCATAACTTCACAGCTAAATGACCTGATAAGTTGTTTTAATTAGAAGTCAAGAATTTCAGAATCGTAATGACTTTAGACCTGGGTCGATGATTTTTTTGGAAAGAACGACTTATTTAAAATTGCACAACTCTAATTCTCGTGTGGATTGAGCAAATTTATAGATACTTTGCAATTATGCGTTGTGTATATTAGGAAAGCAAAGGAACCGCTTAATGGTAGATAAATTATTTTACTCCATATTTATAGGTTTTATTAATTGATATGTAGTTAAGAAAATGAAAACTTTACTGTTACGTTTAATATGAACCTTTTAAGTACGACAGCTAAAAATACAAGATGTGAGAAATCTGATGTTTTGGTTTCCTTTAAAAGCTTCAAGATATAAATTGAAATATTTATCGAAACAAACTTAAACTTTATTACTAAAAAAATAAAAAATATATTTTATTTTTTATTTAAATTGTAAGGATATTATTGTACAATCAGTTTAGACAACTTCATATATAAGTCATTTTTTATATATAATACAACATTGGTTCCATACAGAATGTTATTAAAATCAAATTTTCTTAAAATATATAATATGTAGTATTTATAATATTCAATAAATATGTATAACAAAAGATATTTAATGTATTATGGTGGTTAAGATCGATGTCCTTAATAGCAAATTTCCCTAAATAACAAAAGGGCATGTTTCAATTAAGTATATATTGAAAAAGCTTTATATGTAGGTCGATTCGTTCGTGCAAAATAAATCGACTTAATCAAGAGGAAACATTCCAGATAATATACGCAACGTACGTATTTAGATAAAGACGTGACTAGAGAAAGTCGTCCACGCGTACTGACACATGTATCTCTAACGAAGCCACAATGACTTGAGTATCATTTTTAAGTATCGAGAACGTTAATTAATTTTAAAAATGAAACTAGTGCAATATTTGTTATAACTGTAATTGAGTTGTTCAATTCATTATATAAAATGAAATTCAACAATAACTAGTAATATTATATATATTAACTACTAATATTATACAAAAAATCCAATTCAGAAAATCGAATAAAAATAAAAATCAATGACAAATAAATATACAATCAAATGTGGATGTTGACCACAAGAATACAGTAAGAGAATTTACAAAGGTAAAGGTTTTATTTAAATAGGCAAAACCATATATAAAGTTTACATTTTTATGACAATATAAAAAGGATAGACGTCGTCATATCGTTTCAATTCATTTCTTTCGATATGGCCCTCCGATTGTGTCAATATGTATAAAATTTAAAAATATATATTGTCATTATCATATCTTGTATAAAAATACCATATTTTTTACATAAAATTAAAAAAAATATCATATTTTAAATTTTTATTCACTAAACTTTGTATATGTATATCATCAATGTGCATACATTGATCAGTATCAGTCGATTTGATAATATTGATTGTATTGCTGACAAACTAATCAATGGCAAGTTACATAAAATCGATAACGACTACTCGTAATCGACTTTAATGTATCGGAAGCATATTTTATTGGTACTTCATTAGACCACCTACGATATCTTTAAAATAGCCTGTTTAGCTGATTGTAATATCGAGCGTTTAGAATGATTTACGATTTATCCAATTAAAAATTATGTTATCATTCCGTTCTACTTCTTTGTAATAAAAAATTAAAATAAGTTGCTTGTAAAATATCGTTTTGTATCTGGAACTTATAAGTGACTTATGTAGACAGTTTAAAATTGATAGACTTTGCGATAGTTTTAATTAGTTTGGAAGAAATTAAATATATAGATATTTAAAATATTTACATGCTATATATTATATTCATATCTCACTAACAAGATAGTGTATATGCGTTAGGATTTTATTGTATTAAATATTATGTTTTCAATAAGTGGGTCAGATTTAATTTTTTTATATATTTAAAAATATTGGTTGAAAAAAATATTGAAGATGATACATGGCTTGTGAGTGAATATTAAATAATTAAGATAAACAAATGTTAAAATTATATATAAAATATAAATATAAAATAAAATTATATAAATATTGATAATTCAAAATAAAAACACCACAGTGCCGCTACATATACATTTATATGCAATAGAAAAGCAACAACATGCTCTAATGAATCCATCAATTCTGATTGCCCGAACCCGTATTTAATTTGCATAAGTTTAATTTAGTTCAATTCAAAACTATTTTAGATGTAGATATTATAGGATTTTTATTACTAGGAGGGCATTTAAACTTTTAAAATGTAATGGAAAATTTAATATAGTAATTCTAAACAATATATAAATACCAACCTTTTATACCTGTGACTTATTTTTAATTTCGTTTAACCAATTTAGCCATTACCTACATACATATGATTTAAGGATAGTTCACATTAATTTCTGCTGTAAATTTCAATAATATACTTTAGTCTATTAACCTAAATTGCTAAAAAGTACTTAAAAAATTCTAAGCCTTTAACTCTCTTATTACGAACTTTTAACTCTAAGAACGCAACAGTAATAAAGTACCGTGCCTAATTCTGGGCAATATACAATGCCGTCTCGTTTTTTGAAACAATCTTGATTAACCTTTTCGTTATTACGCAACTTCAATACAGTAGGGCCGATATTAAATTACAATGGTCGATATTTACATAATTTTCATATTTTGAAAATAAATTACTTATCATGATAGTATACGTTTAGAAACCTTATCACTAGGATTAAATGAGAACGATAATTTAAATCTTTTGATCTTGAATTGGAAACTTTAAGATTTGTTACATTTTTTGTGATAGACTATAATGTATTTTATAAATATTACATTTTTAAGGCCATAGTTTTTAATAGTTATAATTTTTACTTTAGGTGTTTAACACGATGTTTGCGACTTTGATTTTCACTCGGGGAATTCATTTTTATGTCATCGCTTTAGCTGACAAAGGCTAGCACTAAGTTTTGTCACTCTTTCTCTACTGTTGAATGTAGAAAGATTGACCAACGTAAAGCTAAAAAAATAGTTTGTACATATGACGCGTTTTACAATAGACATTTAAGCGGATCATACTAATAAATATGAATTTCAATAGAAGTTGTTTAGGAGATTACTTATATTTTTAAGTATATTTTTTGTAATACATATGGATGCAATATTCAATAAGTTTCCAATTTAAAACTAATTTCGTATAACAAGTTGTTCTAATAGTTAACATAATATTTTAAACAAACGCAGACACATCAATTATCGTTATCAACATACAGATTTAGTACGAACGCCATAAGTGTATTGAGGTCAACTTCGCCTTATACGTTCGTAACGTAACTAAGCCGAAGGGTCAGTTCGCGTGATCCTTGCTATAAAGTTAACTTTTTGTACAGATTACACTACCACGATACCACCGTATAAGGGTCAAAGAGTCAAACACTATGTTTATAAACCTTAATAAGTCGGCCGAGATTACGGCCACTCAATAAAGCTTATCTACCTAATTATCAAGAGCACAGGAATTAATAGGAAGTAAGACAACAATTAAAGTGCTGTTATATAAGGATTTTATTGTGATACTCTTATTACAAGCGTGATTGTGGTACTTCTTTGATGTTACTATAATAAAGAAACTTATGTTACTTCTGTCAGAAATTTTTATGTGATCAGCTACTAAACCTGCAACTGTTATATGTAATAATATATATTTTCGAGTTATAGTAATTATTGCTTAGATACGATTTTTCTATTATGAACAATTATTTTGTTTATTTTCAATTGTTAGCACTACTACGCTACTTTAATAATATACTACCAACAAAATATAATTAATCGATTTTTTAATATCAAACGAGTCGACTTATTTTATTAATATGTAGGTAGCCTACATAGTGAAATTGACGGCAAATCGATACTGTTGACCAGCGGAACAAAGGTAGCGTAACGTAACTGTCAAGTTGAGTTTTCATTCAAATAATAATAATCTATCGTTTGTGCTTTTTTATGGACTTTATGTTATTTAAGCGAATTTGTCAAGTTACGGGATTCCATTATTTACAATAAATTTAAAAACCTTAAGTGATATCTAAATTAAAAGTATCGTGTGTACATAATCTAATATCGTAAGAAATGTTCAATTTCAAATTAATATATTAAAAATGTAACCCTAAAATACAACTAGTTATTTCTTTATAAACTATGGTAACATAAGTTAAAAATAAATTAAAATTATTTCTTAAAAACTATTTAACATTGGAAATGTTGGTTCATGGATAGACATTGAAACGACCTAAGATCATATTAAAATATCAAATGCTAAGTCTAAATGCATTATGAAATGGAATTTCATTATAATAAATTGGGATTCCGTAATCCCACCCAATATGGGATTAACTTAATCCACTCCACTAACGAAGCCAGATTTCTGAATGACATCATATATCAAAAGAGTATCATAAATAAAAACAATTCGAACAGTTATTATACAAACGAAAAAACGGTAATAGTGAAGCAGTGGATTTATGATTTTATAATATTTCAATGATCAATATTCTAGAGGACCGTCGTGGCGCAGAGGCGCAACGTCTGCCTGTAACGCGACTAACGCGACGGTTTCTGGGTTCGATCCCCAGTCGGGGAAGATGGATTTTCTATTTCCATTTTCTTCGCTCTGGCAACTAAGGCAAAGCGCGGCGTTGAGTTCCGCCACTCAACACGCAATGCCTCGAAAAACGGCGGAAAGCGGGGACGAAGTAAGCAGGGATTAAGTAACGGAGTGTCTTAACACTAGGTTCGTATGGTTCCTGCAGTTCCCTCTGCCTACCCTGCCATGTGCGGGATAAAAGCGTGAAGCTAAAAAAAAAAAAAAATATTCTAGAGTTGGTAATGAAGATGCCGTTGTACTTAGTTGTATCTACTTAAAAAAGAACACAAAATTTGTTGATTAAATATTAATAATTTATTTCATGGATACATAAATATATTGAATTAAAAATACTACTTTACTTAAACTTCTACATTTGTTCAATAGCATAACTAGTATTATGATAATAGTTCTTCGTGATCAAAGGACACAATACTTTATTATATGGTGGTTCTAGGGTCAAAACGACATCGTGCCGCGACCATTGCACTACCTCCCGCTGTTCTTGCCCTGTGGAAATCTCCAATCACAGAAACTTCTTAGAATCGACAATGATAAATGCGTCGATCACGGAATTCCTGCGATCAAAGAAAATAAATGGTACTTTACTAGCACCAACACCTAGTTACTCTCGTTGTGGTGTTGCAGATTACCTTATATACAGTGATATATGATCAGTATAACTCCCTATTGTTGTATACACTTTAGTGCTAGAGGACAGGTAGTTTATATAAAACTATTTTTATAAATTTCTTTATTTATCTCAAAAAATATATTAGTTGCGCTTATTAACTATAAATTTAAAGAACAATAAAGAGCAATAAAAAACCGCGCCGGCATAAGTCGAAAATGATAGTCACGACCGAAGAAACAACTTTAATTTATAGAAATTATAAACCTTCAGTCGCGATCCCTAGGGCACAATGATTTGAAATGTTTTAAGAAAAAGTATATTAATATACAATTCCGCTGTAGCTTTGATCTAAACAAAGATCAATGGTTTAGGAATAATGTTTGGTTCGGGACGTCAGGATAATAATTCCTTAATTACGCTCCCTTGGTTTTCCAAATGATCGAATGGCAGTAATTGCTTTTCTGTCCGACCTAAACGGGTTTAATTGGCACTGTTGTTGGAATGCACGGTCATAATTTAACTGACCACGATATTTTGATGCTATTACGTTTAAAAAAGTAGTACGTAAGTCGTAGTACTTTTTTATTTATGTTTATAAAAAAATATATATATTTATCAATATTACTATATAATTCTAAATAATATAATATTTAGGTAAATAATATTAACGTATGATACAAATGAAACAGCTGGTACAAAGTGAATGCAATTGAATCTTAGCAACTGGTTGAGACGTTGTTGGCAGACTACGCTAGAAGGGTACTTTCCAAGTTGGCATTCTAGTGCCAGTGAACTTGTTACTTGCACAACTGCAAAACTGAGATAAGGACCGCGAATTTACCATCTTAGTATTACATTCAACGCCT
Source organism: Dione vanillae (assembly GCA_037178615.1). NCBI lineage: Eukaryota > Metazoa > Arthropoda > Insecta > Lepidoptera > Nymphalidae > Dione > Dione vanillae. The sequence continues at coordinate 3,427,398 of JAZFAU010000034.1, read as the reverse complement.
TTGGCATGGATCACGTTTGCTATAGATGATAACTATAATCTGCAACTATTTTCACATGTCTTGGTACGATTATTATCGATAAGTTATAAATAATTTTAATATATATTCTTAAATATATAAGTCATAAAATAATAAATGAATTCTGAAATTGTATTCTTTATTTTCAATTTGAAATTTCCGCCAACATTCAAAAATATTAGTAACACTCTACTTAATAGTTGGTCATAATCGAATGTTCATTTCGTGCCTCACTTTGCGAAATCAACGTCATGCCGTACCTCGCTTCAATGAGCCATTGCACGTTTAATATGTTAAACTGATACGCGAAGTGTCAGGAGAACTCGTGACAGGGTTACCCAACCTTTAGCCCGGAAAATGCAAGCAAGCAGTGCCTATTTAATTTTCATTTCATATCTGATATTTTAGATTGTTGGGCACTTACTTATTCACGCGAAACGGTTGTCAGTTAAAATTTATACTTGTTTTATTGCTGGTTAATTGTATAGCTACAGCTGTATTGTATGCTAATATAAGATATAAGCTGTTCTGGTATATGAAACTAGTACAATGTTGTATTTTTTACAGCCAGTTTGTTTATGATCCAACGTTTAAAGAATCCCCAAGATAATTAGCATATAACTACTGGTACTAGATAAATAATGGTATTTTTCCAATGCTATAGTTTTTATTTTTTTTTTAATTAAAAAAAATTGAAATAATAATCAATAATACATTTTACGAACTTATTCAATAAATATGTGTTAAGACGAAGGGTTTCTACAAAATTGCGTTTAAAGCAACTTATTACAGCTACAAAGTGGATGTTTCCTGGTAATAACAGAAGCAGAGATTTCATAATTTCACTTTTCGCAACTTGAATTTGTGATATTCCATAATAAGGGTAATTTATAATACATAGATGTAAATTGTATGTAATATTGCGTTATACCCAAATCAAAGCTTATAACTTGATACTGTAAAGATAACAATCATGTGGCTTCTGATGAAATTTTTAAAGAACCTTGAATATATGGTACTATATTATCTTTGAATAAGCGCTTTAGGCTCTCAAGGCGCGATATAAAAGCGGCGATCGTAGGTTCAATCCGGCTCGAAAGAACGAGTTATTTAGTTTACAAATTTCCACTTTAGCGAACAAAGCGCTGTGTTTGTAGTTTGCAAAATTAACTGCTTACAACTTACTTGAAGCACTTACTTAGCTTAGTTAGCATATATACGAACATGTAGATTTGAAACATTTCGAATGGTGGAAAATAAAGCATTTTAAGAAAAATACCACTTGTTATTACTTTTCTTAGATAAAATATAAAATATTATTTTTGCCATATTGTTTTACGTTTAGTTTGATCTATGATATTACTACCGTTATTACTTTACCCTTACATAATGTTGTACAAAATCATACTTTCATTATAGGATAACCAACCCTTTTCTTTATAAATAATAGTAAATTCCTTGCACTTGTTCAACGTGGAAGTACACAATGGCTTAACGGTTCAGATCTCTGTGACGAGATAACGATCTACACTATCGTAAAATACGTAAAGTTTGTTAATAATTGGAAATAGTAAAAAGTTGGCATAATACATATAAAAATTCTACTTGCGGTATAAAAAGTGTAGAAACACCTACATAGATATTTTTTTACAATTTTAGGCTAAATCTAGCACGAAAAGCTCTGTGTTTTCAGCTTCGAGGTCTAGAGTGGTTATGAGACTAGATTGGAAACAATGTTTTCACAAGTTAACATAAAATTCCAAAAAAAAAAATTAAAAAAAAATTGAGAGTCAATTGTATTAATTTTTTAACTGCTAATATAAAACAAACTTTTTACAAAGGATCTATTAATGGAGGCTATGATATGATAGACTAAAACAGCTTAGTTTAATGAGGTCTTTGATTATCAAAATTTTTATACATTTTAAATAAAACAATTTAAACGGATTTATCGCGTATATTGACATTTTCTAGATTTTTTGGGCCCGTGACCACGGACTACTGCAAAGTATTCGACAAGGTCGGATTTCCAAAAAATGACAATATACCCGATTAATCAGCTCATTTTATTTAAGAATTACAACTGTAATTTAATTTAGTATATATTTTCAAAGGATGACGTTCGCGGCGGCACTGGTGTTGCTCGCGTTGTGTGCGGCGGCGCGCGGCGGCGACCCGGTGTTCGACCCAAGCACGTTGATGCGGCTGGTGCTCGTGCCGGCGGACGCAGCCGTCGGATCAGTCATCTACCGCGTCCGTGCTTCCGATCCGGACTTTGATTATCCGCTGCATTTTGAACTTATAGGTAACATAACATTCATAAATATAAATAATTAATTAATCTCTATATAATATGCCTAAAGCGCAACGTTGAGTTCCGCCACTTAACACGCAATACCTCGAAAAAGGCGGAAAGTAGGGACGGAGAAAGCAGGGACTAAGCAACAGAGTGTCTTAAAACTAAGTTTCCTTTGGTTCCTACAGTCTGCCTACCCTGTCACATGCAGGATAAAGCGTGAAGACATAATATGTCTAATTATAACACAGAATAAGTACAGTATAAAAAAAATAGTTTTTAAAAGTATAAACTATAAAATTTTACTTACAAATAAAAGATATGATTCCATTTTAGTGAATCTTGATGAAAAGATATGATTCCATTTTAGTGAATTCCTATATTGTCTGAAACAGTAGGTGAATTTTAAGGAATATATTGTTTTTGTTCTAATTATAATATGTATGAACACAGGACAAATGGGTCGTCTTGACATCGGTATAGAAACACTACCTTGCACGCGTTACAACTCAGTGTGCCAGGCCAATGTGATATTACTTAGAAGACTGGAACCTGGTCGCTACGTTGACTTCAGGCTGTCAGCCCGCAACACCCGTGGCAGGAGTGCTAGAATAGCATGTTCTATAACCGGCACTAACGCTACCACACCGAGGGACACAATATTTCCACACCAACCTAGTATCATATTAGTACCTGAGGTAAAACACATTGGTATTAAAACAGATCATATATTAGATGCAATATGTTTATATAGTATATTATTATTACTTCGTGGCGTAGAGGTACAGCGTCTGCCTGTTAAACTAACGGTTTGTGAGTTCGATTCTCATTCGGGGATTATAAATCATTTTTATTTTCTTCGCTCTAGTAATAAGACAAAGCGCGGTATTAAGTTTCACCAGTAATTTCTCAAAAGATGAAAGCGGAGAAGGAAATGTCTTTACAGGTTCTCTCTGCCTACCCTGACAATTAAAAATAAAAAAAATAATAATTAAAAATATATATAAATATTGCTTCTAGGTATAGTAAATATTGACATATTAAACGAAATTGTTATTAATATAATATGAAAAATAATGTATAATCTTTATTATAATGTAAGTACAGAATATTTCTATTGCAATCTATATCTAAACTCGTCTTGGGAAGATTCTGTCCTAGCATAATATTACTAAGTAATCACACGGAAATGATACGATTTTGTACACCTAAGTGTAACAAACATGTGTAAAAAACACTATCAATCAGTAACTATGTGATATAAGTATATGAAGCTGCCAATATCTGCACCTCACAATATTGATGTCATCAAATGAAGCATAGGACGCCTGCGGCGTGATGTGAGGTGATTGATGATGATGACGTGCACCCTCGCGCGCGGAAACGAAATCGAAATTAACTCTATGACCTTAAAGAGATAAAAAAATAATCTATTAATAAATTATCTATAAAAATAGTAAATAAAAACCCTATTCATATATATAATATTTTTTTTAGCTTCACCCTTTATCCTGCACATGGCAGGATAGGCAGAGGGAACTTTAGGAATCTGATAGGAACCTGAGTGTTAAGACACTCCGTTTCTTAATGCGCGCTATCTCCATTCCTGTATACATTTATAATTTATAATACATATAATATGTATGTATTTATTAGATGTTAGCTATTAGTAAGGAAATTATTTATTGTTACAGGACGCCAAGCGTGGGACGGACCTTGAAATTGTTATTTCGAGAAAAAATCCACTGTCACCGAAGCCATTAGAACTGGAACTTTGGGTATATTATTTCGTACTAACAATATATTATTTTGTACTAACTTTAGAAGATAGTAACGAAAGGTGAAAAAGTAGGAGATAAAGTGATAAAGTATTTAAGTAAAAGCGTTGCATGTTAGTATAGCAAGCGTTGCAGTTGCATGTAGTAGTAGTTTTATACACAATTAATTGCATGCATGCAATGCATTTTATATAATCGATTTTCATTTTTAGTCATAGTAATAATTTTAAGGCTTCATCGTATTCGGTGTTCATCACCATTAATAGACCAAATTTTCATCGAGACACCGCGTTGACGTATTTTTGCAGACATAAATAATTTATCATTTTTTAATAATAAGATGAAGTTAGTTTTTAGCTTGTTTTTTTCATGAGATGATGTTATAGTGCTTTTTCGTTTTCGTTTATAAAAAAATACATAACCACACCATTATTACATTCTCAAACTGAAGCGGTTCAAAAATATAACTTAGCTAAACACTAAGCAGATTATACACTAAATATGAAATGTATATATATATATATGTATATATATATATATATATATATATATATATATATATATATATATATATATATATATATATATATATATATATATATATATATATATATATATATATATATATATATATATATATATATATATATATATATATATATATATATATATATATATATATATATATATATATATATATATATATATATATATATATATATATATATATATATATATATATATATATATATATACGAGGTGTGTTCAAAAAGTATCGCGAATTTTGAATTTTCGCGGGTTACGTATATTCGAATTTCAATTTTTTTGTGGCGTTATGTTGGTACTCATGTCTCTCACTTATGCCGACAACCTCGGCCATTTTGAATGTTCACTTAATTGTTGACAGCTGCTTTGCTTGCACGTGTTTTGGATCGTCTTCGATTTTTACCCATTCAAAAAAATGGATCAAAGAACGTGTATCAAATTTTGTGTGAAAAACGAAATTAAGTGCGCGGATGCATTCCGAATGTTGACTGTGGCATACGGAGAAGCTACCTTGGACCGAAGCAACGTTTATCGGTGGTACAAAATGTTCTCAGAAGGCCGAGAAGATGTGAACGACGAAGAGCGTGCCGGACGCCCGAGCACTTCAACAACAGACGAAAAAATTAATGAAGTGGAGAAAATGGTATTGGCCAATCGTCGAATCACCATTAGAGAAGTTGCTGAGGACCTAGACATATCGATTGGCTCGTGCCATTCGATTTTTATCAATGATTTGGGCATGAGACGGGTCGCCGCGAAATTCGTACCAAAATTGCTCAATTGCGACCAAAAACAGCATCGCATGAACATTGCTAATGAGATGTTGGACTCTGTCCGCGACGACCCAAATTTGCTCCAGAGGGTCATAACTGGTGACGAATCGTGGGTTTATGGTTATGACGTGGAAACCAAAGCTCAATCATCTCAATGGAAGCTGCCGCACGAACCAAGACCGAAAAAAGCGCGCCAAGTTCGGTCGAATGTGAAAGTTTTGCTGACAGTTTTCTTCGATTGCAGGGGCGTAGTGCATCATGAGTTCTTGCCACAGGGTAGAACGGTCAATAAGGTTTATTACCTGCAAGTTATGCGCAATTTGGCGAAGCAATCCGCCAGAAACGCCCGGTTTTGTGGAAGAACAAAAATTGGCTTTATATATATATATATATATATATATATATATATATATATATATATATATATATATATATATATATATATATATATATATATATATATATATATATATATATATATATATATATATATATATATATATATATATATATATATATATATATATATATATATATATATATCTTATTAACGTAAAATAGATCAGGATAAAAGCTCTCAGTAACATAATATTACACAATTACAATGCGTTAAGAAGTCTTGGGGCGTATTAAATGACTCACAGTTCGCGGTAAATGAGTAGCACCTGTGCCTAGGTTTCTCTTTACAAATAAACTATATAATATACATTCATTTCGTATATTATTAAAACGAAAACAAAACATTTGATTCTCGTGGCGCAGCGGCAGAATGTCTGACTGTAAACGTTTTCGATTCTATTCGTGTTCGGAAGAATGAGTTATGTTCATTACCGCGCTCTGATTTGATTATTCAATATACAATGTCTTAAAACTTGGGTAGACAGTGGGCAAAGGCGTTTTTACGATTAATATTAGGTGTTTGTTTCTAAATAATTAAAGGTATTATGCCTTGATATATACTTTCTATATGTGGACAGCTATGTCTTTTAACATACCGTTGTAAATATTAAAATGTCTTCTAAACATTTTATAAATCGAAATCGTAATCAACAATAGAACTCATGCTTCATTTCACTTCTTTTGATGTAGCCGCGCTTTGCATAACTTTGTCCGAAAAAATGATTATGAGGAATTCAAACTTACTACCATCGAACTCAGTTAGTTACACCACAAATATGCAGCTGTGGCATCCAGAACAATTGAATAAAATTAAATTAATATATATAACACGGTGTGTATAATATAGGCATATATTACTGCAATCACTATGCACTTTATTTACCGGTTCTATTGAGTGCCTTGTGGAAAAACGCTTTTTATCGACCATTAAACGTTATAATGACGGAGCGTGTCCTTACACACTGTAATTTAAAGTCGAGTCTACATTATGAAATTAACTGTTATACAGAAATTTGCTTATGTGTGCTATATATTATGTTATTTTATATAAGGTGTATATTTATATATTGATATTTTTGTATGTAATATTAACAAATTAATAAATGATTGCACTTAAAATGATTTGAACGTTATTTTGTCTTGGTATATTGTATTCTTTAATTAAAAAAATGTATTTTACTTTGTAACCTTTACGAAAACGTCAAAGCTGCTCTCAGTTTTAGGTCATTTAACCTGTATGCAAGAACTAGTTCATAAAGGTTGATTAAAACCTTTTCTCACGTCTACATTGTCTCTTTGTACAGGGTTCTCCGCTCTTTGCAATAAGGCAGCGGCGTGTATCAACAGAGAACACAGAAGGCACAATATTCTTAGTTGGCCCATTAGATTTCGAGGCGCAGTCCATGTATCACTTAACATTATTAGCTGTGGTAAGTTTTCTACGAAAGCCGAATGTGCTCCATCGGAATGCATTAATGAGAATCATAAAAATAACGGTCGCTTAAAAATTCGTTACTTTTAAGTAGCATTAGTTACATCTGATAAACGTGACGAAAGACCTTTCGAGATACATTTTACTGTAATAATGTTCTACTAAATTGGTCTTGTGACACTAATTTTATAATAAAACCAGTAACAGATAGCCTATCTTCAATAACGGCAGATATTTATAATATGCTTTGTACATTACAGGATCCCTACGTGGAACTGGGAAAAGATACAAGGAATATAGCTGGATTAGAAGTCGTTGTGGTCGTCCAAGATGTCCAAGATATGCCACCTGTGTTTACATCAGCGCCTCCCATCACACATTTGCCTCGTCAAGTGGCGCCAGGCGATATAATAGTGAAAGTTCGTGCTGAAGACGGGGATAAAGGTGCGCCTCGACAAATCAGATATGGCCTTGTATCTGAAGGAAACCCATTCACGCCGTTCTTTAACATCAATGAGACTTCTGGTACGTACAATTTATATTATTAATATTTTATTATTATTATATCTTCACGCTTATATCCCGAACATGGCAGGGTAGGTAGAGGGAACTGCAGGAGCCACACGAAACTAGTGTTAAGGAACTCCGTTGCTCAGTACCTGTTTACTCCGTCCCAGCTTCCCTCCTTTTTTCGATGGGATGTGTGATGAGTGGCGGAACTCAATGCCACGCTTTGCCTAGTTTCCAGAGAGTAGATAATGGAAATATAAAAATCCATCTCCCTCGAGTGGGAATCGACCAACAAACCGTTACGCTTACAGGCAAATGCTTCTGCGCCACGACGATCCTCTACAATTTATAAAATTTGAATATTTTTATAACAGAGGCGTTACAACTTTACGTAAAACTATATGTCAATTAAATTTAAACTTGACGTATTCACGCGTTTAATATCTTATATAAAATCTCATAGTAAAATTAATATTGTATTAATACACTTAGATATTTGTAATATATTGACCAGGGCTATGCATGAGACATTTATCCCATGTGCGGAAGTTCCATTTCCACACTGTGTGCAAACGATAACATTCATTTAAATTTTAACATTGTAAACTTTCATGTAAAATGCATGTCTATTGCACAGGTACAGAAAATTCGCATAATCGGCTTTTTGATATTGAGAGGGTCAGTTATCTGATCTAAAGCAGGCATTGTGTTAATAGTTCCTTAATGTTGAAAATAATCTTAACATATACTCGTATATCGATAATAACTTTAAAGCAGTTTATATTTTTATAAATTATTGAATATTAAAAAATCTATTTCTAAAAAAGCCATAAACAAATCGCTCTATATTCATAAATCTTTTACAGGAAAATAATGCTTAGATTAAAAAGTCATCCGACCTCAAGCTTCGTGCAAAACTTTGCGTATTGCAAGTGGCGTTTATGTTTATGACTTTATGACAATCTACATTATTTTAATGTAAACAAAGTGCATTTTTTATGTATTTTGTTTTGTTTTGTCTCAGTTATGCTTTAAATATTAACTATACTAAAATTCTAACATGAGTGTGCACTATTATAAAAAAAGTGAAATAAGCCCTTACAAGTCGTAAATTTAGAAAAAAAAAATAACAGTAAAAATATATTTATTTTTAACGTTACTTAAAATATTAGTAGGTACGCAATTAGTAGAGTAACGATAACACTTCTTTTCCTTTTGAAAATTCCCATTTAGTTTCTGGCTTGTTGAAATTTACATCGGGGCAAACTTTGTTTGGATTAAGCACCTAGATTTTTCCCTTTTACGAATTTTTACACTCGTATTACTTATTAATGTGAGGTCGACGCTCTCTGAGCGAACGATATTTCAATTTCCCTCCATCCTCATATAATTTACGATATTACGTAATAAAACATGTGTTTTATTGAACACAATTCTCGCTATAGTCACATTTTAGTACGTGATGTAAATAATATCTGCATTATTGCCTATAAGTGCAGTCAAGAGTGTCTATTACTTGAATATGAATATTTTTACTTTGTATACAAGTTAAATAAGGAATAGGTATATCTATAAGTTTTTTAAAACATATTTTCCTATAATTGATTCGAAACGTATATAATACTATTTGATCAACAGTAATAATCATAACACTCTCTATATCGTTTTAAATGTTTGGTCAATGCAGCCTACTTAGATAAGATCAGCACAACGTTCGCAGGCTTCCGCAGGATATCTTTCTTTTCCTTATCATGACTTTAGACTTGAGTTTTACCGCTACCACATCGCGTGACCCATTTCACTCAGTATTTTGCACAATATAGCTTCACTCATTTTATCAAAATTAAATCCCACTCTATCCACTAACTTTGACAATTAACCACTAAGCTGTGCTTATTTCCTAGTACCAACTGACGAACTCATTGTATACAACTATACTCACGCCAAAATAAACTTTATTTTAATCTGTGAAGTGTCAAAATGACATTACATTTTACAGCTTTTTAGTCTTCATTAAGTGCCAGATAGAATTATAAGGTTTTAAATTGAAAGCGCTAGATAACGAGCTTGACATAATGTTTCTACTGTGAAAGGAGCTTTTCGAATAGAAGCTTGAATATCGAACAGCCTCAGCGACAAAGATGAATAACACTGTAGTATTAGTTACCACATTTTTTGTGAAATGAAAACTTACATTTAAGATTTAAAAACTATTCATATAAAGAAAGCACACGATCACTAATATACTATACGATCATGAATAGATGTACTAGAGAGAAATGCAGGGAGTGGCAGTTTATAATATGATACGAACTATAAGAACAACTTTTTCCCGCAGAAAAGTTTCTGATATTAAGAAGCTTACCTCTAATACGCTTTTTTTGGTTTAGGTTATACTAATTCCATTGTTTATCCATTGTTACCCTTATTATTTGTAAGTACGTAGATACATTTCTAAGTATGCGTACTTGATCAGTGTTATAAAATGAAATGTAAATTTGTGTAAAAATATATGAAATCATAGGCTTTAAGCATTTATTCGGTTACAGTGGCTTAAAAAAGCTACCTAATTGTATTTCTAACTAATAACTCGTTTGTAACTTCGCCCGCTTCATGGATATTCTCAGATTTACATTTGTTTTTAAAATACAATATGTATTGTACATGTATATATTGTAGTTGTTTTATTTTATCTTTGGCATCACTTGTTCTGAGTATATGCAATATATAATTCATATATTTCCAAAGTCGCATAAAAATCATTTTGACTTTTATTTTTATGTCTAGATTTTTTATTAATAAACCTATTATTTTATTATTGATTTCAAGTAGATTAAAATCCTCTAATGTAAATGTAATTTAACATATTTTTAAATAAACATGTATACACTTAAAGCTTTCATGGGCAATTCTGAACTATATAACCGCAAACAAGGTGCGCTATTGAAAACAATCCAACTGCCTTAACTTACTTTTCATAACGAAGGGATATTTAGTTTGAATAGTCTAGACATGACAATACACACTACAGTTCCAACTAGCGACAACTGCGCTTCACAGATACGCTTAGCTTTACCGTTAAATGATAATAATTCAAAACATACGATAAAAAACTCTACCAAAGCAAAACTCACATAAAAAAGTAAAATATTTATTTTAAAGTAACAATTTTTAAGTTCGTTCATTTTTAATATATATATATATATATATATATATATATATATATATATATATATATATATATATATATATATATATATATATATATATATATATATATATATATATATATATATATATATATATATATATATATATATATATATATATATATATATATATATATATATATATATATATATATATATATATATATATATATATATATATATATATATCTATATATATATATATATATATATATATATATATATATATATATATATATATATATATATATATATATATATATATATATATATATATATATATATATATATATATATATATATATATATATATATATATATATATATATATATATATATATATATATATATATATATATATATATATATATATATATATATATATATATATATATATATATATATATATATATATATATATATATATATATATATATATATATATATATATATATATATATATATATATATATATATATATATATATATATATATATAATATATATATATATATATATATATATATATATATATATATATATATATATATATATATATATATATATATATATATATATATATATATATATACACTACCCCGCTAGGGATAGAGCGTAAAGTTATGTATGTATATATGTAATATATACTTTAAAAAAATATCCCAAAATATTTTACATATTACAACGATACATATCTATTTATATATATGTTACGTACAAATGAAACAAATAAATAATGTATCGAATAATTATAATGTAATCTGTATCTGTCTAGTAACACAGCTACAAAGCTCACTCACTAATGGTGAAGACAAACAAAATAAATCTCGATATCGTATTTTTTGCTTCAGAAGTTGCCAATGGATCGCATGTCAAAGACAAACTCTCGGTTAAGCTATTCGGAAAAGATTTATATTTTATTGCAAACGTTCTTGACGTGTAAATAAATTGTGATTGATTTTTCTTATATATACAGAGTTATTGGTAAATCGACTTATTACCGTAAAGGGTATGTAGATGATGTCCTTGTGAACTGATTTGGTCTCATAATACACTAGGCGCAACTGCACTTTGAACTAGGTACATGATGGTGTGCAGGTCAACTATGTTAAGATAGTAATGAAACAGGATTTCGACATGTCTATACATTTCTAAAAACTACAATTACATTTATATGTATTTACTTACATTGGTGCAAAATTGTAAAAAAACAGTACTTTTTCTATAACTAGTTTAATGAAAATATGAATTCTGTTGTTAGATTTTTTACTTACACCCATTTGTAATATATTTATTTGTCTCAATGAAAATTTTGCAAGTTTAATTCCTTAATATTATGCAATCGTTTCTACTTTAAATACTAATTAATCAATATATGAGGTAAACTAACTAGAATAGATACTTAAAAGAATATTTGTTTATATGTTTTTTGTATATGTTATCTACGTAAAATATGCGTAACTCTTACTTACATCTTTCATGTGACAACCTCTAGACATAAAATACACGTACGGTGATTTACGAGAACAAAACAAGGGTACCATAATGTTTTATTCAAAACGTCGGGTGAAGAAAACTTTTTGTTTGGCCTTCAAATGAGAGACAGGCGACAAGATCCTGTAAGATAAATCTAATTATTTAAACGTTTTTACAGATACGCCATATTATTATAGAAATATTTGAAGACTGAAATTGTGAAAGAAGTTAAATAGATGAATTTAAACAATAAACATTCTATCTTCTCGATAAATGTATATGCTTACTAGAAAGCAATTGAAAAATTCCTTTATTTTACTTCGTGCCTTTGAAATCGGAAATTTATGTATACAACAAGTATTTCACTTGACCAAGATATGAATTCACAAGCTGTATACAAAACAGCGTTATCATAAAGTGTTCTAAAATTTTACATAATGCTACAACTTAAAGGCAGTCGGTACTTATCATATGACACCTTTACCCTGAGTACCTAATGACTCATTATAATTTCCCTTTGTTAGCGAAACCCATGTAGGTGTTGCTGTCATTCAACGTACAGTCTAATGGGTACTGTGTAGATATTTTCTGGCACTAAGTATGTCCACGTAGTTACTGTCGGTTTCAGTTTGTATGCTAATTATAGCTCCATTGAATATGATTTGCTTTAATGAACACTGCTGCGTTCTAAATGTCTACAAACTGCATTACTCGCTATATTATAGACTTGATTTTGTTATTTATAAACGAACTCCCATGACTAATATAGAAACAATATTTTTTAATTTCTGTGACAACTATAGCGTCATTAGTAATTCATTCTAATCACGAAGAGCCTGTAAATATAATGTGTATATTTATCTTTTAAAAAATGTAAAAATGAGTATTAAATTTAATGTTTATTCCTACAATATTTTTGTTAACGGCAATCAATACAATATGTTCAATTAAATAAATTTAAAAAGTTTTAGTATAACGCCATCTATTGAAAATTTTCTAAAGTACTTAGAAATAGGCATTGCTACACATTGTTTCGTCGTCACCATAACGAATACATTTTGAAGTTTAGTCATGTACATAGATGGCAGGAAAACTTTTTTTTATTATACTAAAGTTTTTGCATACGTGCAAAATATAAAAGTGTAGCTTTTGCCTTTATCTGGCTTAGACAATATTAATTGAATTGCATTAAATTTCGTATAATAGAATATATTTATTAAGAGAATATTAATAAACCGTTCACTGGTATTTTTTTATTCGTACTGTATTATAACTACAACACATTTCTAATATGGTTTAAAGATTGTTATGCTTTTTTGTTTTATGCGTATATTATATTTAACTGAATGTTATTTTATTGGACATTTACATTAGGACGAAAACAATATAAGACGATTAGGAATACGTTACAATATCTATAATTATTACGATATTGTTTTTATTTTGTAGGCGAAGTGACACTTGAGAGGCCAATCGAAGAGATTGCGGCCATATCTCATGCCGGGGCTCCAATACTTCTTACTGTAGTAGCTGAAGAGGTGCGTCTTTCTAGACAGGAACCTGAGGCCATGTCGTCTACAGTACAACTTGCATTTATACTACCTGAACGGGATAACTCACCACCATACTTTGAGAATGAATCGTGAGTTACAAATTTAATTTATTTATTCAGAAAAAGAAATGTGATACACAGACAACTAAATGAATTTACAGTACCGTAGGTATATCTAAAAATTTAAGGTGAACGATGACAGCTGAACTAGTGTAAACAGTATTGTTGATACAGAGTGAATATTTGTAATCTTATTAATATTTACTAATAGATAAATAGATGTAAACTAAAAATACTGTTTCATTTCAATTTTAAATTTAGATAAATTTAATATATAATAAAATATAATATAGTAAAAAGGATAAATCTTCTAGCTAAGTATGCCTATGTAAGTGGTAATATATAAAGAATAAATTAATTTTATTGGTTTCTCACATAACCATAAAATTATAATAAAAATATGTTTTTCATTTGTATGCTTTATTTTCAGATACATAAGCTATTTAGACGAGAATGCCCCTCAAGGTACAGCGCTCGTATTTAACGACCCTTATATTCCTCAAGTGAATGACAATGATGCAGGAAAAAACGGTGTGTTCTCTCTCTCTCTAGTTGGAAATAATGGTACTTTTGAAATATCGCCGACAGTTGCGGAGAGACACGCACAATTTATTATCAAAGTTCGAGACAATACCATGCTGGATTTCGAAGCCAGAAAATCAGTGATCTTTCAGGTATATTAAGAAATCATATAAATATCGTGAAATAACCGTGGTGCAGTGAAAATATCTGATTGTAAACGCAATCGCTTTATCATTTTTTGGTTCAAGAATTTGATCCCCATATCCTTGAAATACTGATGATATTTAAATTATTTGCTTTGGCGGACAATGTGGCGGCTAACTTGCTTCATAGGTTAATAGCGGGTTACGCTCTGCGCCGACAATATGCTACTTTTGTATTATTACTCCTTTGATTACTGACTATATCAATGAATACGTAATGAAGTAAATTTTGACATTTTTCAGATTTTGGCGCAAGAACTTGGTCCAGCAACGAACTTATCAGCAGTTACAAACGTAACTGTTTATTTAAATGATGTTAACGACAATCCGCCTGTATTTCTAGCTCTCTCGTATGACGTAGAAATACCAGAAAATGTAACGGCTGGTACGAGAGTCGTACAAGTTGCAGCTGATGATGTAGATACGGGAGCATTTGGAAAAATTCAGTATACTGCTATATTGGGATACTTGAACACATCCTTATACTTAGATCCTATATCAGGAGTAATTACTATAGCAACGAATAATCATGGTTTCGATCGTGAAGCAATGCCAGATTTGCATTTTTTAGTAGAGGCTAGAGACAACGACGGTGTAGGTTTAAGAGTAACAGTGCCATTAATTATTAAGTTATTAGATGTAAATGATAACCCACCAGAATTTGAAAGATCATTGTATGAATTTGTATTATCACCTAGTTTAAATAATTTTACATCAGCGGCATTTGTAAAGGCAGTTGACAAAGACGCTGAGCCACCAAATAACGTAGTAAAATATGAAATAATTGAAGGAAATCAGGATGGAAAATTTTCTATTAATGAAGATACAGGTACGGTTTATGTTAACTATATATGGGTATACATTTAAGTAACATTAAAAATCTCATAATATTTATATATCTATACTAAATTATTATTTTTAGGTGAATTATATTTACTAGAAACATTAAAAAGGACCAAGAAACAAAATGTATATAGAAGAAAACGCCAATATGATGGTGAACAAGAAAGTGAAGTTTATATGTTGACTATTAGAGCTTACGACCTTGGAATTCCAAGATTGTTCTCAAGCACAACGGTAAAGATTTATCCTCCAGAAAGCAAAACTCGAACAATGTCATTTATTGTTCCTGGTGCAAATCCAGACAAGAAAAAATTAGAAGAAGTATTAAGTACATTGTCTGGAGGCAAAGTTACTATTGTAGACATAAAACCTTATTCAGGAGGAGATAAAGGAACAACAGATCTGAGTGGCCAAGAGTCTAGTCAAGAAAAGTAAGAACCTATAACCATATGTTAATATTTTTATAATAAAAACTCATGTTATTAATATATATATTTATATTTTGTTTTAGAAGCGTAGTCATTGCTATAGTACGTATGGCTGGTAATTCCGCTATAAACGTAGCAAAGCTGCAAGAACAGCTAGCAAAAAATATGACTATTTATTCATCCAACACTATACACAAGGAACAGAAAACAACAACTAATGAAGACAACTCGGTAATATTGATTTTTTATTATATTGATGATAATAAATGAAAATAATTTAATAAAAAATCAGCAGAAAAGAAAAATATTATACTTTTTTTTTGTTTCAGGGTGTATATAAAGCTGAAAGTCGTCTATTATTTTGGTTACTAATTTTGTTGGCAATTATAATAGCCTTAGTATTACTTCTACTCATATGCTGTTGTATATGCGAAGGTTGTCCGTTATATATGCCACCAAGGTATTAAGCATTTTATATCAAAAACACACGCTTATTTTTTTATTTAATCTGGAAAATTATAATATTATAATTATTTATATATGTATATGATTACTTTCATTAGTATTTAACAAGGCTATTAAATATTGCTTGTCTGTGATAAAATAAAAACAATTAGGCTGACTGCAATGTCTTTTTATTAGCTATTTATATTTAAATACACATTAGACTAAAAATAAAGCACCTCACATATCTAAGTAGCGCATACTTACGCACTTTTACCATATATCAGTCTGATTTAAAAGAATAATGTAAACAACAGATAGGTACATAGATATCCATTAATAAATTCTAGGAAAAGAGTGATACGTGTCAACTCCACAGAGGACGACGTGCATTTAGTGGTTCGAGACAAGGGAGTTGGGAGGGAAAACAAGTCGACGCAAAATATAGAAAATAAGTCTATACAAGCACCTGAATGGAGAAGACGTGAAGCCTGGAGCGCAGAACAAACAGATTTGAGGACAAAACCAACTCAGTGGAAATTCAATAAAAGGAACTACCGTGGGAAAGATCTATCTAAACCAGCTTCAACTCCTGGAGATATACGGCAAGAATTTGTTCATGCTGCTACAGATAATGACTACAAGTATGATGACACCCGACAATCATTTCGGCAAAGGTAAAAAATACTTTACTTTACCAAATACTTTACTTTACTTTACTACTTTACTTCACTTTACTAAATATAAAAATCTCTTTTATGTTTTCGTAACAACATAGGTTTGTACTTAAAAAGGTTTAATGATAAAATATTACATTTATTTCAGAGATGGACCAAATATCATTTACACTAAAGAAATGCAACTTCAAGAAGCATTTGCAAATAAACATAAAGAATATATTGAAGATTTAGAAAATGGATATGACAGGATAGCAACTCTACATAGACAAAAAGAACAAGAGAACGATTCACTAAGAAGACACGAAATCGATCGCGGTTCGGATGTTGGAGGATACATCAAATCTGAGAGAGATGGAAACATTAATGAAAAAGAAGAACATAAAATAAAACGTGAAGTACAAAAACATGGCCAATCATCTATCGGAAGAGATCAGTACTTCATTAAAGAAGGTAACACTGAAATTTTACGTCTAGTTACACGAGGTAAAAATGAAGACGAAAGATATGTCAACCTTCCCATTCAACAACAGCGACCTGTCACTTTAATTCCTCACAATCAGTACATTGTTGTAGACAGTGGAAAAGAAATGCTCATGGAAAGATTTATTCGTGAACAAGGAGAAGAAGCCACTAATATGAGAGAGAAAATGAAAGTAACCGACTTAGATGATGTTTCAAACGACAAAGATGGTAAAAGTGTAGGTCGTAGATCACAAATTGTACAGGACAGTCAGAATATACATGAATATTCAAATTTGCAACCGGACGTGCCAGGGTTAGTACCGCAGAAGTCAGATTACTTACAAAGTGCCTTAATAGAAATGCAAAATAAGTCGTCCATTCATCAAGAATTACTAGAATCTTCTTTACGCAAACAAAATGAGTTACTTCACCAAATTCTTATAGAAAGGGAGAGAATATTGCAAAATCATGAAACAGCATCGCAAGTAGAAAGCAAATTGGAAACACAAAGTCTACCTGGACATTCTGTTATGGCTACTCAAACAGAATGTCATATTGGCACTCAAACAGATCCCCATTTATTAAACGAAGTGAAAAGAAAGTCAAGAAGTGATAATGATTCATACAGTGAAGATGAATCCCAAACTACTATAGATAGCAGCAAAAAAGCAGCTTGGTTAAAAAAGAGGAAACCTAAGAAGAAAATTAAGTACAGAGATCCGAGGCGAAGTATACGTGTTTATGAACAAAAAAGAAAAATTAAAACTCCTATAATTGAAGAAAGTGATGTCTCACCGTCCTTAGAAAGTGAAAAACATGTACGAATTAGTAAAACAAATGAGAGAGAGGAAAGAGTAAAACATTATGGTGACGTTACCAAGAGTACTGTTACGACTTCAAAGAACGAAACAGTAAAATCTACTCAAATCAAAACTGCAGATAGTGATAGGAAACCAAAATTGCGACGAGAAGTATTACTGGAAATCTCAGATTCATTTGACGATAAAAAAGATATAGATATAAAACTTAAAAAAGAGAAAATGGAACATGATACAGTTTCTACAAGTGAAGAGAGTTTGAAACAAAAATTGCTTCAGGACGATGAAAACAGCAGATCTAATCCTAGCGCAAGTACATCCAAAGACAAACGAAATTTAATATTTTCACGCCAAGGATCGTCAACTGAAGAACGCGATCAATTAAGTGAGTCAAATAAAAAAGTTATGATAACAGATTTAGATGAACCAGAAAATAATGAGAGGACTATTAGAAAAGACACAGAAAGTGAACCAACTAAAATAAGTGAAACCAAACCAGTTCAAAAAAGTTTACCGCGATACATGCAATGGTACAACAAAAAAACAAACGGTGTTAAACCTTCAACATCTGAAAAAGTCGTGCCTGATAAACCTAAACGAGCTTCCAAAACAAAAACAGAACAAGAAAAGGATTCTAAAGATAAAATTGGAAGATATGGTAAAATAATGAACAAAGAAAATCAAGCTGGAGAAACAAAAAAAAACTACAAGGAAAAAGAAAGTGATTTTATCCATCCACGCTTACTTAAAGAGGGAAGAGTGACACCTGTCCCAGAGGGGCCATTACCTGACGTTCACCCTTTACTCCAGCACTCTGAACATAGGTACGAACACCAATATGAAAATCAAAACCCACTTTGTTATATAAAACCAACACATATACCAAAATATTTAGGAGGGCCATCAGCCACTAGACGACAATCTTTAGAACAACAACAACAACAGCAACCTATCTATGTTAATCAAGAAGATATAAAAAATACAGATAAACAAGATATATCTGAAAGTGCGTTAACTCACAGTATCTCAATATCAACTAAATATGACGACGACACAAAGACAGCAGCTGAAGTACATGTCTCCAAAATAAATATTGGAGGAGATCCTGCTGCTGAAACTTCAAAACGGATAATATCGAAAGTGGACGATAATGACTCTGGTATCGCAATGAGCACGCTAGTTCAACAAGTGGGCAATATAAAAAGACTACCGATAACAGAGAAAAAGAGTATTTTTACTATCGCTTATGACGATGTTCAAACGAAGCAACTCCGACCCGACAGTAGTTCCACGTCGTATTAATTAATATATTATTTTAATTCGTCATCCAGAGTGCCTTATAGACGTTATTTTTCTATATTACAAATTGTAAACTATGTTCCGTCCTATTTATTGAATATAAATTTACGTATTAAATTGTAAATAGATTTTTTAAATAATATTTTAAATGTAAGTAAAGAATCAACTGCCTTTATTTATGACTGGTTTATAAATACATTTTAATATATGTACGAAACTTTTTATTGTATATAATCTTAAAGTAAGGGAACGTATTATTTAAATTAATAATAGCTTTAATGAATCTGTTGTAAATAGTTATTTCTTCATCAACATTACCCGTACTGTTTCAGTATGCAATTCTTATATTATATTTGTTATAAAATATAAAGTTATATGATTATATTTACATGTATGTTTTATTTGTCATTTTGTAAAACTATTATTATAGAGACTATTATTATAAAAATTTTATAGGTAAACCATTGTAGTTGTGACTTATAATAAACGGTAGTCTTGCAATAATAAATAGCAAATGAGATCACTAACATCTCGAATTTCGTTTGAGTTGTCAGAGCAATAATAGTTTTAAATTGGCGATATAGTTTTAAATTAGCGTTTTATACGAAGCGAAGGATTTAAAAGCATTCCAATTCAAGTAAATTTAAGTTAAATTAAAATTGGTAAATAACTAAGCAAAGAATAGAAAAAGCTCATAAATATTTTCTTACACTCTTAGGATTTTGTATCGTTAGAGTAAAAAATCTATGTCTACCGCATGTCCCGTATCAGCTCTAGAATCCTTGTTTGTCCTTCCTTTTCTATCCTTTATTTCATATACATATATAATTTAGTAGCTCAAAAGTAGCCCCAAATATTGAATTTTCGTGAATAAACGACAACTGCCTGTCACCCTCATAAACTTATATCCTCCTACTTATATAACTTATACCCTCATAAACGTGTTGGTAGTTCTACATCAATAGTACTAGATTAAGAATAGATTTGTATTTTTTTGTATATATATATATATATATATATATATATATATATATATATATATATATATATATATATATATATATATATATATTTATATATATATATATATATATATATATATATATATATATATATATATATATATATATATATATATATATATATATATATATATATATATTATATATATATATATGTATATGTATATATATATATATATATATATATATATATATATATATATATATATATATATATATATATATATATATATATATATATATATATATATATTTATATATATATATATGTATATGTATATATATATATATATATATATATATATATATATATATATATATATATATATATATATATATATATATATATATATATATATATATATATATATATATATATATATATATATATATATATATATATATATATATATATATATATATATATATATATATATATATATATATATATATATATATATATATATATATATATATATATATATATATATATATATATATATATATATATATATATATATATATATATATATATATATATATATATATATATATATATATATATATATATATATATATATATATATATATATATATATATATATATATATATATATATATATATATATATATATATATATATATATATATATATATATATATATATATATATATATATATATATATATATATATATATATATATATATATATATATATATATATATATATATATATATATATATATATATATATATATATATATATATATATATATATATATATATATATATATATATATATATATATATATATATATATATATATATATATATATATATATATATATATATATATATATATATATATATATATATATATATATATATATATATATATATATATATATATATATATATATATATATATATATATATATATATATATATATATATATATATATATATATATATATATATATATATATATATATATATATATATATATATATATATATATATATATATATATATATATATATATATATATATATATATATATATATATATATATATATATATATATATATATATATATATATATATATATATATATATATATATATATATATATATATATATATATATATATATATATATATATATATATATATATATATATATATATATATATATATATATATATATATATATATATATACATATATATGTGTGTGTGTGTGTGTATATATACATACTTTTTGTATCTCTACATAATTATTTTGAGCAAAACTTCAAGTCTTGTTTTACTATTTTCTTATAGGGCGCATTTTCATTGGTCGATAAGTCGGTAGTTAGCCCGATTGCGGGGACTACCCGCATGCGAGCTAACAACCAATGAAATCCACTGGTCGATAACTCGGTCGATTACACGTGTGCGGGTGATATCCGCATTCGGGATAGCGACCAATGAAACTAGTCAGTCGATA
This sequence comes from Dione vanillae, assembly GCA_037178615.1. NCBI lineage: Eukaryota > Metazoa > Arthropoda > Insecta > Lepidoptera > Nymphalidae > Dione > Dione vanillae. Next base: position 3,405,141 of record JAZFAU010000034.1, on the reverse strand, counting down.
ACTCGGTCGACAAAAAGCATGCGGTGACTCGCCTCCGCTCAGTCATTCATTACACGTCATCAATACTACGCGCATTATTTATATTATTAACGCTGTTTTTAATGTTAATGATTTGTAAGTACGTCTGCTTATCTCAAAACCCACTGCCAAACTGCAGGTACCTAATTCTCTCGCACTTCAAATGCGGACTCTAACGACCAGTGAAAATGGCTCCACGCATGCGGGCCTTAACGCATGCGTTACAGAAAATAACGCGCACCCCGTATGCGGGCTCTGACGACCAGTGAAAACGATAAACTCTTTGCCGGCCCTATGGCATGCGTTATAGAAATATCAACAACACAAATTTATTTAATAAACAAACCACGACTGGTGCGGTCGGGCACTTTTTACCCGCCGCCATTGTCGGCTACTTTGGCCCACTCATTACCAGGATTTCATATAATAACGAGAGGTTATTTGTAATTCAACGCACGGTAGTTATTCTTTGATAATATAGCTATTCAATGACAGATGGCGTTGTTAAATAAACAATAGTTGTAACTTCTCATCAATAGATGGCGGTATAAAATAATAAAAAGAATCACATTCATTGTAATAATAAAACTTGTCATGACATTATTAAGCTCTTTAATAACATATCCATTAAATGCCACTCATAGATAGATTGTAAAATACAAATTTAAGGTCCTCGTGGCCCAGTAGTATAACTATAGATCTCAAATACAATTCGTGCGGATTCGACCCAATTTTACACATTGGGGAAAAATTGAGAACATAGGGTCTTGACACTAGATCCTCTATACCCATATTTTATGATTTTTAAAGTGTTAATCCACACTGAGGATAGAAAACATATAAAAATTTGAACTCAGCGGGACTCGAACCCGCGCCCTCCTGCGAACCGTGCAGGCGCTCTCAGTGGTAAGAGCACCGCACGGGTCGCGGGTTCGAGTCCCGCTGCGTTCAAATTTTTATATGTTTTCTTTAAGTATTTTCTCTATACCCACTTTACTTCATGTAGTATTCTGTGTGGTGCTACAGGGAAAAAAAGAAACACACTTAGATGACATTTGGTTGATTATTGTCAATACTTAAACAATTTATTGATTAAGTCTAGCAATCCAGAAATGTAAAGTTCAACATTGTTTCATCGAGCACTCAATCATTCGCATGAGCTACTCTTCAGCTCATTTGCGCAGACAACTCGCGCGGAAAATTATTTCTTTTCATATTCCCATTTTTCACGTCTTACTTAAAGTTTCCAATGACTGGGGAGTTTACAATTCCTCTGTTTATTTTTGACTTTTTCCTCCCAAGGAATTTGTTCTTAGCTGTTTGTTTACGCTAATTGCTTAGGTGCCTTCTAAATGAAGTTTTTTCTCAGTTGATTGTCAGATAAAAGCTATTTTTATTTATATGAGGTGGTAAGAACTTTTAAAACCTTATCAATTATCTTTAATTGTGTGCCTTTATAATTCCTAATGAGATATATTGTGAAACACTCTTAGTTATCAGAAAAAGATTAACGCTCAATGAATAAACAAAATAAATAAATTAAATAAACCAAGTAAACTTAACTTACCCATAATATTATTATTATGATTGTCTACTCTGGCGGAACTTTTATTAAGAAAGTACCAAGGCGACAGAAACAGACATGAGGTATGGAAATTACGTCTCCCCGCGGCGACTTGCTTTCACAGTCCACTGGGTTGATCATAATAAAAACTCGCGCCGTCGCCTTCGCGCGAAGTTTGACCATAAATTCGGTGGTCGCAGTAATCGTCCGCTTGCCGACGGCGAAATTCCGTCCCGACCCTAGATCTGCTTTTAATATAATAATAAATATCACAAGGATACACTACTTTTTCTGTAAAGTTTTTTCTCTCTTTGTTTCCCCGAGGGCGAGCCAAGACCATTAAAAAGGTTAGGGCGGGCGGTATTTTATGTGTTTTTAAGTGTGTAACAGTCATAATAGCCGTTGTATGGTATCGTAAATTAGGCGTTGTATATTTTATGGTTAAAAAATATGTTATAAAATTCTAAATAGTTTTATTTCACAAATACAACATACGTTGTATAACATATTTATATTTGCTTAATACATTAAAATCTAGAAATTCATCATATCGTTAAAGTACAATATTGAAAATGGAAAGTTCAAAATACTCATAAGTGCAATGATCAAGCGCAAAGCTCGTCAGTCAACATGTGTTGTCCCCATAAATATATCGGACGACGATAAGATATAGAAACAAAAAATATGTATAATAAAATATATATATATATATATATATATATATATATATATATATATATATATATATATATATATATATATATATATATATATATATATATATATATATATATATATATATATATATATATATATATGTATATATATATATATATATATATATATATATATATATATATATATATATATATATATATATATATATATATATATATATATATATATATATATATATATATATATATATATATATATATATATATAAATTGTTTATGAACGAACTTGTAACTAGTATTCAAAGTAATTACCCCAATAGTCTTACTTTGGTTTTTGAGATGTAACAGATGAGAGTTGCCGAGTGTCGGATTATACCGCTTATTCCGCGAAGGGGTTAACTTTGAAGTATCATTGCGTTTATTAATGGTCAAGTTCAACCCCAGTGGGCCCCAATTGAAACTGATTGCTTTAAATGAATTATTAAATTGATATCATTTATTATAGCATAAAATATATTATGCTGATTTATAAATTTATAATTTGAATATAAAGAATTTATATCTCATATAAATGTCTTACAGTAATGAGTCTTTTAAAAAGCAACATTCAAATTTATTAAAAAGCTCAATTATAGCTTTTTAATAAATTTGAATGTTGCTTTTTAAAAGACTCATTATTCTCACTACAAAATTTCTGGCAAAATCATGTTCATATAAGTATTTTTAACGTCATTCCTTCATTAGGAAATCTGTATAGAAGGCTCCAATAATTTACTTAAAATTGCCACAACATGCCTGATAAATTAAAAATGAAATATATTGATTCCATGTGATATATTTCCAATGATATTTAATTAAACAAACATTATAAAAAAAACAACATAAACAACATATCTTAGAAATCAAATCCGTTATATTTATTTTAAATTCTTTACAATTTATAAAAAGCTTTTTTTATTATCATTAACGTTAGGAATTTTCTTACTTACTTATTATCATTAACGTAAGGAATCATTAAGGTTATATGATAAACATTAACGTTAAGAATGGCACTGTTTTTATTATAAACACTTATAAAAAAAATTCGGCTTTATCCACTTATCGAGGTTCTCGGGTTTGCTCTGATATAATATGCAAGTATTGCACGTATAAATTATTAAATTTTTGACTGAAACTTGGCCCAATGAAACAAGAATTATCATAATTATTGCATTCGTTCACATGTCATGCCATAACCAAAGGAAACAGATATTTTTTTAAATAAATAGTGTGAAAGACTATTACTATCATTTTTAAGTATATAACGGTCATAATAACCGTTGCATAGTATAAAACTCGCAAGACTGTCATCCTTATCGAATCCAATTTGAAGCATAACAATATTAGCGGCAACAGCATTTTCAAACAAGCATTAATTATAACATTTTATTAATTTTTCCGCGTCCACCTCCATGCTTAAAATTGACACTTATTGCTTTTGGCCGAATTTATACCGAAAACCAATTAATCACGTCGCCTCTATCTTAGCGAAAGCGCAATAAATTCTTTACGGACTTTAATTATTTTCTTATGATTTTAATTTCTCGACACCCTCGCCTAATCTTGGATTTTCGAACAACTGTCTCCACTCAAATTTTTTTACTTGGAGTTCGCGACTTTTATTAATAAAGGAAAGATAATTAATACTACTTAAATGTTGATTAAGTTTTTTATAATTTTATTGAATTTTTTCGTTAAATAAAAATTGCTGGCTTGTACCAATGAATTGTTTTTCTTGACTTTTTGTAAATTAATATTCTATTCCACAAATTTTCAAGAATAAAAATCTATGTTCCTGTGACTTTGTCTCAGTGGTCGAATGAAAATAACTAGGCATTGTGTATGGTTTGACATGTTATTAGGACCAAGTTAACCCCGTTTACATATTTCTATTATAAAGGGATTATTTATACCACATAAAAATAATTTTAATTATCATATTTAGTCAAGAAAATAAAGACGGCATGACGGCATTGAATAAACATTATAGATGTTAGTATCATAAAGATAAAAGTGTATATAAATAATGAGTTGTAAAGGGATGTTAGTTATAACAAATATTACAATTTCTTAAGCTTTAAATTCATACCAATTTTTCGAATTGAATTTCTTATATAATTCTATTCAAAACTTTTTATAATTGATGGCGAGCAATTATACGAATTCGACCTAAAAACCGCGCAATTAGAGAACCATTTGTCCACAACAATAGACGGTCTTTTCGGGCCCCTTTTCTAGCAATATTAGTGATGACTTCAATAAAAATAATTCTTGTCTTTTAGGCAAATTGCATCGCGAAGTCCAAGGAAAGCCTTTAATTAAGGTTGGCCCCTTCGCCACCCCGTAAACAGCGTTGCGGCCGTCACCTTTTATTTTTGTTAATTCTCGGAGCTCTTTCTTCGCCGCATAAGTTACTTTCACCCTTCCACCGTGATTCTTTACGCCTTTTTGTCACCGTTTTGAATTCTTTTGAAGAAACCCTTTTCTTCCCATCTGCTACGCCCGTCGATATTAACTCCGCGACGAGTTAAACTTTTTAATATCCGTTAAATTTTGTTACACCGGCTCTAATGCCTTTTAAGGAGATTCTGTGAAAAATGCAAGCACTTAACGACAATCTTGTTTAAAAGAAAAAGTAGAGTATATTTTTGACAGAAATTTAGATAAAAGTGTTAAGTTAGCCCTTTTAGCCAATAGGTATTTGTTGGAAATGTTATATGGTACCAATAATAAGTATAAAGAAAGCTAGAATTCATATTTATTTTGTTAAGGTTTCTGTAATGATATTTGCCAGATATTTGCTTATAAATAAAGCTTCCTGTTCAAAAGGAATAAATGAAAAGATATTTCTTAAGATTCATTAAATTATTCACAAGGGAACAAAGAAAAATAATGTAAATTAGATCGAAATGTTTAAAAAAAAGTTGTTTGGAAACACAAGATCGTGATGGGGCCGCAGTTGTCGGGACACGGAATTTTTAATCCATTTCCCGCAGTCGATTAATATTCAGAGCTCGGCCGGTCTGGTTCATCTCCTTTTCCATTATTGCCTGGACGCCATCGTCTTCTACCTCCACTTTGATTTTGAAACTAATTATGTTCCTTTTACATGTAATTGCCTTATAATTTTATTTTTTATAAAATTTATTCAAGAAATTTTAATATGGTTAAACCTTTCTACGCAATTTCATAACGCTCTTGATTAATTCATTTATTTAAATTACAAACTACCAATTTACCAGGACTGGCAATTACACTAACGTAAACCTATTCACCATCCTCTAACAGCAATATTGCCTTAATATATTCAATATCCGAGGAAATGATAATTTACTGACGGTTAGAATCCATTATGGGTATTTACTTGACCTGAGCTTAGTGCTTACTAAGACAACAGGGGTGACCGTGCTCTGCTTACAACCACCATAACATAGAAGCTCCTTGAGAACACTTACCGAAATTCTCAAGGGACTAAAATTACATATACTGGATATTGATGTTAATGAGTATGAGTATGAGACATGTGCTTTAGAAGCTTTTGTGGCAATAACATAATCACTAAAATAGCCGAATACCTTACACGCTAAATAAATTAAATTAAAGTAATATTATCTAAAAATGCATGCAATCTTGAAATATATAAAATTATGCGCAACTATTTTCTTTTTGATCGTAACCTCCTGATGCTTGCTATACATACTAAAAGATAGCCAAGTTGCATTGTGTTAGGAATATAGCATAGCATTGTTTAGCTAAGTATATGTGAATATGATAAATATTCATATTTTTCATCCATAATACTTTCAATGGTCTGTTCAACGTTTAGCAGTTAACATTATTCTTTTTCGCTCCTACTATTAAAAGAGAAAAAAGTAACAAAAAAATACAATTACAACATTATCAATAATTGTATCTTGACTAAATTATTTAATTATATTTATATATATTATAAACTTAGTCATATGTCGTCGCGATACATACAATAGGTCCAATTACAGGTACATAAGACCTTATGTACTTGTAATTGGACCAGGGGAGGACTAGGAACTGTTAATTTTGTTCGTTTTATTTTAGGTTACATGAAAATCATTCAATAAATTTTGTAGTACAGTTGAGTTGGGAATTACAATATATAATAGTATTAGTGAAACGTTAATGGCACAACAGATTTTTGGAGAAATTTTGATAAGAATTATACGATATAAAATTTTTCATAATGCTCCTTGATTTATTGAACTTTTTACAATTGTAAAAAAAGTAATCAAAACTTTTTCTCACTAATAATCTATCTGGAAAAAGAACAATTATTGTATATTAACACCAGTTATTACATAAATACATTTGAATACTTTGAATATATGTACATTCAAAACATAAGTTAAAAAAATAATTTATTTTAAAAGTCCTTACGCGTACTGCCAAGCAAAGATTTTGCGAACCCTCATAAGCATAGACAAACATTCCACCCGCAGCTGTCAATAAGAAAATAAAAGAAGATAAATAATACGAAGACAAACAGAAAGGTGAATTGAAATTACCACGACCTGAATTTGGAAGTCAAATCTGGATACGTAGCTTCTATATCGGCAACACTGTTGTATTGCTTGATTTTTGTATATACATATATATACAATATATTTTACATACTGATTTGTATGAGGTATTATAAATTATAGCAAGATTCAGTATTCATAAATATGTGAGAAATTTGGGGCTAATTTGAGGAAACGTTAAACAATTTTAAATTATTTTACTCTAATAATAGTTTATTTAATTAAGAACTCAAAACCTTCTTGATATTTATAAACGAGTCATTCTATACTAAAAAAAGATAAGAAATATAAATTAGAAGATAAAAAGTAATGTAAATTTGAAAACAAAAAATTTGAATCACCCTTTATAGTAAAGTCCAAACATTCTGCCCGCTAAAACTCTTCTAAATCTATTTCTAATAAAGGAAATTACTATATTTAAGATTACCTTATATTTTTGGTACATACGTACTATATAACAAAATAACTTCAAAATTTAATGTCTATACGACGTACGACAATAATGTGACTTATATAAGTATGTTTATTACATACGAAATATTTCAAGAGGGAAATCAGGGATAATCTATAAATATTGCCCTCGACACTTTCACTCGCAAATTTTGAAGCGACAGTATTCCTTATTGTACCCGCACCGTGAAAAATATATGCACACCCCCTACCGTAATATACGACACGCGTGGGGAGTTATTAAAATTATAAACAAATAAAATTATTCAACTCACACCCTTACGAATCTCTTCGTGGTTTGAATTTATTTTCAGTTAAATTATTTTATTTGGTAAATGTAAAAAAGTGACAATTCATGTAAAATGTGATACAAAACACTTCGAAATTAAGGTATTTTTATTATAAATATTTTATTAATTACTTTTTAATCAGAAACGTCTAACTTATGTTCGTATTACGCTAACTGCGTGTGGATTTAACAATGTGTTTAGAATAAAATAAAAATTGTTTAAATAAAAAATAAACCCCATTTGTACACGAGATTTAGTGTATAAAGCTAATCAACAACCCATAAACAGTGTACACATCAAATAGTTTACTTATAATAGGTACACATTTCTTTTTTGTCGCTCTCGTTCGTCTTTGTTATAAAATTAAAAGTTGCGATCGTAAGAACGTAAGTGGTAAAAAACATTTTCAAAAATAGCAATTTCCTTTTCGATAACATGTATAAGTTTTTCATATATCGATACGACCATAACCCTGTTCCCTTTATTTTATATTAAAGCGATAAACATGTCGATTTCTTGAGTCACGCCTGGCCGCGCTCCCTTCGAATATGCAAGTCATGAGAAAGCGCTTATCACAAGGTTTAGATACCTCCGAGATAGACGTGAGATGAATTGCCACGTTGCTATGTGATCTTAGTTCACACAAATTTGCATACTCCGTATTGTTTCTACAAACAATACTAACTACTCATAATGATTTACAACATATACAATATGTACCTCCAAATGTTACAATAAAATTTGCATTCAATTTACAATATGTTTTATGCAACAGGACTTTAATTTTATATATATTTTTAAAAATGTATAACACGATATATATAAAGTATTAATATATTTATATATTTAAGTGTAATAAATTTTCTGCGTCCACAGCGATGAGGTGAAATCGTTTTATTTAGAGAAATTTTAAGCATCATAAATAACGTTCGATTACTCTAATCTAGTGTTGGGGCCGGCAGCGGACACTCTAACAATGGCGTTAAAAATGAGTTCGCAGTCCAACTGTCAGCCGCGATGAATCACTCTACTGCACAGAAGAAATATCTATCGAGAGTTATTTGCACAATTTTGTTCAATATGTACTAGTAAAGGTTTTTGGCACATGATCAGAAAAAAGTGTTGTAAATATTACAAATTGTATATTTAGATGTTAAAAATAACTTTAATTATAGATACAAAATTAAAGAAAAAAACAAAGAACGTTTTATTCTAAAACAAATATTAATAAGTCCATACTAAACAAATATTTCAGACGAACAAACCATGCTGTTGTAACAGTGTTATTAGAAATAATATAACATGCAAAGGAATTTCCCTCAATAGCTGTAGACTCATAAAGCAGCCGTGTTGAACAACGACTGTGTGAACAAGCGGCCGCTTGGGACGCAAAACTTCAACAATTCCCTGTTGGCTTGTCGCGAACAGAGTTTTACGGCCAAATTAATATAGCAAATTAATGCGTTTCGAAACCGTATAATTTTCGCATATGAGAGGGTTTCTTGCGACATCCCAACATATTGGATACCTTATAAATTAACGTTTTCATTCATATTTTCGTTCAAATCATACTCCCATTTATATCTTACAGAATAATTATCATATTAGCTTGCACGGATTTGTATATTGCTTAGAAGCTTGAGTGGGAACTGTTTCTACGGTAAAGCGAGACTAGTAGGGCGAAATTCGTATCATTTTTCCATATGGAAATTATATAACGAACAGAGCACAAGACAACAACGATATGTTAATTAAAGGAAAACATGCAGAACATGTTTCGTGTTTATTTTGAAGCAGCAGACGTAGAAAACGGTTGTCCTATTTTTAAAGTCTCTTTTCAGTCTGTCATGCAAGCAGAAAAAGTAGCAATTTTAACATTGATTGGCAGAGGTCCTCATTCTGTTTTCAGAAACAATATATTATTCTTGCTTCAATAGAAGTATGTTAAATGCAATCAATTATTAAGCATTATAAAGGTCACATATATAACAAGTATATACATATTGTCAGTTTTAACTTATATTTATTAGAAAACCTGTTTCCTCATAAAGTCCTTACTCACCATATTGTGTTTTAGTAAATTCTTATTTAAATATTTCCAAAAGTAAAGCCTACGCTAAGTCTAATATAATACACGTTTAATTATTCGTACACTTGCAAGTAGCATGTAAGTTTATGAGTGCGATTCGTCACGACAATTGAACATGCGAGGGTCTGATGAGACACGTTTCTTAAACGCAGTACAATAACAATAAAAAGTTACACCGGGACTTTGTTAATTTGAAGCGGTATAACTTCAGGTACGAGCCTAAAGGTGAATTTTTAGAGGAGAGCTCAACTTAAGAAATAATACTCCAGTTTAGTGGTTGAAGGAAGGAATGATTTATTTTCAAAATGTGCCAGTATATATACAAAAATCTAAGTAAAATTGTCCAATAAGAAAACGGTTTATAAAACAATAAAAATAATTGGATAAAAATATTGCTTCGGATGCTGACGTCACGAGCCAAGCTGCGCGCGCATCCATCTCGCGACGAGCTGCGCGCGCATCTTACCGAGTCGCCTACGCTGACGCGATACTATAAATATTGCCCCACGCGTGGCGTCGAATATTTTGCTCAAGCACCGCGCGGAGAGAGGATGTCTGCACCGAAGATCGCCTGTCAACTCGTCGTGTGATGTAAAGAATAAATATGAGAAGATGCTCGCAGATGAAAATAAAAACAGTTCTTTTCAGAACTATACGCTTCGTGTTTTAATTGACTATGACGTTAACAAACGTAACAAAACAGTCCTTTTCGGGACTAATCTCGTTTCGATGACGTCACTAGTGGCGGCATACAGTTTTATCGGACAGACGTTGCTTCTGTGGCATGCACATCATGTTTCAAGGGACGTCTTACAAAGTGCTGCTACAGGAGTCCCCCTCAAGTGAAACGTACCGGCAGTTTGATGTTGCGGCCTGATTTTGATGTTTTGATGTTGACAGGCTGTGACGTCACGGTGTTCGATGCGTTAGGTATCTCTGGTAGCTGGTTTTCTAAGGTAACGGTTTTCTTGTGGTAAGGTAAGGTAATGGTTTTCTTGAGGTTGGTATCTTGAATAAGGTTATTTGGTTCTTCCTGTTCTTGTAGTACATATGCAGGTTTTAAACGGTCGATCGATATGTTTGTTTGACGATCGGGTAATTGAATTGTAAAAACCTTATCAGATCTATTGATGACTCGATAGGGACCTTCGTATGGTGTTTGAAATGACGTTCGTAGCGCGTCGACACGAATAAACACATGACTGCATGTACGTAGGTCTTGATGCACAAAGATGTGTTTATTATTTCCATGAGTTTCGAACGGCTGAGGCTTATATTGAGCGATATTCGCGCGTAATTTTTCGACGTACATACTATTCATCGTAGATGTAGGTATAGATGCGCTTGCGACAAAAAAGTCGCCGGGCAATCGTAGGTTATAGCCGTAGGTAAGCTCAGCTGTGCTAACACCGGTATCGGTGCGTAGTGCGGCTCGTAGTCCTAATAGTACTGTAGCGAGTTCATTGCTCCACGAACTCGTGTTCGATAACTTTGCTCGCAGTGCAGTCTTCAATGTACGATGCCATCGTTCGACAATTCCGTTACTTTGCGGGTGATATGGCGTAGTACGGGTTTTGTTTATTCCGAGAATTTTCATAAGGTCATTGAACAGGTGCCCTTCGAAATGTCGGCCTTGATCGCTTGTTAGTGTGGCGGGACATCCGAATCTTGCTATCCAGTGATTATAGACGACTTCTGCGACTGTCTCAGCTGATATGTCGGCGGTAGGTATAGCTTCGGGCCAGCGGGTTTGTCTGTCTATCATTGTTATTAGATAGCGATGTCCTTGAGCTGTAGTAGGAAGCGGTCCGACTATATCGATGTGTATGTGTTGAAATCGGTCGCTTGGCGGGAATGCTTCTATGTGGCTTGACGTGTGACGTTGTATTTTGCTTTTTTGACAATTAATACAACTTTTTGTCCATTGAGCGATGTCAGAGTTCATTGAAGGCCAAAAGAATTTTTTTGTAAGTAGCTTGCGCGTTGTTCGCGTTCCGGGTTGACTTATATTATGTACGCTGTTAAAAACTTCTTTTCGGTGTTGTTGTGGTATATAAGGTCGAATATAAGATGTAGATGTTTCACAATATATTTCGCTGTCGGTGTTCGGTATATTTATTTTCTTGAAGGATAGATTATTTTGTTGTAATAATTGTTGAATATTGCTGTCTATTTCTTGAGCGTTCGCTATGTCACTGTAGTTTATTGTAGACGGGCAGGCTATAGCTTCGATTCTGCTTAAAGCGTCTGCGACGATGTTATTTTTCCCGCTTATGTGACGTATGTCGGTGGTGAATTCGCTTATGTATAACAGCTGTCTTGTTCGACGCGGAGTTTCGTTTGATGTTTGCGTCTTGTTCATAGCGAAAGTAAGCGGTTTATGATCTGTGAATATTATTATTTGTCGTCCTTCGAATATCTTACGAAAATGTTTAACAGCCATATACATTGATAAAAGTTCTCTGTCGTACGTAGAATATTTCTTTTGTGCGTCTGAAAATTTCTTTGAGAAGTAAGCGATAGGTTGCCATTTTTCTTCGATATATTGTTGTAGTACGGCTCCTGCGGCTGTATCGGATGCGTCACAGAATATCGCGAGAGTAGCTTGATGTGATGGGTGAGCGAGTAAAGTGGCGTCGGTTATGCTCTTTTTACACGCTTCGAAGGCTTGCGTTGCTTCGTCGGTCCATTGTATTATTGTTTTATCGCGCTTTTTAACATTGTGTAGGTATGAATTTAAGGGAGCTTGTATTGTTGCTGCGTTCGGTATGTGGTCACGGTAGAAGTTAAGCATACCGAGAAATCTTCTTAGCTCTTCTATGGTTTTTGGTTTAGAGTAGTCAACTATTGCTTTTACTTTTTCTTCAGGTGGTTGAATTCCCTCTTTATTAACGATGTAACCGAGAAATTTGACTTGAGACTGGCCTAGGTTACATTTGGCGGGGTTAATTGTAATTCCATTCTCTTCGAGTCTTCGCAAAACGGTTCTAAGATGTTCTTTATGTTCTGTTTCGTTTGATGAAGCAATGAGTACGTCGTCGATGAACGGAAATACGTAGTCTAATCCTCGGAGTACTTGATGTATGAAGCGTTGGAATGTTTGACCGGCGTTTTTTAAGCCGGGACACATTCGTGGAAATTCGAATAAACCCATAGGTGTTATAATAGCGGTTTTTTCGATATCCTCTTCCCTAACGCTAAGTTGTTGGTAGGCTCGGTTGAGATCAATCGTCGAAAAAATTGTTTTCCCGCATAGATGATAGGTGAAATCCTTGACTCGCGGTACCGGGTAGCGATCGGGTTTTGTAATCGCGTTTAGTCTGCGGTAATCGCCGCATACTCGTATGTCACCGTTTTTCTTAGGCACGATATGTAGTGGCGATGACCACGGGCTTTTACTCGGTCTGCAGAGTCCTTGTTGCATCATGTTTTCGAATTCTTTTTTTACGTTTTCGTATCGATGTGGCGGGATCGGTCGAGCACGACAGTGTATAGGCGGGCCTTGCGTTTCGATATAATGTTCGACGTTAATTTTAGGTTGAAGTTGCATTGCGGTTAGTCTTGTAGTGCCGGGAAACTCTGCTAATATTTCATGGTAAGCGTTTTGAATATCTATGCTTCGTACTGTAGGCGTATTTGTTGATGTTATAGGAGCGTTGATTTTGAGATTTGTAACTGCATCAATTAATCTTCGATTTTTTAAATCTACAATGAGTTGGTGGTGGTTTAGAAAGTCGGCTCCTAGTATAGGTTTTGACACGTCGGCAACGATGAACTTCCATTTATACGGACGTCGTAGGTTGAGGTCAAGTTCGAGTGTTTTTTCGCCGTATGTAGATATAGTTGTGTTGTTCGCTGCATAGAGTTTGAAAGGTAACGGCGTTGTGTTCTGGCCTTGCTTTCTCGGTAGAACGGATATATTTGCCCCGGTATCTACTAAGAAAGATAGTTTCGTCTTCTTGTCGGTTACGAATAGGCGGTATGAAGTAGTGGGAACGCCGGATTCCGCCGCAGCCAACGTTCGATCTAGTTTTCCGACTGTTTTTTGTAGCTACAAGGTGTTGTGCAGCGTCTCGCTTGACTGCCGAAGCGACGGTGGTAGTAGCAGTAGGGTGGCGATGAATCTTCGCGAGTGCGGGATCGAGACGAGCTACGGTGGCGGGATCGAAAACGTTGTCGGGGATAATTATATGGCGGTCTTGCAGTCGGTCTTGCTTTTAATTCTGCGATTTCTAGAGACAATTTTCGTATTTCGTTTATTAAAAATTGAGAGTCGGCTTGATTTGTTGACGGCGTTGGCGGTTGTATGGTAGTTGATTGTGTTGAGATGGCAGCGATTTCCTGTGTCTGTTCGATCATTTTGTCGGCGAGTAATGCTAGCTCTTCCAGGGTAGTTTTAGAGCTAAATGTCTCGCTAACGGCGAGGACAGAGCGGACGTGTGCTGGTAGAAGTTTTGTCCACATCATACGCACCGTTGAGTCCGAGACCTTATCCCTAGCGAGGTTTCGCATGCGTCGGAGTAGTTGTGTGGGCTTCTGGTCTCCGAGTTCCATCTCAGCGAGTAGCTTTTGAAATTGCCGACTGTCAGATTCCTCGTAGACGGAGATGAGTCGCTCCTTGATGGCCTGATATTGTTGTTCCTTCGGGACGTTAAATAAGATGTCGGATATTTGTTCGATGTCGGGCTTCTCGAGCTGTACGAGGACCATCTGGGTGAGTTGAGTCTGGCTCCTCTTTAACTCCTCTGTTGCGGCTTCAAAGCTAAGATACCAGAGCCGTGGGTTTTCGCGCCAAAAAGGTGGTATGCGCATTGACAGCGCTATACTCGAGACTTCTGGGGCTGATGTGCTTGCGAAGGCTTGTGGCAGGGCTTGGTTGGCTTCCATGATGTCGGAAATTCCTCGAGCAGGGATTTGTTCCAGCAGAAATTAATGCAGAAATAATTCTGTAGGTAGCCGGGCGAGGATTCTTCTTGATTCCTTCTCTTTTTCTTCTTTGTTCTTCGGGGTCACCACTTTAGAGGAGAGCTCAACTTAAGAAATAATACTCCAGTTTAGTGGTTGAAGGAAGGAATGATTTATTTTCAAAATGTGCCAGTATATATACAAAAATCTAAGTAAAATTGTCCAATAAGAAAACGGTTTATAAAACAATAAAAATAATTGGATAAAAATATTGCTTCGGATGCTGACGTCACGAGCCAAGCTGCGCGCGCATCCATCTCGCGACGAGCTGCGCGCGCATCTTACCGAGTCGCCTACGCTGACGCGATACTATAAATATTGCCCCACGCGTGGCGTCGAATATTTTGCTCAAGCGCCGCGCGGAGAGAGGATGTCTGCACCGAAGATCGCCTGTCAACTCGTCGTGTGATGTAAAGAATAAATATGAGAAGATGCTCGCAGATGAAAATAAAAACAGTTCTTTTCAGAACTATACGCTTCGTGTTTTAATTGACTATGACGTTAACAAACGTAACAAAACAGTCCTTTTCGGGACTAATCTCGTTTCGATGACGTCACTAGTGGCGGCATACAGTTTTATCGGACAGACGTTGCTTCTGTGGCATGCACATCATGTTTCAAGGGACGTCTTACAAAGTGCTGCTACAAATTTATAAAGAAATATAACCATCTATCTAATTTTGTATGAAATTAAACCCAATGAACATGTAAGATTATAAATACAGGACTACTTTTAAAAAAAGCCTGCCTATTTTCTGGAAGATATTCTTATTCTTACATTGGCTTTTATTAGCTTTCAGTACATGCAAACATATATTGTAATAAATATATATAATATAACAACGGTCGTCGACAATATTGAGAGCAAACAATTAGAGGCAAGTTAGGGAGATGGGGGTGCCGATTAAGTTATACACATGCGGGTTAGAGGGTAACCCTGACTCAGGAAGATTAAGATTCATCGGAAGGCCCTTACATGGAACAAACATTGTATTACGAGCCGGTGTCTTGGCGATGTTTGCCTAAGGTAGGTGGATGTTAATTTAGAATTCACCCCCTACAACATTGTACCCAATATTAATATTTTGATACTGTCGCATAGAAAAGATTCGCTGTAAGACATTGCTAGGAAAATTTAAAAGACAAGTTGATTTTCTTGAGGTAATTTGCGGTAACAAGCAAGGGGTGGAGCAGTATAGACATTAATGTTCTGGAAACGCCTTCGGGCTGTCCACAGCTTGACCGTCCTCTAGGGTTTACACTCCGCACTATTAAAGTGCTAAGAGGGGCATTATTTTACCCTCTTGGGCCTTGTCATCAGAATAAATTAACGGTTTAATTGTCTCTATTATAGTTTTCAAAACTGCTTGTGACATCTGATTTAATAATTAATTCTAGTATAAAAGTTTTACTGTTTATAACATGTCTTTTTTATTATTTATAATATATTTATGTTTCATTGATAACGTTTAAAATATATTTCATTCATATCTTTAAATGAACATAACGCCGTCGTGGCGCAGAGGCGTAAGCGTCTGCCTATAAACGCGACGGTTTGTGGATTTGATTCCCACTCGAGGAAGATGGATTTTTCTATTTCCATTTTCTTCACACTGGAAACGAGGCAAAGCGCGGCGTTGAGTTCCGCCCCTCAACACGCAATGAAAAAGGCGGAAAGTGAGGACGGAGAAAGCAGGAATTAAGCAACGGAGTGTCTTACCACTAGGTTTATATAGTTCCTGCACCCTGCAATATGCGGGATGCGGAAAAACATACCTACCTAAAATAATCAAGATCACCGCTACAGAGGGAGAGCCTGAATGATGCGTTTCTTTTGTCTCGTCGGCCTAAGCGAGACAATGTAAGAAAAGACCGATGCGTCAGCAATCGCCAACGGTCAAGAAATATTGGTTCACGTAGATACAAGTAAGCGAAGAAAGTGATGTTTCTTTTTTAGATATTTCATCATTTTGGAATACACTCTTAGCTATAGCATGTTGAACCGAACAACGAGAAATTTTTCCTTATTTGTACTTTAAGTTTTAACTTATTTCGAAATTTATTAAGTCTATGTGAATGCAAAGTACCTTGTAGGTTTTGATTGTGCGGCGACTTTATTGCTAAATGCAAGAAAATTAAACATAAACGCTCATGCGATATCGATATGGGATACTTATTTGTTATCAGTTTTTAGTTTTGTCCCAGGTAATTTTGAGAAACTGGTCTAGACAGACTATAAGGGTTATGTCTTTCCCTTTTAAGGCACGGAACCTTAATAACAATTTCAGAATATATAAAAATTTTAACGAAACTGGACTCGGATCCACGCCTATTGCATACTGTTTAATAGACGCAATTTTGAATACCGTTTTTTTATATGTTTTACTGAAATAATTTTCTTTATTTTTATCGATCATTTAAAACTTATTCTTTACAATATGGACTTACTATTTATAATAAAATATGGATTTACTTATTGTGATAAAGTAACTTAATATAATTTATTCACATAATTTCATTTAAAATATATAAAAGTCGCGAAAATTAACAATAAGCTACGTATAAGTATATCTATATTTGCCACTTCTACAAATACTATGTGCATCAAAGAAATAAGCATCAACGATCGGAGATCTAAAGTCCGGCACATTAAGAACAGACCGCAGTCGGTTTATCAATCGAGGGTGACTTTATTTAAAATCACTACCTATTGTCACTAAAATTGGGCATTCAAGTAGAAAATTTATTACCCGGTTTTGTACTTACTTATAAATAATCAATCTATTGTTAAGGATTTCATTACTTCAGTTATTATAGTTAAGATTTTTTAAAAATCATTTGATTCATATGTTTAATGAAACATATTTATATTAGTGTTTAGCTTGTGGATTTATTATTATGGTTGTTTTAATATTATTATAATAAGGTTTAAAGTGTTACTCCATACCAAGGTTCGAAAAATACTTATAGAAAACACTAAGCCACGCGTTTGTACATGTTTACTTAGTATTTTATAATTTCCCGTTTTGGTGGGTAAAAGCATAAAATTACTACTAAATACTTAAATTACTTGTTAACATTTTATATGATGGAAAACGTCTTTGTTTTATACAATATTTAAAGATTTTTATGTTAACAGATAAGAGCTTGTTATGAGAAAATAAGTTTAAAATATATCATTGTGTATTTATTTCTAAGCTTGAATCAACAAATTGAACAGAATATTGGCATATATAAGCAATAATCTTAAAGTTTAAAGTTTTAAAAAAGTAAAATTTTAAATTAGCGGAGGTCGAACCTACCCCTCTTTGACGATTTCAAAATTTTATAATATTCTAAGGAAATTATTTTTTTATATTTCTAATATAATAAATAAGTAAAAAAACTTTACTTTGCTATAGCTACAATATAATACTATCATCATTAGATCTACCAGTCAAACATGAAGCCGAAGAAGCTGAGATCTGCGGACATGTTGACTATCGGATAAATGGACCGGTAATAATAAAATGTAAGGGGTAAGATGTAGATTGCTATTTAGATAATTGTTAGCTGTGTCCGCACTAGCCAGTGTATCGGAAAAGTCGTTACATAGAGGGAGATTTTATTGCCGTCCGAGGTGGTCATTTATAGGAAAACTATCAGAACAGTCATAGGAAATGGATGACGTCGCTTTGTTGTTTCCGGTAAACGGACGTGAGAAATTATTACAGCTTCGCCTGTTATAAAGTGTGTGAAATTATGTTATAACAATTCTAAAAAATATTATATTAAATCATTTAGTTTAAATGATTACTTCTATAATTTTTAACATGTGTATATAATAACTGTTACACTAGATATAATTCATTTTTAAATTACATATATTCATGTTTTTTTTAATTAATAATCTGATTGGTTTCTTTATTATAAAGATTATCAGAAAAAAGCTATTTAAAACTATATATGTTTGATGTAATGAAATAATAATAATAATTTATACTTAAACAATTTTATAAAAACAATATTTAGTATTTGACAAAGTGAAACATCCTCTGTTTGTTTGGTCGAAGCCTAAATAAGCGACTGCCCGCCAGGTGAGAAGTGAAATGGTTCGCAATTTTTCCTTTTGCGCTTTCCATGCCTACTGTTTCCTTTACGCCACTTTGTGTTACACCTTTCAGCGGCTTTACAGCATACTTGGATACTTTTTATACAAAACAATAGTTTAATATAAAGCATCGCAAAAGCGCTTTATAGCGACTTGAGGTAGAAATATTTTATGCGTCACTGATCGCATTCTGTCCCAACAACGGCCGAATTATGACGGTCAACTGACCACCCAACGGAGACGCAAACGGGTAATCAGATAGACAAACATTTATTCCTTTGATAGAGATAAAATATCTCGTCGTACACTGCTTTGTTTTCAAATGACAAGTTTCATCACAACTTGCATTGTTCTTACGTAGCCTACTGAATTATTAACCCTTTGTCCCTGTAAGGATAAGATATAAAGATATAATTGATTAATCAATAAATCAATATTGGTTGTTAACTTAAATGTCTTGGAATTTACAACAGTTTCCTTTTAATAAATGAAATCGATCATATTCAAGCAGTGCTACGTAACTTGGATACTTCAATACGTGACTGACATGACTTTAAGCTATTGTTGATGTGTCGTATTATAATATATACCTTAAACTGTTGTAAATAAAGCTTATATTTAAACTTTGTGTATTAAATATAACAGAATTTGCAAGTTCGATGTTTATCGCCACCTGCGTCGGCTATCGTCTCATAATATTCGGCTTAGCGCTCGCACCACACCACACGCAGCGCGTATATATTAAACGACTTGAACTTACAAGATGCGTTCTTGTAGTCATAAAATACAAGAATGTATCACGATATCAGTTCCCCATTTACTAAAAATAAGATATCCTTTATTAAAACTGACTGTTTTTGCTTGATACGTTGCTTAAGTATATATTATGTATACTAACCACATATACATAAAAGAGGTTTCAAAAGTTGTAACTATAATTTTATGTTCTGAAATAGGCTAATGGGTTCTTTATTACCTCAGAGAATCCCACAGTTTTACCTACAGTTTGTCCTACAGCTTCAGATACATATGAAAACAAATAAATCGATTAAGTCCTAAAATATTTATTTACTAATAACTTATTTGGAGTGTCAGAAACGTTATCACCTATGTACCTATATCATACAATATGAATAAATAAATAAACGTCATCTTTACGTCACACGTGTTTTAACGTGTTTAGGGTGTTTTATTTTTACACACACATTATTTTATATTCAACGTATTTTTTAAACATAAAACTAAATAACAAAATATTTTTTATTGATTTACTAAATCACCTATTAAAATTATTACAATACTATAAATAAAGTTTAAATATGTTGTTAAGTAGATACCTTCTACCTATATCAGTGTTCACGATGATCGCAATGAAACTTATTTTGAGCCACAATCGATAAAGATTCAAGCCTTCCTTGCAAGTCAACCAAGTCTTAGCCAAGTATATAACATACGTAATGAAAATGGTTGTGAGAGATTCACAAGATTCCACAACACAATTTTCCCATGGTCTTATCTAATAGAAATCATATTTTTAATTTAAACTTAGTGTGATTTTATCTGTTTAATAATTTCAAATTATCGCTGACATTTTTTATTATTGAATAAGAAATTTAAATTATAATTTTCAGTTTGGTAAGTTTTAAAAAAATAGCTTTATTTTTAGCTTGATCTTGACTCTGGCTTACTATAAAAATAAGTTAGGCTTATTATAAAAATCATTCACAATTTCGATCTAATTAATATAAACGTACCGTTAAGTTAGTTATACATTTAAAAATTAATTACATTTTTGCATATATGACGGGTTTTATTTAATTAACCATTAATGATATTATAAAAGCGAACCGTACAGTAACATAAACATTGAAATAAAACAAAGTAGACCCACGTGATGCATGGGGCTGTTGAAATAATATTATCGTTACGACTCCGTACTTACTCTCCAAGGAAAATCAACATAAAGTGAATAAAAGAAAATTATGAATCGCACGAAAATAAATTACCCCGTGTTGGCGGCAAAATAACATCACATTTGAATGCCTTTTATGCTTTATGGGCCCGTAACTATATGAATAAGAACTCGCTGCTTTATGAGACATAGGAGCACGTACGTCGCATTGTTTTTAGGCATGCCTACTTCTTTAGGTGTAGTGTATATATACATTTTATTCTGGTCTTTTTTTTATAAATTTTGAAAATCAATTTTATATATCTATAAGAGATCAGTTCTTATCTGTGATTTTTGAGACAAAGTGTATGTGAGATTGAGTTAACTAGTAGTCGAAGTTACTTAGGTACCCCAAGACTAATGGTAAATATATAATTGTAAAAATAGTGACACCTGTATGATTTACTCAAAAAAAATAGACAGCTGAAGATCAAGGATACTAATAAACCCATCTAAAGTATGAAAATATATTGGACTGCATACAGGCAAAATAAGAAAATAAAACTGTGAGGTTGCCATAAACTAATTAAAGCACCAAATGCTTGCGTTAAACGTTTCGTTTCGTTCACACATAAGAGAGAAATATATGTATGCTACTTTACAAATTAAAATTTTAACAAGCAGTAGTTCATTCTATCACTTTCACTCACTTCACTTCACTCTATCACATTAACAATATTAATTTCCACTTTATAAAACACCTACATGCTGTAACTATTACTACAATTATTGTGTTAAGATTAGTCCGTTTTAATTGTAATTAAATAAATATAAACTTCATACGTCCATCTTTTTTTATATATTTTACGATAATATCGTAGAATAATTCTTAAAAAAAATAAAATTATTAATTCAATTGATAAAAGTAGTGTAGAAAATAGACCGTCGAAAGTCATGGTCAAACATAACAATCGAAACCATAAATTATTATGAGATGTGAGATATGGCGTGTGAACGCGCAACGCCTATAAAACCAGCCACAGAATAAATTTCCAATAATTACATTATCGAAAAAAAAATGTCGCACTCACCGCCGACAAATTTCTCCTTACCTCGGAAGCCCATAATTCCTAATGACATGCAATAACCGTACCCCCAATTTTCGACATAAACCCGCCATAACAATATCGACATCAGCAAAAATTTTCGCTAGGAATTTTTATTTGAGAATAAGTAACACTTTTCTCTGTAATCAAAATTTCCCGAGCCCCGCGGTCGGATGTTTATCGGCCACTCAATTTGATTTTTACCACCGCTCTGATTTCACTCCTTTCAAGGAATGTTAAAACGTACGTGACAGGCGATCCCCTTATTTGCTTTTATTTAACAATATATGCAGTGTTATATAGCAGACGAATATTTTGATTAGCCTGTTTTTATATTGGAAACTTGATTTCTAATTTAATAAGCATTTTTTCTTCGAATGCGCAATAAAAGTAAAAGTTGAAAGAGTACAACTTACTAAAATCAGAATTGTATTTAACCTTATATATATAAATAAAGAATATCATTTAAGTTTTATGTTTATAAAAATAACATTTGTAAAATTGAAAATTTTATGGGGATACTTGTTTTATATTCATCGAATTATCTCCCACTGTCCACTGAAACTTGGATAAAGTACACATATTTATATTCAGACCGGACCGACGTTTCAATTGCATACTATTTTACCTTCATAATCCGGTTAAGGAAGAAGGGTGAGTAAGAACTTTTTTGTGTAATTTAAAGTTGTCACATCTAGACGTCGGTATATATATATTTAAATACCTATATATTATTAAATTTTATAAAATAATTCTATTTAAAACAATTCTTTTCATTATATTGTCTATCCCTAAAATCAGTAAAAATATTTCTGGATGGATGAATTATATATTGAGGGCCATGACTCAACTAAAACGCCGAGAGAATGAAAACAACTGATTTCAATGATCGGGAATCGAATTCACAACTTTTACTTTATTGATAATTAACATTTTAGTGCAATCATACCTTTTCTTCTCTTTGTCTGACCAATGTAAAATAAGCCACAGTCACAATCAAGCTTGTATACACCTGCACACTACAACGCAACTTAGAAACCGTTAGCGGTAGTTTGATGTAATAATTATATTAAATAACAGACGAATGTCACCTCAGTCTACCCGTGACCACGGACTACTGCAAAGTGTTCGAACCGTCGGATTTCCAAAAAATGTTAATATACGCGATTAATCCGGTTAGAATTGTTATATTTAAATATCTATATCTATAATCTTATAAATATCTACATATAATGTTACCATTTAGTAAAATAAGAAATAAGTTATAATATGTCCCATTTTCAAGGAACTTAAACAATTTTTAGCACACGTAATTCTTGCAAAAAATATCAAAAGCTTCTGCTGTTTCATTTCTTCATGAGGGCTTTAAGACGTCACAAGTCTGATCACGTTCCGACCTCCTTATGACTAATGACCAGCTCACATGCCCTCACACCTCGTGTTTTATATTCAAATCATACAGCATCCTGGCCTTGATTAATGCTATTTTCTTTAGGATCATTTGCAAAACGTCTTGGATTGATGATTTAAATTGTAACAAATTTCCTTTTTTAGTTTCTGTATTAATATATCCTATAAATAATATATCAATAAACTAAGTATTTAACTAAATCTATGTTTCAAGCAAACATTTACAGTTCTCTCATTTGTAAGACGTCTGGGTCCGCCTTAGACAAATTAATAACGAGATAAAGAAACTCGGCGGGTCTTAATTCATTAATTAACCTAATTGTATTTGCCGCGACTCCCATTATTATGGTGTTTTGTGATTAGTACAGAGTAGATATAGGTAAATTTTCATTATACAGATTTTTTTTTCAATATTTGCGCTTATATTAATCAGCGCAAGAAAATATATAAATGTTTATATTCTAAAGAAAATCTACAGGAATTATATCATCTAAGATTCATAACTAATTAAGACAAAATATATATTTATTTTGAAGGTCAACAAGAACAGCATAGCATTAAAATTATAGTTTTTATTTTTGGCGTAAATGTTTTGTTTATAAAGTTTTCTCTGTGAAACATAGTCTGTGCATTGAAATTGTGGGTTTGTTTGATTACCAAAGAAAGGGGTAAATCGAAAAGTTTGTGCGAAGAAAAATTTGGTAATTTAAGAAACAAAATAAGCGCCGAACCGGCTGTTCCAAACATTTTTCACTTTCAAACATTAATTGCTATAGAAAGTAAAATAAGTCAGCGCGATTTGCTTTTTGCCTTTTACTGTAATAAATTAATTTCATTGTATACTTTCCGAAACAATATAAAGAAGATTTTCTATTTCTTTTAAATCATATCTCAATATATAATACTTTCCTTATTAAAAAAAAACTACCAAAAAGTATCGAGGGGTGAATTTGTTTTTTTCATAATAATTTAGTATGGCCATAACCTAACTTTGTAAATAAAAGCGAAACAAATTATTGCTCCCCGTGTCGCACATATCATAGGTGCAATACGCGGCAGTAAAAAAGTTGATATCGTATTCGTAATAGATTGTATTTCTACTGTTATTTTGGAACTTTTGTAAATCGCATAACTTGTTTGTGTACTTACGTATATGAATTCTATGGAATATATATGTATGTGTATATTTGTATATACTACTGTCTCCATATTTATATATAGTACATTTTTAATATAATTAGTACTTATTTTTACTATGTGATGGTAATAAAGAAGTAATATTTACTGCATTGTACAGGGAGTATACGCAAAAAATCATACATTGCGTGTTTTGTGGCGGAACTCAACGCTGTCAAAAATATATGTGATGTGTTTTTTTACAAATAATCAAAATATGGTATTTGAACCCACACTCTTACAAGTGCGGAAATAGTATGAACCCAAGAATATCTTTATACTAATTATTTATCAAATTAATAAAAAGAAACATTTGAATTAGTAATACAAGTGCTCTTTTTATACCGGAACAAACATTGAAGCATTAGAAACTGAAAGGTCATTTAATTGAGTTTGTTCAGGACAAAACAAAGATGTGAAACTTTTAAATTGAGTGTCCGTGAAGTGTTGGCAACGTGTTGATCTTTGCCTGCCGTTTCAAGTAAATAATTTTCTTTATGAAAATACCCGCCCGTTGGGAGCTGAAAGGATGCACTATTTTTCTTGCTTCTAGTTAAAAGTCTTGTACAATTCTAAGAAATGAGGAGAGACTTTTTTATATTATGATGCGAGTAGCTGACATTAAATATAATTTATAACATAACACTTTATAGTAAAATGTTTTTAAAAAATTTTAATACATTATGAAAGCGGCTATAAATATAAATTGAGGACCGTCATAACGCAGAGGCGTGACACTACTACCTGTAAATGTGACAGTTTGTGTATTCAATTCCCACTCGGGGAAGATGGAGTTTCACTTCCATTTTCTTCAGTCTGACAAACAGGCAGGGCACGGTGTTAAGTTCCGTCACCCAACACGCAAACTCCAAAAAAAGGGCATAAAGCCGGGAATGGAATATATGAACACTAGGTTTCTGCGGCTCTCTCTGCCTACACTGCTATGTGCACGATAAACTGTGAAACTATACTACAAAAATACCCATATCCATTAATTGATTACTAGCATTAACTTGACGACACTAATAAATAACAAAAGTTTTCATATAAGCTCATACGTTACCCATTTAATCAAGCCGACAAGCAGGCAATCAGCGAGTAGTCTGGAATTAGAATTGAATGTAAATGTGCGGGCGTTATCGGGATTATAGTGTACGTCTGTGAGTAGAAGATAGTTGCGGCTCCGTCCGATTCGGTATGTGCCAGTGTAGGAAGACACCGGACATTTGCAAAATGTCGTTCGTTATAACTTACGCATGAGATTTTTTTAATATACTTAAATATGTAAGTTGAATTTTATAATCATTAATAAAACCTGCTACAATTATTTATATTTAAAGCTAATTCTGTTAATAAATATTATAAAAATATTTCATTTATTTTGTTTAGTAAACTACAATGACGAAGAAAAGCTTTATATTATTATGCCTATAATAATTTTAAAATCATTTACACACAAATGATTTATTTAAACACATTTAGTGATTTCAAGATACTCAAAACATTACATTGGTTTATTCACCGGTACTAGGTAATAAATCCAAAAAATTAGAACTCACTGTTGATAGAATAAACTTTAAAACATATTCAAGTTATAACAATATTATAATAAATTTATACACAGTAACATCACTAAGTTAGATCCAGGTTCTACGTAAAGTGGTCGTTATACACCCATAAGGTACCATATATGCCCGTATCCCACCTCTTTAACAAATTTTACTGTCAACTTATCCACCCTTTTCACGAAACATTCCATATAGCTAGTGTACATTGTATTTGTAATAAAACTAGCTGACATAGTTTTAAAGTGACCTCCAGTTGGTAGATTTTGGATATTCAATTATTACATAATATTTCTTTTTCATTCAAATAAAAATGACTAAGGACATTTTATAATAAAATCTAATAAAACTAACGATAGTTAACTTGTATTCTGAACAATTATAAACAAATTTAATTGAGAAGATTGTGTATCGTTTTATTACGATAGGCAGAACCTACTTACTTACCGTCTTAACAGAAAAGGAAAACAAAAAAAGATCATTTTCTCGAGTGGAGATCGAATCTCCTTCTGCCTAGTATTAATCTATAACCTAAGTTTTATAGTCAGATATAGTCTAACTGCGCCACAATAACGTTATAAATGAACAAATATTACGCTTGCTTACTTTATACTTTAAGTATGAAAAAAAATTAATACTACAAAAAATTAAATTAGGACATTTTCCACTTTACAATTCAACAGCAAAACGGCTTCGAATTGACTATATAATAATCGAAACACTTTGATTATACAAGCCATTTAATTAATAGTTCACTTGAAACGTTCTAAAGTTGTTTCATTAAATCACGGCGTGGATTGAAACTATCATTAAGGTTGGTAAGCGATCGTGGAGCTGTCAATCCCGCCAAACCGCGCATTACGCTAAATGGCTCGCGTAACGGGAGGGCCCGGGATCCCGGGATCCTGGTAGGGGAGGAAATAGTAGCAACATGCGAGGATATTCGACTACTTATGGACAATAAAGCAATGTAACACGACTACCGGTCCCGGAAATGGTATATTCATCTAATTTAGTGATGCGACCCAATTATATAATTTGAATAATGTTCTACATGACCACCTTTGTTTGGGTTGTATAGTATAATTATCTAAATATGTAGCTACAATTTACGTTTTCGTATAGTTTAAACTTAAACGATGACGTAATATTTGAAGTTAGAATTTTTGAATAGAAGTTAAATTTATTATTTTTATATTATATATAAACTGGGATATCATTCATATTTTTATCTTTGCTTGTCATTTACAAATATATTTTAGTGGTAGTGTAACTTATTTAAATTTTACCACCTTAGTTTTGCTAACATAGAAATCAGACGACAATAACGTTGAGTAAGGAACATTATCGCTGTTTGACTTCACATTAAATCTTACAGGCGGCCCATAAATAACACAAACTTTTATCCCACCCGAAATAAGCACTCAAAAATGCAAAGAGCAGAACGGTATAGAAGCACGTTCACTAAATTTATTTTGTTTCGCACAATTCAAATAACCATAATTCACTGAACCTGAGCCTATCTAACGATATAATGAAACGCCGTTAAGTTTCGAAGTAAAGCTTAAGTTCGCAGTGCTCTTACCTCGAGATAAAGATGTCTTTCCAATTTATTGATCTCGCTTACTTTTAGTAATGGGTAACAGCATATTAAAAGATTTCGATTACCTAAATACTTATGTATAAAATGGTTTTCTTTCCCTTTGTGTTTGAGTACATTTTATAACGGTGTAAATGTAAGAAATAATAATTAATTGTTTGTTAATTATTTTTTATAAATATTTGCAATAATTGACAAAAAATGTAAGTATCTTTTTACTTTCATAAATTATGATATTAATTTATTCTTTTCATAAATTATGATATTAATCACGAATAGATTCGAAGGTCTAACAGTGCATGTACTCTTATAACAAAATAGCTTATAAATATTTAACTATATTAAGTTACAAAAAATGCTTAAATATTATAAAATCTATTTAAATATCTATAAAAGGTAAAGGCTAATTCAATATATTCTTACAAGGAAAGGCCAAAAACAAGCGTGAGCCAAAAATATAGAGACGCCGCCATCTTGGTTCTATAATTAGATGGTTTGCATTCAAGTCGCATGCTACGTATGAATTTTAGCTATTGTCTGACATTGGACCTCGGAAGCTATATCATTTCGCACCTTCGATCTACTTAAGGCTAGGGGGTGAAAACGGAACACATTATAAAGGGATGAAAGGCAGTCGAGGCCCTTCTCATAGGGGGGAAAAGCCAAATATATTATAAGAACAATATTGAAAAATATTGTATTAGCTACTTCAACTTTAATTTATTTATTTAATTATTAAAATTATATTTCCTATATTTAAAGTATATGAAATAAAAATATTATAACACTTAAATTTCAAAATTTCATATTTTGCTTGTCTAAAATTTAACGAATATAACATAGATTCGGTGTGTTCAAATTGGTTCCCTTATTTGCGTCTGCACGTCTATTTATCTCAGACAATCCCTCAACAGTTAAACAAATGCTCCCATTGAAAAATATTAATCTTAGGACGCCTAATAGATATTTATGCTTGGTCGGAAACAATTTCTATGGAGCTGGGGTTTATTTTGCAAACGCTTAACAAATTCAATCAGCTGATGCTGTTTACCATCGATACACTTATCCGCTTCCCTCATTATATTATAAATTATATTAGTCATGGGTCGGAGAATTTGCTGCACATATATACTTAAATATATTATACACGTATCATACGTAGTCATATTACAGAACCTAATAGCAATACGGTTTTATTACTGAATATAAAAATTAAGCAAAAGTAAAATAATTAAATAAATAATAATAATAACAATTAATATATTCTCATTCCTTAAATATTACGATTATCAAAGTTTATGAGGATGGATATTTGTTCCGGTTTCACGCAAATACTACTCAACGGATTTAGATAAACGCGGATATACATATTCATCTTAATGTTATTTTGATGTAAAAGTTATGTAACTTTTTTTTACGCTTTCACGCTTTTATCCCGCACATGGCAGGGTAGGTAGAGGGAACAGCAGGAACTATAGGAACCTAGTGTACAGACACTCTGTTCTTAGTCCGCTAAAGTTTCCGCTTTTTCTCGAGGCATTGCGTGTTGAGTGGTGGAACTCAACGCAACGCTTTGTCTAGTTGCCATAGCGAAGAAAACCTAAATAGAAAAATCCATCTTCCCCAACTGGGGATCGAAACCAGAAACCGACGCGTTACAGACAGACGTTGTGCCTCTGAGCCACGATGGTCCTCATTATGTTATGTTTTGTAACTTATACATCAGAAAACATATAGGCTATAATTTATAATATAATGATACGCTAGTTTTATATAAACGGCCAATTAATATTTTACACATTAATGTCAATAAAGTGTAAAGGTTAATAGTAATAAAAATATAAAAAGATCCCCACATTAGAGAGTCTGCGATACGCGGCTGTCTAGACGTGGCTCCAACCACGAGCGAATATTTGATTAAATAAAGAGATCAAATAGTGGATATACCTACCACGTTGTTGGAGATTTAAAAGAATATTTTTTCACTCTACGTTTTATTTCGCATACAGTACTGTATACACTGTATTAAGTGCGGAACTCAACATCGTGCTGTTTGTCTTATTGAGGCGGAGAAATAGGACCGGACCTACAGTCATCTTGTTTTCATTTGAACTTTAACCAACTAAGCCTAAACAGCCAAATAAATTTAAATTTTAATTAAAAAAATTATATAGTTTTTGTAAAGAAACGATATAGGTTTTGCATTTTCAGTTCAATTTTCCTTTTAACTATCGTTTCGCTTCATTTCCATAATATTATATTGTAGACGACCCTCATGCATGCTAAATATCACATTAATCTAACATTTTAAACTCGATCAAATCACATTCAAAGTTTTCTTAACATAGATAAGATTATAAAAGATATATTTAATATTTAATCTTAACGTTTTTTTCTTGACGTATACGAATGCTAGTGCTACTCCCACTTTTTTTTTAGCATCACGCTTTATCCCGCATGGCAGGGTAGGCAGAGGGAACTGCAGGGACCGTGGGAACCTAGTGTTAAGACACTCCGTTGCTTAGTCCCTGCTTTCTTCGTCCCCACATTCCGCCTTTTTCGAGGCATTGCGTGTTGAGTGGCGGAACTCAACGCCGCGCTTTGTCTAGTTTGCCAGAGCGAAGAAAATGGCAATAGAAAAATCCATCTTCCCCGACTGGGGATCGAACCCAGAAACCGTCGCGTTACAGGCAGACAGGCGCAACGTCTGCCTGTAACGCGACGGTTTCTGGGTTCTGCGCCACGACGGTCCTCACACTTTATTTGTTTAATGTCGAATCAACTACATTCACGATATAGCGGATCAGTCTTTAAGTTATATAAAATTTGCAACCAATGTATTTCTTTAGCATAAAGCTTAATCTTGTAAAGTAACTAAATATAACGGAACGCCAAATGCTAAGTTCACTGTTATCAAAATTTCTTCATACACATTTTTGTACTGCTTACGTGACATGACAGTATCGATAATGTGTTCTCGAGAGTCACTCGAGGTTTCTTCAAACTTCCCTTGACACCGACGATAAATTTTAACCATACCAACCAATAATATTTTAACCATTATTGTATCACTCATTCTATATACATCCCCATACTACCTGAGCGTGGTGTTTTTTTTATTTCTGTCGTGACACCTTTGCTATACGTCAAAATGACTTAACATACATAGCCTAAGAAGCGATGTCATCTGAACAACATTAATATAAAAATATAGATGATTTTTTTTTCGAATCAGATTATGACATTGCCGTTCTTAAATATTGAAATATTGACACATGAAGGCTACGCCCAATTTAATAAGTTTTAATTTCTAATAGATAAAAACATGGCAAATACTATTTTTATATGATTAAAGCATTTACAATACACATTCATATAAAATGTACAAGCAACATTTAAGATATAATGATGTATCGTTAAATGGTTATAAAAGACGTTGTATTCGTATCAAAACTCAAGTGGAATAAAAAGGAAACGATGTAAATTAAAAATGTACCAAAAAGTAACAAGGAAACCAGGGAACAGGGAGCCGGTTATGACAAGTATGTGAGGCAAT
Organism: Dione vanillae; assembly: GCA_037178615.1. NCBI lineage: Eukaryota > Metazoa > Arthropoda > Insecta > Lepidoptera > Nymphalidae > Dione > Dione vanillae. The sequence goes on along the minus strand of JAZFAU010000034.1, from coordinate 3,374,102 downwards.
GGTGTTAATGAAAACGGCTCCAAAAAGAGGTACGTCCAAAATTAAAAGTAGCTTTTCGCAGTCATTTTGTGTCTTATTTTAAAATAAAACAGTATAAGGATGGTATTGTTTGTAAGAAAATGTCAATTCATTGAGTGATAAAGGTTTCGGTAATATACATCCATTAAATTTGTTGTATTTTTTATTTTTTTAAGATTCACGCTATATCCCGTTCATAGCAGGAAAACCGACCAAAGAAAACATAGAGTTGTTAAAACATTTCGTTATTCGCTTTCGGTCTTTAAACAGTTCCAATGAAAATTTCAAACAATAAACAATTACATTAAACACATAAAAAAATGACCAAATATTAATAATACTGTGAACATAAACATAGATAATGCATGAGTACATTTTTAGGTATTCTAGCCAAAACACAAATTAGTTAGCGCACTATTGTCGTGTCGTAAAAATATTCTCCATATCAGCAATAAACAATGTAAATGCAAGACAAATGGTTTTAATTAACCTGATGGGCTTATGACTGATCGCCTTAAATTCGTAAATTTCGTCGCAATTAGAAACACTTGCAAATCTCATATCAATTAGGCAGCCTCCCAACATAACGCCCTCGTAATTGTTTTTGAATGCGTAGTTCCTGCTTCGCATGATTTATTTGGATTTTATGTTGAAAATTTGTTTGGTAATTTTGTATATAAGCATTGGTAGTTTTGTATACATTGCATTTATAAACTTTAATAATAAAAATATCTGAAAACATTTGTACTTTTCTATGTGCAATTTACAGAACATATAGCTTTGTAAAGAAACAAAGCTGGAACAAAAAACAGTGATACACGCCTCAACATGGCTTTCACTAACCAAAGGAAATCGCTGGAGACGTCTTTTGAATAATTTCTATTTCTGGGACAGACAACGGACGACTGAAATCCGCAGCCTTGACAGCTAATTAGAGTTCTCATTGTTCAATGAATGTTGCCGCATTTTCTATTTTTCTTTGAAACCCAATTAAAATAAACCATAAACTTAAAGCCGTTAGGGTCCAATGTTGTGTACAATTTTAGATTCATTAGCCTCTTTCTTAAATATTTCGAGTACTGGAAAAATACAATAATCCGCTGTGAATTGTGGGCATTGTACTGAGTCAGTGTCCAGGAAGGATGTTTTGCCGGGGTTCTCCTTTTATTGTCGAATTTGCGTTTTATGGGCTGTCACAAAGGGAGTGCTGAGAGAATGTGACAATTCTGCACCCTTGTCTTGTCTGTTTTTTTACAACTCGACAATTAACTAGCTTATTGTCATGCGAAATTCATAACATTCTTTTTAAGGTATTCCGATTAAACTCTTCTTTGCTCATTTGCCACGAAAGTAAGCTACATTATATTAAATTATTTTTGACACAGTTTTTCCTTCGATAAAGTAATATTTATATGTTCACTAATCTAAAGAGTCTATATCCATTTTCGATTTTCCACTCGTAGGGAAATATAAGCATCAGCTTTCATGCATTATTTTTAAATTAAGAAATACCACATTAATTTATAAAAATGCCGTAGAATGAACAAACGAAAGTGTAAATAATTCTTCGAATGCATACATCCCCATCTTAATAGCCAGTGTCCAGATGCAAACGACTTTGAAATATGAAGGATATTTGTAACACTTACTACGGGTGGAGGACCCAGATTTCGTTATTAAGTTCTTAATCATGTGACTTTACTGTACTTTATGGTGACTGACTTCACTGCACTGTATTGTGACTTCGTTTGAGATCATATCAATCACATAAAATAAACAATAAAAATTAAATGAATGTATTTTATTCTTTCTCTATGTTATTTACATAATCTGTATTAATACTGTACAGCTAAAAACTTTGTCTTGTTTTTTTATTTTATATTTTTTATGTGATTTTCACTAAAGGCAATTTAAGATTTTGTAGTAATTATATATAACATTGGAATAGATTCGCCAGTAATCTAGCCGTGAGCTTAATAGTAGTATAGAATAAAATAAATAAAAATATCTGTTTCTTAACAATGGATCATTCCAAATAAAACAAAACATATGAAGAGCTAAAAAAATCGTTTCGTTTCGTTTTCACTTTCGATTACACAAAATGTCATCAAGAGCGCAGAAACCGCAAGAGTCAATAAAATGAAATCGCAGCGTACGCGGAACGAGGGTGTCGCCACCGTCGCCGCGCGGTCGGACGTGACGCAGCTTGACGACGGTCACTTTATTGCTGACCTCTGTCTGTCTCTGCGCTCCTAATCACGACTACTGATACTATATTGATAGATGCAAAATTTTTACTTATAATTTATTTTGCATATATATCGATTTAGTTGTATACTTTTTGTGCATAAACTAGTTAGAAATAAAATAGAATATTTATTGTGTTAATAATAAAAAAAACGAAATCGATTTTTTATTATTATTACATGAAATGATCGTTTTTGACCTTATTATATAAGAATCGAATATATAATGTATTTTTTTTGTGGGAACGTAACGTGGGAACCTAGTGTTAAGAATTAAGATACTCCGTTCCCGCTTTCCGCCTTTTTAGTTGCCAGAGCGAAGAAAATAGAAATGAAAAATTTCACCTTCCCCGATTCGGTATCGAACCAAATCGTCGCGTTTACAGGCAGCCGCTACGCCTCTGCACTAAGACGATCCTCAATTATAATCTAAATATACAATATGTAGATTGTAATTACTTTTTAATTCATAAATTGATTTTTTTATGTTTGTACTTGTATGCATACGTAGATATTATAAAGAACGTAAAAATTCTTACTTAGCAATATCGCTCAAGTGTGAGTAATATTCGCGCACCAAGGGAACCGTATTTACCTATTTCATGATCGAAGGTGTACCATTGAGGAAAATTAATTCATCATCATCATCATCATGTCAGCCGTAGGACGTCCACTGCTGAACATAGGCCTCCCCCAGGGACCTCCAGTGAGCCCTGTCTAATGCTATTCGCATTCGCAGAAAATTAATTATAATTAAAAAATTACAAAATTTATAAATATAAATGTGCGGTCACATTTACTTATTTTGTGTGAAACGAACTACATATGTATATAATTTTTAATACTTTCTAACTAACTACTACTAACTTTGTGATTTTATCCCTTATAAAAAATATTTATTTCAAGATTATTACAATATTTTCCATGCTTATACTATAAGTTCTATCTTATTGCCAAATTTTATAAGTCTAGGTCAATGGAAAATACCCTGTAGGTTTTAATTACGCGTTTTTAATACAAAATATGATGAAAAATTGAGATCCGCCACTTAACACGCTGATGTCTGTCCTTCCTGATGGTTTGGAGAAAATAATCTTGTTCCACAGACAGATAAGAGAACGATCTCATAAGAGGTCCGTTGTTTCATTTGAAAAAAAAACTTTAAAAATTACTATTAAAATTTATTTTTTGTTAAAAGGTGTTATTGGTTTTAATTTATCTATAACTGTTATTTATTTTAATATATTTTGTACATAACATCGAATTATTTCTTTAATTTGAATATCATGACATGTTAATTAAGATCGTATATGCAGGAGCTCGGGCCATTAGACGAAAGACAAACAACGTTACCTACTAATCTCTGGTCAAATTTGCTTGACCCGTACTTCTTCCTTGTGAAGGGATAAAGGGGAATTTTTCATACGAATAAGTAGGTAACTAAGATTTTTTTTTTATTATGCTTATTTTGTATATTTAACATTATTTGGTTCGTTCGGAAATAATTTAACAAAAAACTAAAAGACTAAATAATAATTTTCAAAACACAACAACACTGCAATTTAAGCTTTACCAAGATTAAAATCACTATTATAGATATTGTTAACAAACTCTATATTAAATCAATTAAAAATCCACAAAAATTTTGACATAAATACTTAAGTTGTACATATTTTAAGTATTACAAATAATAAATGGATTACAAACTTAATAACTTAAGCCAAAACATTTAATTTGTAACTCCTTTGTTGTTAACTATACATATATACACATGCATGCTTTAATCGTCTACCCATTTAAACTTTTCTAACTACGGAACGCTGAGCGGGCTCGTTACCGAAGGATTATTAAATATTGAAACAGTGTCCGTCAGATAAAATCTGCTTCCTAGACGACCGGCAAATCCCTACCAAGGAAAGAGAACAAAGACAATTGTTTTAATAAAGTTCTAGTTGAACTTGATTAATTTTCATTTCAGTCCACGATTTTGTCATTTAAGCTAAGGATTTGTTTCACTGAATGGGGCATACTGGTACTATAAATATTTTTTTAGACTTAAACTTAACACCGCGTGAAGCTAAAAAATAAATACATACGTACACTAACCGCCAATTTATACCGTTCAAATACCAACTATATAAATTTTTGACTTCAGAAGCGGGCAAAGATATTTTTAATCATATAGCATTTTTTAAATAACTGGAAGATATTATTACATTGAAGTAAATATTTAAGTACAATAAAATGTTATACACTGTACAAAAATTAAATATATAAGATACTTATCTTTTAATTATTTTTAAAATTACCATAGTATCGTTTCTCAGTGTGCCACACTTGTACACAGAGTACGCTTACTTTGATGTAAATAACTCGTTGCTTATTCCGCATCACGAACTGTCCATATCGCCACCTGGTTTAGACGTAAGCCCTGCAAAATTGTCGGATTAGAGCGAATGGACTAAAAAGAAACAATACAAGCAGATTTATTCATCGGCACTTGAAATTGAATTCGATTATACCTACCAGTAGCTAGTGTCGTCTATATTTCTGCATTGGCTTCAGTTATATAGAACATAAATTAATAAAAAAACCTTTCTAACTAGATTTTTCTTCAATTTATTTCTTTAAATATGTTCCAATGACATATATAATATTATTATGTATGCATTTTACAACTAAAGAAAAAAAAAGAAATCGTAGTTGAGCTTAAATCGGTTATCGGTGCTAAACACCCAGGGGTGTTTAATTGTGAAAAGAAATCTTTGCTCTTTGTCAGCTTTACCGAGGGGAGCTATTGATTTCTTTTGTTTTATGCTGATTGAGACACCTTAGCGAATCGCGGACCCCACGTTTGAACGCCTCAAAAAACACTTTATTTACAAAGCGAATTGGAAAAATCAATGAGTTATTTTAATAATTGCTTAAATCGATTAATATCAATGTATTTTACAAAAAAATCTTAAAATGCAGAGCATGTATTCTTCAATTGCTTTTGTATGTGAATATTTTATTAATCGTATTAAATACCAAATATTCAAAATAATACAGCGATAGGAGCAGGGCGGTCACTGCAAGTGCGAAAGACATCAATCTTTGTCGAGCCAATTCTTATCAAATGTATCGGTTAGAACCTTTATCAGGACCGCAAAGTATCGATGTTACACAAGAATATATTTAAAATGAACCTAATTTCTTTACATATAAGAGAGTTATTTGATAAGAAAGCACTGGACGAGATGCTTATAGCCAATCAACATTAGTCCCTTTGAGGCACGCTGCTAGGCTCATTTCTCTTGTGATTGACTGTAAGTAAGAAAAAATTGGATTGCCACCTCGTGTACGATAGCATCGCATTTTTCGAATTTTCACTAATGGGACTCTGTTTTATCTCAAGTTCCTAATGTTCTTATGCGGGCGACAATAATAAGATTTTGACACGTTAATGAAACAGATTATAAAGATTTGAAATTTGAATTTGAGAAGTTGTCAAGTTTATAAGTATTATATTCTTTTATATATTTACGAAAGGGAGGCCATTGTAGCGCGGTAAACTCTACATGTCCATAGACTACTATAGTACTACTAAGTATGTGAAATATAGTATAAAATATATATGTATATCAATAAAATAAACGCGATTATTTCAATTAAATAGTTTTTAATAGTGTTTAAAATAGTTTAACATATTGATTATTTCTTAACATCTGTTCGAATAAAAAGAATAGAGTGTCATATAAAAATGATGACACTGATAAAATCTTTACCACCGATCACTAAACGCATTTTCAATTCCGTCTCAAGGTATCCTCCTGTAAAGAGCCTTAAGGAGCTCCTTAGGCCAGGGGTGACGTCAGCGGCGACTTTAATTGTGGAGCACTTCGTTAACGGCCGACTTGATGGCATCTATAATGAACACCCGAATTAATGTAGTGGGCGAAATCGAAAATCGAAGTGTGGACACCCTTACGCAATTCAAAATTTTGTTTATTTAGGATTGGTCTCCGAATTACCTATTCGAGTCTTGTTTTTGGTATACGTTGATGAAGATAGAAGAAGTAAAAGGATAGTTTATCGAACTTTTGTCATGTATAGACTATCCTAAAAAATATATACACTTGAGATAGAAACCTGCCTTCCTTTAAGTCTTATAAAAATGATAAAATGTATGACTTTATTCACATATTTATTACAAACAATATATGATCATTATTAGAAGCTATAAAATACTACTAGATATGCTTTAATATAAAACGTAAAAAATAGCAGGCTGTACCTACATACATAAATTATATTTACAGGCAGACTCAATCAACTTTTTCAATTGTTAAAAATGCCTTTCGAACTCTTGTTTTGGGACGGCTGGTCCTAAATAAATATGCTAAAATATGACTACAGAAACAACTCAATACTTGAAGCTATCGAGATGAGGAGGGATTTTGAAATAAAAAAATTGGTACCATGAAGATTGACAGGTGCGCCTTAATAACTGCAGCGACAGCTGCTTACCAAAACGAGAAAAGGTAAATTGCCGACTTTATGAATTGTAAGCGTTAAGGAAAGTTATTATGATTTCTTTGACAAATTTCTTTGATGACCGGAAAATATAACTAATTCTGCAATATATTAAAATGTTGGTTAAAATAAGAAATTTACAATATTTTTGTTTGACATCTAAAATTGTTGATCATTTATACGTAAAATAGATACATATACAGTTCTCTAGTTCTCTGTTTCAAATAAATGAACCATACATATGAATTCTGCTTTAAAATTCATTTAGTAGACTTTACTAAAGTACTATCCAGACAAAACAGTTATAGACAATGGAAGGGCTATCCGGTCTGGGCATCAGCCACTTATTCCGCTGGCCTAAGCAAATTTTCGCCCGGCTCTGTTGGTTTTTCGTCGGATTCCATTTCTTCATTTCTGATTATACTTATAATATACTTTGGATAAACAATGGCTATGTTCCAACCCTTTTGCACTATTGCTCTTAAAAGGTTTAATAACTATGGATTTCTAAATAAATTAATCGAGCTACCTTAAATTGAGAAATTATTTAATTTGAAGTACAACTTTATGTGATAATGGGACAGCAAGTAAATTATTATTAAAAAAAAATATAACAAAATATGGCCGGACGGAACTGCTTTTTACCACGCTATATCTAGAATTAAGCGAAATGTGAAAATTTAGCATATATTATTTTTGTTTATTGAACATTTTCAACCTTCACAATACACTCCAATCAATCAATAGTTTTGTATTTTACGAAAAGTTTGACCATAATAGAATCCTTCTCCATCATATGTAACATTTCATAAACATTTTTCCCTAGATCTAACCACAGTAAAAGGTTTTTGTATACGTTGCTTTTTGACTCCTTTTGGCAGTTAATCCAATATTGACCGCCCCGGCAGGCTATTGACTTATGTTTGTATTACTCATAATAATTCGTCGGGTACCTTTTATTATTCAAAACATCAATTTGCTTGAGTTGCTTTCTTTTGCAAGAGCCCATAAATTTTATTATATTTATTCTGTGCAGTTTATATTTTATTAACGTACCGTTTCAATTTATTTTGTACAACATAAATTTAAAGTACTGATCATGAAGTGATAATTATGAACGCTTACGTGAAATAAAATGAAAATATCCTCATATCATTTCCACTAAGCTAAATATAAGTCTTTCATTTAAAAGTAGGGTAGAAGCAGTTTCCGACACGAACAAAGAGTCCACAGTATCTAAATGTTAATCTTTGGTCAGTCGCGCAAAAATTATGTTTTTCGGACTGAAGTTACTGGGTTGGAAGAACCGTTCATTAAATTTATTAAGTTATATCTAACACCCACACGCTCAGACGATGCAGTAAGGGGAAGCGTTCTTGGTTATTAATAACACAAATCCCGTTATTTGTTAAGGTTTAGGCTTAGGACGATCGTGGATATATTTAAATAGATTATATGTAACGTGAACAGTAATATGTAAAGTAATTTTGATATTCGGAAACAAAGTGGCAAATAGGTATAATGTTTATATGATTAATAAAAAAGGTATTAGTAAGGTTTTACTTAGCTAGTATTGTTTTTATGAGAATATTTATACTTTTTATTAATTGGAATTAGAATATATGATGATAATTTAAATGCTATTATTTCTATTTAACCTACTCCAGAAAAGCAAATGGTTCGAAAAATGTTATTGCCACGTTACAGTACGATCGTTTTAAAAGGCTTCATTTTATTTCGCGTCAATTTCTTCAAAGCGAAATGACTTCAATTTGAATATGTAATGACGGCTTAGGATAATCGTTTGGCTTACACTAATAAAGGCTCTACTTTAAAGCGAACTTTCAAAAGAATCTAACAATCGTTCGATCCGATTCGGGGGTGGTATAATTTATTCGAGTGTGGATCGCCATTTTGCGGCGGGGCGGTCTGCGCTATCGCTCCGGAAGACGCCTTAAGACATTGATGCTGATTCTTTTTTTATTATGCTCCCCTGGTTTCTTAAAGACGCTAATATAAAGCGGCCATATATAAATAAGCCGCCTTTGTGAATACTCCACGATTTCTTAAGCAGGAAGCGATGCTACCCTCGTCTACGGAAAACAATCTAAATTACATTTTCACGCAACTTCAAATGTCTTATTAATTGCGACTTCTGAATGTGATAAATTTTGTTCTTTTACTGATGCGCAAGCTTCGAAATCGGCTTACGCTTAAACAGCGATTGTCTCGATTCAAATATAAAAGAGTTCCTCTTTCTTTTTAAATTACGTTTAATCCAGTTATTAAAAATATAAAATACGTTATCAAATTCTAATATATAAAAAATATATTTTACTTTATTTAGAACCGCCCATTGTTCACGAAGACACCTGAATGATTTAAAGGTACCCTTAGACAGCTTACGATACCGCTTTCATCACCTCCGGAATGACCCGTATCCCTCTAGCTTTTAGATAATACGAGATAGTGTCGCAAATTCCCGGGGGATTTGTCAAACAAATGCTTTGCTATGTATCGAAAAAAATCGACGGCTCAGTAGTTGCCATTAAGGCTATTTATGGGTGATTCTCCCTTAGCTTTTTTATTAATAAAACGTATATTATGCGCACAAGTGCGTTTTATATGGCGGTCCTCCTTTTCTTCGCGGATATTATCGTCCGTCTTCGGACATCTAATGTTATCGATTACGTATTAGGATGAAATATATTGTCCTTCGTTGTATTTATAGAAATAAAAAAATATTATTACATTTTGCATAAAGAAATGTTCTTGCATCACAATGATTTATTTTATTTCTTTGTATTCAATTTAATAATAATCCACTGTGCTAATATAAAAAGCTAATCCACTGTGTCTCAAAGGCCTATATATATATATATATATATAAATATATATATATATATATATATATATATATATATATATATATATATATATATATATATATATATATATATATATATATATATATATATATATATATATATATATATATATATATATATATATATATATATATATATATATATATGCCTTTATATATATGTATTTATATGTAATGTAAATCACAATTATATAAATTATTCCAAGAAAATTAGCGATTGAAATGCTTACAATTTGTAATATCAATAAGTACATAAGATGTAGAAATAAAAGCTATGATTTGTAAGCAAAGTTTTTTAATATTTTTGTTTTTCAGACTTGACACATGTATCAGGTAGATCTGTTTACTTCATACTTGCGGCAAGCAGTTATGCAAACATGAGTATTGATACGGGAACTTTGTGACAGGAAAACAAAAGTATTCATACGTACAATAACGAAAATCACTTATATTATATGTATTCTTTTTTTTGATATCGTATAAATTGTTAGTAACTTATGTATATATTTTTAATTTTTACTATACGTACATTAAGTGTAATAAAAAGTGTAAAAGGTTAAATTAAAGAGATCATTAGGCATTTATGTATTTTTATTTTAAATATATATTGCCTTTTTAAATTGTGTTAAGCAGGTAAAAAGACCCTAATAAGTTATACTTTGAATTATATATATTTTTTTCTATTGTATTAATACTGAATTATCTGGCTATTACGTAATATTAAATTTAAAGTCAAATAATTCGATTTGATTCATCAATGATTCGATTCAATTCATCAATTACGAAAATAAGCTTAATTTGTTAAACATCAAATAGTACATCGAGATAAACCGACGTAAGAAACTAGGCATTACTTTTTACACGTCAATATGTAATTTTGTTTTTGATGCTAATAATAATATTTTAACACATAATCACAAAAGTCTAGTAACCTCACTATGTTTGCTTCTATGTTAGATTTATTGATGTTTTTCTTTTCGAGGCAGAACTTTTCAATCCCCCGTAATGTTTGCGTAAGAGCTAACAGACGTTATTTGAAAGCTACATGTTAATAGCAATATTTTCTCTCACCACAAGTACTTAGACATATTTTCAAAAATTTAATGTCGTGAGTGTAGTCAAATATGACACTTCTATTTAAAATAATTAATTACATCTTTTGTTATATTGTGGGGTATCTCGTATTCTATTAATCTACTTATATTATTTATATGTACTACTGTGACCGTATAAATTGTAGTAAATTACAAAAATATGTTTATTTATTGACATTTAATCAACAAGCTGAATTAATTTAATCTGTAATGTTCATTTCTAACTGAAGAGGTGTTAAGATTATATACATATACTGTATACATTATATATTTGTACTATTTTTCATATAATATACTATTTTGCATAAAAATACACTTCTCACCCAATCATGAAGTTTATTACACCTCACGAGTTAATACGCTGCGTCTGACGATTGTTACAAAAGAGAGCTAACAGGGGCGAAAATTAAAATGTATTTATTCGAACGGCATAAAAAGCCAATATGAGTGGCAATAAAAAGAGGATGCAGTGAGAAATAATAAAAGATAACCTCTGGAGTGAATGGAAGAGCTCTTGTAAAGAATGTTTGCGTAGTGGATAAGACGCGATCAAGGGGACACCTCCCTCGTCGTGGGCAGGAGGAATTAAAATCTTTTCACAATGTTTCACAGTAGATATAGCTCTAGTGATTCTAACAATACATGTCAAATTTGACTTATTTGTTTTTCTGTTTAGATATTTGATTTTTTTTGCTTTCATTACGCATCGCAGTAGTGGCTCAGCGACATTGTTTGACCGTACATGTGACGGTTGTATTTTTAAATTTCAGTCGTGGTAAATAAATTAAATTTTATCGTTTTTTCTTTGGTAATATTAGACTCATAACATTAGTTTCCTTTTGCTTATCTTTGTAAATCCTGGAAACAGCGTGAAGCTAAAAAAACTAATCTTATAATAAATACGTGTGTGTACAATTTTTTTTTAAATTTAAATGATCAAATTCATATGAATTGAAAATATTTTTTTTCTGCTTTTTTACCTTCACACTATATCCTGCACATAGCAGGGTAGGCAGAAGGAATGTTTTAAAAATGTAATTAAATCAACATTTCTATAACGATCAGAACTTTATTCTCAAATCGCGGCGTAGGTACATATGTGTCTTATTAACAAGGCACTTTAGACAGCACCTCATTTCTAATTCAGAGTTGTTCTCTCGGTGCGACATTAAGTCGTTACGACCCCTTGAGCCACGATCGAGCACAGAACATAGGAACAAAAACAATACTTATACCAAAACAAATATTTTGATTTATTTATAATTACTTAATATTTTATTTACTGGTATAACTTAAAATGTAAAACGAACTTAAAAGCTTCATGATAAGTATTTGGCATGGTTCAGCAAATGTTACAAACACTACCGTGTAAATCGATTATTTGTATACAAAAGAAATAAGCTTTACTGCTTAGAACATTCTAGCCTTGCGAAATATATAAATAAACATATGTAAATGTGTTTTAAACATTTATCTTTATTATTTTTAATAACAGTAATAAATTATATGTTAATGCCTAAATATTAAAATATAAATTAATGATTCAAATTTGGCATAATTTGGCAAAATAGTACAAAATCTTAGTATAAAGATTACTTGAATATTAACTAAGAAATTTTACCTTGATAACATTTCTATTTATTTCTGTTCATTAAACGCAAGCGGTGGTATTACGCAGTGTTGTAACTTCATTTCTGTAAGTCTCGTTTCATGAGTAGATTACAAGTAATTAATTTATAAGAATACGGCTGCCAGGAGGTATTACCTGCTGTGTTATGAGGGTCCAAATTGTTCTAATATGTGAAAATTGGATGCTCTTGGATTGGATGATGACAAAAAATTACCTTAAACTAATTTTTTTAAACAATTCTGATTAAGCAGTTTATTATTAGATAGTAGTGTATATGAAACACGTTCATAGAAATATAATAAATTCTAATATATATTATACATTATACATACTTTATATTTATCTACTTTTTGCAAAACAAATATTACGCAAATAAACCAATGTTTGTGTGTTTCTATTGGTAAAAGATTAGTTTAAATTGCATTTGGTTGTTAATTTTTACAAGTATATTATATTATATTATTTAACAGGCGTGATTTAATCTTCGTAACGAAATGGCATCATCGCGCTTTCTCACACAAGCTGTTACTTTTAATGTTATTCGGTTTAGAATTAATGATTTTATTGCTACAATTACCAGTTATTGTGGTAAGTATTTGAAATTCAAAATGGTGCAATCAAAGAGTGTAATAAAATGTAATTTTATGTTGTTATTAAAGAATAATACCACAAATGTAGTACTAGTACAAATATTATTAATCGTCTTCAGAATGCAGAATGCTAAAAAGTGGAATGTAGGTCAAGATTCAAGTCTGAAGATGTCTTAATAGTATAATAAAAACTACTTGCTTCTTACTAAACGATATGCTAATATATGTACATAATCTATATCTATGAACATTAAATGTAACATTTGATTTGATTTAAAATAATTTTCAGTTTCGATCAGAATGTTTTAAAAGTAAAATCTTTTAAAATTTATATATAATATGTTAGTATATATGTATAATAATATGTCAAGAATGGTAGCAATCATTCCCCATGTAGATGCCAAAGACATTTTACCTGTGAAACTTCCCAAGACTCAAGGGACCGATTAAACGTGTAAAAGTAAGAATTACAAAGTGGCAGAGAAAAGCAACCAGTTAGCACGTAGCGCGAAATTGCCAAACGTTTGGAGAAATAACGATTTAGTATTGATGTTTTAGATTCAGTAAAATTTTCCTCGTGAATGTTGTTTAACAAGACAATAGCTAGTTTGATAGCATTCGTTTTTATTGATTGGTCTGAATATTAATGAGATTTTCTGATTACTTTATAGATTTTTATAAACCAAAACGATAGATATTAATTATTAATTATATTATAAATTATTTTATCATGAGTAAAACTTTTGCAAGTTTTTAATAGTCTATTAAAAGTTCTCTAGTTTTTCATATATTGTGTATAAAGTGATTTTTTTATTTTATTCATACGTTTTTAAAATATGACTGATTTAAAAGGATATAGCACGATATTAATTAATATTTTGTTGTATTGTTGTGTATCTTTTTTAATAACTTTACCGATAGGGCTAGTGAGAACATTAGTACTATTGACTTTTTAATCATTTTTATTTTCAAATAATTGCTTTTTTCTTGTTTTCAAAAATGATACTATAATTTCTAACCACCGTAATTTAAAATGAATTAATGGATGTTGTTTGTAAAGAGTGATTAAAATAATTAAAACTCCCATTATAAGAGCAGTCAGATCGATCTCAACGGAGACATTAGTGTTTTACTAGTACTACCCGTGTTGTGACGGAACGTAAAGACACTAAAAAGGGAATATAATTATTTTATGATAGACACATAGATTAAATATAAGGAATATTTATGCTTGTGATCTGGCTTTGAAGAAAAAATATTGAAAAACTTTTCATATAGAATAAAAAAAATATATACTATATTAGTACCCCATAATAAAATTTGATGTGAATCTATAATTTTTTTTTTTCAATTTATATTTGCAGTTTCTCATTGGTCTTTTTGTCCATTTGTAACGTACTTAGAGTTTGGTAGGCCCACGAAAATCCCTTTATCTCCAAATGGACTTAAGAACTTGCATGTGATTAATTTCAAGATAGTGGATTTAATGTTTAAACATTCTTTTTTTATCTAGTAGGTACGTACTTTGAACAAACTTTTATATTTTAAATTCAAAAATGTTTCACGTACACATTAACACAAGTTGGGACATTCTTAGGCAAATGTTCGCCTTCTTATTACAATAATAATTATCAAGAGTGGCGCTCAGCCGACTTTTAATTGATCCTCGAGGGCGACTCGAAGATAAAACTTATCAACTTTCTCTATTACAGTTTAAGAAAACCGCCACCGTCGTTTTGTTTGGCCGATAGCGCAGTTTTCATTCCTTTGCGAGTGTAATGTGACGTGTAATCTCAATAGGATAAGTAAGAAATATTTGTTGCAAGTTATTTTTAAGAAAAAAATGATTCACTTATAAAAATATTCAAGCCAATCGTCAATTAAGCTCGTGAATATATAAGAGTATTAATACTAAAACAATGACCATAAAATATATTTACATAATATTCTATACCAATGAGTAGGTATTAATTTCAACAATATCGTATAAAATATATAGTATATAAATATAAGGTCATAAAGTTTACGCAAACAAAATTTCTGTACGTACTAAATTATAAGTTTGGTTATTGAAGAAGAAACAATATTATTTACTATGTATTATATTATGTGCTATTTGTATAACTGTAGAAAAATATAGGAGAAACTATAACAAATGATTAAATATTTAAATATTATATTAATATCGATTTACTTTTATTACCTTAAACAATAACAGGCGCCGAATTATAATAAAACGTTTAGTGTAAACGAAACAACAAACTTCCATATTTTATTACGATCGTAATCGTAAACCGTTCTGCATCCCGCGTAAAAGTTGCGTCTTCTCCGTCTTCGCTCCCCTTTACAGAGATTTCATTATGGAATTAAACTAAAACTTAGATAATACAACAAATTCTAACGGCGTAATTTGTATCTTCCCTTTTATTCATTAAAATATATTTATTAAATTAACTTTAATAATCAATTCAGTTAACAATATGTTTATTTTTATAATTGTATATATGTAATTTTTTGATCTATTGATTTATAGACAAAGAAAATGTTTTACCTGAAGATGTAGATGGAAGATGGTAAGAAATTAGAATGTCAATTTTTTTACCTACACGCTATGCCTTGCATATGGCTGGGTACACCTTTCCTTGCTTTTAAGCTTTCAAGCCAATGTGGCGAAACTCAACGCTGATACGATATAATAAATTCAATTTAAATAATTTTATTTAAAATAATATGTTATTATTTTTTCCAGGTTTTAATTTTTATATTTAATTTATTTATTGTCCCATCATTCTATAGGTAATAGGGATTATAACTATAATTATAATTGGAGAAATTTACAAAATAAAAAATGTTATGTAATTTATTCCTCATTCTTTTTGGAAGAAAACAAATAAATTACATCGTTAATAGTTAAGCAAGAAATCGGGAGAGAGTTAGACAATTAGAGGTGCTTCTTGTAAATTTATGTGTTTACGTTCAGAGCATCTTGCAACGGTGCGTCGATTTATTTGCAATAAATTATCAGAGATCGTTACTTAAAGTACTAATCGTGATATTTGTATGTAGTTAGCACACATTTACAGACATTATCTTCTATTATAATTGTGTTTTATTTTTTAACAATAAGTTTTTATATTAATACAACTAGCGTTATTTATTATATTATATAAAGATAAACATTTTATTTATGTTTAAAAATTATAAGAAAAATAAGATTATTTCGTTACTATCAAAATTCGTTACTCTATAACCGACGCATCGTTGCGTGTATCCAGAACGTATGATATGATAACAGGTGTTTCAACGTATCCACTGTTTACTTAGACCTATTGAAACGCGGTTTCAACCAATTTATCTTTTCCGAGCACACCGCACATCTCGGCCAAGCAGATAGTGAAGCAAAACACAAACGTTGACTCGGACCGGACGCGCCGGAACGTGACAATTGACAGCTAAGCCGCTACCGGGCAAGGAACGTTTTACTCCTTTTGGTCCACATTCGCACATTGCGCCGCCGGTTTCTGACGACGTTATTTTTTAATCAAATATATCCGGAACGGGTGATAGACGAAAGGGTCGCAGTAATGAAAAACTAAAAGGAAAAAGTAGCCTTTTAAGCAAATAGAGACGAGACGAAGTTGATTGGTTTTGTTAGCGAGCCTGTTGATTGGCACGGACGTAAACAATTGGCTCCAGTGTTTAAGTTGAAAGGACAATTGAAACTCAACGATACTGGTACATCCAGTACCGGTTATCGCGGTTTGTTTTCGGTATACCGATGATGCTCGACAACTAGTTTTAAAAAATAAACTTTAGTGTTGACACTGCTCAGTTCACGCGTTAAATATTACTATAAAAATTTTGACATTTATGCAGAACATGTTTTTTTAAATGAAAATATATTTTATTATAAGAAAAAATTTAAGAGGGAGTTTTTGGGCATCATCGCACAAGAACTACATAAATTGTCGTAAATATTCACGGTGAGTAGCCTTGAGGCAATAAATCAGTGATCCTCAGCCGCTATCATGAGTCCATTAGAGGTTCGGGCCACCCGGGAAATGTTTTTGATAATATCTATGTTTTTCTTAGTACAATACATTCATAGCATCTATTTGAATATTATAAAGGAAGATAAAGATTATAATTTACAACAATAAGTAAAATAAGAAATAAGTAAAACGTTGATTGTAGAGATTTTACCTTTTAGAAATTAATTTTTTTTGTTTATTTAAGATTGATTCTATTATGGTAATAAATGTGTGTGTTACAGTGAGGTTTAGGGAAATTCATTGCTTTTTCCCAAGACAAAACACGGCGTTAAGTTTTGTCACTCAACATACAATGACCCGAATTGGTAAATTAAATTAAATTAATTATTTGACGTTCAAAAAATGAAGCTTGTACTTCTTATTTTGAATAAAATTGTTTTGACTTTGACTTTGACTTTGACTTTGAATATATTGATGTGAAAAATTATATAATTATAATTTATAACTAACGTAGAAGTTATTAGATAAATATCTAATTTTAATGTAGTTTGTGATTATTAAACGAAAATACAAATATTTATTATCTGCGTAATAGGTAATTGGACCTATTTTACGCGCTGTTACTGGATGATGATGATCATTGTTGTCGTTGTCGCCCATTTCCGAAGATTAATGAAATAAAATATTTTTACTACATAAAGCGGAGAACGGAGTCTCTCGACACTAGGATTTCTCTGCTTATTTCGCTTTTATTGCTCTTTTTAAGAAATAGAGCTTATAGCTCAACAGAAAAACAAAAATAAACACAACATACATATACAATAACGAACATTAAATAAATAAGAATAATTAATAGGCATTTTCATATAATATTGTTGTATCAAATATGCGCACTCGTCGACTTGAATAAATTTAAGCGGTCCGAGAATTTTTGGGACTCATTACGTAGTATTTATGTGAGGAGATAAAAATATTAGGGACACGCTTAATCGGTAACGGATGAACAAAATACCCTTGTCCCTTTTAAATTTCTGTTTTATAAAGTTTTAATTTTATTTTTAATATAAGCTTTTGAAACAATTATTTATTGTTAAACACATTTGTATAGAAATATTGTTATATTTGTAATTTACAAAAATATATATATATTATCGAATCATGTATAAATTTAAGCTTTTAAATGAATATTAATAAAACTCTTAGATTCGAACCACAACAAAGAGATGATATAACTATAACTAAAATATTGCTCAATTGCGAGTTGAACTGCGCAATTTGACAATTGTAGATCAACGGGAAGTACAAGTACTAAGATGACAAGCTTAAATATGACGGGGTATGCTAGTGCATACAAAGGTAGACATTTGCATGAAATAATATATATAAGTTTCTAACAGGTTTTTCTGTGATATATCTATAAAGTTCGTAATTTAAACCTTTTCCTTAATGTATGGTGCATATGGACGTAATTAATAAAGACTTGCCAATTATATAGCTCTGGGTCGAGGGGAGTTTAATATTGAATAAGTTTAATTATGCGATGAATTTCATACAAAAAGCGAAAAAAATTGATCATAAGAATTAATATTTGCATTGGCCAAAAAATTTTATCTCTTATTTAAGATTCAGAAGTCCTAGATATTTAATATAAGTCTCAATTTTGTAAATACACGTTATATTGAGAAAAATAAACTAACAGACGGACAAACAGGGAAGGCGGTAAAGCGATCCTCTAAGGGTTTATATTCTATGTTTTGTTTTTAAGGTACAGAACCCTAAAAAATAACACCTCATTAAGTTTCCGAAGAATGACATTTATCAAAACAACCAAGAAGCGAGGTCGTGTCCAGGACAGTTTTAAATACTTAAATTAATTTCCCCTGATTTTTCTTTAAGAAGTTGTAACTCTCCAAGTGGGGATAATGCGATGATATATAAAAAAGGTCCCCGTGAGCCGAGCCCTAATAAATTATACCCTCGATAACAATAGGATTTTTTTAGGGCCCTTTTGTTACAACTTTTGATATCACCTGAAAGTATTTGAAAGTTAAATGTATATCAAAATTTTGTACTGGCATCTTATATGTATACAAGTATCTAGTATATTAATAGTAGTTACATAGTTATTCCATCCCTAGTATAAGAAGATCTTGAAGAATATGAAGAAGCGAGAATATTCCATAAAATCTGGTCAAATAAGTACATTTACTATTTTTTTTCTTAATATTTTTGTTTTCAAGAGTCACAAATTTAACTCTTATTAGATTTAAATTATTGATATTAAATTTAAAATTTCTCTTGACCTACGCAATAATATCGACCGCTGAATTTTACCTCTCCATTTTCAATGGAACCCTACGTCGCTATTAAAATATGATAATCATTTTCTAAAATAAAACATATGTGTTTAGGTTAAAAAGTGATATAATAAGTGTAATAAAAAAAGTGATTTATCAAATTATGTTCAATGTACATTGCAGTAAATACTACGAAAAATAGTAAGTAGCCTCAACTACTTACGTAACGCAGTTCGTTTTCACGAACGATAAAAAATAAAGCCCTAATATCGTTTAATGTGCCTTTAGGGAGTGACTGGTCAAAGAGAAAAATTCGCCGAACATATGGTAGGGTTGCTAACATATGTATAGTAATAAATGGGTTTATAGATTTTATTTACATTTACATTAAAAATGATCCTTGATACAGTAAGTGACTTATAGTTAATAATGTAAAGAATTAAATAACATGTTTTTCTGTGTTCATAAAACTTATATGTTACATGATATGTCAAACTTTTGTCAAATACACTGTAAATAAATATTGGAAAAAAAGGAAATTGTTTAAAAATTAATTCAAATTCAAATAATTGTATTGAAATTATGAATATATGATTAATTTTTTGAAGTTCATAAACATTACCACCAGTTAATTAAAACTAAACTTAATTCCTCAGACTAACTAAAGTTAATTCCTCAGACTTGAGAAGAACGGACGCAAAAACCTCAGCGAGACAATTTTTTTTAAATAGTCACAGAATTTAACACTAATTCATTTTTGACAACGATAATAACAATTAAAATAAAATATTCCTTACATTATGGTTTACTGCCAGCCCTAAACAATAAAATGGTCAATGCGACCAATTTATATCGCAATAATCCGCGCGGACATTACGTATCCGATATTATCGGCGCCCGAGGTAAGCGCTAGTTTGAGGACAAAAAACGACACTCATTTATACGGCCACTTCTTGTGACAGGCCATCGCCTCCCCTCTGCACATTACTGATTTTGTTCTTACTTTTGTGATAACTAATAGGCTAAAATAGTTTAAATGTAACAGGTGATATATTTTGTTATATATTTAGTAAATACCGTTTTTTATAAATTCGCAATGTAGTTTATTGATTTTACGAGTTTTACCTTATTTAATAGGGATGATAAAATGCTCTGCCTCCCAAATAACACCTAACGTAATAAGTAGGTACTATAATACAAATTATGAGAGGCGGTGTTGGTTTTGATCATTTTAGTTTCTTGAATTCTTCTTAAAATACATTTACAATATAAAAAAAACCCTTTCTAAGGTGGCACAGAGGTCCATACCATCGGTAGGTAGGGTTTTAGGTTCGGCGCCGCCTCATGCAATGCTGCTCTGCATCCAACAGCTAAGCGATAACTACTTAAAGGATTGGTCGAAGTTTTTTACATTAAACCGAGAACTAAAACTACAAATTAGCTTTTCGCTTCATTCCGCATATGGCGGCATATGGTCGGAGGAAGGAACCATACGAAGCTAGTGTTAAGACACTCCATTGCTTAGTCCCTGCTTTTCGCCGTCCCCACTATATTCTAATATTTAAATATTTTTATATTTTCATCTTCAAGATTATGATGTGAGATAAAAATGTTAATAAGAACTGCATGGCTCACCACTTAGTCTACTAGGATATAAGGTCTATTGGAAACAAATATATCAATGATACCGATAGACCGATCAATAAAAGAATTCTCGTAGAGCAAGCCCATATCGAAAAGCATTTTACTGGTGTATATCTGGTGGTGTATATCGGGGCCACTTTGTTTGCCAAAAAAATATATATAATATACATGTATGCAAATACTCACCATTAGCAAAATGAGAACAAGATAACTAGATACTATATGTCTCAGGGATTCTCTAGAACGCCTACCCAAGGTGGCATAATCGACATCTTTCATTATATATATCTGATATCTTTGCAATCGTTTTATAGACAAAACCTTCCGTTTCCCTGTATTGATCTTCGATCTGTAACCTAAAAATTATCAGAAATCAGTGTTATAAAAATTATCAGAAATCAGTGTTTTACATCTATCTACTGGGGGTTATTGGAATCTACCATACACCTCGCTCTTCCTTTCTTGTTGGTATATATACATATGTGAATAATTGATGCATAGAGTTTTCGTCAATTTTACGGCAGTACTAAGGATTCACTAAATTACTCAATAATAGATAAGATTATTTATCTTTTTATGATTATTATTACAATAATTACTAAATTATTTCCTTTAATCAACCAGTTTAACCCAAACATGCTATTACAAGTACCTATTATATCTGTTTTATTTTAATTGACGTTACTATTATTTACCCGTTCGCCTTATTTATAAAGTGCTGGATGCTTTATGATAAAGCGTGTTTTAACCAAACTATATAATATAAATATGTCTTATATTATTTTTATTCCTAATTCATTAATTTTATTTGTAACTCATTTTAGTGTTCAATTAGATAATTGATAAGCTTTTAAAAATATCGTTGAGATGACAAAAGGATAATTCTGCGCTTGGTCAAATAAAGTTTCAGTCGTGAAATAAAATGCTTTTTCCTTTTATCGTGATCACAAACATGGCTCTGCGCATTGTGATGTAATTGAAAAATCAGTGCCTCGAACTACATTCAGCGTTTCTATCTATTATTCAGTTGACAATCAAGTGAAATTCCGAAAAACGAAGTGAAAAACATTCGCCTGTTGTTTCTCCACGATGTGATGTATTAAAAATTCACGGACTTAATCGTACCGATGACCAAACAAAAGCGTTCAAATTGCAACGAATCACGATAGTTCACTATTTATCTGATCAATTACTTAAATCTTTTGTACGGAAATACATGTTTTAAAAATATTTTTCTAAAAGCTTTAATTAAGTGCTGACTGCACTAGGGATTTTATCTATACAGTTACTAAGTAAATTGAAATAATACTTGCCACTTGGTGGTAACCAAATTTATATGTTATTAAGATAATATTTCTATATTATCTTAAAAATGAATGCAATTGCTGGAATCAGTGTTACACGAGTAGGTACATAATACAAATGATTGTCAAAATATAATAATGTTATTTTATTTATAACATATCTTTATTCATCGACACACTAATAATTAATATTTATAATAAAGAATGAAATACGGAATTCACTTTTTATATATATTATTCCTAATGTCTTATGTATCTCGTGAATTGTAACTTTGGCTTCATGAAGTCTTTCTCGTGAGAAAACAATAAGTGATACTGAATTGAATTTTATGCATACAATAAACTGTATATGCTTGATAATGCTGTACTGTAGCGAAAGCACTATAAGATGAAAATAAAGATTCCTTTGATATTTTCCTTAGCCATATGCGGGTGCACCGTTCCCTTCATCACTAGGGGAAAATCTGCGGACTCATCAAAACAATAAACAAAGTATCGGAACCCTATTTTATTATGTTATTATGCACGCCGCTCTATGATTTACGCTGCACAATACATGAAAAATCAATGTTTATCTAAAATATTATTAATTAATTGTTTTTTTTTTAATATTAATACATAAACAATTAGTTTATTAATTTTGTTATATAATTTTTACCACTTGATTGTATTATTTAAAGTTAAATTTTGTAAAAGTATTTCAATATTTCACTTTTACATTTATTTTTATTACCTATTTTGTTTCATTTTGTGAATAACTTAAGCGAAGATAGTTAAGCAAACCTTTATAGTTACAATCAATTTTTAATCTTGTAAATTAATATTTACTATAAGTACTTACACAAATGTGTGTGTCCCACACATGCATATTGCATTTCTAATAATTAATATGGAAGGACCAAGTAGAATTTTTGGATACCATAAGATTATCAATCAAGAGGCATTTGCCGGTACAAATTTATCACAAGCGTCTTATTGTGACGCCCGCGCCGGATAACACAATATCCATCGGATATCCTGAGGGGAGCTCAACATCATATTTTTATCATCATTACGTCAAATTTAGGCTACATTTATAAGGATAAGACTTATGAGGCCACTAGTTGAGTAAACGGAGCAATGTCAAATATGAAGATAAAGATCACCTTATAGAACGTATAGTACATACATACGTATTGAAATGTACTTGTAACCTTATAGTAAGAAACCAAATGATTTTTTTATAAATTATTACACATTTTTTTTTCTAGTCATTTTCATTTATTTATTTATTTTTTCTTATCATCAATCAAAATCAAATCATCAACATCGTTATAAGAAAATATCGTTCATGTCAATCATGGGAAAACAAAACAAGTTAAAAAAGATACGGACAAAGTATTCTTGAATGATAAATTAAATAACCAAAATATTACAAAAAATAACTATATGGAATTGCATCAATTCAATAATAAAGACTTTTTTAAATACATTTTCTCCAAAACATGTCTATGTTATGACTCTCCTGTTATTTTGATGTCTAAGTTCGCGATATTTTTAACGGGGCCCTGCATCTCATTGGCTGATTAATGATTGCATAGTCAGCTAGCGAGTTCAAAAAACAGAATTTTTAAACGTTCACAGTAAAACTGTTATATTTTGACTAAATTTACGTGCATATTAAATAGTTGGAAAGGAATATGGGTAAGTAACATAACAATCATGATGCTGTGCCATTAGATAATTAAAATTATGAAACATATCGAAAGGTTTATTCAATAAATATTAGATTCTCATACCCTACAAGTCATACTCTGAACATATTCAGAAAATGTAGGGGACATTTTCTGTTTCTTTTTTAATTATATTTACTTTATCTTAACTACAAATTATAGCTACACGCTTTATCTCGTGCTCAAGGAACTTAGTGTTACGACACTCCGTTCACCGCTATCCTCCTTTCGAGATATTGTTGCGATTAGTGAATTAATTAATGACATATAAGTAAGTATCTAAGTAATTTAAAGAATTTTCATCAATCCATTAAAAAACTTTTATGTGAAACAAGTTAAATGTTTATTTTTATTTAGTTATTAAGAAGCCAACATAGTATACAGTTTATTTGTTTTTACCATTTTAATTTTACACTCTTTTTAACTTTCACATATAGTAATATAAAAAAATATTGTACACCATACTTAAAAGCTAAGTTAACATGTAAAACACAATATTCATCCAAAATTTGAATTTAAACTATGTTATAAAGATAAAATATATATAAAGTAAATGCAAGCAGAAATAAAAATGTAAAATAAAAGATATTACAAATGTGAAAGCTACAAATTAAAATATAATTTCAATTACTAACTTCCTTATAGTAAAAAGATTATTTCCAAAAACCTACACCAACAACAGCTACCACAATAAAAGCTAAAAAAGAAAAAACTAAAAGAATTTCTAAATAAAAAAACAAAAATTAATTTGTAAAAAGTATTAAATAAGAGTTGATTCAAGATTTTTAACTGGTGCATGTATAACACAATGAAAAAATATATCGCGGCGCAGAGGCATAGCGTCTACCTACAAACGTGACGGTTCGTAAGTTTGATTTCGACTCGGGGAAGATGGATTTTTCTATTTCCATTTCTTCGCGCTGCCATCTAGGCAAAGCGCGGAATGCCGTATTGGGTGGAGGAACTCAATAGAGTTCCTCCACTTAATACGCAATGCTCCGAAAAAGGCGGAAAGAACGGAGAAAGCAGGGACAAAGCATCGGAGTGTCTTAATTCACCCAGTATTAAGACACTCCGATGGTCCCTATGGTTCCTGCGGTTCCCTCTGCCTACACTGCCATGTGCGAGCAAGCGTGAAGCTATAAAAAAGAGACAATAAACTTAATTAAAAATATATATTATTCTTTACATAATATATAGATTATTTCAAAAAATATACTAATTATATATTTCTTAAATATAATATGAAATGTAAATGTAATATATAATACGATTTACAAGTTACCTTTTATAAAATAATATTAGAAACGCATAAAATGTATTTAAAAAATAAAACAATGTACATAGTTTTATATAGTAACATAAATTTATGAGAAATTTTACATAGTAATATAACCAGTTACAAGAAACACATGAATTATTTTATTAAATTAAATAAATGAGCATGCCGCTGTTACTAAATGTATTTAAGATTTTTTGTGAATTATTAATAAAATATAATATTTTAAATATATATACTTATTTAATACAGTATTTTACTATTTAGTGAATAGTAATTAGAAACATTAATTGAATCAAATATTTTGTGTATTTTATTTGATAATACAATACAAATTACTTACTCTTTTAATCACTAAAACACTGAACACTTTAAAGCAAGGAATTATTATTACGTTTTTATATGTTATTAAATAATTTTTATTTAATTCTTTTCCCCAGTAACAATTGCTACTTAAAAGTAAACTTCTTAAATATATCCTTCACTACGTACCAATCAATCGTCTAGAAAGTTGAGTCGATCAATAAGCGAATTGCCATATCCTGTACAATACGGCCATTTTAAAATACCAATTTTTCGCTCAAATTCCATTTATTCAAATGCTATTCTAAAATTAGACGTGTTACATGGAATCGTCTCTCTCAAGAGTCCATGCCTTAAGCTACGAAGGAGGTGTAGTAGGCGTGTTAACATTTGACCACGCCTACGCAATGGGCGTGTTCATCTATACAGATATTAAAAATAATATACATTTATTATACGTAGTATAGGTTATCTTTTGTCACTAATAAAACCTTTACGATTTGTAAAATGCACACAATGATTTGAACTATGTTCTTGTAACAATCGTAATTATGAAAACTGAATTACAGAGTGATATTTTATTAAAAATATGAAATGCTCATAATAAATGACGAAACTATCGTTTAACTAACTTCTTTGTTTTGTATATAGGTATAACGTACTTATAAATACCTATAAAACGTAAAGCGTACCTACCTAAAACTAAAATTTTAGAAATTCCCAAATAAATGTGCATATTCTCAACGATTCAGTAATATAAAATTTCCAATATTTATTTTATATTTCTTTATATCAACCAAATAATGGTTTTATTTTTACTATATTAATAATACATCCAATAAAATAATACTTCTTTCCAAGATATTGTGTGTCATATGTTCTATGACGGTCTACGTAATGAACGTAAAGCTCAAAATTGAGGCGGGGCTTTTGTACGGCACGACTTTCCCGCTACTGCGCTAAAAATTAAACCAGCACCCTGAAATCCATTTATCAAAGAACCTTCCCACTGTATACTTACTCCCTGTATACTTCCAAAATATAACAAGGTGAGAGGAGTGGAGGAGCTAAATATATTTTGGACAAGTCTGTAAGAAAATGCATGAAAGTGAGGGATGAAAAGGAATTCGACAGGATGTATTACGTAACGTCAGTTAAGCGCCGGCCGTGTAGGAGAGAGCACGTTCGGTTCAGTCTCTTAAGTACACAATAAACAACAACAACGTGTTTAGATTCGTAAACAACGAAAACTTGGGAAGTTTTCATCGAAGTAAAGGTGAGATTCGTTTCTATGAACACATTGTTTACTATATTCTGTTAAGTAATTTATTATATAGTAAAAATTTTGTGTATTTCATTTTTACTAGAGCACCAATATTTATATTTATTTTTAAAACATTTATATTGATAGTTATAACAACTTTTTATTATGTTTTCTATAATTTTGTTTATTTTTAATAAATAAATTCAAAAAGAAACAATTATTTAAATAAATTATTTATTTTGAATACTGCCTTATCTGACAATATTTTAAGTTTCTTAACTCTTATCGTGCTTTGAATTTAAATTCGTTAGCTTAAATTAATTATTAATAAAATTAAAACGCGTTTATAAACAATTTTGGAACGATATATAGCAGAATTATGTGTGCATTAATTTGATATGTAAGTATATTATGTTTTGCCGTATAAGTTAATGTAATTCATTTTATTTTTTGTTTTACAATTAAACACGCACTAAAAACTAAAATATTCAACAATACATGGATATTTTAAAGTTGGGTCTACTTATTTAAATAAATTATATTATATTATTATTCGTAGAAGTAAACTAGCGAAAAAAATATTTTAATATCGTTTATTCTTTATTTTACTTATATAGGTTTCTTTATATTGTTGTATTTAATTAAATGTTGACTATTAGTTAGCTTACTACTATGAATTATTTCGTTAAAGCTAACTTTCAAAAACCATATTGTAACAAATATATTATTACACTACAATAGTACGTACAAAATATATTCTATTACAATTATTACAATAGAAATTAAGAATTTTAAAAATTCAATGTCTACGTTAAATTTATAGTTCTTAATATATGAAAAATATACAATATAAAATAAATAATAAAATATAGTTAACAAAATGAGTGGATTATCTCTAAAAACTTATTTACAACTAGCAGATTCTCGCAATTTTGTTAACTTGGACCTAATGTCATACTTGTCATCTGCTTTCCATTTACCGATTTATTGTAATAGAACTAATTTGTTTCTACTGTAGCATGTAAATATTTTTCAATTGTATCGTACAAATGATAAAATTTTCATTTTTATTTTCACATAATATTAAAATATTCATAACTCTGACATTTTTTTTAACATCGCAGTTTCCATAAACATCATGTATGTGTTTGTGGTTTTCCAGATTTTTTTTTATGTTCTCATACCAAGCTGCGGTTTCTGTATACGAGGGTCAAAGTGAAAGTTCTTAGAAAATCAAAAATAGCGTCCATTTACATCAATATGTCGCTGCATTCGATGGAACCATTGAGAAAAGCACCTTGCCCACTCGGCCTTAGGGGTCTCTTCAACGGCGTTTTGAAACGCAGCCACTGCTTCTTCGGCGTCCATAAAATGTTTTCCTCGAAGTTTTTCTTTTATTTTCGGGAATAAATAAAAATCGCAGGGTGCGAGGTCGGGGCTATACGGCGGGTGACCCAGTAATTCCACGTCTAAGGTCGCCAAATAGTCGATCGTTTGCCTGGCGGTGTGCGACGAGGCATTGTCGTGATGAAGGAGGATCCTGCTGCGAGGTCGTTTCTCTCGAACTTTTTCCAAGACAAGTGGCAAACAGTTGTTAGTGTACCACTCTGCATTAACCGTTTTCTGATCCTCTAAGACAACTGTCGCGTAATGACCTGTCTTTCCGAAGAACGAGGCCACCATCTTTTTTCCAACACTTCGACCTCTCTTCACTTTAGTTGGCAACTCTTCGGGAGGAAACACCCACTGAGCAAACTGTATTTTGGTTTCCGGATCATAACAGTAAATCCAGCTTTCGTCACCCGTTAGTATGTCGAACACAGCATTTGAGTCACCTCCGTTAAATTTTTGGATCATTTCTCGCCACCAATCAACACGGCGGAGTTTTTGAGCCTCGGTCAAATTATGCGGTATCCAGCGGGCACAAAGCTTCCTGACCGCTAAATGTTCATAGAGGATTTTGTGCACTTGACTCATACCTATGCCTAGACTTGTCCGAATCTGCTGCTAGGTCACTCTTTTGTCAGTCTCTATCATACGCCGCACAACACTGATATTATCTTCAGTCGTCGCTGTAGAAAGCCGTTCCTCACGCAAATCATCGGTGAGATTAATTCGACCACGTTTGAATTCATTAAACCAGTTGTAAACTGTGGCACGAGATGGGGCTTCATCGTGAAAAGCCAATCGAAGTCTATCATAACTTTCTTGTTGACTTATATGACATCGAATGTCATAAAAAATTATTGCACGAAAATTTTCTCGGCTTAAATTCATTCTGACGTGCACAGACAATTTTCAATTTGCCGCCAAATCGTAAAACAAATGACAATCGAATGAAATGTATACTCAATATTATTGGTAAAGAGTTCTATTTTCAAAATTTAAACTTATTTTTTTAATATAATGCTTTTAAGTTGCCAGTTCTAAAAACTTTCAGTTTGGCCCTCGTAAAAGCAAAAATTTAAATATAATACCTTCTCCGGGTGGCAATAGAACCCACAACTATAAGCAGACGCTGTCCCACTCCGGATCAATGGGGGTAATCTTAAAAATTATTGAACAGTATTCTAGACCTACTTCTACCTTTATTTAATATAATTTACAAAATTTCCTTATTAAGGAAATGAAAATATTTTTTTACTGTTTTGTTTTAGTACGCGTAGATGTTAAACATGTCTTTATTGTAACCCCATTATAATATACGTATAAAAATTGAAGAACTTTTATAATACAAAATTCTAAAGTATTTAAAGCATCACCCCAGCGCCCCATATTTAGTATAATTTGGGAAGCGCGCTGTTTATTGCTGGAATGCCAAGAGTGAGATGCCATCGTGGGAGTGTTGTGTTGCTTGATTACAGATGATGTCTATAGGTTCAAGTCGCACTTTATTCGTTTAAAAATTAAGGCATTTTCATAAGTTCTACTAGCCTTATAATATGTATATATGTACGTGTATCTTTAATCTTTAAATGTTTTTAACAAAAACATTTAAAGATTAAAGATACACGTTTTAAATTAATGTAATTTTAAATTTATTAAAAATAATAGAATTATGTTGAATTATTTCTTTATGATATAAATTTTATATTACCTATCTAAAGTATATTGCAATAAGCACAATAAATACTAATAATAAACTTATAAAACTATATAAATTCTTATGCCGTAAGTAATATTAAAGAATTGTTTGCAATTTTATTTATAATTTTTTATCTTTAACTTACAATGTAGGTACTCATTTCCGCTTATTTAGTATATTTGACACAAGTAAATAAATGATTTTTAAAATATGCATTTATAGAAAATAAATGGTATATTTAGAAAATATTACTTGTAGCTAATAATTTCTTCTTAAGCAAAGAAAATTACTCTTTCAGAAACGTCTATG
Source organism: Dione vanillae (assembly GCA_037178615.1). Classification (NCBI taxonomy): domain Eukaryota; kingdom Metazoa; phylum Arthropoda; class Insecta; order Lepidoptera; family Nymphalidae; genus Dione; species Dione vanillae. The sequence continues at coordinate 3,343,933 of JAZFAU010000034.1, read as the reverse complement.
CGTATTGTTTTGGTTGCATATCAAATGCACCCCTGTTTACGTCCCCTTGTTTACTGTTTACAGAGAAGGGTGGCAAGGCTGCGCTTGGTAAGCGTTGGTCGAAATGCGTGAAGTGCGTCTGTTATGCGAAAGCTTTAAAATGTTCGAACAGTTGAGCAGAATGATATAAATTTAAATTAATACGTGAATGAAATATTTTAAACATTTAAAATATCTTTTTATTTTGCTATATATTTTACGATTAATATCTTTTTTTATTATATATACTCATATTTAATATAAACAGAAAAAAGATCACTATTTTGTATTCGGTAATCGTTATTCACGTGCAATATGTCTATATTTACAAAGTCTACATTTCGTTTACTGTAATTTATGTACGTGTTTATTATAATTATCTAATACTATGCTTACGCAGTTTAGAGATTAATGATAATAATAATAAATATACTTTATTGCACAACTTAAGTTAAATAGATAAGATTTTAAGGTTAGTGACTCTAAATGCAAGAATTTTGATAGCAACGTTGAACTATATTAGGTATAGTAGATATTTGCCACGTAATTTTTCTTTTTGATATTTATGGAATAACACAACAACATAAAGTTATATTTTAAAAAGTAATTTAGTGTAATTTTTACATACAGGTAATGTAACTCTAATTTTAGTTTTTATCAAGCGCTGTGCTTTTTTGAACACATCTTCTTATTTTTTTCTATTTCTCCTTGTTAGAAAGCGGCTTATAAGTTAACGTCTCAGGAAACGCAGGAAAATCTGTACTCAAAATATCACCTTCATGGGTGACTCTGGAAACCAGAGTAGGTGCAAGTGCAACCAGCTCTTCAAATGGAATATGGTCATGAAAAGCCTCTTGTTTTTAATTGCATGTCATTATTTTAATTACATTATATTTTAACTGTATTTGTTAAGGCTACTGTAGTTTAGTGCAGTACAAATTTAATTTTTTTTAGCATACATTTGTAAATGTATTCATATTAGTGTAAGAGAGCAAAGAAAATGGGTCTCAAGTATCAAGTATATATATAAAAGTATAATATTTCAAATTTAGTTCGTTTGTTCTAATAAGTATAATAATAAAATTTATACATTTTTAGAACAAAAAATTCTAAGATACACACACATCTTCACGCTCTACCCCTAGCGGGGAAGTCAGGGAGAACGGAGCGCCAAACGCTGCGGTCCCTGTACACCTCTTTCACCTCGTTCACTCTCATTGGCCTATTCATAAATGTTCTTCTAGGAGTTCCTATGCTTTTACGTGACCGTCCTTCAGTATCTTCGATACTATGTTTTCGAAAATCAACCGAGGTTTTCCCCAATCTCTCTTTCCACCTTTCATCCATCTAAACACACTCTTCTTCATTATGTGTATCTCTTCGTTGCGGATATCTCCACAGCATTCATATTTCTTTCATTCTTCTTTTGCAATACCCACGTTTCACTGCCATATAACAGCATCGGAACCAGAACTGCATTATTGAACTGCACGGCCAAGCGTGCAGCAACACTGACGTTCTGCCATCTTAACACCGCAGCTAAGGCACCGTTCGTCTGTTATCAGCAGCAATACGTATTTCCACATCCATTTCGTATGTACCATCTCTATATACCATGCTTATCAAATATACTTCATTTACTTGTTCTAATTAAATATATAAAGTATAAGTGTATACTTTTCACATTATTTTTAAGTTATTAAGCTAATTAGTATTTATTTATTATTATTTATTCTTCAAAAATCAAACCTTATAAAATTAATTTCTGGCTGTATATGATCCCAAGTGATAGAAAGCTTCCAACCGTCTTCTCTGTATATTTTTGTATTTCGATCGCGAATCATTCTGGGAATATATTTATTTTCCCTAGCGAGTATATGAGGTTTATCAAACCTAATGTAATGGTTAGGCTTGTTTATGGAGTGCACACACACAGCTGACTTTAATACATTTTTGATATCTGAGATGTGCTCTTTCACTCTAACACCGATGCTTCTCTTTGTCTGACCAATGTAAGATAAGCCACAGTCGCAATCAAGCTTGTATACACCTGCAAGGGAATCTCACTTCTTCTATAGGTGAAGCATTCCCATATTATCGAACTTGGCAGCCTTGCACATTTTTGTTTTGGGTGGGATTTATATTTAAAATAATCTTCAGCAAAAAATAATTGTAATGAAAAAAAAATTAAAATTGTTAAAAAGAATATAACTGTAGCACCAGTTATATTCTTTTTGACTTCTTTATTTTTAGGGTAATGTCTCTGAAAAATAAAAAATGTTGTGGTCCATCTATCCACTCCAGGTCTGTAGTCTTCTAAATCAATATTATCGATTTTTACATTATCTTTGAAATTTGCTGTAATCAAAACCTATAATATCGCGTAATTAATCCCGTTAACCTAGAGTTATAAAATTTGGCAAAAATCTAGAACAAAGAAATCATTCTGAAAATTACAAATTTAAAAATTCCTCAATAATTAATCAATACTAAATACTTTCTAACAATAAAATCATAAAATATATATTGATATGCGGCCATATATACAAATAGAGACAATGTTCCATATGCCATGCTAAAACGAAATTTCTTAATGAATATACGAAATTTTGTTGTCTTAATTATATTACAAGATAGGCATTCAGTCCAGAAATATACAACAATCATATCAAAGAAGTGTTAACAAAAATTCATAAGGAGTTTTAAGAGTAACATTTATATAGACTAATAGTAAGATTTTATAATCATGCGACGGATTTTAATAAACTTTAATTAATAGAAACCAAAAATTATATTTAAATCATATTATTTTATACTTATATCCACACACTGGCCATGTGCACTAACTATATTTTCTTTACTTACTTAGCGAAATACCTGTGAACCTAAATAAGAAGGTCAATAAAAATAAGAAAAGATCCGGTATCGGAGTGCATTTTATACCACTAAATAAGTTACAAAAAATTCATGGCGTCACTGAGCTAATTAAAGAAAAGCTGATCTGAATATTTGATTACCAGCCAGAGGGTAATAAGCTAACCACGGCTTGGATTAATAATTCAAGATTTGAACAATTGAATCTGCCACGATATCTGTATTAAATATGCAAATTAGTTATTTATTCAAGCCGCGCTACTTCCACTCACAAGGGGAGCTCTTTATGAAAACTTGGCGCTAATTTACGTGTCGTTCTTGTCATATCTCTGTGACGGCCGTCGCGAAATATACAGATTTTATGTACACTACCTGTAAATTGTGCACACAAAGAACAAACTTAGACTCTTAATATTATTAGTTACTATATAGTATATAAAGAGTTTAATGACTAGTTTAAAGTTTATATTACTCTATTATGATAATATGAGCGCAGGGCTTCAAGCTTTTAACATGACCTTTCTCTAGTGTCATTAATATATTTTTTATGCACTCGCTCAAACCATCCAAGCAGCTTCTTCATTATTACTGGAACATGCTCGTAATACAGATTCGGTCATCTAAACTAATTTCATATCCTGCAAAATCTGCCTGTAACGCGTCGGTTTCTGGGTTCGATCCCCAGTCGGAGAAGATGGATTTTTCTATTTCCATTTTCTTCGCTCTGGCAAACTAGGCAAAAACGCGGTGTTGAGTTCCGCCACTCAACACGCAATGCCTCGAAAATGGGGACGGATAAAAGCAGGGACTAAGCAACGGAGTGTCTTAACACTATGTTCGTATGGTTCCTACAGTTCCCTCTGCCTACCCTGCCCATCTGCGGGATACAGCGTGAAGCAAAGACAACGCATGTTAACTAACTTAGACTATTTATGTTATAATACTTGAATAAATCATATTTGAATCGAAAAGTAACAAACATTTATCTTAATCGTTTTGACGAAATCTAAGTCATATCAGTGATCTATTTTTTGTCATATTACAAATTTTCTATATGAAAATTTGTAATTAAAAAATAGAATTAAAAAATAATTATTTTTTTACCATTTACTGATTCTAATTATCAGTATTTTTATAGTTCCGTACCTAAAAAAAACGATGCTTTTATAGGATCACTTTGTAGTTCGCCATTCCATAATATCGAGAAATGCAGCCATAAACTACGTTACAATCCAAATTATTAAGTAAGAAGTAAATAAGTAAAACATTGAGAAAGACACCATTATCAACTTATATTTTGTTTCATATAAAAATAGTGGATATGATCGCAAATTTAACTTTTTTTTTAATTTTATAAATAATATTTTCTCTGGCGGAATCCTGAGATATTTTTGTGTAATTAATTACAATAAATTTTTAGGTTAATTTTTTTATTTTAATAAAAAAATATTTTACTATTTTACACTCATATAAATAACTATAAAAGCTGAAAAAAGCTATAAAATACATTTATTTCAATTTACAAATATTTACTTAATACTTATATAGGTATAATCTGCTAAAACTTATGAATCATTTTGCAATTCTTTTTTCATAGTAGTATTTTATTTACAGAAATTTATAAAGAAAGCTGATTGCATATAATTTGCCATTGAAGGACGTTCGTTTTTGTTATTATAGAATTTGTTAGCACCATCCACTAACGGTCGTTTTTCAGTCATGGCACAGGTACATACCAATATAACATTCCAAAGCCAATCAAAATTATTAATTGAAGAATATTAAACAATAGCAAGATATCGCGGAGTCGCCCCAAGAGAGACGTTTAATTTAGATTATTTATAATTTCAGCGGCGAATGGGCTCGGGCTAAGACGTCGGTACGAGCTAATTTCCAAAATAAATATTAGTTCAATCAGACTCCACTGGCCGTTATATTAGTCATTGTGGGGCTGCGGAAATATTATTATAGCAACTTAATTGTTGTGCCTACTTCTACAGTGGATATTGTTTTAGGTTGTGTTTATTGAGCCTATCCCAAATTCTATTTGCTTTTATCATAATTTGTATTTTGTGTTTGAAATTTATAGAAATATTATCTTTATATATAGTAAACGTTAGCTCGTGATTCAAGTTTTATTTATCATTAAATGGCTGAGTTGTTTTTGAAGGGCATTTTGGTTATACATATTTATTAAAAATTTAGGTAAAGATTTCTTTGTTCTTAAAAAGTATATTTTGAAATGTTTTTTATACTTTAAAATTTATTCAAAATTTAAGAAATTTCGGACAATGTGTAACTATTTTAATAGTTTTGAATTATATTTTATTAAGAAATTGCTTGCATAAAAACATAATTTATATCCCTTTTAAAAGTTTCAAATACAAAATGACATGTAATAATGGTATTTCGTAAAACAAGCTACAGATAATGTTACCATATAAGGTAATTTACAATAAGAACAAGATGAGACGTCCTCGAAGGAGGCATTGTTTTCAATAAATTATACGGACAAGGTGCTCTGCAAACAGCCTCCGGCCTCCGTCAACACAATTATTATACTCGGACAGCCACCCTTGTTGATAAACATACTCTAAATAAATTAACGGACCTCGTTTCAGTTCGATTCAGTCGTCGAAACTGAAAAAACAGGTTAATCGTTTATAACATTCATTAAATTATATATCACACATATAATAGTGTATGAAATAGTATCATATAATAATAATATATGAAGACGAAAATCACATGTTATTGCGATTTTTACTATTTGTATATAAAATCCGTGGTTAGTAAAGTAGACCCATTTATCCGTCTATCCTACAGTGCAGTATTGGAAACTCCGGTTTTTAAAAAATAATGTCAATATACCCAATTCAATCATATGATTTTAATTCACAATATATTGTATTTACGTAATTTAAGTAACAAAGTACATGTTAAGATTAAGATGTACTGTGATCTAAAATTTAAATTGAATGAAATTTTTAGACTAGAATGAAACTTTATTAGATCAGAAATATATTTTTCTTTATACATTTTAAAGATAAAAAAAGAAGAGAAATCTATCACAAAATATTTTATATATTTTATAGTTTTGATGTTATAATAGTTTACTAATAGTAGTGTATTTACTATATATGTTTATTGTTACAGATAGACAATAAAAATGAGTGTGCGGCCTACACCAGTCGGCGCTCGCACTAAAAAACAAAACCACGCCAATATACCATGTCCCATAGAAGACTGTGCACGATTTACTTATGGAAAACTTCCGGATCACTTGACCAAGATTCATGGTTTAACTGGAGCGGAAAGAGACGCTTTGAATGAGCAGCAAAGAAAAAGATTTTTTAATGGAGAACTCTGTCAAGTCCGATTTTTAAAGGAATCCGCCATACGAGATCTTTGGGGTGCCGATTATGATGATCCACGAATTCGAGCAAAAATTCATCAAAGTTATTCTTTAGTGAAAATAAGGATTATACCTTTAGCGGCCACTCAGCGAGCTCGTCCGTTAACAGAGCAAGATGCAAACGTTTTAACTGCATACAACGCAAGAACTGCCCCGCGTCCAGCTCGAGTACAAAGATCACGTGCTCGTACGCGTCCTTATTCAATACCAGAAACAAACCAAACAGAACGCCGAGTGTCGAGCGAATCGAGTGAAGAAGAAACTCCTCGTAATTCTCTCCCGCCATCACCTCCACCTTCTTCCCCATCACTGCCACCCTCACCCGCACCTTACGAACTTCAACCTGTAGAAACACACTTACGAGATATATTCGACTCTAAAATCGACGCTGGGTACAAAGCCGTCATCGATGACATGAAAAAGTCAATGACTATTGGAAGAACACTTGGAACGCGAAAGAGAAAAGCCTATCGCACATACCGACGGTATGCTAAGCGTTTGATAGCGTATCTACATCGGCAGCATTCACCTCTCGCGTACGATGTAGACGTGTTGCTTTGCGGTGAAAGACAAGTTTGTGCGTTTCTAGAAAGAATTAGTAATGAACACAAAACAAAAACGTTGCGAAATTATATTGTGGCGGCAATCAAATTATTAGACTCTAGACTTTTTGCTATAGAAACGGATCCATCGAACAAAGAAAAAGTTGCGTCCATGACACGAGTGTATGAGGTTTTGCATGGACGTCTCAACGCATGCGATCGGCTACTCGCACAAAAGGAGTCATGCCAAAAAGAAACTACTCCCTTTGAAAACGACCCCATGAACCAAGCTTTTAACGAAAGCTACGACGATTTGGTGTAGATTTCACATTGAAATATTTTTATTCTAGTCTCACCATAATTAAATAGTATTATGAATACATTATAAATACACATTCTAGTCAACATTTGTACGTTACACATTTAGGATTATATGAGACGTTATATCTGATATTTTTAGATTTTTAATTATTTACAAAATAATTTACAGCAATCGATTTATAACCTGTATATACATTAAAATTTACATTTTTTTTTATATTCGTAGTGAAGATTGTTTAGTGCATGGTTAATACAATATGTAATGTAAATAGCAAAATACGTGTTAAAAGCAATAAGCTTCATCATAAAAATGCAGTAGCAATAAAGTTATTAATAGAAGATCTTAATCTAAAATTTGAATTGAATGAAATTCTTAGACGGAATGTAACTTTATTAAATTAGAAATATATTTTTCTGTATATATTCTAAAGACGAGAGAAGAAGTGAAGTCTCATGTCAAATTTCAGCTTTCAACGCCAACACAAAAAAGCTTTAATTCCAAATTAAAGCTTTTTTGTATTCATAATATAGATTTAATTTAAAACTACACGAAATACATCAGTTTCCACTGAAATTGTTGATAACACGATATAAGTGTTATTAATAATTTGTTTGATCTCATAAGTCTTCTTACATTCATATATTTATAATACGTTTTTGTAAAGTTCCAATGATCTCTTGTAAACTTTATTTTTATAAAATATATGGATACCTCACAAAATTCTGTAAATATATGCATTTGTAGTTCTAAATATTTTAAGATCACGTGCAATAATATTACTTTTAAGGACTCAAGCACTTTAGACCACTAACAGCTATTTTAAATGACGAATTTGTATTTAATGTAAGTTGTAACTCTATCACAAACTAAAGATTAAAATTAATAGGCACTGTAAAATAATCATTCATATTAACGCATACTTTTTGTCTCATTTTTCTCGACATCATATGTTAAGACTATGAAAATAAATATTATTATGTACATAACTTAGCATTATACATAGTATAAGCACCGTATATAACATTAATAAACGTCATAGACAGGTATCTTTTTATGTTTATTTTTATCCTTAATACTTGAGTACTTTACTTACCTTAGAAAACTTATTGCAAAGTTTTGTTTTTATAATATATGGGAAATTATGATTATTCGTTAAATTTTTAGTCCTGAGGTAAGAAACTACTTACTTAGCATTTTGTAGACTCACAAGGTCTATTGTATTAAAGGGTGAGCAGCGTTGGACCTGAAATGCATTTAATACGCTTCCTCTACATAAATATTAATAATTCTAAACGATTTTACTACCACTGTCTACAAAGTGTGCTCTAGAAACGAATTGATAATAGATAGGTCCAATCTTCAAGATCCATCCTCAAACTTAGAGAAATTTCGCGATCCTACTTCTACAGCGTACTAGTGAACTCTATAGGTTTATTTCTGGGCGGTTCGTTGGTAAATTAGATTTATATTTTTATTTATTATTTAATTTATACCATTTTAACATGCTTAAAGCCTTAGGAGCAGAGGAAGATATACGATCAATACGACGAAATTCCAGTAACCTCAGAAATTTTAAATTGTGTCTTAACGTATCCCAACGCTTTTCTAAATTATGAAAGTACTTGCTTTCTTGACTATGTTTTACCATATATTGTGATTTGAACATTATTTATATACATAATATATAAAAGACATCATCAAGACCTGAGCCTCATTAAAATGATTTATTTTTAATTACCACTCTATTTATTTTTAGACACTTCAAAGTCGGTAACATTGACAATTAATAATAGATTTCTTAGGTATTTGTTTATGTAGCTTCTTATTTTATTTATTTATTTCGTTTGGCTTATCACATAAATACAGTAAAGTTATAAAGATACATTGGTACATAACAAAAACCAAATAGCCATACAAATGTTTAGATGATAAACACCACATGCAAAATGTATGTGATAATGGAATTATAAACATAAAATATGATAATAATAACTCTGTAGTTAAGTAGTATAGTAGTAGTAGTAAGAAGTAAAAAAATACAAACAACAATATAACACAGAATCAAAACACTATGTGCACAGGCTTGCTGCTTATGTTGTCTTTTCTTGTTGAGATCAAATAACTTAAATGTAACCATAACCGGTATTCCGCCTAAAGCCTTAGCCTGTACCAAATAACACTCATTTCATTCTTCTCATTTTGGATTTAAACCTTTTTATTGTCTTTATTAATGAAATGATTTCAAATTTGATATTGTATATTAAACTATTCGTAAACTAGTATTATGGACAATTTCTACATATACCTAAAAGACTATATACTGCTACTACATACTAAATACAACTTTTCTACATAAAAAAAATGTAACTTAACCTATTCGTTAAGTAACTTGCAAAGTCGTAAAACGTTATTTGGCTTACACAAAGATAATATATTTATATGATAATCTGTTTCAAAATTCAATAGGCGCTATGTGATCATGCCGCGAACCATTTAAATAAAAAAAAACTATATTTATAATATATTATTACATGAAAATGATTAAGAGTCTATTTAAATACGTAATATATTATTAACAAGTAATGAAAAAGCCAAAATTCACAATGTAAATAAAATCTTTAACGTAGACTAAAAATATTAAATCAACGATAAATTGGAACTAACAATATAGTAGAGACATCTAGTACAAATCAAAGAAATATCGATAAAGGTTAATTATCTATTGGACAATAGGTGGCGCTAGTATATCAACACATTACTTCTACAACAATATGATGCCCTGGTACATGGCGATTGTAACTGCCTGCTCCAGATTCTCCACTAGCGGACGCCCACGTTCCTAGCGTTCCGAAGATTCATGACGTGTTTACAAACCGATAAGTATCAATCATTCTCAATCTTGATTTGGTAACTCGTATACTTTTATAGTATGCGAGAGATAATAGTTTAATATTTATATTTATATTGTTATACTTTATATTTATATGTATATTTATTATAATTTTATTTTAAAAATTTAATTGAATTTATTTAGAGAAAAAGAAAGAAATCTAGATTCCTAGTGCAGTGCTTTAAAGACTGTACTTCCCAGACACTTGTAGCCTTTTTTTAATTCATTGTTTATTAAAAGCGAAGTGCCTAGAGCGGGACCTTCATATTACTAAAGAAAATTTAATTATAAACTAAATATATAAATTAGGTCATTATAATGAAAGTTTCATAATCTTCATCATTTAAAACGGTGCGGCGTTGGCAGTTCGACGCGTGTAGGAGAATAGGGTAAACATACTATATGCTATTTCGAGTCTGTTTCAAAAGCATCAGTCATAGGGTTATTCCTGGAACAACTGCCTTGAACCAAACAGCAAACTATTTAAGTTGTATGACTAAACGAACATTCGAGAAAGAATAGTTATTTAATGTAACGAAACCTCCAATGATGCGCACGAAGCGTTCGCGCATGCCAACGGCGTTGCAGGTGTTTTTCGCTCGGGATTCGTTATTCTAATTTAAGCGTAAGCGTAGGCGACGGCGCAAAGAATTTACGCCGTTTAACGATCGTTACTCGAAAAATAGATCAGGTCTCTATGCATTAAATATAACATTTCTACATTTTTACAAAGGGGTTATGTTTAATTAAAAATTATTTAATGTCTTTAATTCTATTATTATTAGTAGTATAAAGTATTGTTAATAGTAAGAAACAATAATAAAAATGTTGCCTTAATGGGAACGGGCGAAATTTTACGGCACGTCTTTTCTCGTAATATTTTGATAGATTAATATATAATATAATAAAATTTAACTATAAAAAATATTTGTTTACAAAATATGTACATGTGTAATTGATACGCGCGCGACGCAATCGGGAAGTGATTACTTTACATAGATCGAGCGAACTTTGTAACGTCAATATGTACAGTAAAATATTCATGATACTTTTGTTTAATTTTAGAAATTATTACAATTATTCGGTATACAATTATTACTATAAATAAGCAAAAATTAATGTTGTATATTATATAAAATTAAATTCTGTTAATTTATCAAGTAATTATATTAGGCTTGGATTTATAAAGGAGCTTTAGCACCTTCGTTGGTTAATATATATTTTTATCACAACAAAAGAAAAGAAGAAGAAGTACATTTCCATTTCATTCCAAATGTACTATTTGGAATGGAATGGAAATTTAGCTGCTGCCATTTCACTATATGCTTGATTTCACAAAGTGGCCACAATAAATAGCTTACCAAATTGCAAAGTTATTATTTATATTTGTTTTATTAAATAATATTCTTTGTCGAGCTAAAGGAGCATGCGTCACATTGCAGCATACGCATAAGAGTGCAGACAGAAACGGTTAAAGAAATAAATAACTTCCAATTTACGCAACGTGCTGTTTCTGTCACGCAAGTAAATAATTGTGTGACACTCACCAACTTGAAAAGTGCAATAATCTAACAATGCAATACTAACTGGTTTACGTCACACGCATTCGGTGCAAAGTGCATGTATGCACATCAATCTCCTCGCGTTCATGCTGCCCTGGTGATCGTTCCTTTTGTGAGCGACACCAAAGGGGCCCTATCCCCTTCAAGAGCACCCTTCTCTGGGTCATCGCTCGTCTTTCGGTCACTGACCTCCATGACCTTCGCATGCATTTTGCCTTTCTACACGCTTCTTGCATACGCATTTAATTAATTGTGTTTAATTTTATTTTTCTACTAATAATTTTAATATAAATTTAATCCATTTTAAAATTAGTTTATATTATTATTTTAATCTGGCATTGTTTTTTCGATTATTATATCTATTTTTAAATGATTATAAATGAAGCAAAGAATTAAATGTTAACAATTTTTTATTGCAATAAAAACAAAATTAAAAAAATATATCATAACTCCAAAATGCAATGCAATTAATTAAAAAAATAAAATTATTAACATACCAAATACTTGTACACTGACTGATCTTACCAGGAACTCGAATGACGAGGAGTACAGAAAACGAAAGAGTAATTTGATGCAGTTCTGCATATTATGCAGTTCATATTATAAAATTCAATATTACCTACGGTGCTGCCACTTTGTAAACACACTAGTAATTGTTAATTAAATGTATATGAAAATGTCCTTTGTTCTTAAAATTTATGATAATTGTTTTTACGGAAAATGATACACACTTATTGGCATTGAATGAACGTTATATGAGATATATGATGTAAAAGTGTAAGAAAATTCGATAACAGAGTGGCAAATAAAGAGTAGATTAACGCCTATACTAAAAATCTTTCTAAATATATGAAAGCAAAATAAATATACATAATTGCATTCTGTGAAAATTTAAGCTTTTTTTATTTATGATAAATTATATAAAATAATATCTTTTTCTTGAATTACTATACAAGGTAAGTTACATTAATATTTCACTACGGTTTGTGGTAAGAGTTGTCTTTGTTATTACATTATATGAAGCTGGTTGTAAATTGCATTGAAAGATTTGTAAAAGATATGTTGATAATGAAAAAAATTAACTGTCCGATTAAAAATTATAAAAATAAAATAATAGATGAGAAAAATATTAAAGATAAGAATATTACATATATTAATTTATAATTATATTTTTATAGTATAAAATATCCTATAGCAGTGCAATAAAACTAATGCAGTGGCTGTCCATTGCCACTGTTCTTAACACAATTAAAGAGAAGGGTGAAAAGATGTTACTATGTTAAAGATTGCCTTGTCTTGAAAATGAAATGCTCACTTCAGCTAACTTCAAATACGAGTATTGTTGTTACTTATTAATAAAAGAAAATATATGAATTACCGAATAAAAAAAGAAGGTACTGTTACTTATTTCATAATTTAGTTGTCCTATTGAAATTAAAAGTACCTTAATTCATTTTGTAAATAAAAAAAATAACGAAGAAAGTCACCAAAGCTTAAAAAATGTATAACCTCGTTCCAGATACTTACTAAACTGTGTCAGTTATAAAAATATAATACGGTTTCGATACTATAACCACCAATACTTAAAACGTATTTAAATATTTAAATTGTATTTAAAAATAATATTTAAATTGTAAACTCTAATGCATAAAAGTAGGATAAAATTTATTTAATAAGTTGAAAATGATAGTAATGTGATCAAAATTATAAAATAAAAATAACAAATGCTGTAATCGCAAGCAATGATAGTAAAACAATAAACAATAGGTGTTTGAAACGTGTACCTGCTACGTGAATACTTTCCTAAATATTCTATATTTAATTGCAATCATTTAAAAGAGCTTTTTATATGTTTCTTTTATACAAGATTCTAAAATCTTATCATTTTATAAGTATAATTTACAATAATAGGTAGAAAGATATATGATAGCTTGTAAGACAGAGTTATCCAGATGTATAATAGGAAATATCTAAATTTGTCCACTTTCATTCGGTTGGCTTCCTGACTTTTTACTAATGCGGTTAATAAAAGGTCACCATTCTATTACATTTAACTTACTCTTTGAAGAATGAGTTCAACCACACATTAAGATTTATTTAAATGCTGCTATTAATGTAATTTTAATATGCTTGCTCTTTAATTTTTGTATGAAGTAAATATAATATGTTAATCTGGAAACATTCCTACACTTATGGAGTGGCACTTATTTTCATCCCGAAGCACCTACCTAATTGATATTGGCTGAGTAAGTCGATATTTTCGGCCATCGTTTGCTCGTTTCTGCGTAGTGTCCGTTCTCGCTGGTATTTACACCGATAGCGCTTTGCCTCGTATAAAACACGTAAGGTGACTCAGTAGAGCTTATTTTGTTCCCAACATTTGCTAGAGAGCCATCTAGCGGCAAACGTTTCAAACTTGCGTGCGCCTAGTGTAATTGTGCTGTGTTTTGGAAATCCTTGTTTATCAAAATGCCTGGACGTCCTATTTGGCAGGTAATACATGTAGATACTAGCTAGCACTAACTTTGTTTTTCGTTGTAGCTAATTGATTTTTAATACTTTTATTAAGATTTCACGATTTGTTCCAACGCGTGGTCCTGATGACAATAATAGTCTTCACCTTAAAATACCAGGTGTGTACTTTATTGTACTTTTACGAAATATTAATATATAAAAATATATAAGATAATATCAAAGAAGTTTGATAAAATTCATAATTTCAACTCAATAATGAATGATATTTTGTAATCAAGAATCAATAAAATAATGAACACAATTAAAAGAAGTAATTACTTATTTAATTTATTATCACATTAGAAAAGAATTATTATTACATACAAATAGATTTGTGAAACATAAAATCCACAAAAAATATACAAGTACTAATATATTCCTTCGACCTTTTCATTTTAAATGACAGTCATTGGTAAAGAAAATATTGTCTTATTATTAGTTAAAATAACCCTAATATATAGTACAGTAATAATCTAACAGTCTATTTTATAAATAAGCTTTAAATATAACCTAATCGTTAAACTTTTTTGTCAGATTTTTTATTTATAAGCGATTTTATATCACCGATCATGAAATTCGCTGGTAAATTGTGAAATATTTGTTGTATGAAACCTAGTAAAATATCTTCAATAGTCTTTGATAAAATCGGCCGCAAAGACTCGGATACTGGTCGCCAATTTGTGTTTAAATAAGCGTTCGTGCTATCCTCTGAAAATAAAAATAAGAAATTAATTTTAACTAATTAATGTTATTATTTTTTATTATTTTAATAATTAAAAATAATTAATAATTACCTACTAAACAAAATTAAAAATACATCTGGCCTAAAATCACTATATTCGTCGCGTAAACTTAATAAAATGAATCACTTTGTTTTGCAAAACCTAAGCGAATTGGCAACAACTGACGCCCAAGGTCAACTACGACGGCGTCTCACGATGTTTCAACGTTGCAATTTGTAACATGAATATACTAGGAGAACATGTTATTCAAGGAGGTTAAGATAATGTATGTTCAGTAGCGCCATCTATTATCGAATAGCACATTCACGAGCAAACATAAGAATATTCATTTTTTACAGCAGGCAAAGATGTCGCTAGTTACTTAAATAAATACTTACCGAGAGACGATATACCGTCGAACAAATTGCTCATGTGTAATTTTAGCCCTCCAATATTATATTTTACGTGCACTTGAGTAACATTGAAGAACGGTAGACCGTCTTTTTCATATAACTTTACATCACTCACAATGTCTATTGTCATATTACCTAAACGACAAAATATATTAATTATTACATTCTTTTCGTTGTTTTACAGAATATATTTTACAAAAATACATATAACATCACTTACTTGGTTCAAACCAACATAAGCCGCTGCCTACTAAAGGAATTAACAAAATTTTTCCTCTTAAATCATATGTACCTTCTATTCTTATTTTTGGAACTCGAACTCTCGTATAAAAATCAAATGATTTACTATGCACTCTGAAAAGTAGATTAAAAACCATAAGAAAGTAAATACCATTCCTAATAACTAATTAAAAAGAAATTTTTAATACTTACTGGCTTAGTAATACTTCAGTTTTTCCAAAACCTGTTACCAATACATTATCAAGCGCAGCATTGACATTAACAGGTCCTTCCCCCTGAAGTATTCTTATTTTAGGAATTTTTAAAGGGTCTATAGGAGGTAAATTTATTTCTGGAAGGCCTGTAATTTATAAAAAAAAGATGCAATGAATACTGTCGCTGCCATAAGTATACAAGATGAAGAAATAACACTTTCGCTTTCTGCTTATGTCCCACTATACGTGTTTCGTAATTGAGGCTACGTTACTAACTTAGTGCCTTATGACACGTTTAAAAATTAATTTGGTATCTTTTTAAGCTCATGCTGACACATTATATTGTACATAATCATATGTGTTATTATGAATAAATATAACACTTTGTGTCTACAGTACCAATAATTTACATCATATATTATATATTTTTATTTAAACAATAAAATATTTCTTTATAAATAAACATATAGACATATTAAGTTACATTCAACACTATCAATAGAGTGCTTAAATGTTAAGAGGTCAGATATTGCATAGTGAAAAAACTCCTATTTATTTATATATATGAATTAAGGAATTCAATATATTTATTACAATAAGTTACTAAAGTATAGTGCATGCTGCAGTATCGTTGTGCAACAGAATGCACGCCATCGCAGCCACTTACGCAGCCGTCTAGCCTAGAGCCGCACATTACCTACTTATCCGTAACACTATCATTAGAAATGATGCGTAGTAAATATTATAACATACTGGCTCATGTCATGTTTATATAATGAATATTAAAAAAGGATAAGTTTATATAAGGCATGCGCGCTACTTTAATAGCTTTACCTGGTCCTAAAGCTACGAACAGCTTTTGTACAGCTTCTGTGGAACAGTCGTCAAAATCAGGATCACTTTTAAGACAAGGTCTGGACGAAACTAGCTGAAAGTGAAAAGAAATGAAAATAATAAATTAAATTATTTTCTGCAATTGAAATAAGTACGTATTTTACATTAAAGAATCACGTAAAAAATGTATGCTAATTAAAAATGTTTCTAATAGAGTCATATACAAAAATATATACATATAGAGTATACAATATTTATTTAAATAATATTAGTTTGTCGTAGATCAGTTAAAAATATGTCAAATATTTTTAATATAGAACACATTTACATTAGCTATAGGTTCGAATAAAAATTTTGTAAGGGAAATCTATCTTTTGTTTCTAGTAAGAATGAAAAGGAAAATGAAATCAAATTACAATATTTTTCTAAAGTATTAAGATTTAAATATACAAATAAAAAATAAACGAATGTAATAAAAATATTAAATAAATCATTGTACAGTAAAAATCTACTACTTACGTTTCGTTTTGTAATACTCAGCAGCAGTAGCCGAAAATAGCACAGGCACAATAAAAAATTTGAACAGCATGATTTTAATATAAACAAATCAGGTGCCCTATGGAAGGCCCCGAGCAGGCTGCTCGAGGTGGTAGGTAAGGACTGTCGCTGAGACCGTCGCGGACTTACTTGCTGTTACACGAAGTGGGGGCACAACGCAATTGTCAGCCAAGTAAATAAAATTTAAACTTTGGCCTTCCAAAGCTGATGGCATCTATCCACCCCTTTTGTGGGTTATATCGCAATTCTACAACGTATGTACGTACGACATTGTAGTAAACGATATGTTAGGTATTTATATAATTTATGACTGGCAACTATTGTTACTTCACTTACATAATCCTATTGGAAGGTTTTTGAGAATGTTTCTTATTAATGTTAAAATTTTATATTACGTTACGTCATAATGGTAATGGGTTCACATAGTTGAATTAATCTTTTGAAAGTTATAGATGCGTTGATAATTAAAAATGCTTTTTCGAATTTGGTAACTTATGCCATGAAAGGGATACATCCTCTTTTGCAATATTGCCTCATAACTTCAGATAGAGATTACCTGCAAAGTAGAAACTAACAAGTTCCTGTAAAACTAGTTATACTAGTTGGTAGACCGTCGAAGCGCTGCATTCGTAACAGAAACCCAGTAACAGATAATAAGTGTTACATTGGTTCCGTCCCATCGATTCCTTGAACGTGATTACTATTTGGTAACTGTTACTTTAGTACTCTTTTTTATGTATAATGCACAATTCAAGTTGATTTTAAATTTTTGACTAATGTAAGAAATTTGAATATAAAAGATTTCTTTATTCTAAGACTTGACTAAGTAGCAGGAGTAATAGTTATTAATAATTGATATAGCATCAGAAGTTCAGGTAAAAAAATAGATTGCATTACCGAGAATATATGAGAATAAGTTAATGCAAATATTACGGCTCTTTAGAGTAAGAAAATTCTTCATTAAAACAAAAAGGACAACTTGTGAAATTATTACATTAGTGGGGTTGCAAAGCGAATGGCTTTATAAACTTAAAGACAGCCTTGAACAGTGAATGCTCGTGGTTTACACAATTGCGTGTTCGGGATAGGGTAAAAAGCTTAATATATGTACTGTAATTCTTAATATTAAATAGAGATCTCAAGATATATAGTACGTATTCAACTGACATGCAAAAAGGATACAGAATTTTGTATGCATGTCACAGTCTTAGTAATTTTTGAACTGATTTAAATAAATCTTTCATAATTTTATCTAAAAGACAGTACTCCTTAGGTGTTCCGTGTGTAATCAAGTATATACTAAAAAAAATCAAGTGGGACATTCACATTTTAAAGGTGTTTTATAAAGTTCCATAACAACAGCACATATTTACGCCTTGTAGCGCCATTCTCTATGATAATTCAGTTATGAGAAATGTTATTCAATAATGACAAGACCTATTTTGGGACCATTCGCGCATGGTGATGATGAAAGTTTAAAAAAACAGACTAAATAAAAAATATATACCTTACCTTAAAATAAAAGTAACCTTACATTTTTTGATTATATGTTTATTACTATTCCTTCCAAGCTTACTATAATTTTTAATTTTACTTTGTTGTGTGGAGTTTGGACATGCTTAGAACATTTCTCATACAGAGATATGACGTATTAAGCCCATACCCCATATAAAATATGAGATGTCAGGGCTTGCCCAAGTTGTATGAATTTTAATTTTTTCTTTTATATAATATGATATATTTTTATATGTATTAATATTATATATATTTGAGAATATTTTAACATTCATTCAACAGTGACCAAAGAACAAACTTAACCTAAAGATACTATTGAGTTAACTTAGCCTGTAAATCTTAATAAATAAAATATTAATAAAAAGTATTGCATATGCGACTAAATATACTGTTAAAGTAAGCTTAATTTTTATTTAATTATATTACGAAATTTATTTTTACTGATGCATAATATATACCCATTAACTATATAAAATCAGTTAAATAGTGCAATAAAAAGTCCTATAATGATAATATTAGGTACTAAATATATATTTTAATAACTATATATATGTATATATATATTACATACACACATATATGGTGAAGTAATAAATATAATTATAATTATTCATTTGTAAACGCTCTTCTGCCAGAGAACCCACGCTAAATTTATTTTTAATGATTAAATTGTAAATCATCACAATGGTGAGCAAAAACTAATTACAAAAGCTAGCTTGTATCAACATTTTACAGTCATATGGATTCATTTAACAACCACAAGAATTGGCTTGCATTCAAAATAAACAAATCATACAAACCCACGCTCTTTCTCGAACTTTTGCAATATCTTTGCTGTTTATGCTCGCCTGGTACTTGTACTTTTGTTGAACCGCGGGATGAGATCCGTCTTGCAGCATCCAATTTAATTGAATCAATTTTTATTTGATTTAATTTTTTCATTTTATTTTTTAAGCTTCACGCTTTATCCCGCACATGGCAGGGTAGGCAGAGGGAACTGCAAGAAACATATGAACCTAGTGTTAAGACACTCCGTTGCTTAGTCCCTGCTTTCTCCGTCCCCACTTTCCTCGTTTTTCGAGGCATTCCGTGTTGAGTGGTGGAACTCAACGCCGCACTTTGCCTAGTTTCCAGTGCGAAGAAAACGGAAATAGTAAAATCCATGTTCCCCGAGTGGAAATCGAACTCACAAACCGTCGCGCTTGCAGGCAGACGCTTACGCCTCTGCGCCACGACGGTCCTCATAAATAAATATATTTTACATAATTTATTTACTCTGTTTTTTAATTCTTTCTTATTGTATATTATGGCAACAAGTATTTATTTATATTTTGTATGTCATATGTCATTTCGTAAAGAAATCCAAATATTCTTAATATTTCTACTTCCTGCAAAGTAGTTGTAATACCTAGTGTTAAGACACTGTTTTTCACTCTGCCGCAGTGGTGGAACTAAATAATTTCTCGGAGCCGGAATCGAACCTCAACTACTGATGTTAATTTAATTTGTCAAGGCACTAGTAATTTAAAATATTAATTGAATTAATCCTATATTTAAAATAACACATAAAAATACTAAGTGTAATTTTTAAATAAACATGCAAGTAATAAAATATTATTTAAAATATAATAAATTCTTTTTTCTAACCACAAATTAATAAAAAAATAATAGTATAATCCACATACATAATTTTCTTGCTGTGAATGTGATATGAACCTTATAGTAAAGTCACCGATAAAATATATTAAAACATTTATAACCGTTGATTATATCATCATAGCGCACATAAAAGGGTTCCTTAAATAAAAATGAATGAAAGTAAGTTTTGGTGCAAGAAACAATCAACATTTAATATAGGTATCTGCAAAGACTTGCAGACTATTCATAGTACTTGATGTTTTTGTATGAAAAAAAAAGTAATGAAGAACCTAATATCTTGTATATCACAGAATATTTTCATTTAAAATAGAATGTTTATATTTTAAACTAATTTAAATACTCACTGTATCATGCGCATGTTGTATTACCATTTCAATATCTCGACACTAAATTTTCGCTGAAAATAATTTTCCAATTTCTTTTTATTAGTAAATAATAATCTAAAATGTTGGATCTCATTGATCAGTGATCTCATTATATAAAATATTTATTGATTAAATAAAGTTCGAAAAAATGACTTCATAATTAAATAAATCATATCATAATTTCTTATCTAGAATTCTATAACTATGCCAAAGAAGTTGTGATTATTGTTAAACGAACATGACGTATATTTTGACGAAATTACACATTTTGAATAATATAATCTTTACATAAATTTCATGTTGTTTAGTGCCACTGTTAAACCTTAAAAGAAAACTTAAAAGAACTCAAAGTAATTGTATATAGGAAATAATACAAACGAAATAAATACAAAAATGTTTTATTAAACAGTATAAAATATTTACAAAATTATATTAGTCAGGTAAAGAGACTTCCATTAAGAATTAGTTATTCTCTAATAAATTATAGTATTATAAGCATCGCTATGGACTCAAATCTTAAATTTAAGATCAAGAATAACAGACACTCATCAAGCAACATAAAAATATCAATAGCCCTGAGTTTAAAGATAAATTTGCTAAAGTTTTCAAAAATACTGATTTACCAAACAATTATCATGGTGTTGACGCATAAAACTTGTGTACCGATGATCACATGTGACGGGTGTTGCCAAACCCGCCGTGGCCGGATTGAGAAGCTCCCTTATTATAGCCCATTTGGAGATTAAGTTCGGCATTATGTGCCCTAAGCTGTTCTTCTGTAAAGGTTCTTTCGTTCTTTTCCGCCATTTTTGGACCCAAATGTGGGCCATTAAACTCTGGGTGCTTTTGAGTCTGGAATAAATTAAGTACGTTAAGTTAGTCCTAAATATATCTCTATGTTAAGTACTTTGATTAGAAAAATAAATAAATATTTTAGGTGGCTGAATAATTATAAACAAATATAAGTACACATAATAATATAAATGATTATGATAAAATGCTTACTATTCTCCCCAAAGAGTATAAACACAAGGTGACTTGAGGAATGTTACGCCTTTCAAACAGATCAGCAGTCTGGAAAATTTCTTCCTCCGGAACGCCATATTTTTTAATGGCTGCTTGGAACCTGGAATTTGCCATGTAATATATATGTAATTTATTTTGTTTTTTGGAGTGATTTGATATTTTTATATGTTAGTGAATGTATCAAAAACTTATATATTATTCACCTTTGAATATTCTCCATAAGTTGGAAATTGGTTCCTCTCTCTTGAATTTTTTTAACTGATCCAGGAGCTAGTTTGTTAATCAACTTGCATAAAATAACCCCATCCTTGAGTACGTCCTCATAGGCACCTTTTGGCACAGGCTCTTCTAGCACATCGGAAATCCACTTAAGGACTTCTTCCTCTTGTTCCTTGTTTCTAGCCTAAAAACATATGTTTATGTCAGAGACGTAAATAAAAATAAGCGTTTTGAACTACAGCCATAAAATATCTGCTCCAGTGCCAAGTCGTTTGATGGTACAGCGACCGGATTCCAGAATCATATCCGAAAATAACTTTAACGCAACCTTACAGATGTTATCTTATTGATGAGTCTGGAAAACTTTGGAGTTAAAAGGGTAAATATAATAATTCATTAAAAAGTGCAATCAATCTATGCTCTTTGTTCATAATATACTAATAATTTGAGAAGGATGCAGATATTTTTACCCAGAGCCTTTAGAAAAATTTGAAAATTATTTAAACAGAAAAACTAAACAAACACAATCGTCACAAAAACAAACAATTTAGATTAAAATTCTTTTGAGGAAATTTGCAAAACTATGTAATAAATTAAAGCTAATAAAGCTTACAGGCATCTTGATTCGATGAACTTATAATGAGCACTAATGAGACGAGTATCCTGATCCGTATCAAAGTGTGGACTGGTTTTGGAACCGCCCGCCCAAAGCCGGTCAGCGTCGGCGGGGGCGGCAGGCGTCATTCAGCCAGTTGTTTTCAACAAACTAAAGTCAAGCACATACGTAATTATAGCTATTACAGCATTGCCTTACCAGCTATTACAGCATTGCCTTGCCATACGATCGCATGATAAATCATATCAGTCATGACGTTTTTCGGTAAAATTTATTTGTGCAATACTAATGCATATTAAATATAAATTAGAGTAACTCAATTAGAAAATGTACTTGGACAAAAAAGCTTGTTTATGTAAGCAGTGTAATGGTAGCTATATTTTTTTCATTAATTCCTTAGTTGTTCTGCGTTATCGTTCAGGAAAATGAAATCAATAATTTTTTCCCGAGTAGGAATCGAATTTACGATCGTCAAGTTTACAGTTGGACGTTGTGCAGCTGCACTACGACTACTTTCAAATTAATATTTTCTAATAAATATAATTCTCCTATTCCCAAAAATATGAGTACCATTAAGAGTTCGTTCCTTTATCAGATATCATAGAAACTATTATAAGATCGTAATATAAAATCGCCTTTATAAACCGACGTGATGCAATTTCCAGTGTTAAATCTGTTTTAAAAATTATAATTCGTTAAATTTTCTGTTTCTAATTTTGCTAACAGCGTTTCCCGATGTTTATGTTTCTTCATAATATGTCTTGCGGGTTTATTATTTGCTATCATAAGTATTATTAAACGTATAATGTTAACGTTTAAATACATACTGTTGTGTTTTTTCACTTACCCTAGATAACCTACAAAACTCCTTAATAGGATGGTCATTGCAGATAATGTATTGCATATTAATTAGATCTAAACAATTCTTAAATTATATCTTCTCGTCTCGTTGGCAACAACTAAAAGCAACGAAAATATAATCTACAACTAGATTGTCATAAAAGATGTGCCTACATGCCTGATATGTATGATTTTTAATGATCACGAAGAAATCAATATTAAAGTAACTTTATGAACACTCCAACATCAATATATCACACATGAATATTTCAAATTGGAATGCTATTTATTATAATTTTAAATCAAGCGCGTCAAAGCGGCTATTATTACAACTTGCTTGTCACATTAAAATATAGTGTAATTAGATTATATATAATTAATTTTAGGTTTTATATATAAATTTGTAGAAGACGTCCGCAATTATATATCTTTTATGACTACGTAATATGTCAAATAATAAATATACGCTTATCTAACATCATACGTGCCAAAATATTTAACTAAAATTGCTCATGATTACTTCACACAAGTATACTTGTCTCAAGTCTGGTACATTTATTTTTTTATTATAATCATTACATATGCATTACATTTATTTTTTAACAATAACGAAAATGAAAACAACAGAGATAAGAAACTTGTAGGCTTATCTTGAGTGACGTATTCGTTTTACATTTTACTATTGTACTCTTACTAGTGCGTTTACACATATTTTTTTAATAAATATACTTATATTTCCACTAATTTTTATTCTTAAATAATCTGTGCTATTTATTAAATAAGGTATTACGTATGCACTGGTGCGCTTGTCATAGGTACATGTTATTTGCTGACAAAGTACCTAATGTATTTTGCGTTATTGTGTTAAAACACATTTCGTTATGAAAATAATATTTTAATAATTTTCTTTTGGTATTAAATATCTAATTATAGTACGGATAGGTAATATGTACCTATGCATTGTTAAAAAGGATAATTTCGTCAGAATCTAAATCCTAAGTTTTATATATAATGAGATGGTATTTTTTAGTATTCTAGTTTGCAAGTCATATATTATACAACGGAGGCGTGATCTATCCATCAGCTCTTACATAACTTCTAAGCCCGCAAGATATTCATTATTGACTCAGCTAGCGCATTATACAGCAGCAGCTAAGCTTTATAAGTTTAGCTATTTCAACTTTAATTTCAAAAGCCTCATAAGTCTAAAGAGTTTTAAGAAACTATAAAAAATATTGAACATATTTATTTCCTATCGAATCAACTTCACATGGTTGTCAATATTCAGAAATATAACTATTCAATTTATAAGGGATCTATACATTCCTAAAATTATATCTTCTCTTCACGTTGGCAACAACTAAAAGCAATGAAAATATAGGCTAAAACTAGACTGTCATAAAAGATGTGCCTTACGGGCCTGATATATATGATTCTAAATGATCCCGAAGAAATGAAAGTGTGTATTTAGTAATTGTTAGTCTTTATTTATAATATCTTTTTATACAGAGCTACCTTGTAATGTACCTAGGTGGGTATACTAAAATGTGGAGCAGTTCTCTTTCTATCCAGATTAAAACTTTTAATAAAGTCTTAAATAAGATAAGAATAAAAAAAACATAAAAATTTATAAAAAAAATGTAAAATATCCTCTGTGTAGATTAACACTTTAAAATTATGTTAATAGTATAAGATTAAAAGTAGTCAGCGTGGCGCAGACACTTTATTTATTTATAAATCCTCGATTAAAAGCATGAATTATGTTAATTTTCCCGCTGCGATAAAATTAAATGCAGCGTTGAGCTCCGACACTCAACACGCAATATCTTAATTTCTGGAAAAAAAATTAAAATGAAAAGAACATTTATCTCTAAGAAAGTTTTTATAGATCAGATTAGCGTAGCACAACTGTGAAATGTTTATGTTTGTACGTTTGTCGTTAATCCAGCAATAATTCTAATATTAGAATATTTTCGAGTGCACTCGATGATGTCAGAACTAACACTGTAGAAACATTTTCTATTTAAATAACGCCTAAGCTTTTCGTTTAAATCATTACCTATAGTCTGTTTTGTTAAGTAATAATAATATAAACAAATTAATCTGATAATATTTTACACTTGTATTTGATTTTGGGTCGTAAAATTTATTATTGAATGCTTGTCATTAAAAATTTATAAGAACTCTTATAATTTAAAGCTTCATTATGAACAACATATTAGATGTAAGTAAATACCTAAAGAAGAAGTACCTATTGGTTTTCGTAACTACACAAGTAAATAATAATAATGTCTCTTATGCCTTTGTATTGATAAAATATATTTATATTATATCAATCCAAAAATGTAAAACTCACATATATAGATTTATGGTTTATATTTAATTGAACTAGATATTGATAAAAAAACACTTATAAATTTTAATGTATAAATAGATAATATCTCTAGTACTGGCACATATCCAACTAAAGTCAAAGTACGTTCAGGCACGTGCTGGGAAACCCCTTAAAAATTTTATGTAATTTATAGTGACATATTTATATATTTTTTCACGCTTAAAGAAATAAAGTAGGAAATTTAGAGAAATTTACAGTTTTGAACATGTGATAAAATAAAACTATGAGATATTTAGTGCTACATTTTTAAATATTAACACATCCTTTTTAGTTTAAAAGTTGATTTTGATATAAATCATTTTCTTTTTTCAGTGCGCTGGCAAACGTGAACCTGAAAAGGAACAAGAGGCACAGCGATGGATTGAAGCCGTAATTGGTGAGAAGTTTCCATCAGACTTGCCGTACGAGTTGGCTCTTAGGAATGGAATTATACTGTGCAAGCTTATGAACAGATTGCAGCCAGGCATTATCCCTAAAGTGAACGTCTCGGGTGGAGACTACAAATTTATGGATAATATTAGCCAGTATGTTATTTTTGCTTTGTTTAATTATACAACAATGTTCATCTATACTAATATTATAAAGAGGTAAACTTTGTTTGGTTGTAATGAATAGGCTCAAAAACTACTGGACCAATTTTAAATTTTTTTTTCACCATTTTTAAGCTACATTATCCACGAGTAACATGGGCTATATTTTATTTTGGGAAAAATAGTGTTCCGTTTAATATTTGGGGTTTTTGTAAACATCAACAAGAAAAGTTACTTATTTTGCGTACGCTGCCTAATCTATAAAAGAAAGAACCATAAAATGTTTTAATTAATTGTAGATCTTATAAATATCTATTAAAAAAGTCCGGGACACACCTATCTTTGTCGAGTGAGGCACAAAAACCACTTTTTTATTTAAAAATCTTGAATTTTTTACCTCCTTTTAATATTATTGCGCGTTATTTTACTCACGCTAATAATTCTTATTAAAATTAATTATGTCATCACAATATATAGTTTATTTACATGATATTTGGTCTTTGAATGATTAAAATTGGACACTTTGTTTTGAAGTTATGGTGAAAATAAAACATTACGATATCTACTGTACCACCACCACCAATCCACAGAAAGACAGTCTGTGCAGCATGCGGATGATGACTGTCGTCGTTGATATTAATGCCGACGTCTTTGAATTTACCTACGAATCATTTTGCTGATCGTGTTTTTCTTGGGTAGGCTTTTTGAACGAACCGGGACGTGGGCGGAGCCGCGGGCATCCGCTAGTATAAATACAAAAATAAATGTAGTTTCTTTGGAATTTTCCAATTATACTAAGTTATATGTATTTTTATTCTTTTTCAGATTCCAAAAAGCATGTATTAAATATGGAGTACCAGACGTGGATCTTTTCCAATCAACAGATTTATGGGATCAAAAGAATATTGCATTAGTTACGCAAACAATCTTCGCTCTCGGCAGAACGGTAAATACTTATGTTTACTATTTTATATAAAAATATAAAAGAAAATTACTGTAAACATGTGATGTGAAGAATAAGCTTATAATCTATTACACACATTACTACTATAGTAAAATAATGTATAGTAATATAACATAAAGATAAAAATAGTACAACTAACAATAATAAGGTTGTGGTAATTGATGAAAGAAATGTATCCATGTAGGCATGTACACACCGCAAGACGTTTAGCTTTTTAGGAAGGCCGTGTTCAAATAGATTAGTAACAACTTAGCAAAGATTTTTTTTTGCATTTGCATATCCAGTATATTTGCATATGTATATTTGTTGTTGTCTGTTCTCTTTGAAGTGTGATAAATTAATGTAATGACCATAAATAAACAAAGAAACATACATGTTAAAAGAAGCTATAAAAAAGTCTTATATTTCATAATTTCCAGACGTACAAGCACCCCGAATGGCGTGGCCCCTGTCTAGGCCCAAAACCAGCTGAAGAGAACCGCCGTGAGTTCAGTGAAGACGTCCTACGTGCAGGAGAAGCTGTCATCGGTCTACAGGCTGGCACAAATAAGATGGCGTCTCAATCCGGACAAAACTTCGGCGCTTCACGCAAAATCATTCTGGGCAAGTGAAGTATCACGACATCAAAAACTTAAAAGATTTATATTATTATTTCTAGTCTATATTACTTTTGTTTTTGAACTTATATCAATTAATGCCAAAAAAATTATCATGTACGTGCTATAATAATATACCGATATAAAAATAGAAATATATCATGTTATTATTTTTTATATGTGCTATGTACTATAATTTTAAATCATATTATCATAGACTTACATGTTCAGGTAATTCGTATATGTAAATAAACAATTGTCCCATTTATATTTTTATTTTTCAAATTTATTACTTTGCTGTTTTAACATTATAAATATGATCATAAATATTTTGCATTATTTTTTAGATACCTGCCTTAATTAAAACAATAATATCAACTGTGATCTTTTGTTTACTTTGGTTACTTGAAATTTGTTATGTTATTATATGTATATGTTATAATATGTATATAGGTAAAATTAGGTTCGAGTAGGTATATAAATATATTTTTGTGATCCAAAGAGATTTTTATTGATTCCTTTACATCACGTTTATTAATGTCATAATACTAAGTACTTCTTAAATGTTAAAATAATATCAGAAAATATTGTCGACGACGTAACCTTTTTTTATAAAACCTCTTTTTAGATTGTTTCAAAAAATATCAAGTTATATTATAGCTCCGTAACGACAAAATTAAATGAACACAAAGAAATTTTATTTTCAAGAAGTAAGCAACTATATACATATATACAATTTTTTGTACCTTTGTTATTTCTTCTTCTTCTTCTTCTTCTCTTTAATTATGGCGTTCCGAGCGTGCCAGTTGAGCACAATTCACTTCGCCAATGTCACGTTGAATGGAGAACACACAAAGGAGAATGTACGGTAAAAAGGAGATAGCATCACACAAAAGAGGAATGCATGTTTAAAAGAGATCCATTTTAAATCCTTCACCTATAACCCTTTGTTATTTAATTAATGTTTATAAAACATTTTCATAAATAAAGTATTTAGTTTATAATGTCCAAAATTATCTAGTTAACACTTAATTATAATTATCGTTTGCATGTGTAATGTTAACATTATGAATATTAAATATGATTTTAAAAGATATTGTTGTTTAATAAATATAAAAACTGCTTGTGAAGAAACTTGCAGTAGTTTTAGTACCTTGGTAAGAAAATTAGTATAACCCATTTAGTTTAAATTGAGTTGGTTTGTGTTATATAAAATTAATGTAATTGATTAAAAAAGCAGAACAGGCAAAAAATTATTACAAACATATTTGTGTAGTTAATTTCATACAAACTGAGTTAATAATTATAACTATGACATATAGATATGGTAAGAAGCCTTTGGTGCGCTAAAATGACTCGTCGATATTTACTAATATTGATAAATTTAATAATATAACATACTTACACAATTATACATATAAATAAAATTAAAGGGCCTGTTTGTAATTTCAAAATTAATGTTTTGTTTTTAATGTATATTGTTATTTACTTGCTACTTAAACACAAACAAATATCTTTAAAATTTGTCTTCCTCAACCTGTCTTACCCTTTTTAATCTCCGAAAAAGCGCAACAGGTGATAGTTATAGCACTTTTTAGGACTTGTTAATTTAGAATGTCCGCAGAATCGTGATTTACGCGGGAAACACTAGTTTGGCTGCGTTCGAGTAACTTCTGTAAAGTGGTAATTATAACTTATATTCTTACATACATTTGTCACATTTATTTTAGAAACTAAATTATTCGAAAAGAAAATTTATAGCTATATACAATATATGCACAAAATATTATTTATATTAAAGTAAATGCGAGACCAAGCGGGAGAACGTCGAAAGATTCAATGAATCAAATCAATGTACTGTTAGAAATAAAATTAAATTGCTATATATTATTAAAATATGGAACAATTTAAAATCTATGCATTTTTTATTATCATTTTAATGGGATTGATGTACATTTAATTCCTTCCTTTGGTATTGCAAAAAAGTCATTTATTAACATAATAATATATAATGTATTTTTCCTTTTATACATTAATACTTTTATACATTACTATTACTAGCGGACGCCCGCGGCTCCGCCCGCGTAGGTGTCGGTTACCGCTTCAAAAAGCCTACCCAAGAAAAACACGATCAGCAAAATGATTCCTAGGTCAATTCAAAGGCATCGACACTAATATCGACGACGACAGTCATTATCCGCAGGCTGCACAGACCGTCTTTCTGTGGATTGGTGGTGGTGGTTCAGTAGAAGTCGTATAATTTTTTTTTACAATAAAACTAAACAAAGTGTCCAATTTTAATCATTCAAAGACCGAATATCATGTAACTAAACTATATTTAGTGAAGAAATAATTTAATTATAATAAGGATTATTAGCATTAGTAAAATAAACGCGCTTAAAAGGAGTTTAAAAAAAATCTACATTTTTAAATAAAAAAAAATGGTTGTTGTGCCTCACTCGACAAAGAAAGATATAGTGTGCTGTGTGTCGCGGACTTTTTTATAGATATTAATAAGCTCTACAACTAATTAAAACATTTTATGGTTTTATCTTTTATAGTTTAGGCAGCGTACGCAAAATAAGTAACTTTTGTTGTTGATTTTTACAGCTTCTTCAAAAAAAACCCAAACATGTTACGAAACCCTAATTTTTTCAAAATAAAATGTAGCCCATGTTACTCATGGATAATGTAGCTTAAAAGTAGTGAAAATTTTTTTAAAATCGGGTTAGTAGTTTTTAAGCCTATTTATTACAACCTAACAAATTTTACCTCTTAATAACATAAGTATAGATCATAGATGATACACTAATACGGGTATAGATGCGCAACTCTCGATATTTTTCAATATAAACTTTTTTGTCCTGGGCGAGAGAGGGCGTTATTAGTACTAAAAATTTTCACTAGGTGGCAGTTTAGAATATCCGGAATTGCATATATTTTTAAAATATTAGGTATATTTTTAAATTACTATTATTAAAAGAATAAAATAAATTTAAATCTGGTTGATATGAATATTGTTGTAATATACATAGTATTTTGCCAGACACGTTTTATCTTCTAATACAATAAAACACTTGACTATCAGTTTAATTTTTTATTTCTTTTTTACAAAATTCATATGCTTATATTTTAAAGAGGTCATTCTTATTAAAGGTTGTTTATTTGCCATTTAAGACTATTTACACATTTACACCAACTATGTGTAATTAATTTAATGTCAAGATTATTAATCAATTTAATCAACATGACTTGCCTTTATAAGAATGGCCATTAAGCAAATCAAACAATTTATCAGAGATAAAAGAATTCAGCAGTTTTCTGACATTCGTTGGAAAATGGGAAGTGTCTTGTGTTCTGAAATAATAAAAAATCAATATTAAAACCCTTACAATTATAAAAATAATTTGGCAACAATAATTTAACAATAAAAAATATATATTATGTTAACTAATATAATAAATCATAAATTATGAGTATTATAAAGTGAAAATTAATATAGATGCTTATAGGTTTCTTAGAATAATTACAGTTTTGATTTTAGTGACAATGGTTATCATCTCCGGTTTTATTCCTTTTTAAACATTTTTATTAATATGGGCGAACTCAAATTTATACACAAGTATAGTAAATAAATATATACAATGTGTATGTTAGATTACTAAGAAGTTACATTTAGTATCTCCATTATATATTATCCTCACTTTTAAATGAAAATGAATAAATATTTACACAAAAACATATTTCGGCTAACTATCGTTAAAGATATAATTAAAAAAACCTGTTGGTCACACTTACCATCATTACTGCATTGAAAATAACAAGTTAATCCGTAGACGTAAGAAATCAAAGATTCAAGTATCTTCCTAAGGTAAATCGTCAAAACAAGTATCAGGTCCAGTAAAAGGCAACGTAATATTAAATTATCAAAATAAACACTAAGAAAATTTCAGTAACATCCAGAACACAAAACCGAGCACAAATTTTAAAAAACGTTAAGTATGCTGCCATACTTTAGTAGTTATACAATGTTGCCATTAAAATAAATAAACTAATTTTATTTAAAATATGAAAAATAAAATAACGTTAAAAATGAAAACAAAATTATTAATAAAGAAAATAAAAAATAATGAAATAATTTTAATTTTATAATTAATCTTAGCTGTTAATGCCATCTAGTGGTGTGATACGTAAAAAATATCAAACTTTCTTATGTCCTGGGCGAGAGTTGGCGCTAGTTTCCTTTGAAACTTATTTTGTATGGGAGTTTCACCCCCCTGGTATAGATTGAATTGACAATGTTATATCAAGAGCCATCTTTGTTTTGTGTTAGGAAATTAAGAATTTGTTTAATCACTTAACAGATAGTTAGTTGACATATTTTCCAAGAGATGGCAGAATAGTATATGAGATGCTCAAGGTCACAAATAGAGATGCACTGCAACAATTGTTTTCATTATGATAGTTTATGAAATCGATATGCTGTTTGAAATTTAATAGAATCTAATATTTTCTAATGGTACAACCATTGAAAAATATCAGTTAAATGTATTTTTATCTATTTTTAAGAATTTTTTGTAAAATAAGTATACAAAAACCACGTCTTAACAAGCAAGCGGTTGAACTTGAATGACGCAGGAGCATAGAGCAGAACTTAAATTTTTTCTTTGAGTATTTTCTCATTAAACACAATCTATATTAGCATCAAAAAAGTAAACAGTAGTAATGATTATTTACTTACACTTACGTTTTTGTGATTTAATACTATGCATGTAAAATATCCCTTTTTACATATACCACTTCAAGTTTTAGTGCCAACCAAACATAGTGCATTATTATTATTATTACAAACAAAATAAAATGTCTTCATAATAAAATATTATTGTATAAGGTTATTCGAATAAATCGATTTGAACGTACGACAAAGTGACATGACAACACTATTATTAAATAAGAAGCTGGCTAGTACTTGTTGTGGTTTCTGTGACCATTTAATATTTATTTGTGAACTTAGATTTTTTATAGGTTTTCTAAAAATATGCAATCTTACTGTGAGGTTATAAGAAAATGATAACTTTCGGCGCATCCAGTCATACTTCCACGGGTACGGAAGAATCTGGTACGAAAATAATAAACGACTGTTAACTATGAAATTACGTTTTGATAAATTTGAATATATATATTATTATTTTTAGGCGAAGTAAGAAGCATTTGTGAAAGTATTTGTAGTGATGGATCGAATGCGACAGTGCAACCAGGGGCGAATCAAAGACCCCGTATGGATATTGCATGTGTTTTGGACGTGACCCAAACATTGAACCTTGCTCACAGGAAAAGAGCACTGGAAGAAGTTCGTCTCGCCTCTGATCTTGTAAATGCAAACTTACACCATATTCAAGTAAGCCTAAGTTATATTTATATATAAAATCATTTAGTTTATTTGGTTACATTTACCTTGTTTTGGTTACCTAATATTTATCTATTGATACTAAATAAAAAAAATGACCACTGAGAATTATTGGTGTTAATTTATTTTAATTAGTGAAGCATTGTCTTTCATGCATGATTTTTTTTCTATGTGATTTAAGCATAACTATATACTATTCACATTTTTTGCTTGTCTACAGCAAATATATATTTTTTGTTTGATTATAAAACAAAATTTATATGATAACTATTATTTCTTTATTATTGAATAGTTTGAAAAACTTGACTTTGGAGAAACAAGTGTACTGGACACATTTTACAATGCAGATGTCGCTCTTGTGGATCTTAGTCTACAAGTACAGCAAAGTTCCTTGCTGTACCATCTTGGGGTTCGAGAAAGTTTTGATATGAAAGAAAATGTTCTATTATACAATGATGTTGATTCTGATGCAACCCTACGACTTAAAGTAAGTATAAGTTAATGATTTTATCTTCTGAAAATATATATTTTCATAATCAACAAAAAAATTGAAATTTAGTATTACATCAATATTTGTTAGTAAATAAAATTGAAATAAAATACATTTTCTATGATTCATATAAAATTAATGAAAGTACTTTTTATATCTCATAACCTTTGGCATATTTTCATTGTTATGCATGTGATCAACTCACAAAGGACAATTGTAATAGCAAGGCTGAAGATATTATTCAATTCTGTTAGTTAGACGACTTTGCAGCTAGCTATATTGCTGGACAATAAGGCTATATAGATAATACATATTTGTATGTAGAGTTAAAATACATTCATATGTAGAGTTTAGGAGACATTGATATTTGTAGTAAGTTTACTTCCATGTAACACTGTAATACTTTTGTTATAGCGATAAGTATTGTTTAATAAATGATACAAATGAAAAACATAATTATTTATTCTTCTTCTGTTTTAAATTTTATTAGAATTTTCAATGTAATTTT
Source organism: Dione vanillae (assembly GCA_037178615.1). Lineage (NCBI taxonomy): Eukaryota > Metazoa > Arthropoda > Insecta > Lepidoptera > Nymphalidae > Dione > Dione vanillae. The sequence goes on along the minus strand of JAZFAU010000034.1, from coordinate 3,309,705 downwards.
TTGTACACTTTAAAAAAAGGTTTTTTTAAGTACAGTCAGAAGCAACGTATAGTAAATAAACAAATAAGAAGTTCCAGTTAGTAAACAAAAAACAAACAGTCACTTAAGCCTTGAATGATAACATCAATAGATATTACTCTCAATTTTTCAATTGCTCTATGCTAGGTATATCTCATAAACAAAGTCATGTTCACATTGACTTGACTTTTATATTAAATATATTATAATTTTATTCACATGGGCTTAATTTTAATATTATTAAATTATGAATATTTCAATTGTATATACTGGCTAAATCTATAATAAAATTCAAATTTAAATATCATCATGCTCCTTTGTTTTAATTGAGGTTGATAAAAATATCATACATCCTTTTCCATCCATTAACTAAACATTGTGGTAGTCCCTCCATTTTTGTTTAATATTAAAATATAACATTAAAAGATATATATTTTTCATACTATGCAAAATCTAAGAGACTTAGACTTAGACCTTGTTCATCAGTTCCTTTATTGAATTATTGTCACCTTGTTTGAACTCAATAATTTAATCTTATTACTGTTCTGTGCTACACACTGCCTGGTTTCACCTGCACAAATCTCACTTGTCAGTTTAAATAATCCATGTTTTGTTCTAATCTATGTACATTCATACATATTAATCTATTACGTTCTATTTTCAAAGTATATAATGATTATGCATTTTTATATATAAAAATATATAATAAATTTTTGATTTATCTTATTTAAGTAGCTACTTTGCTTGCTTGAACAATGTTTTCGTACTTGGTTCATTTTACTCTAATATGATATATCTTCATGTATTGTATTTATATTTTTTTCCCTTCAAATTACTTTGTCTACAAAAAATTGTATATGCAATATTTTATCTGGGTGGTCGGTAAGTACTTGCGCGTGTTTTGGTATCAATAAAAAGCTTTTTTTCCGCGTAGATCTCGATCCAATGGGGTTTCCGAGATATAAGATAACCTAAGTGATGCCTTGCAGCCTCCTTTATATTCTACTGCTAGCTATTTCACAGATTAGTAACAGAGACAGAACATTTAAAAATTAAAAAATTTAAAAGATTTTTCTTTTACTAGTTCTATATACCTATTTTGAAATTTTCGCCTATGTGATATATTATATTAATATATGATAGTATAGAGCAGTATGTAATATTGCGGTTATTTTTATTTTGTTAATGTTATTAATTTAAATTTTGAATTTAATGCAAAAAATAGATTACTGCTATGTAAACAGATTTAAATAATCTTAATAACATTCCCTTCGTAACATTTACAATGCCTTTTTTGTGTGTACTTGCTTTAGACGACCAAAATTGAAAAAAAAATACTGTTTATAAATTATAGAATAAATATATTTAATACATACATAATCTCGTTTTACTCTAATATTAGTTATTGAAGTTTAATATGTAAATAGGAATTGTGCTTTTTATGTATACATATATTTTAAATAATACTGTAGTACGCGCGAAGATAGAAAACAATTATATATTTAATTTAAATTAAAATATAGCTTATTCTTATACTTACTACTTCCTTATATGTAGCTTTGTTTGAAAGCGGTCCAGTAGGTGGGTTTTTTATTATAAATAGTTCGTTAATTATACGTTAATAACAAGTTGAAAATTTCACCTTCTGAAAATACCTAACTGGATGTGCTTATTTCTTATTAAAAAGCTATTTCATTTTCTAACTAAGTCGTATACTATATCAATACTTTTTAAAGGTTTTGTTGGGCTAAATAAATTTATATAGTAAATAACTAAATAAATTTTTTCTACTTATTTGTTTCAGATATCGCTTCCGAACTTCCTGTTCGTATCTTACAAGCTAACAGATGCGGGTACGTGCGTTATAACAAACCCCGCTGCAGCTAAATTCAAGGGCGAGGAGGCGCCCGACCCAAAACAACATTTAACATTACGTCTCAAAAATATACTTCAAGATGTTGAAGTACAAACTAAGTAAGTGTTAAATTATAATAAACTTAATTTATTGAAAAATGTTTAATAATTTTATATAAAAATGTACATTACATATAATATGTTTACTTAAATCAAGCTAGTTCAAATAAAATATGTATACATTTTAATTAGGCTTTAGAAATTTTATTAGCTATGCCTTAATACTAATTTTATGCAAATTAATGCATATAGTGGCTTGCGAGTCTGACATTTTCTCAATAAACTTATTATTTTAATGCGTACATAAATATACACCCACGGTAAGATTATGCTGTCATCATCGTCAATGATACTATTCATTTAATAATATAAAAATATTTGATCCACGCAAGTTCATATAAATAATTAATAATAATATAATTTATTATTTTTGGCAATTGTTATAAACTACGTCTGTAAGAAAAAGTGAAAATTGGTCTTATATACTTATTCCATAATACAAACAACTAAGCTTTCTGACTATTATTAACTGGAGTAACCTTATAAAAGTATCAAAATAATTTATTTATCTAAGGCATCTTAGTGATTTCTTATTTAGTTTATAAATAACTAGCCTAAGACAACTCTGACACATTACGAAAATTCCGGTCGGACAGGCAGACAGCCAAAATGTTAATATAAAATACGTGTGTATAATTCAGATGGATATAGCAATCTCTCTGCATAATTAAAAATATGTTAGGTATATAAAAAAAATGACTATTACTTTTGTAATATGGAAAAGTAAGTACGAGGATATCCAAATTAATAAATATAAATCAACTTTCTTCTAGTGAGAGCTTTCATGATCAAAATCGTTTGCTTTCGGACAGAATTTCTTTAAATTCTATCCCTTACCGATTTGGTCGCATTTTTCCTACGAACACTATCTGGACGGCCAGATCTTTAACTGTCACAAATCAAGAGGTTTCATTGTAAAGAGGATTCATTGTACCTATCAATAAGTATAGTACACGATATAATAAGCCCAGTACACGATAAGTTATGAAGGATTTTAAAAATTATATTACTTTCATATCTGCTTTATATATGTATTGTATACGCAGCGATTTGTTTCTCTGTATTACCCGACTCTATTTTTATATCACAAAATAATTAACAATATTGGCGCGAAAACAGGAAAACACAATGAATATCGTATGAAATGACAGACATAATATTTAATCTAATTCAATTTTCTTTGGAACAGTATTAATGGCCAGACTAAGGAGACAATATAATATAATAGTCGGCATGAAATAACATTTCAATATAGAAAGATTAAATAGGTATTCGTTCTTTTGTTTAAAAAAAATAATAAATATCTTTGTTGTACAACACAAAAAACTTGTGATTCGAGAATGTTCTTTAAACTTTCCCAGTTAGATGATAAACACAGTGTCTGAATCCTGAGTGTGTAGCACTGTAATAAGTAAATTTTAACCGTGTTCATATTTAAAATTCTTTAATAAAATCAAACGTAATATAAGAATGTTCATTTCAGAGCTCACATACAAGAAAAATTCCTATCGGATCTACGTAAGGCTCGCGAGACTTACAGTGGGACGGAACTTGCGAACGTCCTGCATGCCATGCGAAGACGTTTAGACGATCCAGCTGTCTTATCCGGAGATACAATATTGAATCTTTTAATATCATATAGAGAAATACAAGATTATGATGCAATTGTACAGATTGTCGACGATCTGAAAACTATTATGAACAGAAAAAACTATGTCAACATGCCTATTATTAGGTTTATGTATGCGTTTGCTATGAATAGGTAAGTCAATTTTGATATTGCAGTGGTATATATGTTTATGGGTTGTGTATTGTGAATTAGTCATCTTAGTTAAATTGTATTGTTTTATTTAAATAAAGCTAGTAATATTGTAATAACTTGCAATTACAGTACAAAAGATGTTTAGAAAAGCATGAAAAAGTTAAGTTATCCGCCCAAGCGCTCTATCCAGTTTAGTTACTTTAGTATGTATGTTAGTAGTATAAAATGTGAATAATATTTTAAATGTTAAACATTTTATTAAGTTTCAAATTAGCTGCAGTCATCATAGAAGTGCATGCACTATTGAACATGTAATATTTTGCATGTTGTATATTGAGTAGTGGATCACAACGCTGCGCTTCGCCTTTCTAGAGCAAAAGAAATTAAAATAATCCGTTTTCCTTGAGTAGGAATCGAACCTTCTAACCGTCGCACCTATAGGTGCTGTGCTTTTACGTCACGTCGGTACTTAATGAAATCTTAATATATTAAAAGTACTTTGTTACATAATTTATTGCTACATTTTTTGTCTATTACGATTTGTGACTAGTAATTTATGGTCAGTAGATAAATTTTTTATTGGTATATTGAAAAAAATAAGGTATTCATTTATAAAAACTAACATTTAACCTATTTTGAAGGAGAAATAAAGAGGGCGACAGAGAAAATGCCTTAAAAGTGTGCGTGAAGGCGTTGGAAAAAAAAGAGAATAGATTTCCTGACATGTTATGCCTTTGCGGTCGTATATACAAGGATAAATTCGTTGAATCTCAACACACAGATGTGGAAAGTTTGACTAATGCTATACATTGGTAAGTTATAAAATAATTAGTATAAGTAGGTACCTACCTACATTATATAGATTGTAATGTATGATTTACGTCATTTACATATTAAACTTACAATGAACGTCTGCCATTTTGACGTATAACAAATATGCTAGGGGAAAAAAAGAAGAAAATAAGTAAGAAATATTAATTAACACAGGAAAATAAAATTACGAGGGCTGTATAAATGCCAGGATAATTTTACAATTTGACGTTAATTACAAAAAAATTATGCGATTATTGAATTTGAATTATTTATATATGTTGTAATAGATATCGATAAATAAATATAGTTTTTTATTCTTTTTACTTTATATGACAGGTACAGACAGGGTTTTGAAGTGCAGCCAAACGAATATGCGGGTATTAATTTGGCAACTCTACTAGTTATAGCCGGAAATGAATTTAAAAACTCTCAAGAACTACAGCATATAGGTATCGATATTATTTACGTTCTTTTAATTTATTTATCTTACATAGTGTTCTTTACACTAGTAAGATTTTAATATACAAAAATATATGATTAAAGTTATTGTATTTAATAAGTCTGTATTTAAGATTAGCCTTACATGGAAGCAGCATTCAGTTTTAAAAAATATATAAATGTCAATTATTGGAAACAAAAATTAAATACATAATTACAAAAGCTGCGAAATGGCAATAATAAAATACACAATACACAGTTTGCCTATTTTTGACCTAATTGTGGTTTGAAACTGATAATAAAATTATGAATATATTATATATAGATGGATTTAGTATTTAACCGCATAATGTGTCGAGAATAACATAATCAATATAAAAATAAAAATTCATATTGTAAATAAGATTCATTAACACTTTAACGAAAAAAATAACAAAAATATTAATATTATTTATACACTATTAACACACAGTTATTCTATTAGATGAAAAATGTGGTTTTAATGTTATTTTATCTATTTATTTTAGGTATGGTACTCAATCATTTAATAGGTAAAAAGGGCAGCTTATCCTCATTGAAAGACTATTGGGATGTGGCAACATTCTTTGAAATCTCAGTTCTGGCCCAAGACTATGTAAAAGCGATACAAGCAGCTGAATGTATGTTCAAACTGAAGCCACCCAACTGGTATTTGAAGTCCACTATAGGAAATATAGAGCTTATTGATAGGTTAGGAAATGTATATTTAGTGATTTTAAATATTATGTAAAAGTAATTTTTTTGAATATTTATTTTATTAAAATTTTAGATAATATTTTACAAGTTATTATTTTATCAGATTTAGGAAAAGTGAGGAAATATCACCAGAGCAACAAGTGTTTTCGTTTTGGATGGAGTTCTTTGTTGAGGCAACTAAAAGTACCTGTGAAAATATTATTCGATTTCCTGTAAGTTTCTTGTAGTATTCGTAGTGCATTTGTCTCAAAAACGCTTACTATCTTAGCCTTTGTGGTTCTTCAATTGCATGTATCTATCTATATTGTATATGTACAGCAAAACAAGAAATCGAAATTTCTGTATTGTAACTAAGTTATCAGTTAGTCTTGTCTGTAAATATTATATTCTGAGGTTGTCCCTTAAACCTCCATTAAAACTAATTTTCAACAATAATTCTTTTATAAATATTGTACTAATCTAAATGAAGCCTTAAAAACGTGATCTAATTTAATTTATATATAAACTATATGTAGATGAAATTAGATCACTTTTATTAGGGCTTTTGTATTTATTTTTATTAAATGTATAATCAATAATAAAAATTACCCTAATTTTTCCAGGTGGTAATACTAGAAACAACAAAAGTGTATATGCCGTCGTACTTAAACGTGAACATGGGAGCGGAACAGAAGTCTATAGAGATATTCAACTTGTGCCTGGACTCGATGCGCGGCGACTGCAGGCAGGTGCATCGATGGCTGTTCACGTCCGATATGATTAGGACGTACAGGTTATTATTTTTTTTTTATGTCTTGAGTTACGTTTTATCCCGCACATGGCAGGGAAGGCAGAGGAAACTGCAGGAACCTAGTGTTAAGACATTCCGTCGCTTAGTCCCTGCTTTCTTCGTCCCCGCTTTCCGTCTTTCTCGAGCTCATTCTCGATCACTCTTTTTCTGGCAAATGAACGGCTGCCTGGATTGCTAGGATACTAAAATGTAATACAGTATAATAAAAAAAACAAAACACTTTAATTATTTTATTTTGTTTTACAGCCTCTACAAGCGCGACGAGCGCTGCCTTTTCCTGTATGTCAGCGAGAATTCCGATGATTTTCAAATATTCCTACCGTCTCAAGCTTTCCGCCAACATCTGTATGATCTTCTGGGAGAGCTCACCGCCGACCACGAGAAGGTTGCTGACCTAGACACTAGTGTTATGCAAGATCAGTTGAAAGTGTGTAATGTTTATTGTATACTTTATTTAAAAATGTCAATATTATCAAAACAATGTAGGATTTTTGCTTATAATCATTTTTATTTCTGTATAATTCAATTCCAGTTTGAATACGAACTAGACGATTGCAACAAAAGGGTAGTTCTCGGTAAAGGCACGTATGGGGTGGTATACGCGGCACGGGATCTTAATACGCAAGTGCGGATCGCCGTCAAGGAGATACCCGAGAAGAATCTCGGCGACGTGCAGCCTCTGCACGAGGAGATACTGCTACATTCTCAACTAAGGCATAGAAATATTGTGCAGGTAATTTTTTTTAAACTTGCACGCCTTATCCCGTACACGGCAGGGTAGGCAGAGGTAACTGCAGGAACCATAAGAACCCAATGTTAAGACACTCCATTGCTACGGAAATACTTTTTCGGAGCATTGCGTGTTGAGTGGTGTAACTTAACGCCGCGTGCTAAATAAATTATAAAATTTTTAAAAGCAAAATGTCACATAATATTAAATAGAAAAAATAAGCAAAATTTGTAAGAAAATTATGTTTGAAAGTTCCCAAAAAATATTTATTTATTGCATGGTTTACATTTATTATTCTTATACCATAATAAATTTAACATTTATTACTCTTTCGTACTTTGTAAGTTTAGTTGTAAAGTTTGTCCTTAAGTTAACTATTGTATCTATATTCTTACAGTACCTTGGCTCTATATCAGAAGATAATTATTTCAAGATCTTTATGGAACAAGTTCCTGGAGGTTCACTTTCAGCGTTGTTAAGGTCAAAATGGGGTCCATTAAAGGAAAACGAAGCAACAATAGCATATTATACTAAGCAGATTTTAGAAGGCAAGTAAAAAAAAAAACTATTTATAAAATGATTTATAAATATGGAATTATTTTATGAAAATAAAGTATTGCTCTAAAGTAATATTATCAAGATCTGTTCTAATGATAAACTTTATTATTTAATAAACGTCACAATAAACTGAATGTTTGTACGCGTATATCATATGAAATTTACCTTAGTCCTAAATAACCTTATTTATGTTGTAAATTATTTGCAAGCAATGCAGCTCTATCATTTCAAATCATATCTAAAATATATTAAACGTTAAAAAAAACATTCTGTCCTAAATATAGGTCTAAAATACTTGCACGATCAGAAAATCGTTCATCGCGACATAAAGGGTGACAATGTGTTAGTAAATACATACAGTGGAGTTGTAAAGATATCGGACTTTGGTACTTCTAAACGACTCGCTGGTCTATGTCCGTCCACTGAGACATTTGCGGGTACCTTGCAGTATATGGCACCGGAAGTCATCGACAAAGGGCAGAGAGGATATGGAGCTCCAGTAAGAATTATATAAGATGGATACTTAATTTTACTATAATATAATTTATTTTTTTATTTTTATTATACAGGAGTAGTTTGTTTGCTTGAATTCTCGAGTTAGCTTTGATTGGTACATGTATATATAAATTTATAAATTAATGAATCCCTTATAATCTTTGAATTATTGCTTAGACAAAAAATATCAATAAAGGCATAATGCTGTAGTGTATAACTAGCACAAAAAACACACCTACTATTAGAACTAGATTTCTTCACTTATATTATAGTGAATTTAAGTAATATTACAGTAAAATTCTGTGCTTTATTTTGTTCTCCCTAGGCTGATATATGGTCGTTAGGATGTACGGTTGTGGAAATGGCGACGGGTAACCCACCTTTTATGGAGTTAGGGTCACCACAAGCTGCTTTATTTAAGGTAAATTATATAATTATGTATATTGTATATTTCTAATGGTTAGTGGTGCAGAGTAATGTTATTTATGTAATGTATATTTAGTAATATCAGGTATTTTCATTTACAAATAAAACTTTAACTACTTATTTAAAATAATACGGATTATTGATATGATTTAACAATAATTGCAGGGTAGGCAGAGGGAACTGCAGGGACCTTATGAACCTAATGTTAAGACACTCCGTTGCTTAGTCCTTGCTTTTTCCGTCCCCGCTTTGTTTAATTAATTTCAGAAAGTAAATTGTTTTCTAATAAGTATTAATAATATCAAAAATATAACGTTTACTTATAGGTTGGATATTATAAAATGCATCCTGAGATACCTAGTGAATTGTCGCTTAAGGCGAAAAACTTTATTTTGCGTTGCTTCATACCTGATCCAGAAAAGAGGGCAACAGCTGCTGAATTACTAGAAGATCCATTTTTATGCGAGTAAGTAATAATATACTTTCTTTTTTTTAATAATATAACAATATTGATGAACAGAACAGCTCTACCCGCAACCTAGATGGTTGCATGTAGAGCTGTTCTGTCGGCAAGGCTAAACTGAATACCAGGCTTGTTTTTACTTGTAAGCAAAAATAAAAATAATTTTGATGCATCTAAGATAGAATATAGCTTCTATCATATAAATGTAGTTATAATTCTCCTTGCCGCCTATTCTGCCGACTATACTGTTAATTCTTTGTCTTATATTGCTATTTTTCAAATATGCCTATATTTTTTATTTTAATAAACAGATTGAGATTATGATTCTTAAATTACAGAAAGAAGAAATCCAGTTCCCGTCTCGGTAACAGTGTGGATTACAGTCGAAGTATATCAGTTCCCGCCGACAAGGTGCGTCCGTCTGTTGCACAAAAGAAAATATCCGAGCCCAGTCTGCCCGGAAACCTGCCTAGCTCTCCTGAGATCGAGTGAGTTACCATTACACTACTATGGCTAGTTTATTTATTGTGTTCTGAAACATCTCTTCAGTATAATAAAAACAAAATATACGAAATACATCCATAGACACCAAAATAAAATATGTTTTTAAAAAACGTATGATTTTTTTAATGAAGTTGTGTCGAATATTTATATTACGTTCTTTGTTATTCTGATTCTTATACTGTAGAGATATTTTTGAATACTCTTAGATATTTTTTTTGATCTTGCATAATAGAAAGGCATGGATTTTATATTGAATATCACATAGTTAAAAGTAATCACTTATTTATTTGCATGATGTAGTTTGTAATTCATATATTAATAATTTGTACGCATATTATGTATGTCATATATGACATACATAATGTCATATATATATGGTTCACGATATACCATGGTGACGTACTAACTTAGAAGGGGAAATATTTTTTTGTATACCATGTTATCAATAAAGTATTAATAGAACCATTTCGTTATGGTTATTTAAAATTATAATCTGATATAACATAACAAATGAATGTTATATGCGTATGCGTATAACATTCATTTGTTATTAACAGGCGTATGCGTATTAATTTTGATATTAATTATTATTTAAAAAATACTGGCATACACGGGAGCCATAGTTGTTCATTTGTTACCATAAATATGTCGAAGAACTGTAGTAAATATCTATAAATATATACTTGATGCTGTAATAGTACCTACCTTTTTATTCTTCCTAGGGACATCAACAAATAAATATGTGATTATTTAAATATTAAATATAATCTACAGATTTTGTAACTCTTAAGTAACTTTTAAAAAAGTGTTTTTTTTTCTTCAGTAACACATTTAAATAAAGGGAATGTTAATAATATTAAAAAAAAAAAGGAAATATTTATAAGCAAATAAATGTGTTTAATAATTATGAACTATTAATAAGATTATGAATTTTTTTGTTATTCTTTGAATATTGTTGGTAGTTTTTATAAATATTCATCATAACAATACTTAATCGTATTACTCATATTATTACAAATCCAATTGAAAAAGACATTTAAATTTGCATCTTAATATTTATTAAATAACATTTGTTTGATATCAATAAAAACATATTTTCTATTTAAAATAATAGCAACAAATTGTGAAAATTCATTAAAATTACGTACATACAATAGCACTTTAACGGTTTATGTGTACTGTTTGAGCGTAACAAAAGAAAATCGTAGCATCCATATAGATTATACTTCATTAACATAACCTTTACGCCATCATTAATTAATAATATTATTATTAAATTATAAATAAAATGCAAATGCATAGTATCCCCATTAAACTATACTTCACATAGAGTTTATTTCCAGTTTTTGGTCAAAGCGTGGAGAAACTATGAAAGTTTGAAATAATAAATGAAATATTATGGCATTAGTCTTACTTATCTAATTGGCATTTCATTTTACTTAGGTATAAGGTAGTTAACAGTTTAAATCGACGCTCGACACTGCAATTCCCCAAAAGGCGGAAAGCGGGAAATCCGGTATCTTAACACTATGTTTCAACGGTTCTTGCGGTTGTCTCTGCCTACTCTGCTATGTGCGGGATAAAGCGAGAAGCTAATAAAAAATATTAAGGAATTATATCTGGTCTAATGATAATCTTTGAATATATTGTTTATTGATTATTGAGTACTTTTAGTACTTTGTCAGTCATTTTTTTACAGTCATGTGTCATCATAGCCACATACATGCCTTTGGTTAAGGTACTTTTTGTCATTGCATTAGGGAAAAAAATCAATATAAACATTCCGCAGGTTAGGTTGTTTTGTATTATGTTATTCCAACATATTAACAACGAACGAATTTCTGTTATTCGACCATTTCCACACTGACTATTCATTGAGAAACATTAACCCATTGTAACGAAACACTAACAAGTGAAGCTGTATGGTGTGTGCCTCTGCCCTAAGCATATATTTGTTTCCGCACAAGGGTAAAAACGGTGCGGTCTAACCCAACAATCACTAGGACGGCGTCGTCGATGCTCTCGCCGATACTGATATACCCACCGGATTTGTCAAATAGCAGGTAATTTATAAGAAAAATATATTATTTATCACAATTCTATTCGATTTTGTATATTATATATCGATTTTATAACAATTTTATATTGTACAGTTTGGCAAAATAGAGTAGAAAGTTAATATTTTGTTTTGTCTAACTGTTATTTATTGGTAGGAATAAATTTATTTTATTTACTACTTTAAATGTTTTCTTCTTTAACTAACTTTTGCATCATAGTTTATATATAATATTGTCTTATTAAATGTTGAATTCCATAAGTAACAATGTTTATTGTACACATCGATATAATAAACGGTTCTTCATGGATGTAAATAATGGTAAGCGATGTGTCTGTGAGGAATAGTTTTATACACCACTTTGCTGTATGTTGTTAGAATCATCTTTGTAATATCACATGTTTGTTATATCACAAATCACGTCACCCACAATTTTTGCTATCCAACACGCTGTGCATCACTTAGCTTGTTCACTGTTTCAAATTACATTATTTACATTCAATATGAACACTGAATGAATTTTCTTCCTATTAAAAAATAAAAATTAAATTTCTACTTAATTTATTAATAAATAAATATTAATGCTTTATTATTATTTATGAACTAATAAGTAAATAGGGTATGAGTTACAGTAGAATATGGTAGTACATATATAAATAATATAATATAATATTTTTTTATGATGCAGCACAATGCCGAACACCCCGTCAACAGATGAAATGGATAGCAATGATACAATTTTAAATAGGCGAAGCTCATCAGGAGGCTTATTGTCACCAGAGGTTTGTTCTAGTTTGTGATTTTTTATCTATATAAAAATTTAAATCTCATTTAAATATATTTAAAATATAACGACGGTTAGAGTATATCCTTATTGTTTTTATTACTAATGTTCAATATTTAATGTAGTATGTTTAAAAATACAACTAAATATATTTATAGTTAGTGCATAACGCAAAATATCTACTCAATAATACAAAGCAAAATAAGTTAATGAGTAATATATAGTAATATTATCGAAATATGCAAACTTATTTAATGGCGTACATATTGAAAATGTTAATAAACGGCATTGAAAGACGTGAAGAAAATGTAAAGTTATGTAAATGATATATTTATGTAAACATTCAAATGTTTCGTTTAGGTGAACTAAATTTGTACTATTTATATAAAAATAATTGTGTATATTATTTAAATAAAGGTGGACATGACAAACGTGCCTCGATCATCAATTGACATAGAGCAAGATGGATTCTACCTCCTTAAGAAAGATTCGCAGCGCCGTCTCACTCTCTCCCGTGTGTTAGAGCAGGATAGCGAGAAGATATGTTCCAAATGGATGCTAAGTATACAACAAGACTTTGGGAATACCGTATTGACGTTGGTAAGTTAATGAAAAGTTTTTATATACATTTCATTTAAAAATTCTTTTTTTCTTACTCTTAAATTGAAAAAGATGACTCATTTGAAGAATATAATAAGAAATACACGTGCAAAATACATGTGCTAAACATTTATAATCTTGGTAATACGATATGGTATACTATGTAAGATATCATTTTCAGTAATAGACTGTTACACAAAAATGTTCTCGGAAAAATTGAAATTAGTAAATTACTTAGAGATCCACATTAACCTTTATGTCATTATGATATGTTCGTCATGCAAAAGTTTTTGCTAAAATGCTTTTATAACTTTATTATAAACGATCGGAGCAGTGCCTATGATAGGTTAAAATTTACAGGCAGAATGTGCAATGCTTTTAATTCATTTCATATATACCTTAACGGCCTTATTCATAAAAAGTTATAGCACGCTTAAAGACTCGATATAGTACAGTTGTCAAAAAACGTTATTCATAACAGCATTTTAGTGCCAATCAGTTCTATAAACCTATCATAAAGTTATAGAACCGAGAACCCTACTATAAGAGTGTTTTAACGTCCAAAGAATGCCGATTCATATAACAGCTGATTATAGCTCATACTAATATGAGCATTGATATGACGTCGTCGAGTCGCTTGTCATCAAGAGTGTCAATTTCAATTTCGTAAACAAAACAATATAACAATTGACATTTTGTTCGATATTTATTAACTATATTTAGTTATTAACAAGTTTATTAATATTAAATTCTACATAAGAAAAGTGCACAGAACATAGGTAATACTTGTCCACGTCTAAACAATTTTCAATTCTTTGTTTTTTTACTTCTTTTGACTTTATTTTTTAAAAATTAAGTAAGTTTATAAACTAAAATAAAATAAACATTCGTGTTTTTGTGATAACAACGACGTAAATCAAGCCGATATATGTCAAGCCAGATCCAATAATATATTTTTGTACGTAATATTATCTGTGGTCATACTATGTCAATGCGTTTGTCACTTATCATCTGTGGATTTACTAGTATTTTCGGCAACAAGTCGACCGACTTCAGTATAGTGGCAACATTGTGAACGTATAAATCAAATTAGTGACACTTTAGTTATAGAAGGCTTATAGAGCGTTTATGAATACAAACATTTATCGAACGTTCTATAAGCCTAAAGAGCGTGTTAACTAAAATATGCTTAAAACGTTCTATAAGACTTTTTTTATGAATAAGGCCGTAAGTGTTTAATAGAATAATATTTTCAGAATCATCTAGAAACCCTTCGTTGTGCTCTCAAAGATTATATAATGGACCAAAACAGAAGTGTCATCGAGCGCGCCATTATAGCGTTAAAGGAAGAATTGGATTTCGACGCCAATGCAATTAATGAATTGCATTCAGCCATCTATATGTTCCAAGAGGCCGTGAATGTCGTGCTGCGGATGCACAGCATCAAGCCGCACTGGATGTTTGCTCTCGATAATCTCGTAAGGAATGCAGTTCAAGCGGCGATCACTGTGTTATCCCCAGGTAAGTTTAATTTATTTATTTTATGATTTTTAAATTGTTAATCCACATTGAAAGTAGAAAAAATGCGTAAAGAAAACATATAAAAATTTGAACGCAGCGGGATTTGAACCTGTGCCTTGTTGCGAACCGTGCAAGCGCTCTGATCACTGAGCCATGCGTTCTGCAACACGCTGCGTCGAAATTCTTATATGCTTTATACAACTTATTTCATTATTAGCTCCTCTGCAGGGAGATTTTACAAATTTTCCTTACCCAAATATTATTACAAAGAACAATCGTTTGGCGAGAAAATGCTATTTTTATTTAATATTTTTATGATTTTTAAAGTATTTATCCACACTAAGGATAGAAAATTTGTATATGTTTTTTTAAATACTGAAATGCTGGAATGGAATGAATACTTAGAATATTTTTACTTGTTCTGTCTGGTAAGACAAAGAGCGGGCGGTCAATTTCACTACTCAACACGTCACAACGCCTCGTATTCTCTTAGAAGGTGGAGAACGTAATGTTTTGGCACTGGGTCCTTATGGTCCGGTTGTATGGGGAAAGTTAAAGCAATTTTACAGAGAAAAATTATTTAGGTTAAGACACTATCCTCGAACCGAATTTGGGACGTACTTGTAAGAGCAGAGTTAGTAGGTAGAACCTAGTATTTAAAACTGTTCTCTGTTGGCTCCACTTTGCTTTCATTTAGTACGTTGAAATAAAGAATAATAATATGTTCTTCCTTGCACAGAACTAAAAAACATAACAAAACTCAAAATACAAAAATTAATAAAAGTACAAGGCGACCTTGTCACTTAAAGCGACCTGTTCCAGGCAACCTTTGAATATAGGAGTTGTTAAATAATGGGTGGTGCACTATAAGCTCGCTCTGGCAACTAGGCAAAGCACGGCGTTGACTTCCGCCACTCAACACGCAATGCCTCGAAAAGACGGAAAGCAAGGACGGAGAAAGCAGTTACTAAGCAACGGGGTGTCTTAACACTAGGTTCCTATGGTTCCTGCAGTACCCTCTGCTTACCCTGCCATGTGCGGGATAAAGCGTGAAGATATAAAAATATACATATAAAACATATGCTTATAAACACAATAAGTTAATGAATTTCCACAGAATTAGGAGCCAACCTAGCGGGGCAAGAGGGTGAGAGGCGCGCGGCGGCCGCGTCGCCATCCGCGTTGTCGTCAGCCGCGTCCACGCGCGAACCAATGGCGCTAGCTCTACACGCACTACGTCAGGAAAACCTGAAGTAAGTGCTCGAAATATTGTCCTTCTTCTTCCTCTTCTTCTTCTTCTTCTCCTTCTTTTGCGGCTTCTTTTCTTTTCTCTTTTTCTTAGTTGCGG
Organism: Dione vanillae; assembly: GCA_037178615.1. Classification (NCBI taxonomy): domain Eukaryota; kingdom Metazoa; phylum Arthropoda; class Insecta; order Lepidoptera; family Nymphalidae; genus Dione; species Dione vanillae. Next base: position 3,293,690 of record JAZFAU010000034.1, on the reverse strand, counting down.
CGTTGCAGGGACCTACAGTCTACTAAACCGTTGCTGTTCTATTGTGATCGCCTCATACTACAGTTCACACTTGAGATTGATTTCTGCAAACAATTACAGTATTGTCTTAGCTGCTAGAGTTGACCTCTTCTGGGTACATTTGATGTAACGAAACCGTTTTCAACAAATACTGAATAGTTTGAACTTATGTGTCTTATCTCGCTATAGACGACGACGTAAATAAATATTTGATAAAATGGTAAACGTTATTCATATACGTTTTAACTGTCGAGTATGGTGGGCCTCTTATCTTGGAACTTGTTCTGGTTCCTTTGCAATTTATGTTGAAAATCGGGAAAGGTCACTATGGATTGGCAAGGTGCAGTCATCATGTTGCTGTATAAAGGCAAAGGTTCACAGATAGACTGTGCAAGCTATAGAGCTATCAATTTGATTAGGTGGTAAAATATATGCAGATCTCAAAGGCTATTGTGGGAGGCCAAAGGAATCTTTAGCTTGGAAGAAGATGCGTGGATCAGATGTTTTCCCTCCGTTTGGTCACAGAGAATAATATCTAGTTATAGTAATAGTAATAGTTATAATGTGAGCACTAAAAGTATAGTGTGAGCGGACCTTTGCTGCAGGATGTTAAGTATCGTTTAGCCTGTGTGCGAGTAGGAGATGACATGTCACCTTGGTTTGGCATTCACACGGGTGTCAAACAGGGTGGCACCATGTCTGCTTGGTTGTTCAATATTTATTTAGATAGCTGTCTCCAAGGAATGAAAGAAAATGCATGGCTGTGAAAGTGGGTGATTTGAAGGGAAATTGCTAGTTATACGCAGATGATACAATGCTTATTGCATTATCAGAATGCTAGTTGCAGGCATTGGTCACCATTCTGAAAGGCAGGTGTGAAACTAATGGTCAATGCCCGAATGCAAGTAAGACAAAAGTTCTGGTATCTGAAGAAGACCGGAAAGGGACAGAATGTATTCTACATTCTCTAGTATACTTGGGACGTATTAATATACGTAGATATGGTAAATACGAAATGGATGTGGAAAGACGTATAGCTGCCGGTAACAAACTAAACGTTTGGCGCTCTGTTCTCTCTGACGACCCCGCTAGGGAAAAAGCTCATAGCTTAACGCCTTGAAAACGGCGGACAGCAGGGACCAAGCAACGGAGTGTCTTAACACTAGACTCAACATTAGACACACTACACTCCTATGGTTGCTGCAGTTCCCTCTGCCTATCCTGCCATATGCGGGATAAATCGTGTAGATATAAAAAAAAACGAATGTATACATTATTCTTTTCAATAGCTGATCAATATATTATAAGATAATATGTATAGAAATAAAATCAGTGCTACTTAACTTTATTTATGCTAATAAAATAACAATATTCCGATTTTACTGTTTATCATTTATTCCACGAATTTAAAATGTATTTATGTTAAAATTTTAGACTACAGCAAGATCTCATGGAAAGCTATCAACAATATCAAGCCTTGCTTCGGCTTATGTTAGAAGAACAAAAGTCACAAACACAAATAATTCGCGAAATTGTGGACAGTAAAATTACGTGAGTATTTCGTTTTTTTAATCTACTATTGAACTATTATTAATCTATTTTTAATATTTTCCTGTCATTTGTATATTTATTTAGATATATAAAAGATATTAAAAAGATAATTCCCCTTCTTGTCATCCGATATTGCTACTTCGGGTATATTGAGAATTGTTTTAACACTATATAAAACTGAATAGAACCGTCGTGGCGCAGAGGCGTAACGTTTGCCTGTAACGCGACGGTTACTGGGTTCGATCCCCAGTCGGAGAAGATGGATTTTTCTATTTCCATTTTCTTCGCTCTGGCATCTAAGGCAAAGCGCGGCGTTGAGTTCCGCCACTCAACACGCAATGCCTCGAAAACGGCGGAAAGTGGGGACGGAGTAAGCAGGGACTAAGTAACGGAGTGTCTTAACACTAGGTTCTTATGGTTCCAGCAGTTCCCTCTGCCTACCCTGCCATGTGCGGGATAAAGCGTGAAGTTAAAAAAAAAAAAAAAAAACTATATAAAACTCGATAAAATAAATAAATAATTTAGTTAAATATAAGGAAATATTCTTATACTTTACCTAAATAAAATAAAATAAATTTTATGATTTTCAGCAATCAAACATCGACTACAGATGACACAGATTATGACCAAGAACAATTACAAGCGTTTAAAGAGTGGCTGTCGTCTAGAAATGTACCCGAGTGTGCCGCGATTGTTCTAGTTCAACAGAAGTACACGTTAAATGATTTATTACAACATGCACAGAGGGAGGATATTTCTAAGTTAAACTTGAAGTAAGTATTACCGAAATTTTGTTTATATTTGTTACGAATAAACGATTCAAAACAAAACCAAAATATTTACATATGTATTATTTAGATTTTTTTTAGCTTCACACTTTATCCCGCATATTGCAGGGTAGGCAGAGGGAACTGCGGGAACCATAAGAACCTACTTTCTCGGTCCCCGCTTTCCGCCTTTTTCGAGGCATTGCGTGTTGAGTGGCGGAATCCAACGCCACGCTTTGCCTAGCTCCAGAGCGAAGAAAATGAAAATAGAAAAATCCATTTTCCCCGAGTGGGTATCTAACCCACAAACCGTCGCGTTTACAGGCACACGCTACGCCTCTGCGCCACGACGGCCCAAGTCAATTTCAACTACAAAAATATAAATAACTTATATTGCTGTAGTATACAATTGAATATTACAGAGGTGGTGTAGAACTGAGGTTATGGCGCGCCGTGGCCGAGCACCGCCTGACGGCGAGCCGCCTGCGCCGCGCCAGCAGCACGGAGACCGACATAGACAACAACTCCATAGTAGTCGTAGAATGTTCCAAATGCAAGACTTCCAGAACGATCTCCTCCTGTTCGAATAATCCAACGATTGTCATAAAGGAGAACGGCGATGAGTTTTGTACGGAAAACGGCGTCGTCAATCTGTGACTATTACGTGGGTGGTGCACTCTGCAGTAGAATTGCTAAGCGGTTATGGTATTCAAAGTATACGGATATATAAAAAATAAATTTCTGTTTTAAGTATAAATAAGTTGGTATAAACAGATATGAGCGAAGCAAGTCAATAAGAAAGTGCCTTTTACCATTTTATCTTGGTTAAAGAGTGCATATATATTAAATAGTTCACCAACTTTTATTTTTTCAGTTAACTAAGTTATATTGGCAATATGTTTAATATTGTGTCATTGTTTTTAATGCGGGACGATTTCTTTGTATTTACTTGATTTTTTTAATGACTAGATCAGTTTTATTAAACATATATTTTCATGTAAGCTACTGTCTTGGATTGAATCTAGTGGTGATTTTTATATTTCAGTTTAAAATTTATCTCAATAATTATCAGTATCTTAACATAATAGTTATCATAATCACATAATGTCGATTATGTCAGACAATATCAGAGATTATTTTTGTTATTATAATAAATATTATATAATCAATAATATATGTAATAATTATATTACTAAACAATTTTGTAAAGTTCTTTTTTGTTACTAAAAAATATTTCTTATTACTTATATTGGTAAAACTTAACATAACTAATCATTGTAATGCGACAATTTTTTACTGATTTACAACTAATTGAAAACTAAGTTAAAAATATTCAAATTTAGTGTATATTATTTTCATTTCTTCCAAATAATAAAATAGTATATATAAGATTAGTTGGTTATATAAATATATACATATATATTTAATATATTATTAAAATTATTAAATAATATATATTTGTATTACAATTGTATTACATCTATAATTATTATATAAAATAATAATTACAATTATGAAGCTCGAATTTAAAAACAATTATTGATTTATAATGGATACTTTTGTATCATATATATTTACTAAAATAAAACAATATAAATATATAACAATATTTTATATATTAATAGTACATACCTATATTATTAATAATTAAAACTATTAACTATTTATAACCGCTTAAAAACTAGAGTGTGTCACCCGACGTGCTATATGTATATAGTAACTATATAATATAATGATTTACATAACTAGTCTTTAGTAACGGGCGTGTACGAATGAAAAGGAAAAAAATAAAGTCACTTGTTTAATAATTATGTAGAAAAAATTATATTATTAATAATAATTTGTTTGTTCATTCGTAATCGCCCATTGTAAATAATGCTCCAGCAATAAGCTTTGCGCACACGTGGTGCTAAATAATGTGATGTATAGCGAAGTGCCTTAGAATACGCTTTGTAATATTACACGGGTTTACTTGCATGTTTCTTGCGTACAATCTTTGTGAAAATGTTTCATAAATATTTCATTTTTACAAATATATGAATAAAAATAATATTGGGTATAAATAAGTGAAACGAATTGGGAAGATTAATTTGTTAACATATCGTCACTTTATTATAATTAACAGTGTTGATCGTAAATATACATTTACTAAATTGTATTTATATCGTGCGTGTATAAATTTTATATGTTTAAATGATAACTTTTGTCATAAGATGCTAATATTATTCTTCAAATTATTAACATTTGAGATTTTTAATCCATTATTTACCTACTGCTTTAATTACGCTTTAAACGTTATGTATAACACTAATAACTTCAGTGTTTACATTAGTTCAGTGGAACGAGAAATCATAAGATTTAAATTATAAATATTATAACAACAATTATCTTTGATATATACATTTAAAATTTTATATAATAAATAAAGAGAAAGGTGTCATGACGTCTGGAATACATAAAGTATAGAATTTAAATATGAAGCAAAGGGGGATAAATTATTGTCCCTAATGATTTAAATTTCTCTGCTACATTTATAAACTAATATTCCGCCCGCGGCTTCAGCTGCTTAGTCTGTACGTATTTAATGTGTACCTATTTGGTGTATATGTATGTATTCAAACACCTTATCAAATAATATTCTTTCTATTAGCAAAAACTATATTAAAAATTATAACGTAAATACTACATGAAGCTATTTATTTTGTATAATTTTAAATATTAAAATGTCACTTTATTTCATCTAAACATAAAAGAAAATTGATAATCGTCCAAGTTTCAAAATTAATATTTTCATTACACATTTACTGAGGGAAAGAGGGAAAAAAATAAAGTTACATACTTCCAAGATGCAGATTGCTATGGTAGCTAAGGTTATTGTATTTAGGTTTAGAGTTCAAAGAGCTACATGGTGTCTTAAATAGCTAGTTGCTATAACCGCTTTAGCCTTTTACAAAGAGTCTTAAGCTCTGTAACTTGCTTTCTTGAAACAATTTTGAATTTAGGCTAAGTGTTAAGGGGCTGACGTAATATGTGGGAAATCCTACATAACATGATTGTATTAAGCGGGTACGACTGTCATTATATAAAAGTTATGATTTAACACTGTTAACTGAAAATATTCCATTCTAATTTCTCTCCTCGTTTAATTGAGTGTGAAACACAATAAAAAAACATTTTAATGCCAAACAGTTGCTCCATAAATTACCAAGAATAACTAAATTGTTAATATTCGTTTATATTTGTTAATTGTAACACTGTGTCGCGTATTCGCATAATGTTAACAGCTTGAAAAATAATATTTTGTTTTGTAATTATAGGTAATATGTTGTGCCATAAAAACATAATCGTGTTTACTTTGTAACAGTAACATAGTTTTATTTACATCGACTTAGTTGTGTAAAATTTTAATAATTGTTAAATAACTTAGATATTTAAAATGTCTTTACGTATAAAACACATCATACATAGTTTATAATTATTTAGGTATTATTATGTGACGTACTAATAACACTGTACGCTTTGTTTTAAACTTTGTTTATGTCATAATATTTCGATTACATTATTATTTTTATATACAATAGTTGTATAGTCTTCCGTATATATATATTTATTTGTATTTTTGTTCAAGTTTATATGAATATAATAATGCCTTTGTGTCAAGAAGGTAGCTTATGTAAAATTATTTGGCGATTTGTTAAAACGTTTATTAAAAAAAGTTTTTTTTTTAATAATTTAAGTATAATGAAACAACGTGCCTGTGACTTAAACTTTATATACCTAACTTACAATTTTTATCATATCTTTTGTATTGATTACTTTATTCTGTTATTTTAACACGTGCTATGGATGTAACGCATATAAGCTAAGTTGGAAAATTGCGTAGATTTGTTAATGAAATAATTAAAGAGTAATATCGTTTTAAAAACCGTTAATGCTATACAGCTAATAGGATTTTACGTATTTTTTAGATTTATATTTTATATAAATGTAAAATTCTAATGTATCCACGAGTAAATAATTTAAGGCCAACAAAATATATGTATTTTTTTCTCTATAAGAGAATATATTAACAATACTGATAATACTAGTACCTACTAGTAATATTACTAAAAATCACGTTTGCAAAGAATTTATACAGTTGTTCCTTAACATAACATATTTTTTTATGAGATTAAATATAAGTATAATAACAATATCACATATTTTTTCATTATATCTCATATATTCTATTTGGATAAAATAAAATGCCTTAGATACTATTAAAATAAGCGTTGCACTAGACTAAGCACTACTCTAACAATACTCAATGATACTGTTGTGAAGTACAAAATATAAAACATTAAAACTATTATTTTGTTTTATTCTGTCACGTTCAGTTAAATGGAATGGAATAAAAATACCATATATTGTTTAATGCCATCCTTTCTAGAAATCCTTGAATATAATAGAATACAAAGTTCTGTGTACAGCTTTTATTTAACACTAATCAGGTCATTAAGTTTGTTCAAGAGAAAGACACGGCTGAACATTTTTTGGCGTATTTCCTTTGCATGCACATGTGGTTTTTTAACTAACTGCTGCGGACTGCTTCCAAGTTTTATTAAGAAATGTAAATGAAATAACCAAATTTAATAAAATATTTTGTACGCCTCTGCACCGTCGTGGCCCACGCGGAGAAGATGGATTTTTATTTCCATTTTATTCGCTCTGGAAACTAGGGTAAGCGCAGTATTGAGTTGCGTCCATATTGAGTCCTACGGAGAAATCAGGGAAAGCAACGGAGTGTCTTAACACTAGATTCCTATGGTTCCTGCAGTTACCTCTGCCTACCCTGCCATATAGGGGATAAAGTGTCATGACAAAAAAAACCATAATTATTGAAGTAAACAGATATTCTCTTTCAAAAAAAAAGGAAAAGTTATGTCAAATTACTTATTTGAGTTCTTAAATAAATTTCAACCTGGAACTTTATTACTAAATCGTAAACACCTGACGACTCTGGGGTGGGCACATACTAGACCCCCATTCACCTCCCTTTTTTCTTGCACCCATCTACTGTTTAAGTAATGTGTAACAATATTTAATCACAATATTAATGTTTACTCTGTAAGTTGTGTAAAGTGAAAATGAGAACTAAATAGATTTAATTTGTAATAATTCTCCATTTCTTAATTTTATTTTCAATTTTTTATTTCTTTAAAATGTGAATCCGATGCCATTATAATAGTTTCAAATAATGAACCTAGCATTTTTACTAAACAACAACAGTAACTATTTTTCTCCTTTAACATTTTTATTACTAAAACTAGATGCAAATCTAAATCGAACGATGATGTTTGATATTCAATCCTCAGAAGAAATACATGAAGATTTGGAAACTTTTATTAGTATCTATACTTATGTATCGTTCCCACCAACTAGATTACCATTACGAACAGTTTTATCTGCTGATAGAAAAGCACGCCAATGAGCTTCACCTTAGCCGTAGACCCCATCTGCTTGGAAGTAATCACACCTAGGTGAATCTTGCCAACGTCTGCTATCTCTACTCTAGAAAGCGTTTACTTCAACGGTTACCCATTTTAGGTCACATGTGTCCCGTCCGGCGCTATTTCAGGTGGCCAATTAATAAAAATTGGTTTGATATTTTATCTATAGAATTTTTTTAATTTTTCTTCTTTTACAAACATACATCAAACATTTTGTATCTAGTCAATTTTATGACAGAAGTATAGAATAGAAAAAAAAACGTTAGAAACAATAAATATTGATAGATATCAATGACGTATGTTATATATCTCTTTAATTGTATCATTAAGTAATGAAAGACAAAATTAATGAAATCTTGCAATTGCAATTCTAATTGTTGTATACATGTTACGTTTACATATATATATGTAGGGAACTTTCTCCATTGTGTATATTTCAAATTAATCTGAAAGTTATATTCATAAAACACGTATAACAAGTGTAAGGAGTAAGTAATTTGAATACAATCTTATTAGCGACGTGAACCGATATTGTTACAATTTAAGTTCTGAGTCCCCCGGGCGTGAGACGTTACATTAATTCAGCTGTGTTTGCGGAATACGTCTATCCTAATTTACATACACCGCGAAACGTATTAACTTACGTTACGAACGTCTAATGGAATTCCTATTAGTTCGCATGACTTATACGTATTATACTTGCGTTATTATGGTGCTTACAGTATGAGGGGATTTACGACGTTGGCGCCAGTTTACAATATGCTTAAATACTGCCTGAAATATAGAAAATAATTGTTACATGGAAGAAATAACAATAATCTTTAAAATTAATAAAGATAATGTAGGGAGGTTTAGTTAATTTATAAATAGAATGTTTAATAATAAGGCTGTAGTAGAGCAATGGTGGATATGTCAGTTTGTAAACGCGATGGTTATTTGCTAGATTAATGTGAAATAATCTTCCTACTTTGTTATATACGGTGTATAAGTTGACTCCCGCACATGGGCAGGGTAGACAGAGGAAACTGCAGGAACCATAGGAACTTAGTGTTAAGACACTCCGTTGCTTAGTCTCTGCTTCGCGTTTAGAGGTAGACGCAACGCTTCTACGAAACAACGGTCCTCAAATGGAAAATTTATATGTTTAATATAGAAAGAAATGATTACAAATAACTTATATTTGTTGCTCTGGAAACTAGGCAAAGCGCGGCAGTTGAGTTCCGCCACTTAACACTCAATGTCTCAAAAATAGCGGAAACCGGGGACAGCAGCAAGCAAGCAGGGACGAAGCAGCAGAATGTCTTAACACTAGGTTCATGTGGTTCCTGCAGTTCCTTTTGCCAAAAAAAATATGCACGTAAAAACACACAGACGTACAGATTGAATTAGTATATCATAATAAGTCTTAACATTTAGTATTTGTTTTATGGAAATTAATTCATAAAAAATGAAATGGCGCAGCGGCACAGTGTCTATCTTTAAATGTCACAGTGTCTGGGTTCGATTTCTACGAGGGGAAAATATTTTTATTTTCTCCATGCAATAAGTCCAAAAGTGCGGCGTAAAGTAAGAAAGGTGAAAAACATGAAATGTTATTAATCAACCAATCAATCCATCTAAAATGTTTTATTTTATATATATATTCCGCCAAATGTGTCAAAAATAATTGTATAATGCATTGGCTAAAACTTTAATGGACTAGAGAATTTGAAGTAAATCAAGTCACTTATGCACTCAGTAGAATGACATTAAGTTGTTTGTAGTACATTGTTTCATTTATAACAATAAGAAAACGCTGTAGAAATTACAATAATGTCCTCTTAAATATTACAATGCATATATTAAAAGTCACTGGAAGGGCGCACATATTTTATTAAATATAATTCTATAATTATATAAAAGTAGCAAGCGGGTCGCTAATATTATATATTATATTTTTTAATATTAAATTTTTTTATATGTACGTATATTTATAACTAGTGACAGATCTTTAATTATTGCATTTGATTTACTACATGAGACAAAAAGCTTCTTTCTGCTACAATACAAAATTAATTATTGTGCTGTCTGGAATTAAAGCAAGCTGATCAAGTAATTAATAAAACAGTTAAGAATAAAACCTTTTATTAGATACCAGTTTATAAAAATAAAATTTGTTAGAACTGTGGGGTGGATGTCTACTCAATTACTAGAGCGTCTTAATTATATTAGATATGCTCGAGACTTCGGATTTGAATTTCAATCGTGAAGCCCAAGCCCGTGTCAGACAGACGAAAGAATTGTTAATTTTATTAGATTCGCCCGAAGGCTTTTTAATGTAAATCGAGCTCTGATCTCATTATACAGAATTTTGAATGCGATCCTATTAAGTCGCTACAATTACCTATAACTTTCGATGCTTAAAAACGTTCAAGACGATTCAGGATTGTTTATTTGTTTATTAAGTTTTAGCATTAGCATCTTGCAAAGTTTGTAAAATGTGAAACTTCTAAAAACTTCGATACTAACAGTGGCAAGTATTTCTATAGACCTTTACGGTTGTAAATTGTCTGGATATTCAACAACTTCTTGAATAGTTACACTATTTATAAAATCGAAGAATTATAACTTCTGTTACAAGTTTTATTACTTTGAAAAAGCTTATTCCTCGTAATGCACTGTAAAATTCTTAAGATAAAGAACAAGTAATTGACTATTAGGGAGTTGGATAACTTGGCAAATTGATGCGGGCACGAGAGCTAGCAGGCGATCAATTTGCACATACAATTTATATGAGTTGGACAATCGTCCAATAAATCAAATTGGTCCCTTAGTTACCATTGTTCGAAGTCAGTAATTTCTTTTATGAGTAGGTAAGTGCAGGCAACGAGTCGCGAGACCGCTGGCAGTGAACCAAAACGCTTTAGTTTATACAATGTGGATTTATACCAGGCGCGAGTTCGCTAAAGCGGAACCTTAGCGTCTGAGCCCTGCCCTAAGCAATTTGCACAAGTGATGCTCAAACGATCCCACCTCAAACGTTCTTGGCCTTAGATTATCTTATAATAAGCTTTGTTGTAGCATAAGCAGCGGTTTTCATATTCAACAATATTACGCTTTGCAAGAAACATTCGTGAATATTTTTCGTAACAGAGGTGAATATGGCTTACACTTCAAAAATTCACTGAGAAAGAAACTAGACAGCATATATTTATGAAATGAATTGTAAACATAAATTAACCATACCTCCATAAAATGCCTTCATTTAGACATAAGGCATTATATAGGCATATGTAAAGATTAAAAAGGACAAAAAATAAACTAAGCTTCTACAATCCTTCAACACCATGTGCAATCGTATATTTTGTCACAAAATACAAACACAACAAATGTTCACACTAAGCTAAAATACTATATCTCAAGCAGGTGGCATACAACCGACATTGTCATCTCATTTATGTACCGATCGTCTTAACCCTAGAGATGTGAAAATCGAAATCGATTGATCGCAACGACAGACGGTTTCCACGTGTTGAAAGGTCTCAGATAATATAATATAATGTAATATAAAAGCTTTCAAGAGAATAGCGCTTCACGGCATGTCTGAAGTATCAATTCAGCTTGTAAGATGACTACCTCTCGGATGTTCCAGACCTCCGATGGCTGTATTGGAAAATTGCTACGGCACGCTCTCAGAGTTAGAAAAATCCCGCGAGAGAAGATTTTTATTAAAACTTTATAAAAGATACTGCTACTTGATCATGCATATTGCGGTTATGCTACGCTAAAAGAGAATGTTTATGTTTCTTTTTTTATTTAAGCAAATTTCATCTTTCCCGAGGCATTTTTACAAATTTATGACCTTAAGTAGTATATATTTTTAAACGTGCAATGTTTTCTACTATTTAAAGTGTATTATATTAATTGAACAACAAGATCCTTTTGATATACATAATATTTATATTCATTTTAATGGGGAGGTAAAGTAGCATTATATCGTTATACACAAACAAGTTTTCCGCACGGTTGCCTAGCCCGGAATCGCAAAAATGCGTGCCAACGGCCTCTTGATATTTTATCGCGGACTGAAAGGAACTTAGGGATTCTTCTGTTTGTTTGAACAAACGAGCAACAAATACGATGCGGAAATGCAAACCGCTTTTATTTTACGAAGCAAAGCCATTCAAAGGAATACTACCTTCAACGTAACAAAGGATAGACGCAATATTCCTAAACAACAACGCTAAGTGCGTTTACTGTGCTTGTTTCGTGCTCATGTCGAGAAATAAACAATGTAATATCCAAAATCTGAAAATGGAATTCGTATATATTTTTATTGTTTGTACATAGTAACATTGTAATATTTACCTAAGTAATGGGTAGGTGTGAGAAATCTACTCGTTGAATAATACTTATAATTGATAAATAAATGCATTATAATATTTGTTATAACACTTTAAGTCATAATTTCCGACATGCATTAACAAATAAATAACGATTATAATTCACGATACGTTTTAAAACATAACAGTACTAATAGTATCTAGCAATAACTACTTTCAAAATCATTACACTAATATGTAGCAACAGCAAACAGAATCTCGATTAGCATAACATGTATGTATTTATTGCAAATGTCACTTATGAAAGACAAAGTGTGCTTGTTATTTCAAGCAATATGCTATATGCTTAGGCTCGTACGGGCTCGAATACAGGATTTACATATTGGTAGCAAGCTGTCTTAATTTGGGCGTAATGTGTCGGGGCCCGGGGGTGTCGCCCACATGATGCCATTACTGTGCAATTTATTGTCTCAATCTGTGCCGACTCCGACTGCAGACTGAACTTACAATTTGTTTCCGCGAAATACACATGAGGTTGTATTGGTTTTAGAATGAAAGCTAACGCGGCTGACTCTGGCGGTCTTGTTATTTACATTTTGTATTATTTTTAGAAGAAAATATTTTATATTTACTCTTTAAAAATGAATATATGTTTTCCGTGCCGAGGAGGTTCTAGTTTTCTTTTGTCAAGTCTTAAAAAACATAAAATAAATATACAATCGAGTTGCAGTTTTAGTTTCTTCCAAATAAAAAAAAATAACAGCATTTGAAAGGAAATAATCTAACCAAGGCCATCCGTAAATATTATGAAGAATAAGTTCCTTATACTCACTCAGAATTGATACAAGTAAAACAGTAAATATATTATCAACAATATTACCAAAAAAAGAAGTAAAAATCCAACAAAAATCTGAACAATTCCAGACCCGAATGCACCGAAGGACAAGCCCGAGAAGCAATAAAAATACCACGCGAGGGTCAATCAGGTTAAGTGTTTTGTCCGCCGCGTATTTGCGTCCAAATAATATATATCCAAGATTTATAAGCCGAGTAAGTGGCGAAATTGCTGGAATAATAGCTAGCGTTCTTTGAGCGAACTTGCGCCGGGATATCCATTTGAGTTATTTTGGTTTTGTAACATGTTCTTCTATGATGAAATATATATATGTAATAAATTTTTTAGCGCTTATAAGTACCAAAAAATTTACAAATTATGTTCCTGACTGGAGGAAAATGTATTTTTTATGAAATGCCTTTAAGTATTCAAGCAAATTTTACGAATTATATAATATATAAAGTATGTATACATTTGTCCCCGCGGGAATAGGGAAAGCAGGGACTAAGCAACGGAGTGTCTTAACACTAGGTTCCCACGGTCCCTGCAGTTCCCTCTGCCTACCCTGTCATGTGCGGCATAAAGCGTGAAGTTTAAAAAAAATATATCTGTCAATGAACGTAGTTAAAATTTACATACTGTTTAATATAAACTTTTGTTTTTCTAAGAGATTTGCTAAGCCACTGCCACATGATAAGTAAGACGTTTATGAAGGACTTATGTCTACTCAAATATTGTCGCGTGAGCTTGTGACGGCTTATCAAGTAGTGGTCGCAACAGGTAGCGTCTCGGGGACGATCTCTGTAATATAAAACCTTTCAGCGACTCGCTTAAATTTGAATTTACTTTAAAATTTCATAATATATATGCAAAAAAGACTTATTCAGTTTTTTATAGAATATCTGAAGGATTTTTACTTTAATATGGAACTTTATAATGTATGTTACAAGAGTGAAGCTTTATTATAACTTTTACTCTCTTTATGAAGTTCAGATACACATTATAGTATTTTATGTAGGAATATGGTAGACAGTATATCTTACATTTTCTTCTATTTGAATTTCATTATATTTACTGCTACTCCCTCAAAGAGCTTGGATAATGCGTTATTTGGGCATAGCAAAATGCTCCTTTAAGTATATTAACCCTAAGACTTAAAAATTATATGTAATAAAATAAATTAAATAATTTACATAACTTTTTACACAATTCGATATGTTTAGAATTGTTATAAAACTTTAATATAGTATTACAAATTTAAATGCACTAAAGAAAATTGACTTGAAGAAGCTTTTCTGAAAATTTTCAAAACCTTGCAGGTGTCGGGATCGTCTTGCAGTGAAGATCAAAATTCAAAATGTATTATTTATAGACGCTAGTCGCTATGTGTCTGGGGAGTGTTGGAGACATAGGCATTCTAATATCTACTCACAGAGTAACTAAGGATCTGTCCACATTTCATATGTATTTTAATTTTAAAATTTCTATAAAATTTAATTACAAGTAACTTAAGCTTTTTATTATAATAATTTCTTTTATCAGATTATTCTATAGCGTTTGTCCTACCCCGCTACGGATAAAGCGTGATGGTATGTATGTTACTACATAAATTTAGCTTACATACATATGTAATTGTAATGAAGTTTTAATTTCTTAGCCTGCAGATTTAAAAAAAACACAAAAGAACCTAAGAATTAAGTAACTTTTAATTCACAGAACCAAATTTTTATATCGTCTACTGAGTATCAATATAAAAGAATAGAAGGTTATTCTATAGACAGCAACAATATCTACATTAAGACGGCAGCGTTACAACTTTAAGTTACTATATGACAGCGGAGGGAGGAGTGCTAATTGGAAATACATGAGAATTTGCATTTTACTTTGTCCCGAACTCCCCGCGGAGTGACGTCTAGAGGAATCCTTTGTCGGCGAAGCTCATTTAAGATTATATGCCATTGTATATTATTGTATATTTAACACAACTATATTTGCAAACGTTTTATAAATGTGGTAGAAATATTTATCTATTTAATATATATTTTCATTTTAAATTTATATGTTTTCAGTAATATTTTAGATTAGATCAAGAATTAATAAAGTTTTTTAACAATTTTTAATGATGAAATTTTTGAAATACTTATTAAACATTTTTTTTATATGGCGCAACGTCTGCCTGTAACGCGATGGTTTGTGGGTTCGATTTCCAGTCGGGAAAGATGGATTTTCCTATTTCCATTTTCTTCGCTCTGGCAACGAAAGCGAGGACGGAGAAAGCAGAGACTAAGCAACGGAGTGTCTTAACACTAGGTTCGTATGGTGCTGCAGTTCCCTCTGCCTACCCTGCCATGTGCGGGATAAAACGTGAAGCTAAAAAGAAAGAAACATTAATTTACATATTAATATTGACAATATAAACAAAATAATATACAGACTACAAAAAAATTACTTATCGAATTTAATAATATTAATTGCAAAATTAAATTCTGTAAATGTATTTAAAATTAAACTGTTTTGTTATAACTAGATAGGTATTAAAGTATTGTATTGCGAAGATATGCCCCCGGGGGAGTCTAGCAATCAGAGCGAACAGCGCTCGTTGCGAATCCATTAAGGATAAATTAAAGAACGTCACAATCCGCGTAAGCGAATTTAAGTACATAGCACCTGACTTGAGCAATATTTGTGTAGGTATATTAAGTCTGAGGCGATGTGCACTACAAGCCAGTGGGTTTACAAATGAAGTAAGTGAGATAGAAACAGCATTACGTATTATTAAGGCATTAATATAATATTTTAATATTTTCCATAGTTGTAGGTAGCTAGCCAGTTTACCATAAAGCGTTTGCAGTTAAAATTATATTTAAAAGAAATAGTGATAAAAAAATTCTTGAATCTCTTATAAATGATTTCAAATTCACTTACTCGAATAAAATGGTTAAGTGGATAAATGCGACACATCTTTCAATATCATACGAACACGGGGCATATATTAGCGCAGCACCATTTGTCTTACCCTTGCCCTAATGGCTACAGCTTAATATTCAATTTTTTCGCCTAATTCCTTGGTATTGTGCTGGAGATTAATAGTCTTCGCCCTTTAAAAAATTACGCTAAAGGGTCGCTCATATCATAGAGTCGTTAATGTCGCTACCATCAGTCATGCGTGCACTAAATCTATTTTAGATCGCGCCTCACGTTCAAACTCAATTTCAACATCGTTCAGCCGCTTGTAAATTATTTTGCATACAAACAAAAACAGCCGATTTATTAACACAGGCTTGCTACTGTTTTACATAGATATATATATATATATATATATATATATATATATATATATATATATATATATATATATATATATATATATATATATATATATATATATATATATATATATATATATATATATATATATATATATATATATATATATATATATATATATATATATATATATATATATATATATATAACATATCGTATACAAATATATAATTAAATATATATGTAATGTGAATATACATTTGAATTATATATATATATATATATATATATATATATATATATATATATATATATATATATATATATATATATATATATATATATATATATATATATATATATATATATATATATATATCTTCACGCTCTATCCCTAGCGGGGTAGTCAGAGAGAACGGAGCGCCAAACGCTGCGGTCCCTGCATACCTCTTTCGCCTCGTCCACTGTCATTAACCTCTTCATGCATGCTCTCCGGGGAGTCCTCATGCTTTTTACGTGACCTTCCTCCAGTATCTTCGATACTGTGTTTTCGAAAGTCAACCGAGGTCTCCCCTTACCTCTCTTACCACACACTTTTCCATCGTATATCTTTTTTACCATTCTTTCGTCACTCATTCTTTCGACGTGCCCAAACCACCTGAGCACATTCTTCTTCATTCTTACTATGACATCCTCGCCGGTACCTACCATCCTGTGTACCTCTTCGTTGTGGATTCGGTCAGCTAAGCTGACTCCGCATATCCTTCGAAGAGATCGCATCTCCACAGCATTCATCTTTCTTTCATTCTTCTTCTGTAATACCCACGTTTCACTGCCATATAACAGCGTCGGAACCAAAACTGCATTATGTATGGCCAAACGTGCAGCGACGCTGACGTTCTGCCGTCTCAACAAGGCAGCTAAGGCACCGTTCATTCTGTTACCGGCAGCAACACGTCTTTCCACATCCATTTCGTATCTACCATCTCTACTTAACATACTTCCTAAGTATACTACTTCATTCACTTGTTCTAATAAATTTCCATTCACGAAAATCTTGCAATCTGTCCTTTCCTCGTCTCTTTCAAATACCAGAACCTTTGTCTTAGTTACATTCAGGCTTAGACCATTAGTTTCACACCCGTCTTTCAGAATGGTGAAGCTGTTACTTAAAACATTTTTTGCAATTACATATTATTTAACGTATTGTATATTAAAATATTTTTAAATATAATTCTGAATTAATGTTTTATAAAAAAATATATTTTATTTCATTACTATATATAAAACAATATATAAAAAGCATATAATCATATAAAACAATATATATGTAAATAAGTAAATATTGAAATATACCATCACGATTAATTTATCGGCGACTATATTCACAAATAAAGAAAGTGTAATATGTAGGGCCGTACCGAAATGTTTGGCGCTCCGTTTTCTCTGGCTACGCCGTTTGGGATAAATGGGACATATATAATTTCATAAGTATAGTAAAACATTATTAAAATATTTTAAAATATTTTCACACTTTCCTATCACTATGAATATAACAGCTGTTTTTTGTTTTGTTAGACTAATGTAAAAAATGCTATCATTTGTATTAAGTTTTTAATGTTTCTGATATACAAAGTGAAATATGTACCTACAATTAAAGAGATTTTCTAATTAAGCTCGCAGAAAATGTGCTCGCCATCTGCCGCAATCCATCAAGTTGGCGTCGGATTCGACCCCGAAGTGTACAATCCCAGGCCGAACCCGTTCATAATATATAAAAGTTAATACTAAATTTCACACATGTGAATTTAAATTATTACATTGTTGATTCTAAAAATATATATTTCTCATATTTTGGGATAATCAAAACGTCAGCCATAAGTGATGTTACTTATGACTACAATCTGATTATTGATTGTAGTCATAAGTTTCTGACATTAATTTGAAATATCGATTTGGAGCTGGAAAAGTTATTCTGGTGAAGTAGGACAGCGTATTACTGAACCCACGCTGATGTTGGGTTCCTATCTAATTTTGGGGAATAGCTTTGGTATGAATGAGAAAGCATGACACCGAGCTAGATGTGACGTCAGTAAAAATTCGATAATTATTCACTGTTTATATATTGCGCAAATTGTTAGCCAATTTCAGTAATGTGTTATCATAACAGGAAATCACTTTTGTATTTAATTATTTACCAAGCAATTATAATATAACATGTTAAGCAAGTTAAGTGTATATTGTAACCTAATACGTAAATTCGAATTATAATAACATAATGTACTTTAATACAAATAAAGTCAATAAAAATTGAGATTTTAATTTAAAATTTTCATATGAAATATCAGAGAGAACTGTCAAAAATAACAGATTTCAGAAAACGGTAAATATATTTCACACTAAAATGTTTGGAACATAAAAAGATAATTTCCATCCATTTGCCACTGGCGAGGTTAATCGCCAGTTCTCTGTCAGGCAAGGGTTGAAGTCTCGTAAATACGTAAACGCTATATCCATTACTGCCATTATAACGGGCGTCGAACTTATTTCGCACATTAGAAGATATTTTGCGTGTCATTGTCTCTAGAACTCAAGAAATACTTTTGAAATTATGGCTACATTTCATTTTGAATATGCTTATTCTTTTATTAAAATGCGTTTCATATAAAATATTTTATATCATTGTCGTAGTCGCTTAAAGCTCTTTAATTTTATTGTCGAATACTTATTAATTTTTGTCCGTAAAATATTTTATAAGATCTATGCAATTGGATTTTAATAATTCTAAATTTATAATATTACTCTATAATGTGAACGTTTTAAACATATATTTCTACTGTAGTCGTGGTCTAAAATGCTGGCATATGTGGAAGGATCTACCTATATCAACTTCAAGTTTTGTGAATGAAATAAATGACACTGCCACTGCCACACTGACATTTCGTTCTGCTTTAAAATGTATCCAAAACTAATGAATTATTTTTTTTATTAAATTTAGACGTGTTTAAGTACAATTCTTTAGAAACAGTAATAAAAATTAATAAGCATATTGCAATGTGAACCGTGATGAAAATTAGGCTAAACATAATGCCATTATTGTATTATCACGCATGAATGCGTTAGAATTCGGCGGGGCTGCTTCGTTGAGATACGGGGCTCATAATAAAACAATATTAATTATTATCAATCGACGCTCCACTGATTCCTTTGTTCCGGACTCGGTTTAATAACAGAGGAATGCGTGCATTAAACCTCCAGGCATTTCACGGCACTTTTGTTTAAATAATAAATTGGATTTCAATAAACGTAGCTCTTCAAAGAACAACTGCTTCATATTATATAAGCATTTTAGCCAAATGACTTTCACATCCTGATACGCCACCACACCAATTGTATACCTTTCTATGTTCTAACCCTTCTATTGTTCGACTTTGTATGATAAATATTTACATAAAGTGTGTTTGTTTCAAAGTTCTAATATTAAACTTTGAAGCTTAATTCACAAAATGAGTACATTAGCAAAGACAAAAATGAAATTGTAAGTTAATTAACTAGGAATTCTCACGTGAAGACACTAAGCATTCTCCCTTGCAATACCTCCAGATGTGTTTAGTTAAATAACACAAAAAAACATAACTATTATTAAATTTCCTTTTAAAGAAGTAATAGAGTGGTGAAAAAATCAATTACGTTCCCCTTGAACTGTCAGCGAAATGGGCGGAGGCAAATCAGTTTGTTAATAAATTCAAATTTATTCGTTGATTACGCTCGTGTCTCGCTACTAATGTATTTAAAAAGTGATTAGAAGTTAAATTGACACAATATGAACTTTTTGTCCCGCTACAAAACTTAATCAAAAACAAAATTATTCAATTTGCATCGAAATATCTGTCTGAAGGCGAAATTTTTCACAAGTGCTCTCCCGTCGTACAAGGCGGTAATACTGCCTAATACCTGGATTTGTTTACGATGAAATTTGAAATTTAGGTTATTTTTGACGCAAAGACAAGAAATACCAAGGTACCTAACATATTAATATCATTTATGAGTGGTGTACGTGACAGGTGGTGGAAAAAATAAAGTGAATTTGCTTTCTTGACATATTAAGGTTAATTTTTTCATATAAAACACATATTGTCTTAGTATTCACTATAATGAATACAACAATACCCTGTAGATACAATCTTGTATTGCTATAAGTCTAAGTTAGAGACAGTGAACGCAAAATTCACATTATTTAAAATGAGAATCAAGATTAAATTTACATTGTTGGCTTTATGGCTCACAGTATTATGGTAAGGTATTCATGAAGCAAATATTTACTCCCAGAGGGCGCGTGCGCTACAGAACTCTTGGCAGAAATGCGGAATCGCCAGCGTATGTGGACCAAGTTATGATAATTACTTTCCAGAGTAATCCGCTTCCAGCAATGAATGCTACAGCTTCTTATTTGCTCAAACTTCAGGTGATTTATATGTATAGAAAATAAAGATATACATTTTTTATAATACGTAAAAGTACTATATTTTAAGATATACTCGTATCTGAAATTTATTTACATAAAATATGATACGTTAAATATGTTTAATTAACTAACCAACAGCTTTTAAGTTCTTAGTAATACGTTGTAGCAACGAAGCGAAATAATAACTGCTGTTAAAGAAACAGAATGTAGGAAAAGAAACGTTTTCTATTGACAACTTTTTCGTTTTGGGTTTGAAACTTATAAAAGAATTTCAAACTTTATGCATTTTATATCTTTCTAGCTAATATTTATAAATGATAACTGATAATTGTTCTCTAAATATTTATCGTCTACAAATTTATAAACTTTATAATGACTATGTTATTCTATTAATATTATTTATGGAAAAAAGCTACAGAGAAGCCGTTTAAGACATTTAATATCTTAAATTATTAGAACAGTTCCACCATACTAGTGCTATAATGGAGTCTAGATTAATTCAAGTTTATAATTAAGTAATAAGCATTAACCACGTATTTTATTGTAACAAAATATATTGGATATTACGAAATTGTTTGCCAGTTTCGCTTATTGTCTCAAGGGGCTCGTAATAAACCTACGCTTGTCAGTCAAAGTGACGCCGGCAAGCGACCGCAAGTGTTGCCCTGGGCAAGTTGACCCCGTGGTCACTTAAGAAGCGTTGCTTCTGACACTTCTAGGTATAGAATGTAAGCTTATAGCGAAAACTAAAATTTTTATATTTATAATTTAAGAAAGCTCGTTCATTACTTTATACTGGTTCAAAAACATCCACAAATAATAAAACAAATAATTATAGCATATTTATTTATTTCATTATTTGTGGATATTTACGTGTATATATATGTATAGATGACATAACATTTTAATTTGAACAATTTACTAGTTTTTTCTTAAGAGTTAAACAAAATGACATCTTCGAAAAGATATATAAAATACGAAATTGAAATACTTAAAGTAATATTATAATCGTTAAAATTGTATCACTTTCGAACGATTTATCCTTTTCCACTATAACGCCTCTTCAATTAAATCTTCTCTTAGAAAGGTCTAAGAAGGTATTTGTTAATTAACAAGCTTTAAATTCAGGGCTACAATGTAACAGGAAAGCGGTTAAATACTTTAGTTATATTAATTATCAATTTTCATATTATACTATGTAAATGTATCAGTACCACAAGGAAAATTGTTTGAAATTTCTTTTAAAATGCAAATCTGATGTAGTTTTAGTTTATAAAAAACCAAGTTTACCCTCGGGTTATTATGACTGAGAAGTTTCAATAACTCAAGTTTGCGGTCGTGAGTTGAGAGCGACTCACCTTGTAATAAGTTCCTCCTATTTTATAGTAAGCTAATAAAAACTTGTTCAACATTAAATTGCTTTTTGATTTTCTGTCATATAAATGATTTAGTATTTAGATGTGTTTTTAAACATGTATACATTAAGACTTCTTATAAATATTGATCTGTAAAGTAGAATTTCATAATGAACAAATATCGCGACTGTTTTGAACTTTCGAAAATAGGTCATTGTTTAAAAATTTTAAGGTTACAATAGATTTTTACACTAATTAATTATGTACAGTGTCTCTTTGTAATCAACGATCTAAATAAAACGATTTCAGCGACTTTCAGAAACGTTTCAATCAAGATTTCACGTTAAGAATTAAAATTGTTTACTTTTCTGTGTAAATTGTTCACGATTTCAGTGAATACAAATTTAATCAGCCCTCGGCGATTATGTAAATGTGATAATGAATGGATTTGCTTACGTTCGAATTAGCTAAATCGGCTCCTTCATGAATAAACTATTAGTTATATCTGTAATTAAGCTATATGAGAAAATCAATATATCTTGTTTTACTTTTATAGCCAAAATATCTAGTTATTAGAATAACATGTATTCATATACTTTCAACTATAAATGCATGCTTGAATCAACGGCCCAACAGATATGTTCGGATATACTCCTTCGTAATGTGTTTATTTCTCAAAAAACGGAATATTTTACTATACCATTCTCTGTCCTCAAATAACGAGTGATTTCTGCAGAAATTCTAGATATGTGCGTATATTTTCCATCTTTGTCCGACGATATCATACGGTGTTTTGACTGACGATGGATGACCTGTTGGATGATGGATGACATATGAAAAAAAAAAAATAATTTAATTAATAAATAAGTTGGATTGAGTGAATAATAAATGTTATTATATTATTGCAATCTGTGACACTTTATGTTATTGGATATAAGGTAGCACTGTTGTTACAGTTATTAAGTTGCAAGTGAAATGAGCTGGGCTTAGTTAGTAAGGCAAAAAACGAAATCAATTGTTGTTTTAGTATTAAAAAAATCTTAAATTTTCACAGTATTCTAAGAATAAGTACATAGAACAGGTATATAATAAGAAAACATGTATTTTTTTTTTTTTTTTTTAGCTTCACGCTTTATCCCGCACATGGCAGGGTAGGCAGAGGGAACTGCAGGAACCATAAGAACCTAGTGTTATAGTGTTGGACACCTCGTACAAGAGGCGCTTCAAATGTCCCATACAAAAGAATGAACTGTCCCATCACTTCAAATACATATTTTGTACCACCTCAATTTTGAGGTGACATTGTTCCTCACTCACTCATGAATGAATGAATGCAACTTTTACGAAAGAGTTGATTTTGTCCCGCTTACTCTTTTTGAGGTATGCATGACATTTGACAAGGCGATGGGACAAAATGAACGACGGAAAGAAATCGCGTAAATGTTTGAAATGTCACACTCACATGTAACACTACATTTATGTTACATTGGTTTCGAAATGCTAACCTATATTTTTTTTCAAGAATTGTCGTTTTATATTAAAAACGACATTTCTTGAAAAAAAAATTATATACATTTAAATGTTACGTGAAGTTTTGTATAAAAAATATTAGACATTTTTTTTTAATTTTAAGTTTGAAGTAACAATAAATGTAATGAAAATATTTTTTTTTTTGTAAAAAGTGTAATTATTTGGCTTAGTCTAATAATGACTTTTAATTTATTTATAAAATGGTATATTTTTATAAGTAGTTATTAAAACACTACACACAATCTCTAATTTTTACTATCCTCAAAAGTAATGAACTCTGAAGACTTCATATTTTCATCTTTTGAGGACCACTTCAAATGAGGTGGTACATTGTCCCACCTCATTTTTTAAAATGAGTAACTCATACAAACTCTTCACATTTAATTGTCCTACCCAACACTATAGTGTTAAGACACTCCGTTACTTACTCCGTCCCCACTTTCCGCCGTTTTCGAGGCATTGCGTGTTGAGGGGCGGAACTCAACGCCGCGCTTTGCCTTAGATGCCAGAGCGAAGAAAATGGAAATAGAAAAATCCATCTTCTCCGACTGGGGATCGAACCCAGTAACCGTCGCGTTACAAGCAGACGTTGCGCCTCTGCGCCACGACGGTCCTCTGTATAGTTTCCAGTAATGAAAAAACATGTATAGTTTCCAGTAATGAAAGTGAAATCAATATAGCAATACAAATTAAGCAACTTTATCCCCATGAGCATAGCCGTAACTGAATTGAATAATTCAGAGCAAACCAATTAATATCTTGCTTGCTCGGCCACCGCAGACGGTTAAACCCAAGAAGATCCAATTATTCTTATATAAGAAGGTTCAATTATTCTTGAGGATGGACCGGACTGAGCCATGACTTGTGGCGCGATCCTTGACCACTGGAACGAAGGTTGTTTATTTAGTTTACCCGTCTTGTTAGTGTTGATGGATAGAGAAGAAAATAATGGAATATCGATTCGACGATTTATTTCAACATGAAATTCCTAAAATATTGTTCTAATAAATTTATGTGAAAGGAATCAGTACAAGTTTTAATACAATCACTTTTACTCACAGTAATCTGTCATCTGTATTAGATAATATGTGTTTATAATTTATTAATATTCTTTAGATTGGTTTAAGTACAGTTGATTAATAAATTTCTTTTCGCTGTAAATTTTAAAGTTCGATTAAGTAAATAGCAAGTGTCTATTTTAAAGGAAATTGTACCATAATCATTGACTACTCGATTTCGCAATTTCAACTTGGGAATGGCAAATAAAAATGGCTTCTATATTTCAATGGATTTGTTCGATATTGAATTTGAAACCCTTTGATGATACTGTTATAGCACTCGATGAATTTAGCTAAGCGTCTTGGTACATTGGTATAAAAATAAACGATAGTTTAGGTTTTTAACATTATTTATTATATCTATTTAATATGTTTGTATGTCTAGACTGTATATATGTATATATATATATATATATATATATATATATATATATATATATATATATATATATATATATATATATATATATATATATATATATATATATATATATATATATATATATATATATATATATATATATATATATATATATATATATATATATATATATATATATATATATATATATAGGTAGGCGCCTTTTAATTTTGTGCACTCTAATATGTCTATGACGAGGCCTTATTGCGATGTAACCCTACTTTCGGCTACGTCTTGGTCAGCATCAAACAACTTTGGGTCAAATTACGAAACAAAGTAGTAACTGTAACGCGCCGTTCGACTCGGCACAACACACTCTAGCCGAACGCCCGGCTTGGGCAGCGCAACGCCATTCGTTAATGGCTATAGTTGGTGAAAATCTCTCTTCTTAATGTGATTAGGGTCATGCTATATGATGAGAGAAGCTGTTCGGCAGTGGTCTCCTTCTGCGAGTCTGTAATGGCGTTGGAGGAGGCCGCGGAGCGGGCACGGGAGACCAGTGCAAATGCAGACCCCCTCCGTCGCAGAAGGTCAGGGAGAAGAAGAAAGCTCTATGACGAAGCCCAACTTTCTCTACCTTAAACAGCCTACTGCGAAAGGGTCATAAAGATCCTCTAGCAAGGCATATAGCATCCGATTACCCTGGGAAAAATTCCAGAGTACCCTAAATGTTGATGGCTCGCTGCAGGCGGCCTTTCACTGAGGCGTCATAGTAGAATGTTCAATCGATCCTATGGTGTCTCATGGTGGTGAAGAGGATTCCGCTGGGTTTAGTGTCGACACAGGTACTGTATCGATGAGTCCCACAGTACCACCCACGTCATCACAAGGGTGTTCTGCGAAAAAGCATTTCCCAGCGTTAAAAAAAGGGCCAAATAATTTCTGTGATATGACCTATGAGACCATACCGTTAGACTATATCGTCATTGTATCAATCTCGCACTCGTACATTTTGATCTGTTGCCGAAATATTCCACCAAAAATGATGCTGTTGGGCCATGACTCGTGCCTACAGAATACTATACTGGTGAAATAGATTTGATTCAAGACACTTTAAATTAACGACTGCAGTAGTTAAAGTCAAAATGAAATAATTTACGTATTAAGGTTAAATTTAATTTATTAAAGAAAATAATTTTAATTGTAATTTACAAATAACGTTGTACGAATAAGACCTATAAAGTTTTATTATTTTCCTTAAAAACATTTATACAATTTATGAATTCACGACAAGTATAGACAAATCAAAAAGTTAGAAAAGTCGTTTTGTGAAATTGGATTACATAGGAAATCGTATAATATCCGCTTGGATCCTTTACGAGTTGTACAGCCGGTAGCAATTTGACTAAACTGTAAACCGCGTCCAGGGCATGGCGCGGCGCCAACATTTACGATAACTACATAATCTCGGCGGGGATTCGAGCGAGAAAGTTACGTTTTAAAGCGAAACGGTACAGCAAGTGTATTATTGCATTAATTACATTTTGTTACACTTTAATAGTTTTGAGAAAATATACATTATTGTTTAAAATTATTTATCTTAATCGTGTAACTACTCTTTAAGGTTTTTTACAATTAAATTTGTTAAATATAAGATAACACCTTACATTCAAATAAATTAAGTTGTATACATCTTAATTTATGGTAACTAATTTTAGTTCCATATAGTGTGTGTATATATCTATTTGTTCTGATCTATATTAGATATACGTATTCTATTATTTCAGTAAAAATTGTATAACTACTAATGAAATAACATTATACGTATCGATTGTCGCAGCAAAACATCTCTTACATTTAACCACTTACATATAAAACTTAATTCATAGTTATATAATATAACAGCTTCATAAATGGACTCCTCTAGAGAAGTTATATGAATAAATTAGTAGTAAAACACCCGTTTATTGAAGGGGTTTTGTGTATGAAAGTAGAAATGGGTGATTTTTCGTAATCCGCAATCAGAGGGCTTTTATTTAGACGGTGGAGGCAGTTCTCTGCGCAATTTCGTCTTGAGTGTAAGTAAACAGCCTGGTAATGAGAGAAGTAGCTCCATGTTAATTAGACGTTGACTAGGAATACCACTTTAATTTACAATAAGGGATTAATACATTTTTTTATAACGAATATTCTATATGTAAAAATATGGGGACGTTGTCATGATTTAAAATATATTATATTTTAAGAGATACATATGCTTAGTTGTTAAAAATATACTTTATTTATTTTAAAATATACTATAAAAAAATGCAACATTTGTAACTGGTTGATAAAAGGTTTTTTTGAACATACTAATTTCAAAACCTGACAGTAGACCTATTGAAACCTGAGAAAAAGTATTTTTAATGACATTATACGAGATAATTGCTTTTCATACAAAAATATGGTCACCATTTTTATATGCCTCCATTACCTTAAAGAGCTAATTCTAACTGTTCAACCTGTAATCGGTATATCTTTCTCAATGTCGCTCCTTTTTGGCACGTTTAGCAACATTAACAATGTTTACTAAATTCTTGAAACCTTATGGTACAATGGGGATTTACCATAGTATTAGAGAATATTCTTTACTGTATCTATGTAGCAGTATGTATCACTATTTTAATTATTAAAACTTCTTTTTTAGCTTCACGCTTTATCCCGCACATCGCAGGGTAGGCAGAGGGAACTACAAGGACCGTGGGAACCTAGTGTTAAGACACTCCGTTGCTTAGTCCCTGCTTTCTCCGTCCCCGCTTTCCGCCTTTTTCGAGGCTTTGCGTGTTGAGTTACTTATATTTGAAAATACTTTAACTTAAACAACACGTGATATTTACTCAAAGTCTAAAGTTTTATCTTTAATCTTAACTTAAATTATTATGAAATATTTAAGTATAACCCATAGTGCTGCAGCCCCAGCACTGATTGAAATTTCTAAGTTAACGTAATCGAAAATTGGCCCCGTTAATGCATATAAGGCGTATTATATAAAACGAGGCTACTTACTACCCTCGTTAAACTAGAATTTGGCAACAACAGAAAAATGAATATCTGATATGATACAAAAAATCGTTACAAATATTTATAATTCATCGTTATATTTACAATTCATTTTATACAAAATGATAATAAATTTCACTGACCAACTGACAAAAATGAAATCGGTGAACACTTAAACTATTTTTATTTTATTTTATTTTAATAAGAATTTGCTTGAAAATTACCTATTAGACAGATTCCCCATTCAATTTTAATTCTATATTTTTTTTATTTTTCATATTGTAAATCTGATTTTCTTTATAAGGAAAATAAGAAGATATTTTTACTTATATTGTTTTATTTAATTATATTTCATCAAAAATATTTTTTGTTTATATGTTCTTTGTTCTTACATTTACCTTTATTTTCCTGAATTGCTCTTAACTTTTCACTTTTGTAAGCTTTTTTTGTCTTAAAGCTTACTTGCTAAGTAGAACATAAAATATGTAAATTGCTACAGAAAATAACATTTCTGTAGCAATTCACCTAATGTCTTTGTTAATACAGCCAACAAGAAAAACGATGACTTTTTAATAAGACATTTCGTAAATCATACTGAAATGCGAATGAAAACAAAAATGATCTACAATAGCTTTTTAAAAAAATCAGTTATTAAAAGTATATAATTGTTAATATTATAATTCACTCTCAATTCTCATTAAATAATAACTTAAATGTAATAGTTTTTTAAATAAAAATCAATTTCAATCAACGCCTAGACAATTCACACCTAGAAATTTGATAACGAAAGGAATCCGGGAACATACAATTTCTTGAAACATGCATTTTTCGAAAGAAGTAGACTACCAAAAAATGAGTGAGATGCTAATAAATATAATATGTAAATAAATATGTGATGTCGTATCCACATCGATGGCTATTCAATTCAAACGTAAGGACCAAAGCTAGTTTTAAATATTCCATGTGCGGTCAAGCATAAAATCTACAAAGAAAATGTATTACCCATCTTTTATTGCGTTTTCCCCTAGAGCATCGGTCTGGAGATAATACAAGTTTATATCATTTTATCAATATCATAAAAATGGTAAATGGCTAAAAATATACGTTTACTTCAAACAATATCGCGTAAATTTCATTGTTATCCCGAAATATTCTTATTTATCTTCTAAATTCACCTATGTATTGGAATATTTATGTTATATTTACTTTACGTTCGGATAGTAGATATTTTCTTTACGTATCGAATACGACAGTAATAAATTTAAATGCTCAAATGCTGTTACTGATTTAGGCTATTTTTTATATTATATTATATCATAGTTATATAAAAATCGTTAGAAAAAACAAATAATCCTCATATAATATCAATGTCGATTCCTCTCCAGTCCAGAAGCGTAAAAAAGTCTTCCAGATCCAGTTTCACGTCACGCTGCAAATGAACAAGTTTTAGGGTAATCAGGGAGTCGGACGCACTGCCCAGGTTTCGATCTGTTCAAAGGCTTTCTTATGGTTCAGAAACGCTAGATATAGAGGTTGAAAATATCCTGAGTTTTATGTTAATTTGCCACAGTGTATACATGTGGTCTATGATACTATAGCCTTACCGATATCCTGGGTGTCGAAGCAAGGTATAATGCCTTAAAAGATTTTCATCACTCTTTGTGAAGAAGAGCACCACAACGCTGCCATACCATAACTTTATAAACTAAAGTTATATTTTACTGTTTACAATGTTTTATTCTCATTATGAAAGTGTAATAACTAATAAATTAGTAATGTAGTAGGCAATGATATTGATTATAAAAATTTGTAACTTTTAAGCGGATTGAATGAAAATGTACAGCTTATAAATAAATATACAGTGAAATTTTTCGGAAAGCGTAGAGGAAGTTTGTATGTTTTTGTACGATTTATTTCAGCAACAGGGATGTGATTGGCAGTTGTAATTCAATACGTTGTACGCGTTTTTACGGTGGCGTTTTTCGTTTGCATACTTTTTTATGTTATTTATATACTCGTATATTTATAAATGGCTACATATATACCTATTTCACATACGTTAAAAACAAATTAAAATGACTGCTTTCATATAACAATCTAAACAATGTGACTTAATTTTAGAGTAACAGTACTCACAAAATTTTAACATACATTAACGTTTTAAATATAGGTTATATGACCTTTTTTGTGATGACATGTTAAACTTATTTAAATAGATAATAAATTACCGACTAAGTTAATTCTTTAGTATTTGAGAAATTAAGTATAGACACTGTTGGAGAATATAACGAGACGTGTTAAAATCTTAACTATCTTTTTTTTAAATGCAGCATTAGCAAGGAATTAAAAGGTATTATGTCATAATATTTTAGTGTGGAAGATGTATTAAACCTTCAAAATCCCAAAACAAAAAAATAAAAACTAGGGTAATGATACGTACCGAACCACTCAATTAAGAAATCATAAAAATAAAAATTAGTCGATAAAAAAACAAATGTGTTAACATTTTAAATACATTGTTTATTCTAATCACAGATAGTAAAGGATCGGTCAATACTAAAATCAATTGACGATATGTATTGACGATATGACGACTTTAACTTAATTAGAAAATAAATATTCTATTTTGACAAAAGAAAAATATTTAAAAAGAAAATGACGGCGGCCAGACATAAATTTAAAATATTTGTCGTAAGTTACATAATAATTTAGTCAATTTAAAATATTTTCCATTATACGATTAAATATGCTATGAATCTCTTACACAACATAAAAGAGAATATCACCCATATTTTAAGAAAAGGTATTTAAATAACATAGATGTTGTTAATGAACAAAATTTGACACAAGAAAATGCTCTTACCCAGTTAATTAGAGGTGTAAAAGGCTTAAGAAGTACCTACTCACTTTCTATTCAGTTTCTTTAAAGAGCCCTTTTTCTCGGATGTCACTGATTCCTTTAGAGTCAATTGCAGACTTAGAAGGGGATTGCTAATTGAACTAAATATTTGCGTATCTAATTCCTTTAGAGACGACACTTGTTTTATCTGTCAATTAGAAGTATAGCCCTTTGCTGAGGTATAAATTATTATTAAAAATATATAAAGTATTTTTTCGTTACGTGATTGAATTATTAATTAATAATTTGGCACAGTTCTAGTGAAAAATTCAAACTTGGTAAATATTCGTACTACTTTGATAATTAAAAGAAAAGTCAATACGTACTACAAAAAAAAGCTCTCCACCGCGTCTGTTTGCAATAAACCCGAAAAGTATTGGACGAATATTCATACAGTTTAACAACAGAATTTCTTGAAGCCAGTATTAGTGATACCTGATAATTTTTAAGTGTATGTAGTGTGTAGTATAAATTTTACTATGTCGTAAAGAATTAATTAAGAATTCCTCGATAAACACTTTTTTGTTATAGCTCAATATCTTTTTAGTTATACCAAAAAATATATATTGGAATTGAAATTTTAAAAAATATAGTCTTTCTGGTATAACTCACATATATTTTATGCTTTTGGAAGTTACTATAAAATGATAGGTTATTTCCAAACTTATTTTTAACAATGCTGTATTACGTAAACGTTGAATGATATTTTTAAGAACATAAAAGGATGACAACACGGTGATGTCGTAGAATAAAAAAATTTAAATTAAATGGAATCGGTTTATTTAGTGGGCGAAGCCGCGAGTAGATTGCTAGAAACGACTAAAATAATAGATTGCAAAAAAATATTAATACAAAACAAGTAGGGTAAGTTGGAAATTGTTATCGTTTAGTACTAGTATTTATTAATAGCAAATATTGGTATCATATCAGATTTGCATTCGAACTAGCTTAAAGGTGTAATTTTAATATAAACTCTACCTGGGAATGCTTACAGTGTTACGACGCGACGGTATTGAAGTTAAACGTAATTTATATGAAATGCCACGAATATTTGAGAACATTAAAGATTTCTATTAAGTTTTATTGAAACCTAAGGCAATTGAATGCCGCTAATGTGATGGTGCAATTGAAACAGCGCTGCGGAAAATCGAGCAATAAGTATGCATCACGGCTAGAAGTCGGTGGCTGATGCTGGAGATGTCTGGCCATTCAATACCATTAGTACCGCTCGAGATCGTCTCCGTTTTCAGCGTACATATCACATAACTTGTGCAATTTCTATGAATACATTGGGATTCTTTTATTGTAAATAATAATAGTATAATCTTTAAATAAATTTTCCTTTTTTTATATTTCTACACATTTTATAAATCTGTTTTCATATAAAATATTTTAATGTATTTATATAAAATTAAAAAAGATATTCTCGTTCTATATTTTTTATTTCTATAATAAATTGTACTACAAGCTTGAGTACAATCTCTGAATTAAATAAACTTGTCACTATTCGAACGTCCTTCAACAGCGGCAACCGAAAATTCTTTTTCATTTCGAATTTTTCGTGTATAAAGCAAAATGAAACTCACGAAGGGAGCATACGCAAGTGTATGTAATGACCACTAGTCTCTCTTTACGATTATTTGAGTGGATCCAGACAGTAACGTCCTAATTTATAACGTTAATACAGGGACATGATTGCCACCGGCCACATTACCGACCATGATATTAGCACTGACAATGGGTTTGCTTATGTGAAGGATTATGAAATATGTAAGTAAGTATCTTTTATAAGAACATTTCGTTTCAGGCGAATATAAACTTTGTGGTCCTCTTTTATATAATATTGTCGTAGAAGTTAACGACCGTTGTGGCGCAGAGCGGTAAGCGTCTGCCTGTAAACGCGACGGTTTGAGGGTTCGATTCCCACTCGGGGAAGATGGATTTTTCGATTGCCATTTTTTTCGCTTTGGAAACTAGGCAAAGTGCGGCGTTGATTTCCGCCACTCAACACACAATGCCTCGAAACTGGCGGAAAGCGGGGACGGAGAAAGCAGAGACTAAGCAACGGAGTGTCTTAACACTAGGTTCATATGGTTCCTGCAGTTCCCGCTGCCTACCTTGCAATGTGCGGGATAAAATAAAAAAAATTAACGACTTTAGCTATAAGAAGACGAAGTGTTTTATTAAGCATAATCTTCATTAGTTATTAAATAGATAAAATGCCACCATATGATAAGTTTTTAAATATGATTACCCAATTCACATAATAATGAAATAAATATATCGAAATTTTTAATAAAAATATAATTATAATAATTATCGTAAACGCTCATAATATCTACAACTAGTAATCGCTGATTAAACAAACTGAATGTTGTCTTAAATAGGTACACAATTGTTGCACACACATACTAACGTAAACATATTTCGAATAAAATGTAATGTAAATATTGGACGACTGTCTAGCGCGAACTGCAATAATCAACATATCTTCTCTTAAACTGAAAGACACTTTAATTGATTTACGCTTCTCGCAACAAGATACAGCACAAATCTACGTCTTTGTGTTATTGAACTTAGAACTTGAATATCATATATAAATATCATTAAAATATATTTAGAAAATATATCGTTATTTACCGCTCGAGTATTAAAAATGCAGCGTTGAGTTCACTCTACATGTAATGTTCTTAGTATATGCAGAGAACGGAGAACACAGCGACTTAACACGACTTTCTCTCTGCTTACCGTGTACCATGTGGGATACAAATATACAATAGTTTAAAACACAAAGAACCTTTAATTTCACTCATATAATATTTTAATCAATTCTTAAAAAGGTTTATTATATTTTATTTTGCCGCAAAAAACAATTGTTATTTTTTAACCGACTTCAAAAAAAGGAGGAGGTTCTAAATTCGACCGTATATATGCTTTTTTTTATGTTTGTTCGCGGATAACTTTGTCGTTTATGAACCGATTTTGATGATTCTTTTTGTATTTGGTAGGTCTTATACCAGAGGTGGTTCCATTAAAATTTTATCAAAATTAATTGAGTCCTTTTGGAGATAATCAACAAAAACAAATATCGACACAAACATTTACTAATTCTGTTCGCGAATAACTGTGTCGTTTATGAACTGATTTGGATGATTATTGTTGTATTTCGTAGGTCTTACATCAGACGTTGTTCCATTAAAATTTTATCGAAATTGGTTCAGCACTTTTGGAGATAATTATCAAAAACAAATATCAATACAAACATTTATTATGTCTATTCGCGAATAGCTGTGTCGTTCTTAAAAACACCGACTACGCTCGTACGGTCGTTTCCTCATTCGAGAGGCATCCTTGCTCGGTCTACCCATCACTCAAAATCGTTAAATAAAGTAATTTTTAACAAAAAAGAACCGACTTCAAAAAATGAAAAAGTTCTAGTCTAAAGCAAAAAAGTTAACTAAAAAGCAAAAAATAAATTTCGGCATAAAGTAATACGTTCGTATTTTTTCTTTGTTAAATTAAAGTAATGATTACTTAAGTAAATAAAAAATATTTTATAATTTTGAAGTCGGCGCCAAGTAAATACTACAACAACCTTACTACAATATCAAATTACTAAGTACACAAATTCAAATTTCAAACACACAATATTATTAAATATATCAAACAGTAACAGTATTACAAAATATATATGAATCGGTAGGTTCTAACTATCAAAGTATTTTTAATATGATATTTTTGATATGATTTTGAGTATACATACATACATATATTTATTATTCATTAATAGTAATAATAAAGTAAATTTAAAAAATAAATATGCATTATATTTTTAACTAATCACGAATACAATACAAGTAACCGTAAAGCTTTAAACAGCTTAATAAAATGGAATGAGCTACAAAACAATGTGTCGAATTAAAATTTGTAGCAATCAAGAGTCGCGAGGGATTCGCGATTGGTGTAGTTTGATTGTTTGCAACCGAGTAACGAACCTGACCGCTACACTGTTCACATAACGATACTATCTGTAGGGCTATCTCAGATACATCTAAGAAAGTAATATTTTTTAAAGCTTCATACTTTCTACCGTACAAGGCTTTACCCTGCCTTGTACATATGCATTATTTACTGCACATATAAGAATATTAAGAAGCTTCACCTAAACACGTTATTGTTTAAATAATGAGGGAGTAAAGTCACTTATGGACTATTTTTAATCGTTATTTAATAAGTATACTTAGAGAGTATTCTAATTGAAATAAATTTACGAATTTACGATTTTTTAATACGATTAGATAAAGAATAACAGTAAGAAAATTTCACTCGAGCGTCTAGTTTGCAGAGTGTTGTGTATCGGACGGCTTCCCCTGAAATTGTATTATTTGTTCTTTTAATTGAGTAAAAGTTGTGTGGGTAGATGTTGGCACTTAGTAAATATAGAATCTCGCTCTCGGCGACGTTTTAAGCGTAAGTTATATTTTTCACTTTCCAAGTCTCTTATTTAAATATTAATTGTTCATCGTTCATTTTGCTTTACAATTTTTAAAATGTTAATTATTATAGTCTGTAGTGTTTTTGCAATTTAAGTAATAATATATACTATACATTTTTAAAGACGTCGGGAACAAGCAAACAACGATCCTGAGAGTAATTAAGTAAAAATATTTCTCATTGTCAAAGTAATTAAAAATGTTATTAAAATGTAAACTTTAGAATTGTTTCTTAGATTATTTTTAATTGTGAATAACATTATAGTTATAATTTGATTTTGTGAATTTAAAAATAACTGAATGCGATAAAAGAAACTTTATTGAAAACTCAATTCTTTGTTGATTCACTGGTGATTCACGTTCGAGGTCGAGCTGTCTGACTCACCATCTGAAAAAAGTAACATGCAATTTGTGTAACCGTATTGTATATTACTGGAAATCTGTCTAGATATTACGTATTATAACAACACGATTTCGCTAAATAATAACTATGAGATCGTTATCGTAAGCGATTACATACATTTTTTGTAGCTTATTCTAGTTTACATAATTTATGCAAAGGAAAATAGGGTTGGCAATTCTGCAAGTAGAATTTTTTGCTGATATACTAAGTGTAAATTATCTTAATTGATCGTTAATATTTAAATAATAAGATGTGCCTGCGTAACTATACCACGATGAAACGTACATCAATGAAAAGAAGTAAAAATTATTAGTTTCCTTTCCTCTAGGATAAACAACTATTTTAAACGTTATATTCTAGTAATACAAAGATTCTGACCACTGTATGTAATAAAAAAACGTAAACATTCACCAGAATAGTAAATATGAACACATATTTAATATTAAATAAAAAGCTGACAGTAATATAAACATTCGACAGCCCTAGTATCAGTTTTCACGGCGAAGTAAGCAAGAGGATGCTCGGAATAACTTAAACAATGCGTCTGAAATCTTGTCTAACTGCTTGACATACCGAATGTTCGATTTCCAACTCGACTGCCCGCGCACGTCTGCGGTCGTGATACCTATCCAATATACGTAATAAATTTTATTCATACTCACAAAGCTTTAGAAGATGAAAAATTATTTTAAAAGATTGGCTTGAATTGATAGATACATACTAAAACTTTTATTTTTCATAAGAATAAACTACAATATCATTGTGTAAAAATTGTATATGAACTATCTCACAGTACACTGAATCATAATTTTGCCCAAAATCAATGTAAAAAATAATATATATAATATTAAGAAATAACTCAAAATAAAATACTTACTTAATAAAGTACTATGTTATTCTATAAGTGACAAGGAATCTTAGTGTCGAGACACTCCGCTTTACACGCTACAATTACAGAGGCTAAACACCACACTGTTAGAACCCATAATCATTGAATTAACAGTTACATGCTGTCCAACGCGACGTTTAGCTAGCCTCAGTAGTATAAATAATAAAAATGTCCAAAATTTTTTGCTTAAATAATGTATTCAAAATAAATATTAAATAGAAGACGCCTTTTATATATTTAAAAAAAAAAACAATAAAGAAATGAGAACTTACAAGTAAAATACCTTGGGGCTGTATTGTATTTTATCTTTATGCATTAAATGTTACACTTACCCTATAAATGGGTACATAGAGTAACATATCTCATAATTATTGTCATTCTTAGATTTTAGATGATACTTTCATACAAAAATATTTTCTACTTTTTAAATTTATATTTAAATTTATTATTTTCTATATTTTTAAACTATATTTTTAAAATAAAAACTATAAAGTGTGAATGTTGAAATCCCTCAGGTGTTAGCAGATAAGTTAGTAGTATTTTTTGAATATATTGTGTACTTATCCTTTACATCGTCTAGATTTTTTATATGAAATAAATTTCCACTGCCTACGATTGATGAAAATGATTGAATGTTAAATTATTTTCTGTATTATAACCTCCTTAACAAAAAAAATATATTTAAAATAAGCAAGTCTTAAAAATATATTATATTATTTGATAAAACAAAGTAGTTAGTTTCCTTTGAGTACTGATTAGAGACAAGCTGCTACGGCTCGTAGAAGTGATTTCTATATCGGTCTAAGACTGAACATGTTCTCTTGATGCGAAAGTAAAAAGTTTACCTCGCTTAGTCTGTATCGTAAAGTATTTTTGGTTGAATAAATTTTCAGCTTGGACGATACTTATGCTTAAGCCATCGTCAGTTATCAGGCTCGTGCCATTTACATTTGTGATTTAAACAACACATTGAACTGATTTAAATTGAAATAAATAAAACACGTATTCAAAAATTAAACGTACAGTATTAGCGTTCTTATAAAGAGAAAGCTTTTAAAATTAAAAAAAATCTTAAACAAGTGATGGTTCACCTTTAGAGTGTAATGACTCTAATCATAAAGAGCCTTTGAATTACAGGCCACTTCATCAAAGACGAAAGACCTTCTAATGAGCTTGCATAATTTTGTGGACCTGTTAAGCTCCTTTACTGTAATAAGAAAAAGTATTAAAAGTAAAAGCTATAACATTAAATGTTTACGTAAATTTTGTGGCTGTGACGAAAATTAGCTAGCTCATAGCGAAATATTTTTTGACTTATTGGAACATAATATATTTAATAGTTACTTTGGTTAACTTTCAATGTACGTTTAACTAATGAGATACTGGTATTTTTATAGAAGTAATATCCGTATAGTTTATTTAATAATATCTTTGAATTTCGTCCATTTTATAAAAGCTTTATCCGTGGCCAGTAACTTTATTTAAAATTTAATTGATTACTTTCGTAACACATGTAGACAAGTTGTCAACTATATATTTTTAAAAACAGTGCGCTTATCAAATCTTCCAAGAAATACAAGTTAACCACGAATACAATGAAAATGGACGTGAATTAAAGTGTTCTTATTTTAATGATGAGTTCGATCAATTCAGTCACGAACGAAATTTTGAACAAAACTGAGTATAATATAAAATTTTGTATTATTACAAAAGTAAGAAAATTGGTTTAGTAATGGGAAAATTATTTTTAACATGTAATTTTACGAAATTAGATATGTATATATTTATGCTTATTAAATTGTTTGTTAAGCTTTATTATTTTCTAGAAACTAAAGAATATTAAGAAATATTTCTTTATATTTCGTGTATCAATATGATTTTACATCACCAATTCACCACAATCATTAAGTTATTTTTGTATCAATTTCATAACCTGATAATTTTGATGTTCACACAGTTATAAGCTTTTTTAGAGACACCGAGGCACAATTAACTAGTTATCACTTGTACTGAGATATTACATTTGTACTATAAAAGAATTACTTACAAATTTGTAATAAATATTAATCTAAATCAAAATAATCCGTCCAAGGACCGTCGTGGCGCAGAGGCATAGCGTCTACCTGTAAACGCGACGGTTTAGGGGTTCCATTCCCACTTGGGGTAGATGGATTTTTCTATTTCTACTTTCTTGAGTTTCACCACTCAACACGCAATGCCTTGAAAAAGGTGGAAAGGAAAGACAGAGAAAGCAGGGACGAAGCAACAGAGTGTCTTAACACTAGGTTCCTTTACTCTCTACCTACCCTGCCATGTGCGAGATAAAGCGTGAAGACATAAAAAAAATCATTATCTTGTCAAAGATAATTAAGTAAATATTTTAGGCATGATGACTGCTACAAAATTGCCTGTATCCGAACCTATGGCTTTTACAAATAATTTCACACAACCTTTCATACTCTGTCCTTTAGCCCTACAACGTTTGGCTTTGACTATGGTATTAGTACACATTTCTTCTGTGTAGCTATATGTATGTACGTTATAAAAAGTTCAATACAGGGAGTAACGGAAAATATTGAACCGAAATGTATAAAACAGAAGTGTAGACACAAAGTAACGTGACGTCTCGCTGCTTGTATGCAACAGACATTGTTGTTCCTTTGCCACGCTGTTTGGATTTTTTTTTAATTTTATTCGAAAATGTACTATGTGAAAATTTCGTTTTGAAATATAAAATGTTGGTATTGCTGTAATCAATAATTTTTGAAATTAATTAGTTTGTCAGTTAGTCATTCTAATTGTTATAGTCGTCTATAATACGTCTATAAATATATTTTATTATATTTTAGTTAAATACACTTATGATATAACAACAAGATACGAATATATTGTTTTCTTAGAAATGTTACAATTCAAGTGAACTATTTAGGTCCCTAATGGCGTTGAACCTGCAGACGACTGGGGAGGTAGAGCCACTTACTGTCGTGCCCCGTTCGGGTAATGGCCCCGCACCTTCCCAAACACGTTAGCTTTGGCAATGTTAAATGTCAACTCTTCGCTTTTTATGTCAGATTTCACATTGACTACAAAGAAGCAGAGTAGCTACTCCATACTTCAGCTTGTGAACATTTTATAACTGCTATTCAACGGTGCGTGCTAAAAGGGATTGCATTTGTAACAAAATTATTTAAAACAAATTGAAATGTTGTGAAAGGCTGATAAGTTACTGCAAAAAGTCGTTTTCGAAATTAACCACGTAAAAATTCACCGTGTGCACGAAAAACGATG
Organism: Dione vanillae; assembly: GCA_037178615.1. Taxonomy (NCBI): domain Eukaryota; kingdom Metazoa; phylum Arthropoda; class Insecta; order Lepidoptera; family Nymphalidae; genus Dione; species Dione vanillae. The sequence continues at coordinate 3,253,661 of JAZFAU010000034.1, read as the reverse complement.
AAAGTGGAAAGTGTCACGAACGGCATTTGGCATTCAGCCACCAGTGGTATTGATGCGGCAGACGGGGGATACTCATTTATTCATAAACGTTCAAAAACTTGTCACTGCTTCCCACCGTCGCTCGCTAACGCAATTCACGTATTAGTACATGATGTTTGGTTTGTTATCCAAATATACACATGTAACGATGCCCAGACGCGACTTCTAACCTTTTGTTTCACATTACATTGTTACTTTGACAGTGTGTTCAATTAATCAAGAGATGTAAATTGATCGTGAATTGTACGCGAAATTTAAGTAAAATAACAAACATATTAATAGTAAATTACAAACATTCTTAATTTATAATCCAAATTTAATTTGTTTATATAATTTATACTCTAAATGAAACAATAAAATATTATATAATATTATATAAAGCTAAGAATTTAATTTGTAAAAATTAAGGACATGTAGATATAAAAATTTTAGCAATAAGTTGTATGAAATACAGAAAAGAATACCACGTATGACGTAGCTCTTGAAGTCTAGTCGCGTTCGTACGATTACAGGTTTACAAGTGGTTGCGATGGCTTACGCTTGCATTGACCAGGTTTGTGTAGAAATAATGACTTTTTCGTGACTAAGCTCACTTTTACCAGGTAAGAAAATTTTATATATAGCAGCCCCATATAAAAAATAAAAACGATACATATCCTGTTAAAATCTGTTCTTATAATTGTTATGAATTTACTAGTAAAGTACTAAATTCATCTATAACAAAATATATATAATATTGAGGACCGCCGTGGCGCAGAGGCGCAACGACTGCCTGTAACGCGACGGTTACTGGGTTCAATCCCCAGTCGGGGAAGATGGACTTTTCTATTTTCATTTTCTTCGCTCTGGTAAACTAGGCAAAGCGCGGCGTTGAGTTCCGCCACTCAACACGCAATGCCTCGAAAACGGCGGAAAGCGGAGACGGAGAAAGCAGGGGCTAAGCAACAGAGTGTCTTAACACTAGGTTCCCACGGTCCCTGCAGTTCCCTCTGCCTACCCTGTAATGTGCGGGATAACGCGTGAAGCTAAAAAAAAAATATTAAGAAATGTAAATTAAAACTTCTTATCTTGCAAGATTACTCACAGTTGGAATAGTGTTGTTGCGTTTTGCTTACATTCTTTTATTGTAATGTAGTTATTGATTGAGAAGAACACTTCTATTTGATATGTTATACGACATCGTCTAGCCATGCATTGTTGACAAAAGGTACAAAATTTTATAGAGCTGCATCAAACAAGGTAAAATACACATAGGAGATCGCTTTTTCAGAATGACGAGCTCACTGAATGACGCCATTGTGCTATAAGAGCTACGCGATCTCATTTAGAATTTTATAGACCTTCTGATTATAAATAGTAAAATATATAGCTTTAATAATAATATAAAAGAAAGATAATATAATAAGCTAAAGATCAATATTTTAAATATAAAATATTGGCAACTACTATCTATTATTGGGCTGCAGTAAAATATTATTTACTTGTACCTATATTTTTATAATACCAATCGTATAGAACGTACACAAATGAACGTAAACGTCAAAAGCTTTACACACTATTCCACTCAATGCAGAGATAGTCTTAACCTCTCTGTGTGCTGTGTGCGAAAGAACCCAGTAGTTATCAGACGCTGTCTTACTGTGAAACGAAGCCTTCTTTATATAAAATTTATAAATATGTATAATAATGTGCATAAAATATTTTATATCTTTATTCTTCTTATCACGAATTTAAATAAAATTTAATTTCAGTTCATTCTAGAGAGTGTAATCAATTTCCTCTCTTCCATTTACTGGAACATAAATAAAGAGAATAACCTAAGACATAATCTTCGCTAACACCCAATCTATCAAGAATTCTTTTATATAGACAATTTATTTTATTTTTCACTAGCGCTGTACTTTAACGTCAGCGTGAAATGAATTGAACTCGGACTTTTAGTAAAAATTTAATATTATGACGATTTCCGAGCCAAAGAAAAGGTAAAAAATGTGGTACGATTTTCGTAGGACGAAGAATAATAGAGAAAAAGTCACGGAGCGTTTTGTCTAGACGAGCGATGACAAGTAGTATTCTTGCACGACGACACTAAGCCCGTGTTATTAGATTTTGATGAGTTGTTGACGATGCTTTTTAACTTCGTACGTGTGTATGTGTGTGTATGTGTGTTTTTGATTTTTAAGGCTTGTTTGCTCTTGGTACTGTAAATATTTAATGTCTTTTGATTACATATAAATTTAGATGTTTTTATTTCATTTACCAATTATGGAGTAAATTTTATGATATTTGACAACTTTTATGATATATTTTTAAATATTATTTCGATCTCCTGTACAAAAACTCGCAACAATTGCAGAAATAAGTATCATCTACAACATAATGAAACAGTAAAATGGGATGTCGAATTATTAAATGTTAAAAAAAAAATGGTTGCCTGTAAAGTGGGTTTTACGGGCGAAAATTTTACGTGACAACGTCTTTTTCTCGGTAGAATATTTATTGATATGATTAATAATTATAATATAAATTGCACAAATTTTAACTATAGAAAATATATGTTGTTTACTAAAACATTGTACATGTGTCAAGTGATACGCGCGGTGGACCGATCATAGTTCGGTGACAGACACATCGTTACGTTACCTTTTTCATATGTGACTCCGAGCCGCAACCTAATTTAAGACGTTGTCACGTCAAAAAATCATTTAGAATAGTGAGAAAATAGTCTAAGAACATAAATTTATGATTTCTGTTTGTTAGACCGACGGTCTATTTGAATATTTCTTATTTTTTTATTGTATAGCTATTAGGCCTAGGTGTAATTTAATTTTCTGCTGCGGTTCTTTAAAATGCTTATGCTGCCTTAAGAGGTGTTATAAATATTGTTCAAACTTCAATGCCGTATTAAAATTTAAAATTTGGTAAATACGCAGTTTTTTTTGGGTGGAAAGCGAACGAAGATTCTTGACACTTCACTTGAGCTTCGCATTGCTTATCTCCGATATATTTTAGGTTTTTGACGAATCTTTAATGTATCGCACGAAGTAAGTTGCGGGCAGTAGTCAGTGTTATCATAATTTAAAATCAAAAATTATGTAGGCTATTTGGAAGTAAAGGTCCTATATCCTTATTCTAATATCCTTTACTCACATTTGTTTACATGTCACCACCCACCCGTCTGCTGCAAATAACAACTTGCATCAAATATTTAATATAATATAATAGTAGACGCGACCGCACTCAATTTCCGTGTGGAAAACGGTACGAGTGTGGTGAATATTATCAACGTATTCGATATACATTACTTATGATATTATATTTTTAAGACAGAATCTAGGCGCAGAGGCGTCTATCTGTAAACGCGACGGTTTGTGGGTTCTCTCTGGAAATAAGGCAGAACGCGGCGTTGAGTTCCGCCTCTAAACACGCAATATCTCGAAAAGGGCGGAAAGCAGCGACGAAGAAAGCAGCGACTAAGCAATGGAGTGTCTTAACATTAGGTTTCTATGGTTCCTGCAGTTCCCCCCGCCTACCCTACCATGTGCGGGATAAAACGTAAAAAAAAGACAGAACATGCATAATTTTAAAGCTTCTGTAAAAATTTTTTGCGGCATGCTTGATAAACGACCCTGTTGTTGTTGCAGCTTAGACAGTAAGAGACCGAATTTAATTTACGCGTGTAGAGGGTATATCGTATATGTATTCATTTGAAAAGCCCGCCATATATATATATATATATATATATATATATATATACATATATATATATATATATATATATATATATATATATATATATATATATATATATATATATATATATATATATATATATATATATATATATATATATATATATATATATATATATGTATATATATATATATATATATATATATATATATATATATATATATATATATATATATATATATATATATATATATATATATATATATAAACATTCCACAGTATCATGTGAGGAACTCTCCTAGAAACTGGAGATATGATAGCAGTACATATAAAGATACGTTTGAATATAATACAATATAATAAAACTAGGTTGTTTCGTTTATGGAAAAATGGGTAGGAATAAATTATGAATACGATTGTGTTACTAATGAAATACTATAAAAGTGACTGATTTTATTAAAATAAGATAGTACTCATAGAAGCTTCATCTTGTACTTTTAATGGAAGAAAAGAAATAAAATGGATGTGACAAAACAAAAATGAGTTTTATTAAACAAATAAATACAGAAATCGAAAAATATCGAGTATGTTTCACATTGAGTACTAAATGTGGGAGTCGGCCGGCGCCGCCGCCGATATGTGACAAGCTGATATGTTTTGGTACAGTCGCATGTCGGAACTTGCTTGAAACAATGACGCGGCCGAACTGACATTCAGTTGAATGTAACATGCGGATACCACTGAAATTAACTTTTATATTATTTTTACATAAGTTCAGCTTATGAAATATAATTTCACTTAATTTTAAGATTACTTGTAAGTATATTCCTTCGATTAGAACTTACTTAAACCTAAGGGTTAGATTTAACATTAAGACAAGTTCTTTACAATTTTATGCAAACTTTAAAGCTGTATAAGCTTTTCACAACATATTAAGATTTGTTTACATAAAAAGTTTTGTGTTCGACGCCCGTATTCTTTTATTTATTTTCATGAATTGTTGGATGGACTCTGTTATTTATGAACCGCATTTAATAATATTTCTTTACAAAAATGATGTGCTTCTGTGGTGATCACACGTAACTATGTCAGGATCTGATGCAATGTTAGGGTAATTGAAGGAAATCTTCGTAAATGTTGTTTAGCAATACATAGGGTAAACTTCTAAATGCTAAACAAAATATATAATATAAATAGTAAATTGACAACATAACCTACTAGTCTCTTCTTCAATAAAATCATGTTTCAATAAAGTACGTAAATACGTGTTATGTATAAAGTCTATAAAAATTTCAAAATACTCACTAATACAGTCATTCAATTTTTATGTGAACAATTTTACAACCTTCTTGTAAAATACCAGCCCTTTACACTGGGTCTAAATTAAAACGTTACAACTGTTTTGCTGTCGTGATGAGTATCACGACGTTATTTATTGCCATTGTTCATTTAAAAGTACTGTTTCGATGCTTGCGCTTTTATTTTTTCGATTTAATGCAGGAAATGCTCAATAGTTTTTAATTACGCTCGTGTCACGTGACATGTCAGTTACATGTGCTTTTGCAGCTTATATTTCAATTAATAAGCAAAAACATTTTATTCTCTAGAACTTGAGCTTAAAATATTTGCAGTGTTAATTTAATATTTTTTTAAGTTATACTCAGTATTTAAGTGCCTTTGATATTGAATCTGACGGGTAAATTATTTTCAAGATATTTCTCCCTTTTTTGAAATTAAGAGTGACGCGATAGCCGTTCTAGACGTGAGTAGACTTTGTAAGTCATTTAAAATGTATAACGTAAAAATCTAAGACCATGGATACAATGCCTTGATTACTCATGTGTAGAAGACACAGTTCTCTACACTTTAACTTTTTCTAAAAAATTGTGTCGCACTAAATATATTCGTGTGTGTGTGAATATGTGTGTACACATGTGTGTGTGTGTGCTTGTGTGTGTGTATATATATAAAAAATATATTTCTTATCTAACTAAATAAATTAGACAAAATGTGAATTTAATGTACATCATAATTAGCTTATATGAATGAATTTATTTTAATTTTGTCCCTTAAAAAACCCTTTCAATGTTTACTTTACTTGCAGCCTGAGTTAAATTGTCACACATGACACTATCCCCAGCTATTTTCACTTTGATTACGTGAGCGAAGCCGCAGATGAAAGCTGATCCAGTATCATTGTTATAGAGAGACTTTCAGTTGGTTCCTCAAAACACAAATACCCTTCAAATCCGATGTAGCTTTATGATCATAACACAATTCAAAACTCTTTTATGCTTTTATATGAATGATTATTTTGAACTTGAAATATATATATTTTTTTCATTTTAGATTGTGGTACAAGCGGCAATGGAGATCAAATGTCAGGGCAACTTCGTTTTATTACTTAGGTATTGCATTTGCAAAAGGTATTAATAATATTGTTCGTTCGTCACGGTAGGACGCGTTAGAACAATACACGGCGATATAGCAACATATTTATAGTCATATGTATACAATACCCCGATAAGCCGCAGACGGTCTCAATATTGATATAGTAGAGTATTTATAGCAGGTACAAGCTAATTTGACTCCCATTAGCATACAATATGGAGTAATTTAGCATAAACAAATTCTCTATATTGTCTATGTTGCGCGACAAATTGTAAACGTTCTAATTGTACCGTCAACAAATTTTTGCTCGTGAGAACTGAATGCAGTTTTGTTATGAATGAAGTAAGGTAATTTGATTTTATAATATGATTTTAAATAATAATAAAATATAACATCTCTTTGACAATGTTATATTCAAAGATTATGAATAATGCATTTAGCCTTGTGGACCTAACACCAAGACGAAAACTCTTATATATTCTCTCGACCACTTGGTAGTAACAATATAATTCTTAATTTAAGTAACGTAATTGTGAACGATGTTGATAATACAATAATGAGTAGCAGAGATTAAGAAATTAAAACCATATGTATATATATCGTCATTTTCGACGATGGATGACGGATGACTTTTGCCAATGACGTATGATGGAAGACCGATGACAGATAACGTGATGACTCTACATTATTATTTATTGGATTAATATTTTATAATCATAATATCATAAGCCTTCAACATGGTTAAGATATTTTTATTTAGGATTTAATTCCTAATGATAGTGTGTAGTATTCTAAATGATATTCATATAATTTTAGTATTAAATTGACATACGACAACGGCCATAAAGGTAAACGAAGTTGCAGGCAGCAACGAGTATTAACATAATATTTAATAATATTGTAATATATGTTTACATAAATTAATTACGATATTATTTACTCATATTTAAATAAAGTTGTACTTAAATAGTAAGTCTATAAAGCAGCATTATTATACCCACATCCATTGTTCAAAACATTATCAGTATGTATACTATAGAGGTAATTTACGTAAATTCCTTATCGAGACGGGAGCCGTGAGCTTTTAAAAGTGTATAAATAAGCTTTATCAGAACGCCCGCTGTGTATTTTATAGCGTAAATAACTTTGTATAGTATAAATTTAGGTACAATAGCTTCACTATCTTGTCGTTAAAATTATATATTTTGACATAGACATTCTAAAGTATTATTAGGTGAAGTGAAATATGTCATGACAAATTTCTGTCTAATTAAATCAGATACCTGGGTGAAAATAACTTAGACATTCTCAATAGCGCCAGTAACATATAACAATATATAATATATATAAAAAAATATTTTAAATTATCATATAATTACTAGAATAGATCTCGTAATCAAAAGCACTGTAATATCAGAGACGGTATATAAATAATAATAAATGAAAAAGACGTACGCTGTACTTTTATTCCCAACTTTCATTGTGTCACAGAGACAAAGAAGACGCCGTAGGGTGAAGGTAGTCCGTAGTAAAAATAAAGATAATTAGTAAAGGCAGTGCTTCCGGACAGCTGCCAGTTCCACCAGTTCGGTGAAAGGGTTCTCTGAATAATGTATAAAATATTGTACTCTAGCTGACTAATAATATATATTCTGTTTAACGCTGTTAAGCATTGCTTGCATACTTGATTATAATTATTTTATTTGTTAATATTGAATAATGAGAGCAGACATGGTGCGATATTGAAAGGTCTTTGTTTAAATATTACATACATTTTGCTTTATGGATATAGTAAGGAAAAATGCCATTATAAATTTATACTATAATTTCATGCAAAATGAGTATATGTGACCGTAACCTATGAAATTTGATTAATTTATAAGGTTGATACATAAAGAAATCATTACAAACTTATACTGCAGTTTGTTTCGTACAAAACAAGTATATATAATCGCAAATTTATGTTTGTCAACATTTATTTCTAGTAATTTCCTCTCCTAATCATTAAATTGTTACGGAACCCTCGGTGGTCACATGCTAATCGCATATGACCGATTTTTTTTCTAAAGTAGGTAGTGATTAGCCGCACTTTGGAATATATACGTTATTTTTAAAGACTAGAGTGCTTAAACAATAGGCACAATTTTTAAATATACACAAGTTTCCAAAGCGGCAATATTGCACTATTACATAACATAAATTGTATGTAGTTGGTGAGCAAGAGTTACGAAGCGAAGTTAGTGTAATTTACCATATATCTCTCTTACGCCTTTTACTTGTTTTGTTTCATAGCGTTAACATTCTCCGAACTTAATTTGCCTTTAGTATTATATTATTTTAAACTTAAGGATGATATAATAACATTACTTAAAAAATATTTCTAATAATTGAATCAAAGATTACAACCGTCGTGACCGTCGGGACCGTCGTGGCGCAGAGGCGTAACCGTCTGCCTGTTAACGCGACGGCTTGAGGATTCGATTCCTACTCGAACTCGAAAAATGAATTTTTCAATTTTCATTCTCTTCGCTCTGGAAACTCGCCAAAGCGCGGCGTTGAGTTCCGCCGTTCAAGACGCAATGCCTCGAAGAAAAGCGGAAAGCGGGTACGGAGAAAGTAGGGACTTATCAACGATGTGTCTAAACACTAGGTTCATATGGTTCTTGCAGATCCCTCTGCCTACCCTGCAATATGCGGGATAAAGCGTGAAGCTAAAAATTAAATTACAAATATATTGTACGCGTAATCTGCATGGGCTCTATTCCGTAAGTTTATAAAAATAATAATTAATATTATAAGATTTATATTTTATATTACTATACTGACAACAACACATAGGTACAAAGTATAGATTATTATAAAATTTACTCAGTAAGCATAAGTTTAACAAAAATAATACTTAAAAAATATTTACTAATTAATAAAATAGTAAACAATATCGAAAACATGTCACACAGAGAAGTAATGAATTAAATATGTACAATACCGATGTTGAGGACCGTCGTGGCGCAGAGGCGCAACGTTTGCCTGTAACGCGACGGTTTCTGGGTTCGATCCCCAGTCGGGGAAGATGGCTTTTTCTATTTCCATTTTCTTCGCTCTGGCAAACTAGGCAAAGCGCGGGGTTGAGTTCCGCCACTCATCACGCAATGCCTCGAAAATGGCGGAAAGCGGGGACGGATAAAAGCAGGGACTAAGTAACGGAGTGTCTTAAAAAAAATATATTACAAGAAATCTCAGCCGTTTATTTAGTGACTTTGACATTAGACATACAAAAAAAATTATTCATAGACTATTAAAACAATCTAAGCGTAATCTAGATAATATGTAAAATACATTCAGATAATTATTAACAATATTTTATATGATGTGTAGATTTTATAAAAAAATATTTACCGAGGTAGTAACAAATGATATATTTTTTAATTTTTTACAGCGTCAAATATTGTAATTAACAATAAAAGTTCGAAATTTTAATAATAATATGTAACGTACCTACTTACATTAACTTTGTAATATTATAAATGCTATAAAAACTGCCTAGATTATTAAAATCATTTTTCGCCTCCCTATAGTTAATAACGTTATAAAATGTGAAATTCAAGAAATATTTAACACTTTGAAGCAATTAGTAACGTTTCCGAATTTGGAAATTCAAATGTTTACGACTGTGTGATTTAAATATTATTTTATTTAACTATTCAATTTTTTTTGGTTTGTGACGTGTATAACTTGTGACTATTAAGCTAAGAAGGTATTGTTACGAAATACAAATAAAATTTATTAAAAAAAATACTTCAGTAGTAGCACCCATTCGAGAACGAATATGTAAAAAGGTATGTATTTTATTTTTAATTTATTTTATTTTTAATTCTGCTAGGCATATTTCATAAATTTAGATACGCGTATAAAAAAAGAGAGTTGTGTTTCTATTTCTTTATGTAAATAAAACATTGCAGATTATCAACGTACGAGAGTAGTAATTTGGTACTACGAGATTTTCGTCGTTTACGTTTTTAGTATTAAGGACCGTCGTGGCGTAGAGGCGCAACGTCTGCCTGTAACGCGACAGTTTGTGGGTTCGCTCCCAGTCGGGGAAGATGGATTTTTCTGTTTTCATTTTCTTCGCTCTGGTAAACTAGGCAAAGCGCGGCGTTGAGTTCCGCCACTCAACACGAAATTCCTCGAAAAAGGCGGAAACCGGGGACGGAGAAAGCAGGGACTAAGAAAAGGAGTGTCTTAACACTAGGTTCTCACCTACCTTGCCATGTGCGGGATAAAGCGTGAAGCTAAAAAAAATAATATTAATGATGACTATAGAAAGAAATGAAAGAAACAATCCTGCGCTAAAACAATTGATAGTTCTTAACAATTTTTTACTCGAAAGCCATTAACAAAGAGAAGAAAAACATATTTTTTTTTTACATCTTAAAATATTGTACTTTACGAGTAATGTCGACAAAAATTACCCAAACGTGTTGATAGATCACGTCTATTTAAATAGTATAAGCAAATTCATAATAATTATCTTATGATCTTTAAGTTAATATACTTTTACCAGAACCGTTGACACTTTTAAGTGAACCCTTTGAAACTGTTGAAACCAACGAGTGTTAACTCTATTACATTGTTTAATATTTTCTATAACAATTGTATGAAGTGTTTGCCGTGCTAATAATTATTCTTCTAATTTTTCATAAATAAAACAAACTTTCGTAAAATTTGTATATACGATAAAAACTAAAAGAACTATACACGAATCCATTATGTAAGTTACAATTTACGATACTGTCTGACAATCGATTTTTATACGCTTGATTCAAAGCGATAGAGAACGTGTGCTTGTAAGAACTTGTAAGAGCATGTGCACGTAGGGATCGTGAGAGCTAGTCACGTAAAATATCCATTCATGTAATTATTCGAGAAATTATCAACTCACTGCTATCTATTTCAAATTAAAACTTACTATTTAAATGACGTGAAATGTTGCATGATGCAGAAATAAACAAAATCGGAAACACGATTCTTTGAAGTTCATCTCTAACAGAATATTCAAGGACGGAGGAAGGTTTAATCCCGCATATTGCAGGGTATGCAGATGGAACTGCAGGAACCATACCTAACCTTCTAGCGTTAGGACACTCCGTTGCTTAGTCCCTGCTTTCTCCGTCCCCGCATCCGTCCAAATGTTTATTTTGTATGAAAAAATTGCTTTTGCTTACTTTATAAACTTGTATTCTAAAAATCATAATATTAATACGCATATTTCAAAATAAAAAGAAATCGCTGCATGCCTCAAGTGTATTAACATTAGCGTCTTTTAATAAAGACACTATACAACACGAACTTTCCTAAAAGTATTACAAGAATTTTCCTTAGAAATTTGAGATAAAAGTATCAAATTAATTTTTAACAGAGCGCCGTTAATACAGCCGCATTTTCCTTTTGTGGAGCATTACAATGAAAATTTTGTCTAAAAATCGTAACGTTAAGCCATCGCATGGAAAAATAATGATTTATTTATGTCAATGGGCAATATCCGAGGGCTGTGTTTTGCCTTACAAATTGGTTATTGTTCAGATAAACTTCTTTTATTACATTGTTAGTAAAATGAGAGCAGGTAGCTCTTTTTTCAATTACCTCCTACTTCAGATAATAAAGACGGAGTTTGACGGCTAATCCGGGCTTTTTTATTTCGACCGTCAAAATTGTATAGTATTGTACTCGAGTTCTTGTTTTCCTTCATAATAAAAACGTTATTAAAGGAACTGAATTTTCTTAATACAAAGACATATTCTAGCGTCTAGACTTAGCCATGTGTGAAATAACCTGGGAATTGTACACCCACTAATAAACCTTAAACGTTGGTTATAAAACTAATAGCGAGCGTCACTTCGTCGTAAACTCCGTTATTAACCGAGAAGAGGCTTAGTGTACGTATCCTTTGTCTCTGTCAAAAGCTGGACTTTATATTATAACTTTAATTAATCAAATGTTTTTTTTTCTTATGGCGATAAACGTATATATATATATATATATATATATATATATATATATATATATATATATATATATATATATATATATATATATATATATATATATATATATATATATATATATATATATATATATATATATATATATATATATATATATATATATATATATATATATATATATATATATATATATATATATATATATATATATATATATATATATATATATATATATATATATATATATATATATAAGTACTTAGTCTTGACATAAATATTGTTATAAAGAAAAGCACGATTTTTTTTTATACGTAACATTTATTCCTTTCATAGTGAGTTAGTTTAATACATCAATATATAACTATTAAAAATATACAATGTTTATTCGAAGTGGTCCCCATTGGCTGCAATACAGTCTTTTAAACGTTGAGGCCAGTTATCAATAGCAGCACGAACTCTTTCTAGAGGAAAATTCTTCACTGCCAACCGAATGGATCGTTTTAGGGACTCCAAATTATCATGGCGTTTAGAGCAAGCCTTACTCTCTAAAACTGACCATAAATCATAATCCAATGGATTTAGGTCAGGACTTGACGACGGCCAGTTTCCAGTGCTGATAAAGTCCGGAACGTTAGTTTTCAACCAAGATTGGGTGGATCGAGCTCTATGACCCGGTGCCGAGTCTTGTTGAAAGCACCATTCTTTGTTATTGAACATGGTGTTAGTTAAAGACTTAACTACCGTCTCAAGAATGGTATTTTGATAAACTTGTGCCGACGTTTTAATACCTTTTTCACAAAAATATGGCTCAGTCACCCCTTCATAGCTAACACCCCACCAAACCATCACTGAAGTGGGATAATGCCCACGTTGTACTCTGTTTACTAATTGCGAAGCTTCTTTAGAGCTTCCAGCATAAATACGGTCATTTTGTTTATTAAAATACTGCTCAATTGTAAAAATTTTCTCATCCGTAAACAAAATTTTTTTGTGACCTCCCTTTGCGTACCGCTTAAGTAGTTGTTTGGATTTTACCACCCTATTCTTCTTTAAATTATCAGTTAAGAAGTGACCAGTACGTCTCTTATAGGCTGCAAGTCCTAAGTCATCTTTTAATATACGCGACATGGTTCTAGGAGCTATTTTCATCTCCCGAGATAAAATCTTTTGCTTACGGACAGGATTTCTTCGAATTCTTTCCCTAACTGCTTTAATCACCTTTTTCACACGAACGGTACGTGGACGGCCAGATCTTTTTCTGTCACAAACAGAGGAGGTATCATTGTACCTATCAATAGCCCGGTAAACAAACATTTGACTAATACCAAGCGGGTGGAGGGTTTTAAAAATTGCACTTTTCTCCATACCTACTTTATGTAAGGCAATCACAGCGATTCGGTTCTCTTTATCACTCCACTCCATTTTAATATAACAAAATATTTAACAACATAATGGCGCGAAAATAAGAAAACACATCAAGCAATCATATAAAAATGACAGATTCCAAATTCAAACGTAATATTTTCTTTTTTTGAATAGTAACAGTATTTATGGCCAGACTAAGTATATATATATATATATATATATATATATATATATATATATATATATATATATATATATATATATATATATATATATATATATATATATATATATATATATATATATATATATATATATATATATATATATATATAAACGTATATATATATATAAAAGTTATTAAATTTTGTCTATTTTCTTTTTGAAAAAAATCATTTTAATGAAGACTACTACTATTTCTTTAACATAGCAAGGACATATTATAAATCCTTACTCATATAAAAAATATCCAATTTATGTATATATACTTAAAAGAATGACTTATAAAATTGCTAAAGTAAATAAGTAAAAGTATGATGAACACAATGATGTTTTTACCTTTATTCACTATTCACCTATGCTATTCATGGCTTAATTTGAAGTAAATAATAACAATTTCAAATAAGCAAATGGTTATGGAAACGAACTCTTTTATATTTTAACTCAACATTGTTCATGCAATCTAAAGCTTTTTTTATATAAAACGCTGTTTCATTTCAGAAAAATATTTTAATTTGACTCTTTGTGACGTGTGTAATATAATAATTACGTACGTAATATTAACGATACGTACGAATGTATAAATATAATATATATAGATATGAATTATATTTAGTGAGTTAAATGGCCGTATAGCCAGCAATTTAAATTCAAAATTCGCATATTTTCTCTTCCTTGTTGGACTTTCATGAAATGTCTTTTTAATACTCGTCTACACACCTCAAGTAGTATTATTTTTCTTGTTCAACACTGTTATAACTAAGGTTAAGATGCAAATTTTAAGTGATATGATAAGCAAGCTGCAGTATCGGATAGAGCTGTTACTTTGTCCATACCTGAGTCCCCTATTTTTCATTCCCAATACTGTTAAAAATATTAAAAAATCATTTAAGGAAATTTAATACAGACAGAATATATTTCATATATATCTTTTCCATCCCATATTAATCTATTTGATCTAAATGCCAAAAGATCAACCAAACAGGTGTTAGCTAGCGATAACTATTACGAGACTAGCATAATACTACAGGGAATGCGTAGATAAGCCAAGTTGGCAATAAGGCCTCGACTTACTCTTGTAATGGTCATCGGGTGATATTAATGTTATCTCCGTGACTGAGGTTTGTTTTGCTAGGACCCTTGCGTATTTATTAGCGAATTGGACTTACCTTTGAGTGTAGCTTAAATGCATTTAACGGCAACCACCTTTTCATTTTATTCGAATAACTAAGCAATCTCAGCCCAGTAACACTGCGGTACAACAGTTCATAGTTAAGTTTTTTTTTAGCTTTACGCTTTATCTCGCACATGGTAGGGTAAACAGAGGAACCTGGAGTAACCGTGGAGACCTACTGTTAAGACACTCCGTTGCTTAGTACCTGCTTTCTTCGTCCCTGCGTTCCGCCTGTTCGAGGCATTGCGTGTTGTGTGGCGGAACTCAACGCCGCGCTTTGCCTAGTTGCCAGAGCGAAGAAAATGGAAATAGAAAAATCCATATTCCCCGAGATCGAACCCAGAATCCGTCGCGTTACAGGCAGACGTTGCGCCTCTGCGCCACGACAGTCATAGTTGGGATTGAACGTATAAATAATAGAAATATGCTATCCGAGTACAAGATCTGGGAACCATTCTCTCTGGGTGACAAGATCAAACGTTACATATTATTAAACCAGTTTACAGAGATAATTTTAAACGTGAGAAATTAGTATATGCAATCTATAATGTTGAAAGTTATTGCCAAAAGAATTTGTTTAATGTAAGTGCTATACAATATGATACACTTTCATAGAACAGCATGAATTATTAGAAAATGTTATCTAAGTATACTCGTATGTAAGTATAATAAGTATATCTCTTTATATTGAAAAGAAAATTATTAATAAAATGATAAACATATTTTACTTTTTGTATATTAAAGTTTATCAGAAAAATGTAATATGACAATAATATACCAATCCATTTCCATGTCATTGCATTTTAATTGGAAGATATTATCGAAATAGTAAATACGGATATACTACGAATCGACAGATCGCCAAATTGGATACTGCATCCACTGACACTTTTCATTTATGTGTAATACCCTGTTATTATAATGATACCATAAATATGTTTTTTTTTTCAGTTTTAACTGTCAATAATTATCTTCAGAATTTTTAACAGTGATATTTTCAGGTATAAATATATAAAACACAGAAATCTAGTCTATGTACGCAAACTTTCTATACTACAAATATTTACAATCGAAGCTTATTAATTTAGGTAGCCACTTGAGCAACAAGTTACGAAATGCAGACTATTGATTGCCAGTCTTAACAAATAGGTACACAATTTCACAACAGCTAACGAATTGCAAATGAATGGGAAAATTTATTATCATAATATACATGTATTTCATCTATAGTTTCTTCGCAGTGATTACTATGTTAATAAATAATAGCCAATTTATACAATTTTCAAAGTATTAACCCATAGTAAAGAAAAAATATATAAATAAAAAAATCTTGATCTTATCGAAACAAAATTCCGTTCAAAAATTTATATGTTTTCTAAGAAATAATCCAAATTTCATTACCAAAAATACATAAAGTTTGCAATTAAAATAAGCTTAACTTAAACATATATAATTATATTCATGACAATAAATAAAATTTAAAGAGATCTTACATAATGTCTTGATCGCTCATATTTTTACAATGTAATTATCAATTATTCTATACGCCATCAAGTGGGAATCGAAATCACTACCTATTATATACGTGATACTATTAGACAACAAAAATTTACGTATAAGTATATGAAACATACACTATAATAACAAAAAGAACATTAACAAAGCTCGCAAGCATCTTAACTCACATAATATCTTACGGTCAAAACAGCAATTTCTCCCAAAATTTCTTATAATTACTACTAGGAAAATATATTTGACATAATGTTTATTTTTACAAAGAAAATGTACTGTACTACATTAGTGTACTACGATGGCAGATGGCGCTAGACGCTAATGACGTCGGCGTCGGGGCATTAAATTATTTTTACGATCTACTCGCGCGATCTAGCACAACTTACAGTACCGATATAGTGCGCTGTTTCTTTAGCTTTAATATTGAGTTATGAGTTTAAAGAGCTAATAAAAATTGCTGCAGAAAATTTACTAACATTATTAAAATATTTTGTGTGATAATTACTTGCTACTGTTCTTTTTTGTTCGTAAATGTAACTTATAATGTGAATTATGGCAACATTTACTGTTATAGTTTAATGTTTTATAATATTATGTAATTCATAAAGTAATTTTAAAAATTTTGTCGTAGAATCCCGATACATAAAAAAAGATTTTAATAAATTTTTAATAAGTTTCGACAACAACGACGATAATTATTTCAAAAATCTTTGTTGTAAAACAACCAATACAGAAATAAAATGTTTTAAATGTCCATGTAAATATTTTGAATTGTGTGTGTATAAACAGACAAACAAATAGAAAACCATTGTCAAAATCAGAGATTTGTTTTTGGTTACTATTTATTATCACCTTAAATGATTTATTCGTAATGATATTTAATTATACAATAATATTAGATTAGTCAATAAAATTACTATACCAAATTATAATTATAAAGCGTAAAAGTTTGTTTTAACGCTTTAATCTTTATCTTTGAAGCGAGCAGTTTATTTATCAAGGAAGGCTATATTACATCACTTAATGGTTTCGTATGCCTACGGCTAATATTACCTCAGAAACTTAGAATGAGTCGTACACGATTAGAACCTACTTTTCTCTTATTTATATTAAACTAAGAGCTAAGAGCAGGTAAAAGCTAATATTGAATATTTTTAGTACACTTCATATCTTTAAATATGACATTATATTGTCAACCAACAGAAAGGTGATAAAATTGAAAAAAAAATACACAGGTTGCCTTTAAATACAAGTAAATAGACATAAACATATATTCATCATATATATCGTATAGATTCATTCTTTTAACTTCATGTATTACGAAATATTTAAAGCTGAGCCTCGCCCTACGTCAGTTAAAGTTACAAGTAACAGCATTAAAATGTTCGTAAACCTAGTCTAGACGACGTTTAAACACCTCACAAATAGATATATATACTGCATAAATCGCGGAGTTAACCTGATATTATGTGACTTTTATTACCGACGTTTATTAATACGCTTAAAATAGCACTTTCGATTTAGGTGCACTCTAGTGTTTCTTTTTGTAGCAAGTTGATGTTGTATTGTATTATTATATCATAAAGTCTTGGACGAAAATAGTAGGTATTTACGAAATATTTTGCGAATTTACAATTAAGAACTAAACATTATTAACACAAATATGGGGACTGTTGTGGTGCATATGCGTAGCGTCTGCCTGTAAACGCAATGGTTTATGGGTTCCCACTCGGTGAAAATGGATTTTTCATTTTCATTTTCTTCAGGAAGTCAAGGAACGCAGGGAACGGAGTGTCTTAATATTAGGTTTCTATGCTTCCTGCGGTTCCCTCTACCTATTTTGTCATATGCGGGGTAAAGCGTGAAGCTAAAAAAAATATAGTATAAATATATGTATTGAAGAAAAAGAATAATAGTATAATGTGATAACTATAATTTTAGAAGTATTATGCATACGGTACACTTTTTTGCTTCACGCTTTATATTTCATGCAGAATAAAGCAAGATAAGCAAAGAGACTACAATGTTGAGAAACTACGTTCTCCGATTTCCGAATTCATTGATTGTAGAACAGCTTTTCCCAAAGAAAGAGAAATAAAATGCTTTTCGTAAATAAAATCCTGAGTTAAATGATCCATTTTCGGATGAAATAGTCTCTAATGAGGTATGCAATTTGTATATCTCATGGTAATGGAGATTTTTTAAGCATATAGCCGTTTACTATTGAATACAGGCCTCCTTTATAGAAGGCCAAGTATACACGAGACAAACGTGGAAATGTAGACGTTTAAAGTCAAACTTGAATGGTGAATAACTTATTCAAGTAAACACGTTACTATTTCTAAATTAATAGTAAGATAAACAAAAATTGTGAGCTATTAAAAGTAAAATTTTAGAGAAGATTAAAAAGACTGGCAGACATTGTAACATGCACTTTGATTTTAATTTTGCTGTAGCGCGTTTCTCTATATAAAGAAATATATAGAAAATTTTAGTCGCTATTTGAATTCACAGTAATTAGATTGCAGGAATTGTTGTTATTGTAGCGATTATCTCGCGGGTGCAGCTTAATAGTCGTCTTATTGCTTTCCTGCATGCACTGACTCTGGTGTAGTCTCCGACACGATATTATTTCGTTAATTGCTATTTCATAGTACTTATACTACAGTATATGTACATTTATTAGATTTAAGCTTTATTTTTATTATATTCTACTTTTTATGAAACATGATTTTATTTGCGGCGTTTTTCCTTTTCTTAAATGGATATTATATGTGGGCTATTTAAGTTCTCGAGGTAATTCTGACCAAAAGTATGGTGGGTAACATGAAAATAATTAGCATCATATAAGTCTCAGATAGAAAATAAAATCCAATTTGAAACCCAATAATTGCTAAAGACACAGCCACAACTAATTTGTTAAATAAAAATTCTGAAAAATTGCAAAAATTCTTTCCAATCATGTTATTAATTATGATGATCACGCTTGATACTTAGGTAAGGGTGAGATTGGACGTAAATGCTTATTTAATAATTTATTTTGCTACGTGACATTAGCATTATAAGGTCATACTGAGCTTGATCCAATAGTGACCCTAGCGAAAGTAGACTTAAACTTACTTTGAGAAACTAATGTAATTACTTGAATATACAAAATAAGTATTGTTGTATATTCGCTGATTGTGTTCTATGAGCTCAACTAATTTTTTATAGTTCCTTATCATGATTTAAGCAAAGTTCCTATTCTTTGAAGTTTGATTTAGTGTCCTAAACAACTGTTAGCTGTCGAAGATTTACTTGGGAATACTGTATAATCAAATTAGGCAGAGAGAAAACATTACTACTTACTTACTATTTTTAATGAATGCATAACTCGAACATTATATTGTATCATAAATAACGCCATGTCATTATTTAAATCATTATTAATATGCAAAGAGCTTTCTTCGCATTCAGATATAATCTATCTAATTCCTGAGTTACTTGATTTTATAAACTTATATATTTATATATTGTTGAAAATAGTGTTGATAATTATAATAATATATAATAATATATAATAATATAATTTATTTTCAAGTTTCAGTGTTTACAAATTTAGATGATACGATAATAACTACAATAGTATTACACTGTGTCGCAGTTATTAACGCCCTCCTCACAAGCGCCGTAACATTAAATCAAAATCATATTAAAAAAAGTACAATATACATAAAACATTTTTTAGATATATTTTAAGCAAAAGGAATAATATAAAAAAAAAATAGACAAAGAATACAAAACTATCTAAATGTTATAGTGAATGTATGTGTGAGTATGTGAGTTTGTGTGTATGAGTGTGTGTGTGTGTGTGTGTGTGTGTATGTATTTGTGTTTAGTGAAAACTCAATTTAGGCAACTAAAAGACCTTCCGTTTGTTCGTAATCTAAATTCATTAACCAGTTAGAAAGCTTAACTTTACACAGATGAGATGTTAAAGGATGTATATTTATTAAGTTATTAATAGTGTTGTACAAAACTGGAACCAAATAATAATACTGGTGATTTGAGGAGGCTAGGCATTTCTATTGGACAGACACTGGCAAACCTGCGTTTACTTGAGACGTATTTAGCGTCGAAAGCAGTAACTCTATGCTTACGTAGAATAGAACATAAGATGAACAGCTGACGAACTGTTAACACCTTACATGACTGATATAATTCTGCCGTCGGAAAACGAATAGGCTTGGATGTCATTACCTTAAGGATACATCTCTGTACTCTTTCTAGTGGTAGCAGATTTGATTTACTTGCGCAACCCCACGCAGGGATGCAATAAGATAGTAGTGATTGCACCAAGGCGTAATAAACCATCATAATAGTTCGTGAACTAGCACTAGATCTTAATTGTCTAAAAATGTATGCCAATTTTCTTATACGAGAAGTTAAAGATTGTATATGGCTTTTCCAAGAAAGATTTTCATCAAGGCAGACGCCAAGATATTTTATACATGTAGATCTAGTTATTTTAGAGCAGTTGCAAACGTTAAGAATATCATAGGAACAAGAGTGAGCCACAACAGAAAACGATTCTGGGGGTAAAGAGCGCTTGGGGCCGAAAGTTATAAACTGAGTTTTATCAATATTTAAAGTCAAGACATTAGATGACAACCAATTCATAACAATGGAAAAAGCTTTTTCGCTGTTCTTCAGTGTATCGGTCCAACAGCGGCCATAAACAATTAGGGCAGTATCGTCAGCATATGTGACAATTTTACAATTCGGTATTTTAAGGTTACAGAGATCATTAATATATATGAAGAATAGAGTGGGTCCCAAAACACTGCCCTGAGGAACACCATACGACAGACTTGCATCATCGCTGATATTCCCACTTATTGCAACAGCCTGAGTTCTGTCGGTCAGATAACTTTTGAAAAGATCCAGCGTAACTCCTCTAATACCAATACAATCCAATTTGTCGCACAGAAGAGACAAAGAAACTGTATCGAATGCCTTTGTGATGTCCAAGAATATACCCAGGGTCTTCTTTTTACCATCAAGATTCTGCACCACACTATCAACCAAAGTCACGACTGCATCCTCAGTAGATTTACCAGCTCTAAAGCCATATTGATTAGAGGCAAGCAAATCATATTTACTCAAATAGGAAACCAGTCTTTTATTAATTAGTTTTTCAAGTATTTTAGAAAGCGCGGTTAAGACAGATATAGGTCTGTAGTTACTAATACTATCTTTGCTTCCTTTTTTGTAGATAGGGTGAACAACAGCCTTTTTAAAAACCCTAGGGAACTTACCCTGGGACAAACAAAGGTTACATATCCAAGATCGGAGGTGTTAGATAATTTACAGCAGCTTTAAGGATAGACGATGTAATTCCATCCCAACCAACTGCGCAATGGCTCTTGAGACAGCAGATAATAGACTTTATTTCAATGTCGTCTGTACAATTCATGACCATAGAATTTGGTGCTACCTTTGAGACCATATAGGGGAGATATTGTTGAGAATTGGGTTTAATAACGGCAGAGGCGAGCTGACTTCCTACACTTGCAAAATAATTATTAACTTTGTTAACTGACTCAAATGGATTGACACTTAAACTTAAGAGATTTTCTGTACTTGTATTGCACTTCGTTAAATTTGTAATTTTTTTGATTACATTCCATGTTTTTTTTGTATTTTTGTTAGCCTTCTGAAATTCATTATTTTCATATTCAACTTTTACTTTTTTTAGCAAATTGTTACAGAAATTTCTATATCGTTTATAAGTGATTTTGGCTATAGTGTCATTGGGATTCTTTTTAGCTTTTCTGTAGAGTTTATCACGATTTCTTATGCAACGAAGTAATCCAGGAGTTATCCAAGGCTTGATTATTCGCTTTCTACATGAGGTTGTTATGATACGTGTGTGATTTTGTATAACAGAGGATAAAGTGGATACCAGTTTTGTCGCTGCATCATCCGGATTAGAGTCATTTAAAACGTCAACAAAATCAATTTTCTTTAGAGCCTTGACAACGGCTGGTTCATCCACAAATGTGACAGATTTAGTTGCTGTTAGAGCTTTGTAACTATTTTCACAGCAAATAAATATAGGACAATGATCCGTAAAGGGAGCGTCTACTACATAAGTAGCTGAGCGCTTATCGCCTCGAAAGATTGTGTGGTCTATACAATTTTCATTTCTTGTTGGAAAAAAGTGGGTAGGTATTAAGCCATGCGTAGCGCAGAGGTTTAGGTACTCTTCCGCATGTGAATCAAGTGTGGAGCCGTTAATGTTAATATTGATGTCACCAATGACAACCAATGTCTTCATTTTGGCTAATGAACTCAATAAGTGGTCTAAGCTTTCCAGAAATGGATTAATGGAGTGGTACGATGGAGGACGATATAAAGCGACTATAGCAAAGGTGGAAGAAAGTGTTATTTGGAGGCAATTAGCCTCCCTGAAATCGGGTTCTGTAACCTCACAGCATAAAACATCTCTGATATATACAACGACACCGTCATTTTGATTTCTATGTCCTGTCAAAAAGGATTTAAAACCTGGCAAAGTTGGAATTATAGAAGCCTTTCGCAACCAACATTCAGAAAGTACCAGAATGTCAACTTCGTAATTTATCCTCTTTAGCAATATTAAAAGTGAATCAAAGTTGATAAAAACTATGATAATTTATTGGAAAATTTATATAATGACAATTAGTTGTTATAGTTTATATAATGTAACTATTAATTTTAGCGGGGACGGAGAAAGCAGGAACTAAGCAACGGAGTATCTTACACTAGGTTCCAATAGTTCCTGCAGTTCCCTCTGCCTACCCTGCCATGTGCAGGATAAAGCGTGTAACTAAAAAAAAATATTAATTTTGCGATTTTCTATTGAATATTATCAGGAGGAAAAAGAAGAAGGCTCTATTGAAAAAAAAATTAAGGGAGACTTGTAAATTAAACTGTTACAAACGTATATAAAGTAAATGCACATAATCGCAAATACAGCTACCAGGGGTCATGTTTCTATTTTCTTTTAAAAACTTTTTTAATTATGAAATTGATTCTGAACCCTTTGTGGGCGAAAATCACTTGGACTTAACTGATATTTTACTAGACATAGATACATATGTGTGATGTTCATTGGACAACGCATATATAATAAGTATTAAAGTGAAAGTATTCTGTTATATCTTTACATTAATCTACACAAATAAAATTGAAGTATTCATTTGAAAAATAAAAACAAACTTGTTTTTAGGTCATTATAGTTACTTACTCGTTCGTAGACTAAAAAAATAATTTAATAATAAATTAAATTTCAATCTATTTTTCCCTTTATTTGGGCTAATTTTCAAACAGCTAAATAGATGGAAAATCGAGTAGGTTATGAGGAAACGTATCGGGTACTTTTAATTCCAGTAACGAAATCGAGATTTGCACGCGACAAATCATTTACTGCACTCGAGTGTCTTCCACCCAGTGAGAATGTAATATATAAAAAGATAAAGAAAGAAAGATTCATTTTTATACGTACATATTTTGTCATTGTTTTCCATAAACATATTTGTCTATGAAAAAACATAATATACAGAAGATAAGAACATGGACAAAGGTAGACCGTGACATCATAAGGAAAAATTAATTATTTATAACAAATTTTCGAGGCATTGCGTGTTGAGTGGCGGAACTCAACGCCGCTCTTTGCCTAGTTTACCAGAGCGAAGAAAATGGAATTAGAAAAATCCATCTTCCCCGACTGGGGATCGAACCCAGAAACCGTCGCGTTACAGGCAGACGTTGCGTCTCTGCGCAACGACGGTCCTCTATCGGGTATATATTGTGAAATATTTGAAAGGAATTGGTAACATTATTTTAGAGCTAGCCAGATAGATTATAATACTTTAATCATTAATTGTTATATTGTGAAATAATTCATTGGCAACACAATAATATAATATAATATAAACAATATTGAACCTGCTTATAAATTATGAATATATGATATTATTAATGTAAGAGACATCCATTAATTCACTATATCTAAACTACATATCTAGCGTGCTAGCAGAGAACGAAAGAGAAAAATTGCTAATACAATGACAGATTTACACAAATATAGAATGCATGTAAAATAAAGATTTCGTAAAAACAGTCAAATGCAACAAACAATTTTTGTTTAAGTACTTAATAAAGTCTTTTACTTAATAAAATCTAGTTAATTACAGTGGTTTATTGCAGTTTGAGCTTGGGCTCCATATAAAAGCTGCTCAAGACGTCATAGTAAAATCATATCATTCGCTACGATTGCCCAGCGATGATTGAGTATTTTATTTTATCGTTTATATTCCATAGTTACATAGCAAAAGTCATTTATGCAAACTAGTAATCATATTAACAAGTAAAATATTAAACAATCGCTTAATTATTGTTTAAAACCCAAGTGTGTAATTTATCAGATACTAATCATTAACGTGAACGCTACACGTGCGTTCTTTGTTCTTCGAGCCCGCTCGCCTTGAACCCATCGGTTTGGACGGATGAACTACATATATTAAAAACGATATTCTAAACCTATGATTATCTCAGTTCAATAGAGCTGATTTTAATGAGAAAAATGTTTTTTTCTTATATCTTCTAAATCGTAACTTAAATAATAATATAATCAGACAATGCTAAATCGCTCGTTAAGATTATAAACAAAAACTTATTTGTTATAGCCTTTAAAAGCTTTTTGCTATATTAAATTGTGATATAGGGGCTTCGGTATCGCATAAGTTGATAGAATTACGAAATTAAGATATAAAGACAAAGTAATGATTATTAAAATAGGATTTAATGACATTTAAATACAAATATCACTAATTAATCATCTAATCCTTAAAATTGAAAACTGAAAAATTCTTAGTTTTTGTAATGATTAAATAATTTAATATGCTACATATTTAAAGTTTTTTTGAGAATTATCGAGAACGGGATATTACTAACTATGCTTAACTGCTACGATGACATCGTAAATTATACTGTTGATTATATTTTTATTAGAACATATGGAAAAATGTTCTGCTCATTTGTTATATTTATGGCTCGTAAGAAATAAATATTTTTAAAACTAATAATAAATTCACATATATACAACAAGAATTTTTATGAAATCGAGGCCGTTGTAAGGTGCCATTGGGTAAAAGATCAGAAAGATCATACATTTGTATTCGTTTATAAGTAATCTGACTGTGGTATTATGCTGTGTTATATATTGAGGTTGTGTTATATATTATGCTCTGTTACATGCAGCTTCCCAATAGGTTTTCCATTTAAGGTATAAAGCTTTTAAAAGAACCGGTGGAAGCTTTACTCAAAAATGTGCCAGTTTTTTATAAAAATAGTGATAATTGGAAAGTCTTTGTTGCACACGAATGTAAATAAATCTAAAAAGCAAATGGTACGAAAAAGACACAAAAGAAAAAGTAAGTAAAAAGAAGACAAACATAAAAAATATATATTATGTACAACAGGCGGCCTTATCGCTAAAATAGCGATTTCTTTAAGGCGTTGGAAATTGGAAGTAGATAAGGTGTGAACAATATTACAAAAGTAATAGAAATACAATAATAATATACTTAGAAATTTCCCAACATTTAAAAACATTCATTATATAAGTATGTCATAATAAAATTAAAAGATAGAATGTTGAGGTTTCAAGTTAAGAAAGTGCTTTTAAAACGATTATTGAAAATAACAAATGTTTTACAGTTTTAGTTTTTAACGTTCACTCATTGAAAGTCAGTGACGGTAAATTAGTAACTTTAAAAAGAAGAAAAGGATTTTTGTATTTTTTGTAATGTATGGTAGAGAAATTGGATAGAACAGAACATAGGGTTCCTTATATAGAATTTAACATTAAATGTATTGAAAAAAGCTTATAATCCTCCGTAAGGTAATTTTATTTGATTTTTAATAACACCCATAAAAGATATAAATAAAAAGTTCTGAATAACGAAAGTGAACATTTCGAATTTGATAATAATGAACAAAGTGACATGATTCGTCAAACGCACAATTAAATTTAATATTGTATATTTATATTTTCTAACCATTGATGTATATCAAATACCTCTTGGTAGGTCGTTATCTTGCGACTAAATGATAATGTCAAAATGATCCACACATCATTTACGCTTATTAGTAATAGGATACTACGAGTTAACTTGTATTAAGTTACGTGTTAACTATTTCCGCATTATTCTTGCCCGCGGCGTCTCTCGATGTAGCTTGTGATTGATAGGTTGATGACTTGATTACAGATAACAGTTTGTTATGGTTGGGTCTTAGTTACAGTACACTGAATATACTAAAATATATTAATGTATATATATTATTAGTATTATACAATACTGATACTACATTGAATTATGGTCGAAGTCTTTGACTCTAAGAGCTCTTGGGCCATTTTAGTTATGGAACTCTTTTGACAATAGAAATCCTTTCAATGATGAGTTACACATAATATTGCCACAAACTATGATCTATCATCGCAACAATTATAATAAAATAATAGCACAACGTTATCAAATATCTATTTATTTCAGTTGAATTTATTTTCAAATGTGCTTATCCCAAATGAACCTAGTATATAATGCTTATAAATATATACAATAACAGCTACGTTGTTAAATTATACACATAGAGAATCTTTATTTACAAAGTTAAAAATTAAAATCATTTATCATCCAGATCTTTCTATTTTGTGGATTTGTTTAAGATCACCGTATCACGTAGCATCCTTAAACGTACATAATTTTCATCCCCGCAGCGTCTACGAAGTTTTTATCGGCTTCATACGTGAAAATGAAACGGTGTAATCAAACTAAGTAATTGCTCCCAAAATTCTCATTAAGAAAATTTAAGAACGTCTTTTATGAACTTTGATGGGGTGTTAAATTAAATTCATAGGAATCCAAATATTCTTGCAATGACTTAATGTAAAATAGATGTATTTACATTATTGCGGGATGATTGTCGATTCTTACTTAAGATATTATTTTCTCTATTTCTGTGTAGTGGAGGACAGAGCTACTAATATAATTGCCTCGAAAAGGCGGAAAGCGGAAAACGGAGTGTCTTAACACTAGGTTCACACGGTTTCCATGGTTCCCTCTGCCTACCTTGCTATGAGCTTTCCATCCATTTTTAATTTAAACATTATTAAATAAATAACAAACTTACTTTAAAACAACAAATAAAATCATATTAAATAAACTATGCTTTTATCTTACTGCACTTTGAAGATACAAGTCTTATTCTTTTACAAGCGAAATTGATCCTACTTCTATTTGATTAGTTCCATAGAAACGACTAGACCAGACAATTGTACTTTTGTCTATCGCAGCTTCAGGTAGGATTACACGAAATTTCTTTTTACATTTCTCTTTACGATATATTTAAGTGGAATTTTGTTAAAGGTACCTGACCTTAGCTTATTGTGCGATTTACCAAGTAATATGGAAAAATTAAATGACTGGAGTACAATGTTTCTGTTGTATCTGTACTCTTATAGGTACATGAAATTATATTTTTAATCGACACTGTTTTTTAGATATACTTATCTAATATTTTCATACATATAAGCAATATTTACATATAATACAGTTGAGTTTCTAATGAGAGTATAGTCCTGCGTCGTTTCTACAATATAATATATAAGATAAGATACTCTTAATAAAAAATCTATTTTATTATTACACAAAAATATCATTATAAGAAGAATAATAAACTAAAAAGTTAGTCTAACGTCTGGACGCTTTCAATTCAATGATGGAGGTTTGAAAAGAACTAATTCGTTGTGCAAGTTGATATGGAGCCATTAGAATGATTGCCGTGATGCCGTCCCATCACATGATTCGCTGTAAAGTGTGTGTAACAGACTGGGCCTCTTAACGGATTGAATTTTATACGAGCACGAGTAGGACGAGGGTTGTCTTGTAGACAAGACAATCTTTTCTAAAAAGATTTTATGTAATATTAATATACACCCATATATGTTACTTAAAAAGTCTTTACTACAACAGATACTTCTAATGAGATGAAAAATAATATATTTATAACACTACAGTTGCAAGTAATAATTTTACACAAAAGTACGAAGGAAATAAGCGGTTCAGCCAACCAAGTGATCATATAGATATGTCCTGATGTAATAGATATTTTTTCTTGAAAAACCATATTTAATAGCAATTGTTCTCGTGTATATTTAATAGTAGAATCGTTATTGCCAGTTTATTTTTTTTTAAATAAAAATAACCTGAGTGGCAAGCAACAACCCTACAGACAACATACGGATTAGGTGCATCATATTATCCAACTTCTTTGTGTTATGATTTCATGTCTGCACAATTTTGTACTACGGTTGATCTTAACTTATAAATTTTAAACTAGCGTTTACAATATGTAGACCTTATTAGATATGGAAGAAATAACTCTTACATATAAATTATGTGATATAATCTTACTATTCTATATAATTTAAGTAAACATGTTTTTAACGACAAGTAATTTTAGTAGTTCGAAGTAATTTTATTTAGCTAAATATTAAAAATTTAAGCTTGTAACTGCAATTTTTTCGTGCACACACATTTACAATAGAAAATAAATTTCTAGAACAGATCTTTGGTAGAATCGTTTAAAATTTGGTTAGATAGGCAGGATCTCGGACAGTGAAGGTGAGCGTTAATGCATTTTGAAGGGGCCCTTTAAACTTACACTTAGGTCACAAGTCCCAAGCTCTGATCGGAGCTTCCTACAACGCGATGGGCCCGGCACCCCCACGGTGAATCCATGAAATGCTAAGCAGTTTCTTCTTTTCACCTAAAAAATGTACAAGAGTGGTCTATATTCCAGCTTTATATAATTTACGTAGAGACGTTAAGGCAATAACACCTTTATTGCTTGTTATTCCCTAATTAAGAATTTTATGAATGATAACACGCCTTGGTAATGAAACGCACACCACAGTTTATTTCAAATGTGTCACTGCCACTAATCAATTGTTGCAAATTAATAAATTAAAGAAAAGTCACAGGTTTTTGCGCCGGTTCTTCTCAAATTTAATTATTACTTGGCTTATTTGGCTTGAAATGTTGTTTCTCTTGGTTAGGCTAATTTCAGAATGTCTAATATTTTACCTATTATCTCAAATATTATAAATTAAAAATTATTATAAACAAAAAAAAACATAGAAAAAGATAATAATAAACAATAATACATAATATAAACCTTCTTATATCATTTGATGAGCGAAACGCAACGCTCCTTCCTAGCGAAGAGGTTATATACAATATAATATATTTATGTGTAAATATACATAATTTGTAAAGTCAGTATAAACAATAGGTGTAATACAGCTAAGACAAAAAATAACAGGTTAAATAAGTGTCAACATTTAATGTGAGGGACTCACTTTTATTTATTATTGCTAATATTAGGATACTATAGCTAAATGTTTTTTTTATTTACACAAAAATTGAACCAACTTTTTTAGATTACGTTTCAATTAATTTGGTCATTTAGAAAATCTATACTAGTTAAATAATTAGCTAATTAGCAAAATAATAAGCACATATGTCAATACTTTATATTAAAATTAGTTTATGTATATATTCATTAATGCTCTAAAATTTTACAAATCTATTTACATTTTATAACATGACTTGGCGCACCCTCATCAAGTTGCTTCATTTAGTGAGCAGGCGTCGTCAACCTCCTCAAAAAATTTACTGTTGCAAAGCCATTCTGTTCACTTTATGCTTTACTTTAAGCACAGGTGAAAATTGGAAAAGTTTATGTAACGACTGGTTTTAACATCTCTAAAAAGAACGTAGAAATCTAATTTGAGTGTTACATTGCATTTCATTGAATTTGTTCTATTAATATTTTATTATATATACTCAAAATAATTCATATTATAAATCACATTACAAAATAAATTAATTACCTAATGTACTTCCTCTGTAATAAAAAAGTAACTTAAATTTATTTTGCGAAATTTTGTTTCAAGGAATTTTTAATTTAATTTTAAGTCTAAGCTCTACGCTCCAACATTTATGGACAGAGGACACTTTACCAAGAAAAACGTCTAGCAATAATATGGCTATTAGAACAATTTTTAAGGCGGAGTCGCAGACGCATCTAGCAGACGCGAGTTGCTCGTAAAAGTGAGTTATTATAACCGCGTCCACTGAATTTGAACAATCGCCGTCTCACAAGCATTAGAATATGAGCTTTACATGAAACACGCTTAAGAGCTGTTTCACTTGTTCTAAATAATTTTTCAAGATTTTCTTTTTACTTTCAACAATTTTTATGCTTAAACACATATATTAGGTGCTAGCATGTGTCAAAAAAGTTATCTATCTTGAAGATTTAAGCTAATTTTACTAAGTATGTAAATATAACATGATAAATGGCTACTTACGTCCTTTACTACATTACGTATACATCGCTATATCGTAAACTGCATTAAAGCTAACCTACGATAATAATGCAAATATGCAGTTACTAGTATCAGAGTATTTAAATTAAACTTAAGTATGTCTCGTTTTACAGAAGGAGAATGAATAATCTATTAGAATTTATATGATAATGTATTCAGTTGATCTGATCAAATATGATTCAAGCAAAACTAATATGTAGAAAATGGCGCACGTTTAAGATAAAAACAAATTCGATAGGGTAGAGGACCATGGAGTGTCTTGACATTTAGTTCTCTCCGCTTACTCACCTGCTGCGGGATAAGATATAAATTTAAATAAATTGTAAATTTTTCATATATTTCTTTTTATGAAGTACAATATACGTACCTACTACGTAAAAGCTATTCTATGGTATCTGTTCCGTTAACATTGACGTACCTTCTAGTAGTATTTCAAGGCTAACTTCAGTTCATTAATTATATGTTACTTGTGGTTTATCCGTTCTGCTTCAGCAAAGTGCGTCTACTGGGTTCTGCCAAGGGTCACAACAATTCCACAAAAAAATTAAGATCAGCCTAGTTTATTTAAAATTTAAACCCTTTTCTTATTAAATTTACCATAACATGTTTTAAATAAGCTCATATCTCTACAAAATACTTCAAGCCAGGTGTCTATTGTGCGATCCTAACGCGCGAACACTTGACAAAACAAAACAGTAGGTGCGAAGTGCAATCAAGGGCTCTCGCTGTGCACACCGCTTTATGCACTCACATTGCACTATTTGCAGTCGTAAGAACGTTTGTGTCAACAGCGTGAATGAAACAAAGTGGTGTCGTCAAGCACTATACTTATCAACATGTGTTTATTCGTTTACTTTCACAAAAATACGACGGCAAACAAGTAATAAAATTTCTTAACACAGAATGCAACTGTAAATAATTTTTAATTAAACAAATTTATAACAATGTCACCAAGTCACACATTAATTTATATGATAAAAAACCTAATTGCCAATAATAATATTCTTACAACGTTTCGTTATTTAAGATAAATAAAATAATATATGAATTTCGGTGTACGTAAAAAATTACGCGAAATCCCGAGGTTTCATGATTATATAGGTTATCATTTAATCGTTTCTTTATCGCCTAACACAGAAAACTACTATCCAATGTAATTATGTACATACTTAAATGATATTTTTGATACCACGAGCAGAACGATCATTATGTATCTATATAACAGATCTTATATTATAGAAATCATAACATTCATTAATAAATTTGAAAGTTGCTAAGTTTGTATATATTGTCCTTTAAATGATTCAGATTATTTATATACACATAGGAATGAAATAGTCATATACACATATACAATTGCGTATGTAGGCGTTATCGCTATGTTAATAATATATAATTTATTATGTGAAACGTCTTTTACTTTGTAAAACAGAAATATCTTTCATCGTCATTGTAGGACATTAAAAAGTTACAAAGTGCGCAGTAACGATATTCCTTTTTTTAAATTGATTACGGACAAATTTTCTTGATTGCTAAATAAACGTAATTAAAACTTTCGAATTACATTGTGCCT
Organism: Dione vanillae; assembly: GCA_037178615.1. NCBI lineage: Eukaryota > Metazoa > Arthropoda > Insecta > Lepidoptera > Nymphalidae > Dione > Dione vanillae. The sequence goes on along the minus strand of JAZFAU010000034.1, from coordinate 3,221,214 downwards.
GATTTCTTTTTTAATTTGGCTGTAGCCAATTCCGTCAGCGCAACGGGGGATGACACTCCCTTCTTACTTAAAAAGAACAATGAAAGGGTAGCGGATATTACATAGAAAGGCATTTTTATAATAAAAAATAGTAAAAATATTCGTCTGGAGATTATATGAAGTACTTCTATAAAGATATTTTTAGCGTAAGATAAAGGCGTCGAGTATTCTAGATGCTCTCTTACAACCAAGTGTGGATTTTTACTTCACATATATGTATGTACCCGGACTAACGGGAAATGACATAGTATTTTTTGGCTTCAACGTGTGTTATAACACTCCGTTCTCCACTTTCTGCCTTTCGATATAGTACGTGTTGAGTGCCGGAGCTCAACGATACACGTTGCCATGATACCAGAATAATGACTAAGAAAATAATTACTATTTAAATGGGAATCAAACCTTTCAACAGTCGCATCTATAGTTAAATTCGACGAATGGCTTTGTATCCAACTACATACGCAAATATTGAATTATTTCAAAATTTAACTTAAAGAGCTCTTAGAATATAGACTGTACATGGATTTAACTAAAAAATTGATAGCTTTTTATTGATGTTTCTTATTTTTTCATTTACATAAAACTAAGCTTATATCATTTTACACTGTTCAGTAGCTTTACGAGTTACTTATGCTGACCGAGGCCGAGCCTGGATCATGGGATGCGTGTGAATCATAAAAAGTTTATAGACAAATATAAAGTTCTGGGGTTCATCAAAGACAGAAGCTGGGAAACGATAGGACCCCGCTTTATTGCCTGTTACGCACCATAAACACAAATCGATAGCTAGAATTTATTTTTTATGAGTATATGAGATGTTTAATAGGTGAATCGAATGATAATGGGAACTCGAATATGTGTGATATACTTATTATTATAAGCAAATATTTGTATAAATGAAGTCCGTCGTCGTGAAGGGGCGCGTCTGTCTGAAAACGCGACGTTTGTGGGTTCAATTACCACTCGGGAAGATGGACTTTTCTATTTCAATTTTCTTCGCTCTGGAAACTAGGCAATGTCTCGAAAAAGGCGGAAAGCAGGAACTAAGCAACGGAGTGTCTTAACACTAGGCTTCTATGGCTCCTGCAGTCCCCTCAGGCAGGGTACTGCCTTGTGCTGGATAAAGCGTGAAGACATAAAAGAATGTATAAATGTATTATATATATTAACATATAAAATAATCAAAATAAATGATGTAATTATAATATATAATATATACAACTCTTCTATTATACTGTATTCTTTAGACTGTTTACTTTACTACATATAAAAAAATATTTTTAAAGACCAGGCAAGCTATTTGAAGTAAGCTTATTGATATATCGTAGAATATTAAATTCAGTCACCATACGATTTAAATGTGCCCTGATTTAATTATTCAAATTACAATATACCTATATTGTTTTTTTTTTACTTCACGTTTTTTTCGCACATATCAGGGTAGGCAGAGGGAACTGCAAGAACCAAAGCAACCTAGTGTTAAAACACTCCGTTGCATAGTCTGCTTTCCGCCTTTTTTAGACCATTGCGTGTTAAGTGACGGAACTCAACGCCGCGCTTTGCCTAGTATCCAGAGCGAAGAAAATGGAAATCGAAAAATCCACCTTCCCCGAGTCGAATCGAACCCAAATACCGTCGCGATTACAGGTAGACGCTACGTCTCTGCACCATGATGGTCTTATATATATTTTGTACCTAAAATATACAATTCTAGCAAAAATACGAATTTGAAACAGAAAAGCTCACAACTCTATTTCTCTGTTACGCTATAAAAAAGTAAATTAAAATTGATCTCAATTATCGTAGTGACACTAAAAATATAAATTCTTTGCTTAAATAGAAAGGGCACGTTTCCAATCAAGTTAGTAAACAGAGCTGGGGGGGTGCATAAACCGTATTACGTACGCGGTTTTGTAAGCAATAAAACTGTTTTACGTGTGTGTAAGTCCTGATAAAGCGACTGAGGTGTCCCTTGCCCACTGCCCAGTTTATCGCCTTTCGCTTTATGATGCACAAATTTCTATAAGCTCACCATATAACATTTTAGAGGATGTCGTTTACCCGCGGTTATGTTTGTTATTTTTTTGCACAGTAAATTTGACATTCCAAATATTTTTATTCAAATAAAAATTTGCAGGTATGTTGGAATGACTAGAAACTTAACTTCTTCTTTATAATTTATTTCAACAAACTTTTGCAACATACTTTGAAATTCCTAGAAACTTATTTCGCTTTTTATAATGTAACGTAAAGGTTATCCTGTACGAAATTCAAATGATCATATCATCATAACAAATCATAACAAAAATTTATAAATAACAAATTAATAAATTATAATGTTCATTTACTAACTTATTGTTCAATACACTTTAACATTTTCTTAAAAATTAACAAACAAACGGTAGTGATGAGCGGTAGTCAAAATGTTTAATATAAATATTTTTGATAGCGAATATAGACTTATGAGAGGCCGACGTGACAAATGTACCGTAGAAACATACGAGTATGTCCTTTACGTGAGTAATGTTTTTATTTTTCCATAGACTCGTTACGAGGAAAATTTATGAGTGACCGAAGCGTGCGCAATAATTCAAACTGTTGCGCATTTTACGCATACACTTCAAAAGTGCCTACACGCGACACCATTTACCAAACCTTAATTTTATATATATATATACATATATATATATATATATATATATATATATATATATATATATATATATATATATATATATATATATATATATATATATATATATATATATATATATATATATATATATATATGTGTGTGTGTGTGTGTGTGTGTAAATACAAACTGTATGTATAAACGTGTGAACTAAAGGTGTCGTATATATGTATAAGTACGGTACGTTTAGTTTTTTAACTGTAAATGCTTTTTATCGCTGTTTTTTTGGTCAAACTTAACAAATAGACATGCCAATATGGTACGCTGCCATTGTATATTAATGTATATTACATTAATATATAATTAATGTATATAACATTAATATACGTCTGTACAGTAAAATGTTATAATTGTTTTTTTTTTAATTCAGTGAATATTGAATTCAGTCACTATCATCAACATATCTATTTATAATATTAACGTAAGCTTTACATTACTTTATTATTTAAATGCATTCAAATTATACAAATGTAAATTTGTAATGTACCACAGTATTATTTGAAAAAATATTCTGTATCTGAGCCAAGCTATTTTGGTACCAAAATAATTTATGCATAGAACGAAACAGTCAATTGCATTATTCATCTATTTTATCTCATTAAATCACTTAGGCGTAAACTAACAACACACTTAATCTATTAAATGCTAAGATCAACTAAAACTACCTGAGAAAGGTCATACGCACATTGTGTAAAATCATAAATTTGCAATTTAGCCTTAGGTTATTGAGATTTATTTATAGATTGAAACGTATGTAAATACAATATACTCGTACAAATACAGTTCTGTATAATTACCGAGTACTTGATAAAATGTAAACAAATAAGGTAATTACAATTAATTGCAGACCGTATGTTGCTTTAATTTTTAACAGCAGATTAAAATACGTCTAATATTTTATAGTATTGAAATTTACTTCATTACTAATTAACAGGACAGTGATTGTTAATTGACTTCATAAAAATACAAAATCAATGACGATTCATGTCACAAAATTGAACATTTTTCTATATTTTTGAAGACACCAAAGTAATTTTATAAATTGCAGCTAGAAAGATCAAAAACCTAGACATAAGAAACAAGACGAAGCTAATGTGTAATTACTTTACGCATCCATCTTAATCTTGTCAAGTCGATCTATTAATATTTGAAATTGAGTCGGCAATAATGAAGCTATAACTACCTGAGCGATAAAATTAATTGATAATGAGGATGACGCCAGACAATTTTGAAGAAGACGAATAATTTTATGATTTAATTTTAAGTGTGCTTAGCTTTGATAGAGGTTAATGAAGGCGTTTCGTAATCATCGGTGTATGTTGTGGATGTAAATCAGTTATAGTTAAGTTGCTAGTTACTGGCTAGTACATTACATTTTGAAGTGTACTTTTGAATTGAATTGGGTCGATTTTATGCTTTATTGGATATGAATTGTCATTGTACAAGAAAAGAAATCGACATTTATTCACAGCTAGAGAGAAGAGAAACTGCTTAGCTGCTTATGGACTCACCGTGCGGGTGCCGCGCCCATCGCATTGTAAGAAGAGGAGCTCCGATCAGTGCTTGGGACTTGCGATCCAAGTGTTGGTTTAAAGGGTCCCCTTTAAAATGCGCTCACCTTCATTGTCCGAGCTCCTTCCCACTACCTAACCAAATTCGAAATGATTCTGCTAATGCCGCATTTGAAGTACATTTTAGAAATGTATTGATTCTTCTAAGACAAAAATATATATTTTTGCACTGTGTGAGTTTACATAGAATAGATTCTAAATATAGTATAGTGAAAATAAATCTTTAATTAAGCCATGTTTGTTTTAAAGTCCCTAACTGTTCTGTTGTATATGCTCACTGTCTAGAATCTCGTTGCTATCGTTATCTCTAAATTAGTGAAGGTGGGATTAGATCGAATTTGAATAGCCTTCAGCACAATCCCAACAATATTAGAGACGAGCTACATGCTGCTTTACGATTTGTTATATATTACATATTAAATAAAAAAAATTAACCAGCAGCATGGGCGTAACTACAGTCGTTTTCCAGGGAGGCCTTTAAAGTTTAAATAATTATATATTTTAAATATTGTATAAGATGCATTAAAGTGACTTTAAAAACAAAGTTTATGTTCATGATAATGTTTCAACATATAAAACATACTTTAGGTACATATAATACTGTTACGTCAAGAACTTAAATCTGATACAAAACGCTCTAACTTGAACGTATCTTTACGTTAATCCTTTGCAAGGGTGTGTGAGATATAGCTTGTGTTTTAGAGCCATTATTTACTTAAGCGAAGGTTGAGATATTTATTAACCATCAGAGCGTATACCAGTTTAGTTAATACTCCCATTACCGAGATGAACAACTTCTGATAATGAAATGTATTTTGCAATTTACATATATTTTTTGGTGTTATTAGTGATGATTTTATCTATTTGAAAATGTGAATCTTAAAAACACTGTAGTTATTAATGAATCTGCGATGTTAATAACTGATAGATGTAGTGTAAATTATGTTGTATTCATCGTCGTCCGTCGTGGCGCAGAGGCGTATCGTCTAACTGTAAACGCGACGGTTTGTGGATTCGATTCCCACTCGGGGAAGATAGATTTTTTATTTCCATTTTCTTCGCTCTGGAAACTAGGCAAAGCGCGGTGTTGAATTCAGCCATCCAACACGCAATATTTCGAAAAAGGTGGAAAATGGGGACAGAGAAAGCAGGGACTAAGCACCGGAGTGTCTTAACACTAGGTTCCTATGGTTCCTGCAGTTCCTTTTGCCTACCCTGCCATGTGTGGGATAAAGCGTGAAGCTAAAAAAAATTTTGTATTATTACTTGTATATTTTATCATGTGTAAAGTACATTTTTGATATAATTTTACTATGCTAAAAGCACATGTCTTCTGTATGAAATTGAGAGATTGGAAGTTTGAGTTAAGAATTGAATTTGTATAACCTCTTTGAAATTTTTTAAATGTTTTTAGTATGAAGTAAACTTAATGAAATAATTATAGTTAATATTACCTTGACGTAATAATGCTTGTATTTTTTTGAACCAATGAAAAAAAATATTTATTTTTAATTTAAAAATATTTACTATAAATTATTTCATTTCAAATTTTTTTTATTTTATTTTTTAATAGGAATCAGTTAAGAAATAAAATTAGAATTTACCACGCTTTCGCTTTTTCGAGTTTCGGTTCGATTTTTCACATGGATGGTTTTCACAATTTCAATTATAAGACATAATTGATATTGCCATGTACTCTACCGATTTAGATATGTCTGAATATATCTACTATAAAATGGACATTACCCATTAAAGACTATAAAAAGTACTTTTATTGAAAAAAATATCATTATACCACCTCCCACTCGGATGTTGTATAATGGTTAACGCGATTGGTATAGGTTCAATCCCGAGATGAATAATCATTTTCATATTCCCTGTGATGTCTTTGACATAGTCATAAACAAAATGAGTAAATGAGTATAGTGTCAGTGAAAACTCTTTTGTGAAAATGATGTTATTTTACCTGTTTTCTCTTCCTCTTAATTGCACTTTCTGAAATTAGGAGGAATTGATTGTGATCATCATCAAAATTGCAAATTGTCCATGAGATATGTACCAATTCCAATCTGAATTTTTAACTTACAAATAATATGTTCAATAAAAACTACTACTTGTGGTAGATATTGGCCAATTTCCGAGTAAAAGGAACTAGCAATACGCTACATCTCAAGAGTTAAATTAAAAACATGTCTAGGGAAAGCGTGGTTTTACACTATGACCAATATAGCGTAAAATTAAACACTGTGTAAGTACATGTACCTTATTAAATTAAGGGAAAAATGGGAAAATTGTAAAAAGTAAAACAAATTGGTATTTTTCAAAGTTTTATTTTATTTTTATAAAAGTTTTATTGTATTTATCGTAGGTATAGTGTCATTTGAAATATATTTCAATTCAAATTTGCTTCCCAATTAGATAATGTGTAGTAGGTGATTACGTATAACAAAATACAATTGAAGGTAAAAGATTATTAATCTCTGAACCATACTTTACAATTTTTAAATAAAAAGCTTAAAATTAAACAGTGATTGTATACAGTAAGAATTAGTGAAGGTAATGAACGTAAAATAGTAGATTATTAGTTGTGCATTAACTAAATTAAGTAAAAATTAAAATTATTCTAACTTCAAATTAATTAACTTTAGAGCTGCTAAACATAATATAATCGTACTTTGCAGTTGCCTATACGGCACCTAATAATCATATCTAGGGAAATAATTTTAAGGGTTCATTTGAACTATATGTTAATGTTATCTATGAATAGATCTTTGTCGGCGACGTTGAATGATCTTTTAAAAGTATGAGCCGCTGACAAAGTCTATCAGAAGCGACGCAGGTCCGAAAATATAGACCCACAGTTCACACGACCTGCAACGACGAGGTGAACTCTTTCTAAAATAATTTCCAGTTAATAACAGTCAAACAAAATTGGACTAAACAACAAGGAATTTGTACTTTGGGAGATGTGATATCATAGAGAATCGACTAGGTCCTCATCAAATGAATATTAAATACTTAATGAACATTGTATCAATAATATATAATATAAGCAATATAAAACGTAACATAATCGGAAACACTAGACAATAATATAATTCTGCTAAATAACTGAAGTAATTCAGGTTCATCGCCAGGGTTGTAATGGAACAATTAGGACTCGCTGACATCTGCGATTAGACGAACGATTCATTCGCGAGCCGATGAAGTCGACTAGAAACGGCTACAAGTTGCACTGCCCACTACAAGACTGACAACGAGGAATTGTCTAACAATATATTATAAATCGAATAGAATAAAAACTTCGCTAAATTTTGTACCGAAAACGTATCTAGCGTTGTAATAAAATGATATGCTTGCGAACAGCGACGCTTTGGTAAAGATCACAATTGCAGGAATGCTGCCCGCTCCGCTCGTCCGTAAACACAAAATTAACGAAAGGTCCCATTCACCGTTTACCCACTACACACTACACATTCTGCTATTGATCAGAGTTGGCCGCTCGTTCGGTAGCTTTGCGCTTTATCGATATCATATTAATAATAAATGTCACAACATCAAGCCGGTATAAAAAACACTAAGCCTACTAAAACTACTACCTGCGAAAACTCTTTTAAAGAGCAAACTTACATACTACATTCGTAAAGTAACACAAAGCCCGCCGCTCTGGTGACGGGCGCAATATCAGGATCCGTATAAAATATAACATGTTTTTTTTTGTCTTCTTAGTTTTATTACAATTTTCTGAAACAACCTTAAATACTACTCATACTTTACCAACATTACAAAATAGACAATACAACGTTCACTATCCTTATATATTTTTTTTCAATATTTCAATTGATACAAAATGGAACTTTATATCTTATAGTAAAAAGAATAAATCTAAAGGCCTAATTTATAGTTCAATTGTGCCAATTCCTTATGCAATGGCTGCAAATTTATAAAAATATACATTGTAATGTATCATAAATTTATATCAAATGAAGCATATCTATATTTTAAATGGTTCTTATGAATATTCCAAGCACTTAACTGTTATACTTAAACTTAATCAATTGGCGTTCATACGAGTTTCCTATCCTATCCTTCTTTTATCTTCGTTCACATCAATCCATATTCCAGAAAAATTGTAAGTAAACAAGAGATCATAGTAAAATACACATACATATATATCATGACCACACCCAATATTAAAATTAATGTAGATAACCAATATACCTACGCTAGAAATGAAATAAGAGTTTTATAACTTGAATAATAAATCATTCACACAGACATACATTGCTTACATTATAAAAATATTTTTTAATTAAGATGCTTTATAAATGTTATTTAGGAATATGTTATTTATGACGACTAAATTTCACGTGTTTTAATACATAAGTACAGGAGATTTTTGGCTCTTCGTAAAGCATTGCTTGTGAATTGTGAGGTTATGGAATGAAAATAGAAGTAACTTAATGTTATTAAATTAGGAATACATCTATAATATAACCTTTATAAAGCATCTAATACAAACTTACAAAAAGTGGTGATATCCTAGCTTACATTTAAGGACCTTTTCTCCGTAAGTCCTATCAAGAAGGAGTCTTAACATTTCGCAGCCCAAATCATTGTGATTACAATTGTCCCGACTGCGGTCAAGACCACTTCTTAAATCACGACGAACGGGCGGTCTCGTTGAATATCTATTATCGCTGTGATACACGTACGAGCTCATGTCTCGCTTTGTCTTACAAAAATACTACAATCTACAATTTCGGTAAAAAAACGTACATTATTTGATGTTTAATTTACGAATTACACATTAATAGAAAAAATGTTACCTCTAAGTTATTCGTTATCGTTATGAAAGTACAAAAGTATTAATTTTACAAATTATGACACTCATACCCTGATGCACCCCGCGCATTACGTCGTAAACGTTAGTCTAATTGCCACGCAATAAATTTATTATTATCTTTAACCAATTCGTAAGATTATCACCAATTAAATCGTTCTTACCACAATTTCTACGTCAATTTTACGACTGAATCTTTGCCATTTTAAATGAAATTTCTTTTTCGAATATACACGCTCGGAGCAAACGCATCACAGGAAACAATATATTGTAAACAACGAAATTGTTATATTAATATTGCATATAAAATTTGAGGCATCAAAAAATATTGAAATGATTGTTCATCAGTGGCTCTTATATAAATACAGTCGTATTCTACGTCTACACAGTCTTTTTAGTAATGTGCGTTTGCTCGTATTGCTTTTTCCTGCACGTATGATTTTAGATGTTTAAATAATTTTGAAATCTTCATCGTATTTTTTAGTTTGAGACACAGCTTTTATTATATTACCTGGTTTAGGTTTAGTTTCAACTTTTATTAATATGATTACGGCATGATAGCAACATATTACTCAAAATGACAAATACGATGGAGCGCAAAGTTAAGCACTTAACTACAAAAGTTAATACAAAATGTTAATACATAATACTACTTTAGTGTAGAAAACATCGAGTATCAAAATATAATTAAACACATTGATTTGCATCTTTCACTAACCAATAACAGCCGTATACTATATTCAGCCAATGCGTTCGAAAAATTTTGAGCTTTTTCTATGGACGCGGTTAATTTCGCATACCTGCAGGCTTTTGCAGGCTTTGGAATACCAATGGAGTCTATGTCTCGGACTTTTTGTCATTGCAACATTGCATTACTCAGCAAAGATATATTTATGTATAGCTCCATCGATCCAGCAAACGTTATAAACCTAGCATATTTTGGTGTTTCCAACTATCAAATAGCTTAAATACTCTTATCCGTTACACAAACTCTACAGTGGGCGACCAGTCTTCTTACCGATCACATTTTGGAACTGTCTATTAATAATTTCGAAAAAATACATTTTATATATGTATATTATATATATATGGATGTTTATTACGTATCACTAGACGAGATTAAACATTAAAGGGCAGGGTTGTTAGAGTGATTAGTAAAATTAGTAATGATACGAATATCATTGATACAACACAATTTTATATTGCTGTCACTACGCGCACGCGCAAACGCTGCTTCTATGACCAGAATGTACACAATTTTATGACAAAACTCGCTTGGCACGAGAAGATCGATTGAAACAGTAATAAAATGAAATTAAACTTACTTATATATGATCACAAACACACATCTCATTCACACTTTATATTAAAAGGAATTACTTATGAGTCTAAATGAAAACTACAGTCGAAATAAGGTTCGATTAATCTAGGTTAAAAAGCAAGACGAGACCGAGTTCGGCAAATGTCATGCCGATGGTTATCTACTTATGGTGTGCTCCTACTATGTACTATACTAATAGCATTTTATAAAATACAAGACCAAATAAATATACATAAAACTAATAGAAGATATAGTTTTCAATAAGTAACAATTTACGCTTCTAATTTACCAACGTATTGTAAAACAAAATTTCTATAAAATCAATATAACGGTTAGTCACTTCATTGAGGTGAAACGTTTCCGTTTCATTAGGATTTACAGCAACTATTTTGTATAGATTATCTAGATCAGTGTTACCTTTAATATGTACTTCATTTACTTTATAAAATTTGCAAAAGTAACAAATTGTTTCTTTGTACTTTTAAGCAATTCACTAAATTACACCACATTAAATTCAACATGAAGTGAATGTAAGTGTCTAAATAAATTGTTATTTTATTACAAAAGTTAACAAATATGTGCAAATAAACTAAGAAGTTGGCAACGTTCGTGTAATTACATTTATTTAAACTGAACAAACGACTAAGGTACTAAAATATGAATAATTAAACACATAGATACTACCATGTTGTATACAAGAGTAGGAAATGTCAAACTATTTCATAAACGCCCCTACGTCTATACAACCTTAGGTTTCATATCCGATGTGTTATCACTGCAACCTGCTTTCAAGGAGCTTTGGTCTTCAAAAGGTACAAAATACAATGGAAACTATCATGTACTGAAATTTTGCGATATATAGTTCGACCTAGGAAACTTCTTAACAGTGTAAATACTAAAATATTAATAGTAAATGTACACAATTCAAGTTAAAATGGTTAAGTAAGTAAGATATTATACTATATAATAATGTATGTGTTTTTAAAAGGGATAAAACAATATTTTTTTTATATTTAGAATTTTTTATAATAACAAAGGAAGATACAAGATAGGTTGAGCGAATATTTAAAATACGTAATTTTTTATATTTTGTACTCTGCAACCGAAAGTACTACTTGTTAAGTAATCACTTCTTAAGTATAAATGATAACTCTGAAACGTATTAATTTAGGAGCCCTCGGACCAATATATAAATTTTTCTATTTAATATCTAGAGAGGTAATGTTGCACTTTATAAAATATTAAAAAGATCCTTAGTGTTTGTGAGGACTTTAATAAACTCGTAAAAGTGGATATTTATTTCCAATATATCGTATTTACTTTCAATTTGTACCGGAGAGAGGGGGTAACGTCGATGCTTCCACTCATATACTTTACTATGATTAATACATCTACGTAAGTTGGCTCTGTATTGACTATTAAACAATATGATTTAATAATCTGTGTCGCTTTCGCTAAATAACCGAAATGTAATGTCATTCCACTTTTTCATTTGTACATGGCCACCATCAGATGATCTGGTTCTTTTTTTTTAATATTTTCCTAAATATACCAACAACAGCTCGTTATTTTTTTTGTCTTTTTTTTTTTTCAAGTATTTTTTTTATTGGATACAAATACATTTAATCAAATGTATATTATTAAACTTTTTTTAAATATAATTCTATATTCGAACGAGCAAACTCCGATAAAATTAAAATTGATTAACATATGAGATGACATTACATCTTGGCGGATTGTTTAAAATAAGTAGGGATTTTTTGATATTATTGACATAATGTACTATCGATTTATGGCTAAACTAGAAATATGCAATAATATATCTCAATAAACACTTTGTAAGCATCTGCGTGTACAAAAACGGTATTTACAATATTACACTGTCCTATCATAGGTTTTGATATATTATTTTCAATATTAGACTAAATTTAAGCAAGAGAATGTAAAATTTAAAAGAATTAGAGAGATATTACAAGAACAACCACACTCGACGAACTGGTTACTGTGATCCACTCAACTATAAAAAGATCTAAACCTAGACATTTATATATATATATATATATATATATATATATATATATATATATATATATATATATATATATATATATATATATATATATATATATATATATATATATATATATATATATATATATATATATATATATATATATATATATATATATATATATATATATATAAATATATATAAATTCAACATAGTGATAGATAAAGCTGAGGCCATCCTGGCGTCTGAAAAGGTGATGGACGGATTCCACCACCTATCCGGAGAGATGATTATATTACTATACTTTTGCTTCATATTTATTTTCACCGTTTAATTGAGTCAATACAAAATGCCGCGAATCTTTAGTATCTATAATACTAAAGTAGGCAACGCAGTGTCTTAACACCCGGTTTCCACCACCATGATATATACTGATTGGGAAGCAGAAAAATTAATTATACGTACATATTTTTTAATATAAGGAAGACAGTGAACCAGTTCGTCGCCAGTCAAACCGTGCCTGATGACAATAACGATAAATGAGGTGCAGTGATGCGGATGATAGCAATGACGTGCGATAGAGGTGATGATACCCTGAACATGAATTTAGGCCAAGCGAACAAATAGCAAGCTAGACGAGTCACAGAGTATATTTTGTATTATTGTTTTCTTCAGCAATGGTTTTAGATAATTTTAGTAATTCTTAGGATGATGTCGATCAAAAAAATACTATGTATTCTATTAGGAATTTATTAGAACAGAGATTTTAGAAATAAATCGGTCACTCATTATAAACGTACATTCGCTCGCTTGGTGTAAACCCAACATGAGTCTAATTACTACGCAACATTTATGAACATATCATATTCAGTCCACAATCAAACATTTCAGAACGAAGTATTTAATAACGCTTCATTTCGAAATTGAAGCGATTAGTTTAGTAAAATGTAAATGGCAGTTTTGATTTTTAGAATAATGCAAAAATTTTCACCTATAAAAATTGTCAAGTCTTCATAGAATTATTGCCTACTTTGTGAACTCAATGTCCACGGATATCACGTTACCCTATTTTGTAAACGAGCCATTAAACACCTATCCGCACCACTTGGTCTATCCACTATCACTATACACGCACTAAAACTAGGAATTTTATCACTTTTAATCACTTTTGCGAGTAATAAGTATCAAATGTATCAAAAACTAACCTAAAACGTTAACGTTAAACATTAATGAGTAAATGTGCATCACTTACACGCTTATTCAATGTCGAAGCGCTATACTTATAAATAAATAGACATTCATAATAATTATAAGAAACCCTTAACCTAAACTATAGACGTAGCCAAAAACCTTCTTTTTAACAAAAAGAGTACCGTTTCGTATAAATAAATGCTTTCAGTGATAAGCGGATATCTTATAAAATAATTTTGATCCGAATATTGAGGTTCTTTCATTTGATATGGCACGATTCCATAAATTATATTCATAATAAATTTTTATTTTTTTTATACTCCGCTGATCACTGAATATAATATCTAGGTAATAAAATGAATTAAAACAAAACAGACAGTTATCCATATATAACCTCACTACAAAGATATATATGAACATACACATAAGTATATTGACAAGCTAATCATATTATTGGTGACACAGCAATCGCTTAAAATTATATTCCTCTACCACAATTAAGTGAAAAATTATTTGTAAGTAAATGAAAATGATATCAAGAACACAAATAACCTAACATGACATCCGTAATCCCTTTACAGAATGTAAGTGCCATTTGGTGGGAAAAAAGAAAATCGCCATAAATCTACTAAATATTGTATAACACTTAACTTTAATAAGTTTAAAAGTTTAAAATTTTGCTAAAATAAAACATAACTAATAAACTAAATTGAACTAAACAACACACCACTCAAATGCCCTATTAGATAGGGCTACCGTATCAGTATTACTGAAATCGAAGGTAATTACATCGTAAAAAAATCTTAAATTTTTATCTCCTTCAAAAGGAAAACTCCAGGTCAAATTTCAATCAAAATAAAAATGCAATTTCTGGCGTCACTGTACACATACTCCTAATAATTATTTTTTGATAAAATCAACATCTATCTATTTTAATCAACAAAGTGCAGAATAAAATTAAAATAAAATCAATAGTATGATCTAAACCGATACATAAAATTATTTTCAATAATACCAACTTAATTTTAACAAAAATTATTCCTAGCGCCTCAAGGAGGACACACAAAAGTTCAAAAACACACACGGTCTTACGCACACGGCTTACGCGATTTGATTCAGGTAGTCCATGAAGTCATTTGAGAATAGCTGAAGGTTCGATGGCTCGGGGGCCACAGTGCGACGCGGGGCGCTGCAGGTTGTTAAAGGTATTGCAGGTCGCTCCACAGGTTTTGGGCGAAGCGATGCAAGATATCGTTCAGCAAGGGTTTCCCCGAGACTCATAGCGAGGTTTTCAGGACTCAATCCTAGTAAGGATAGTGATTCCGTAATACTTGCTAACGCTGGAGTGAGGAATTTTGAGGACTCGTCTGTGGGTTCAGGTGCGCGGGAAGCCATGCTTGTATTGACGACCGGGCGTAGTGCGGGTGGGGAAGCCCGTCTTGAAGGAGACGGCGCCAGTCCCCACGTGTCAGGGGGGGTGCCGGGACTAGGTCCCGGCACCGCCGATTGTTATGGCCACTGCTGAAATAGCGGGAAAACCCGTTTTGTGAAACAATAAGACAGCGGTTTCACGAAGTGAGTGTCGACCACGCGGCAGTGTGGACATGTCACTGGGTGTGAATAATCAGAGTAGTTCAGCCGCTGGTGTGGATGCAGTAGTGGCTTGTAGCAGTTGTTACACTGGGAACAAAAATATTAAATTTTATTTTAGGTTACGAGTAAAATGTGTATTAATTTTGATATATGTGTTCAATTATTTACCTTCAATCGTTCAGCGCAACAAGGAGTAGCCATAAAGATGTCGTATGAGTACATTGTACCAAGCACGAGGGACGATCCGTCCCATTTTTGTCCACAGAAACGGCAGCGTATAGTGCGGTCTGGGTCGCACCTCTCCAAGCATCCCATGCACACACATGTTAAGTATTGTGTGCGTCCCTCGACTTTAACCTGAATTACCGAAAACCTTGTTGAAAACCAAACGGGACTACATACTAATCCTAACATCAAACAAATTGTGTAAATATAGGTGACATTTATGTCTTAATTCACTAAGTAAATAAAGACGGTCTAGAAGTTTCAAGCGAGATATAAAGATAATTTTGTTTTTTCTCGTAGTATTAAAATAACTTTAAAATTCTTATTTAATCAATATTTATAACTTTTATGATGATTTTAAGATTAGATTTTGGCATATTATTTCATAAAATATATTTATAAAGCTAAACAAATGTTCGTCACATATATATCAAAATAGAATATTTCTAACCTCAACTGCACTGCTAGTATGTTGCCGTGGGCTAAGAAAGAAAGTCCCATCAACCAGCGGATACCGATCAAAAACATGAAGGGTTTCTTTGCAAAGAGCACAGGACACACGGGGCTTGTGCTGCCCAGCGAGTGTGGACAGTATGAACAGCCTGGTGTCATCGTTGCCATGGTTTCCTTCATCCTCAATCTATAACAAAAAATAAGGATAAATTATAAGTCCATTATATATATATATATATATATATATATATATATATATATATATATATATATATATATATATATATATATATATATATATATATATATATATATATATATATATATATATATATATATATATATATATATATATATATATATATATATATATATATATATATATATATAAATATATCTAATAAATTATTAATATTTTAATTATTATACTTATTTGTATGTAAAATATAAAGGTCGCAAAAAGTATACAAATTAAGCTTATTCAAAAACCCTCGCACACGATTTCAATACATTATAACTTCACATTTACATATTACGATTAATGCATCAACCCAAGAACCAACACTCTCCCTTCCCCAATAATCCAAGTAAATGACTGCATAAAGCTCTATAATGAAAGTTGGAAGGCAATTATGCTGAATTCGGAGTCGAATTCAAACAAAGGCTTACAAGCGCCACAGAGATCGATTGTAAGCACAATTTGTTCACGTACGAGCAATTTGTGATAGCGAATAATAATGAAAGTTTAACGAGTTACTGCTGCGTCGTAGGACTTAATTAAATATACATGTAGAGTATTGTCAAAACGTATTGTTATTCCAACAGCATGAAATCAATATTTATTCTAAAATTGGAACATATATTTCAGAGGAATGCCTGTTTTCGTATCAAAGGACCAGACAATGCATAAAATGCATGACTTATGCATAATCAGCACACATTTACACATACCAGTGTGTTTTATGCCAACATTCCTATTATTCTATTATTAGAATGACGTCGTGACACCAGGAACACATAAAACGTCTCGGAGAGATCGTTGACCTACGCAAACGAACACACTATGATTTGCAATATAGAATAGTGCAGTTTGCCAAGAGACGAGGCGGGCCAAGTTATCGGGCATCACAAGTCTTGCACAGAGTGAACAATTACACCTTGATTACTAAGAGAGTGATAACATCATTCGTCCATTTGTAAATTACAATGATTAGCTGTCATCAAATTTGGTAATGATCAGCAAATAGATACCACATGTGCAATAGACGTGTGTGATTGATATGTTTCAATAACAACAACTTGGTTAAGCGAAATGTATATAGTTGAATGATGTATTATCTAAATATCAATTGTTTTATTAAATATTACTTTTCTGCCTTAAAAACGCTGCATATGCTCTAGTAGAAGAATGACATAACTTCTGAAACCGTTTACTAAAGTCATTACAATTGTTTTTTACGTATGAGTCAACCTTCCAAAATCAAAATGTAAATGTTGTATTGCATTAGTATTACATGTATTGTATGTAGATTATTCGTATTCGCATTAGGTACGAAAATCTTGCAACGAATTCCAATTAAATTCTTAATTATTACGTTTTAATTAAACAAATGCAAACACAAGCATCACTCGAGTGTCTAAAAATTTGGATTTATTCTTGTGAAATTTAATCGTGAGTCTGTTCGTCTGTTTCGTTGTTCAAACAACAAAAGCGTCAAGTGGTCGTTTAAAAGAGGAGACGAGAGGAATAAAGTACGCTTCAAGCCTCGTTAGTAGTCGACATGCCGCAAAACGAATGTACACACATTAAAACTTCCTAAAATGAATATACCGCGATAATCAACAAGAATCGGTGAGGACCTCTTAACAGTTCTTTGAGTTGTCATTTATATTATGTAATTAATACAAGTGATACAAGTTCGTACTTCGTCATTTATTTAAATGTACTTCGTGATAAGCACATTAGGAAAAACTTTATATAAGTATGTCTAAATAGAATTTATGTTGATTTTAAAAATAATGTATAAACAATCGCTGTTAATTATTCAGTTGCATATATAAAATAATAAATTTAAGCAGTCTCTAGGGAATGCTATTTTTTAATTAGGTAAATGAAACTTTTCCTGCTACATCTACCGACGTTGGCACTCATTTAAGCTTTTTCATTCAACGAAAATAAAGCAAAACTAAGATTAAAACGAATACCTCGAAAAACAGAAATAACTAAAAACGAATTATAATATAATTTGAAAAGCTTTCTTAAGGGGACTTACAAACAAAAAGTTTAGTACAAAATGTCAGCATAGAATTTATGACCATAATAATAGATGTTTGCGGTGAATTGCAATTTTTCAGCAGTACATTTTCAAACAATATGTCTGCCAGCGGATTATATTTGCGGTGCTCAATACATTTATACTGAAAGTTACGTTGCGTTTTGCTCTATGCTTTCCATTGTCTGAGAGCATCGCAGTATTACTTTACTTTATATATTAAAATGTACATTTTAAAAATGAATATTCTTTTGGGTATGTGAAACTGAATAGTGCTTATTTAATTGTTTACCTCAAAGTTTTGTCGATTTAGTAAAATTATATTTTTTATTTTCTTCTTGGTATCAATTTTGAATATCGTTTAAGTATTTTAAATGGCGAATATATTAAAATATAAAAATATATTGTTCAGAAACTCTACACGAAATACCTTACAAATATTCTTTGGTCATGGTCAGTCTACCTTAAAAAGTATAGTTTAAATACAATATAATCTTGTTAAATATGTCACATTCTACGAATTCTTAAGAAAAATATTTCTTTACAATACCTACTTATTCAAAGTATTACCGTACTGCTCAAAAATGCGGATAAAGGGTGTACGAAAATGTTACGTGTCATAATTCAGGATATTTTGTCGCGTGAATTAATCTCACATCTAAAATATTCTATATTCCCAGAAAGAGGTCGCGTGTCAGAAATTGCTTCATATCTCGTTGAGTTTGAAATATTTTAAGTATTATTACCGTCTTTATGTAAGTTTATAGGTTCAATTATAGGCAAGTACATAATTTTATCATTAGTTTTGCATAACCCAATTCTGCAAACATTTGATGTGATTTCAATGACTATACATAGTGGGAATCTATATCAATAAAACTCCGATATTTTTTGTCATTATACGATATAATACCAAATTCACAAAGTAATTGTCAGCGCGTTGGTAAATAACCCATTATTGAAGCGACAATAGCAAATAAATTTTGTAAAAGCTTGAAGATTTTTGAATTATGTGCGGGACAGACATGAAAAACTACTTATCGTAACTACGTTTTATAGTTAGTCGTACTGTTGTATTTGTATAGCCGCTAGAGTTTGTTTTTTATATTAATGATTCTATGTTTTAACTATCTGTTTCAATATATAGTATATAGAGGCCATTGTAGTGCAGCGGCTTAGTGTCTGGCAGTTACGGTGAACGTTGAGTTCGGTTCCTAGTTGGGGAAATTAATTATTTCCGCTTATGCTCACTGTCTTCAGCCCAGTTTTTGAAACATTGGGAGTAGAATTACCTACTGTTACCCTAACACGAGACTCGTTCTACTTACGATGCCGTATGCGATATATTGATATATATCGCATACGGCATCGTAAGTAGAACGAGTCTCGTGTTAGGGTCTTCATGATTGAAGCACTTTGTTTTACAATCTTTCAATTATAAGAATACAAATGTCTTCCATAAAACATTAAATTAAAAATTAAGTAGAGTAGTTCTAGATCTCGACTGTTCTAAGTGGAAGTCGTGTAAACTTTTATAAAACGTGTGTTTATTTCTTACCAGTATTATATGGTAAAATAATAAATGTCACAGACGATTCAACATATTTAAACGAGATAAGTGTATTTTATTAACACAGCACCACATTTATCATTGTCACTAATTCCTTTGTCCAAGCGTAAAATGATATATAAACAGCCAATGTGTGTATTGATGTAGGTCAAGGTATACAAACTCGTGAGTAATTGTAAGTATTTAGATTTACGTTAAATATTCTCTTGATATATTCATATATACATGTTATATACATAGTTTAAAATCTTTATTAACGTAAGACACTATGTTGTTATTAAAAGCAAAACATTGGTAAAATATTATGTAAAATATATCTAAAATTTACTTGAATTCATATATATTTAATGTGTTCTAGTGTATGCTAATTTATTATTAATGGTTACGTTTAGCATAAGCGAACCTAAATTACTATGTAAATTTAAGCGAAATTGGCTATGTATTTTATAGCAATCCAATTTCTATTCTAACATCAAACACCACTTAGCATTCGAATGCGCTGGACTTTAAATTAAAAACTTATCTCAGTATTTTTATTTATTAATATTTTAATATAAGAGGTCATTGAAACTCATAGGCATAGCGTCTGACTGTAAGTACGATAGCTGTGGGTTCGATACCTACTCGTGAAATTGAATTTTTCTTTCGTTATTTAAGAATATATCAATAAACAAAAATTCTTTCATTTCTTATCGTTATGTTATCAATAATAAATATACTTCTGAGCTGTTAACTTTAATAAAGTTACATTTATATAGTGACAATAAAGCGCGTACGTGTACAGCCACGTGCGATCACAGCTGAGTCAACATTAAACGCGACTATTTCTAACACATCCTTACGAAATGTTGTCTCTACTTGTCGATTATGGCCATCGTTGTAATATAAAATAAAATGAATGTATATTTATATATATATATATATATATATATATATATATATATATATATATATATATATATATATATATATATATATATATATATATATATATATATATATATATATATATATATATATATATATATATATATATATATATATATATATATATATATATATATATATATTCACAATCCATTTAAAAAATGCATATAAAAATTACTCACAAATCATTAGCAGTAATCTCTAATAAATTAAACTATGATATCTAAAATTGAAGAATCAATTTTCAATTATATTAAATCGCTTTATACAATTTGATTTCATTGAAATTGAAACCAAAGATTTTAGTATCTAATTTAATTTTGCTTCAGACAAACACTGGATAACCTTCGCTTTACTGAATTAATTGGCTGGATATCTGCTATTTGATCTAACTCAAACGAAATAATCCTTTTACAGATATAATTCATCCACATATAATATTATGGTCAAATTATTTTTGAGGAATCACCCAATAATAAAATATGATTTTGTTTAGAAAACTCACTTCTCGACTAAAAAGAAGCTTTTTTTCAATTATTTTTGAAACGTTCTGCAGACAGAAATAAATTATATAAAAATAAATTATATAAAAGTATTAGTAAATTATATATAATATTTTAATCATATATCGTCTCGAACATATAGAATTAGAACATATATATATATATATATATATATATATATATATATATATATATATATATATATATATATATATATATATATATATATATATATATATATATATATATATATATATATATATGTATATATATATATATATATATATATATATATATATATATATATATATATATATATATATATATATATATATATATATATATATATATATATATATAACACAATTAAAACAATTTTCCTTTCTTAAAAATACATAGTATAGATAGACACACTATAGTGCTATCACTGCTTTAATTGTCTATCATGAATCAATTTTTTGGTCATATAATGGGCATTATTCTGCTTAAAATGCATCACATGCTTTAAGTGCATCTGTATGTTAAATTTAAATAGAATGGTTACTTAGCACCTATATACCTACATACAATGTAAACAACGGTAATAAGATGATTATATAATATGTTAGTATTAAACAACCACTTATTTTAAAGCGTTTACGTAATTTATCGTTTACATCTACTTCAGGTACTGGAATGTTAAGGTTGAACACCAATACAATTGGAAATAATAACAAGATTTATAATACTAATCGCAGAAACAAACAATATTGCATTTAATTAATATTGACTAGATTTGGCTTGGTCAGATGTAAAAGAATAAATATTAATGCGCTTACATTTTCACTGGACACATTTGCTTAATGTTTAATATTTGTGACTCATTATAAGGGACTTGACATATGCAATCCATTCAATTTTGACTGTCAATAGGACGGACGTCCGTTAGTCTATTCTATAATCCATAGTCGATCCAAACTATATTTCGTAGTTGTAGTTCTAATGTCCTTATAGCTCGTAGTTTCCAATAACCTGGGTAACCGTGTCTCTATATGTATTCTCTTTAAAACCTTAGAAAGTGTACCTGTCCTTTTCCACGGTAATTGTAACTTGAATATATTTAAAGAATAACATTGTAACAATTGATTTTTTTTTTCGAATATTTTACTTTACAAATTTTCTGATAAGCCTGTAGCACATTTTAGAGCAGTAAGCGACAAATAATCATATCTTTATTATGAACTCCAAGTAAACGATGAGAACCATTATCAGTTTCAATACGAGTATTAACCGACTGTGTATCGATAACCCTGCACTCGGTTGTCACCTCCCCATGGTTTATCAACGATGTTTTGCAAAGTTGCAAATAAACAGCCTTGTAAGCAACTATCGAAGTAAAATAAAAGAACAATAACGATAAACTATGAAGATATAGGTTAACTTAGATGTTTTAGCACTGTTTCAACTTTTTCTTATTAGAGTAATATTATTAAGCATTTTCTAAATGTTGGATATGAAACTTTTCTAAGTAGAAACAGTTTTGAAACAATTATTTTATGTATTTCATACAACTTAACTCAACAGTTTGTGGTATGTGTGGGTTTAAAGTTTTCGTCTCTCAAAAACAAAGGTTGCCCATTAATTGGTACCAAGCGGCGCTAACATTGGTGATTACAAAGCAGTTCGAACGAGGTTTACATTTGCATTTCATCCCAATGTTGCAATGACTAACTATTGCTGCAAGTAATTCGTGTTTAGAATTAACAAGTCTTTAGACCTAGTTTGGTTAATGCTATACTGGGTACAATTTTCTGCTTAAAATTAGGCTAAATAAGTTATAATATATTTTTAATATCCATATTAATTGTTCTTTCATTTTTTTTTAAAAGTACTGTTTCTGGAAGAAATAACAAACGAAAAATAATGAAAAAACTTCGTTAAAATTATTCTTAAAAATTTTTTGTGAAAAATAAAGTCTGTAGATTATAAATTATTATTTATTGTTTTTTTAATACCGCAAAAAGACAGCAGCATTTTATTAATCTAAAACATTCTCTGAATTCACTTTCAATAAATATATATCAATATTTTATTGTTATTTTGAGTGGAATACTTGGAAATTAAATAAAGTCGATAGTCACGATAAAGGAACACGACGTAAACATAATTGTTTCTATTTATAGCATTCTGTAGTTGCGATATTATCGGAATGCGCGTAACATTTGTATTGGTTATATATGTAAGTGGTGTAGGTTAATGTGTTCATATTAACTTAAAAAAAAGAAAAAGGTAGGTAAAAAAAAAGACAGTCATGGCAAAATCGCAGCGACTGACTGTAATTGCAACGAAAATAGCGTTTTGACACTAGTTTCTCTCTGCCTACCATTATATCTGTGTAAAAAAATTGGAGAATTTTTAATTTCTTGCATTTCAATTCAGCTAGAATCCGCAATTGAATTTTGCAAGACCTTAACACAAGTAAATTTTTGTTTCTTATATTTATATTAAAATAAATTCAAATTCTTTATAAAACAATACTTTTTCTATATAATGAACTAAAAAAACCTAATAATGAATTGACTATATTCCAGATTATTTAGATCGCATAATACTTAACACATATAAGAGTCAAGTAACCATTAACTTACAAGTTACATTATCGCCGCTTATTATATTATGTGCGTAGGTAAACGTACGCATGCGATAAGCCAAGTATCGCATAGAGGATAACGGCCGCTTCAAGGCGAACATAATAAACATGTACAGCCCTTAACCGAAGTTTGACATCGATAGCGTATTGAGTTAGAAATTTTAAAGAGTTAATAAGAAGTAAAACAATTTCGTGTTGCCTATTGTACGTTACTTGCATAACAATGTGTTAGTTTTTCTCGTTTATTAAATACAAAATTGTTCTATTTTTTTTAACTGATTAATAACAACAAATCTCATTGTATATTTTGTAGAATTAATATTCATATTGTTATTCATTCAAATATAAGTAACAAAGTTACACAATGGCCTATTTATGTTTACTGTTGGATTCAAAAGGTAAGTAAAATTAAGAAATAATAATTTCACTTAAAAAGTCTGTAAGAGAAATCTGTACTAAAACTAGTTTCTATTAATACAATATTTTATAAGATCGTTTGCTTTCTTTCTATAAAAAGTTGCCTGATCTCGTTTTACAAGGTGTTGTATCGTTAAACCAAGCGGTTCCAGCGGTTTCGTTGTAAATACCAACAGATAGCAAAAGCTAACGGAGGCTTTTAACCATTTCTATATAATATTTTGTCTCAAGCTTCCTTCAGCCAACCCAGCAAGGTGAACTTAAGATGCCTAAGACTTATTAGTTGCAGAGTGAAGCTGAAGAGAAGTGATTAACACAGCTTAAGCTGTCTAAAAGATATTAAAATAATCATTGTGATCAAAAGGCAAAGTACGCCCTTTGATTTATATCGGTCATTGTACCATAATAAACCGAATTGTTACGTAACTAATACTATCGTTGGAAACACTTGATGTGTGTTTTAAGATAAAAACTTCAATAGTTATTCATTTAAGTAACACGCGTGAAGTAGATAACAATTACACGCAAGCGAACAGCTTTCTAGAAAATTTATATTTACTTTCATAAATAATTCGACAACATTTTTCAATACGGAACATGTAAATAGTTGTTTGAGGAGTTACTTGCTGGTTTTTATAAAATAAACTAGGCCTTCTTAGCTTTTTTATAAGCGGGATAAAGCGTGAAGCTAAAAAATTAGTTTTAGTGAGTCATCGAACCAAGACGTCATATATTTCAGAGTTTAAATTCCAATATATATGTATATTGATTTTAGGGACAATCACCATAAAGAGGTGTGGCAGAAAATTGTGCATACCTAACTAATTCGCATAAATTCATCGCGTAAACGTACAAAATTAACATATCATGTCTCAATGCAATCGACTCGAGTGTCATAAAATAGAGAGCTCTTGCGGTTATAATTACTGCAAAGCACGAAACTATATTATCAGCTGTAGATTGTTATTGAATTATTCAATAATTGTAAAATAAGTAATAGAACAAATGCTGTTAAAATACAAAGTTTATGTTAATTTTAATCTATGTTATATAACAAAAGAAATTACATCGGTATGTTTGGAAACCACGAGAATGAAAACACTTTAACTTTTACCTTTTATCCATCTTCAACCCCTAAAATCTTTTAAAGGAGTCCTACATAGTAATTCACTTTTAACAAGATGAAGCGTGAAAGCGTGTTTAAAATTTTATCGGGGTGTTGGCATAGTCGTTGAGAAGAGAGCTTGCAGTGTTTAAAGTAGGCAACCCTTATCCGCAGTCGGCTCCTCAGGGATGTTAAAGGATTTAAAGACAAAAACGCGGAAAACGAAGTAAACTTAACTCTGGTTCACTCGTCTATGAACTTCGAAAGAAAAGCTAAGATTGTCGAGACTTAGTGAGAGTAGCAGCGATTCTATTCGTTTGACTTGTAGTCGCATAAGTTTTGTCGCATTATTTTATAAACTATATTATTTACTTTATAACTTCAAGCGTTGCTATTGTTATATTGTTTGTATATTAATTATTTGTGTAAATCAAGCTGCCAATGCATCGAATGCCAAGTGGAATAAAATAATGCATAAGGTCTATGACCTATAAGTAATTCATAGAATGGGCGAGTGAGCGCGAGGTTTAGCCCGATATGGCAGGTGTGTTATGTAAGCAAACTGCGCAGGCGCATTTAACGACACCAAATGCCACCGTACTATTCCTAAGCTACTTAGTGCTTGTGCCAAGGCCTCTAAACAATCGAAAGTACATATAACCTGTTCATAAACTTATGCCTCGTTTTAAAATAAGCTAAAGTGTTGGTTAAATAGACGTAAAATGTTCATAATTTGTTCTTAATTTGAAGTTTAACTTATGAGTAGTGAACTCAAATTACCATACATTCATATCAGGTGCTGTTTTAACTCGTGAAACTTCCAGACAAATTTATAATGATATAGCCCATTAGTCGTCCCTCGTAACGATAACACTAGATATATCCATAATCGTTTCGCTCCGAAGAGTACTTTAAAAGCGCACAATTTAAAACATAAATTAGATAGTGCAGTGTCTAAATACGGGAGGACACCGGGAGGCAACGACTACCGGGTGGTTAGGTCCGATGAATAACGAAGTGAGAAGGATGGATTATTGGAATTGGCGCGACCGCGAGCGAGACAAATGACAGGGCGCGGGCCCAAGTGCAGCCAGCAGGCTGTGTGCACACAGACACCGATCGATCAGTGGGCCCGCCGCCCGCCGCGCCACAGCCAATATATCGGCCTTTGCTTTTGCATTTCGTAACTTCCCAATCGTTGCATTAATAACTTTTGATAATATAAAATAAATTCATTTTGTATTTGTAAAAAATTATGGTAAAAAAGAATACGAAAGTGAGCGGTAAGAGAGGTAAGGGGGGACCTCGATTGACTTTCGTAAACACAGTATCAAAGATACTTGAGGAAGGCCACGTAAAAATGAGGAGGACGCATGAGGACTCCCCGGAGCGAATGTTTGAAGAGGCTACTGACAGTGGACGAGGTAAAAGACGTATGCAGGGACCGCAGCGTTTGGCGCTCCGTCCTCTCTGACTACCCCGCTAGGGATAGAGCGTGAAGATGTGTGTGTGTGTGTGAATTATTTGTAATGAGTAATGGATATGTATGTGCAGGTGCAAATCGTTACTTAGCGTTCTTATCACGTCTCCGGCCGGTGATCGTTTATTCAACTTGGAAGAACAGTGATTCCAAGGAATTCTTCGATTGAGCCATATAGCGTTTTCTATTTACGATTTATTTATTCTAGATAGAAGTTTGTTTTAAAAAGAACAAATGTCATAGTCTTTAGTATTCTTAAGCAATATCTCAGTGTGTCTCCAGCTTAAAAATATTAGCAGTATTTTCGTAGGTAATACATATCTACGTAAAACCTAAATTTATTAGCATTTTAAATGAACACAAAACATCTTATAGTATATGTAACATTATACACAAAATAAAAGAGGTGCATTAAAACGAAATAAAGTAATAAAATAAAATTAACTTTAACAAACGAGCATATCCATTACATTTCAAAATAATGGCTTAATATTGCTACGAAATTGCTTCAATTCATCAACATTACTTTTTATTGGACATAATTGCTTTGTTACAGTATCTTAAATATTATGTATTTTATCAATCATGCATATCTCTTAAATAATATTAACTAAAAAACTTTAACTACTTTACTAATTTTGAATTTACTTAATTAAATATTTTCTATTTTGTTTATTAAAATAACAAAAACAAAAAACAAAAACTAATAACCCCGTAACACTGTAGGGTCTTTTAGGCTTATCGCATTTAAAACAAACTAGTAATTACTCATATGAAAGAAAGCAACTATTAGAATGGCATAAAACGACGAGTGACAGGAAGTAAATGTCACTATTAGCTTGTCTTGTCGTAGAAAAGAAGCATGTAACAGTGATAAGAAAAGTAACGTATTTAAGTGTTAGGTGAAAGTCAAATATTAGGTTTCATTAAAAAATAATCAATTGTATAATTAATTAAGAATCGGAAATAAAATACTTAATTTACAACTAATTTTATTGAAGTCTCAGTTAAATAAGTGAAGTTTTCAAGAATTCACGTAATGGAGCAATACGAGATCGAGGAACAGTCGCCAGGAGAACAAAGCTCTGACTAACTTAACAATGTGTTTAGTTTCTAGATTATACCAATCTCACCCGACACCTAAACACGGATTTTAGATAACATTCAAACCCCAACCACACTGAATATAAATGAGATTTTAGAACACCACATCGCCCGTCTTATGGATCTCTTGCATAATTACTAGATATTAAGACGCTTCAACTACAATATAGTCTATGAATTTCCATAGCTATCGCTTAAGATGCTCTATACTTCAAGTCGTCACACTTAACAGTTATGCTGTTTCATAACATCGTTAGATTAGTCACAATTGCGTGTTTTTTATGGACGTAACAAAGCTCTGAGTGGGTGAGGGTCGGATAAGGAGAATCCGATCGCACGCACCCCACCTCGCAGCTGCTTGCGTCTATTACGATTTCAATGTCAAGTCCGATCAATACCAGCCGGGGATGTAAAATTTCGGCTGGTTTCGGCGCGTTCCGGGACCTACGAACGAGCCGCGGCCATACTAACCTACCGTAATGCGTCGGGGTGCGTGCTCCGTAAACGATCAATAAGCGGAGGACTTGAGCCCGTTTTATAAATAATCTTGAACTTCACCTCGCCCGTTGTTACAATTTCTAGGACGAAAGTGTCAAAATATTCACAGATCGTCACGATCGCGTGCCTTTTACAGGCTGCGGCTGCAACGTTTACAAGTTATTCTAAGTATGAATAATCAATGTTTGGAATTCGTGAGGACCAATGAGATACGAACGTCTCATTATTTAAATTGCATGCACAACCAGCGTCAGAGAAACTTTATATATCTCAATAAGTGACAAGTGACAGCTGATGTAAATATTTTACCGAGTTTTCATGTAAATCGTCCTTCAGTGCGAACCGATTGTTGGAAGCAATGGCTGGAAAAATGTCACTGAGCAAGCCCGAATTGGAAAAACAAATGCGGTGAATTTTTGCACGTAGACTAAAATAGACGCCCGAGATGACGATATCTGCGTTTTATATTTTATTTCAATTGGAAAATTGTAGTGTTTGAACCAAGACAATTATTTTATATTTATATTTAAGCATTGTAAATATCAATGTAAAGAGGATGAAGAAATTAATTAAAAGAATTCAGACAAGACCGACGGGGCGTAACAAAATGGGAGCTAGTTGGTGATAGCGAGGGAGCAAAACGGTAATATTAAAGTCGAAAACGAGCGCTTCATTACTCCAATGCTGGCAATAACAATACGGCTAATGGCGCTCCGGCAATCGTCTTCACTCCGGTTTCTACTTAAAAATATTCCTCTACAAATCTCTAACATTTCAAATCATTACAGAAATTGTTCTATTCAGTTATACTAAAGTTGTGAATGCATGAATGTAAATACCAAATACATTAAAAATAAAATTATACTACTAGCAAGTACATATATATATATATATATATATATATATATATATATATATATATATATATATATATATATATATATATATATATATATATATATATATATATATATATATATATATATAAGCGGGGACGGAGAAAGCAGGGACTAAGCAACGGAGTGTCTTGTCCCACGGTCCCTGCAGTTCCCTCTGCCTACCCTGCCATGTGCGGGATAAAGCGTGAACTTAAAAAAAAAAAAACAAAAAAAAATGTGTGTGTGTGTATGATGCTCATATCGCTAATTGAGTTACTGTATCTGTTATATTTAAATATAACATTATTAAACAAACACGCTGTTTCTTTTAGTTTCATAGCGCACATTTAAACTATATGGCGCGTGGATTTAATTCAAAAAAATTCAAGTCGTAAGAGCTAGGTGCCACTAATCGACAATTTAACTAAAAAAACTGATAACATGTATTTTTAGTAATGAATACTGTTTACTAGAACTTCCAATATGCGATAATAATTCTGTAGTCTTGATATATTGTTCTGTCACACTTTACCAGTATCATAATATGCGCAACGTGTAGGTAGGTCACGTAGGCACCGATTATAATTTAGTTTTATTAGTGCCACTAGACGTAGCAAGAAAATACCTTTTAACCTTTAACATGCACTTTTATTGCGAAATAATAGTTTTCTTATTATAAGAGCACAGAAATGAATTTATTTGCACACTGTATACGTATATTGTACGTCTTAATTGTGGTGACATTTTGAAATATATTTACATGTGTACTTTCAAGTTATTATTTCTTTTTAAATATATTGATGATTCAGTATTGATATATAAATATATCTCAAGCTTATTACGTGGTGGGTAATTGTGTTAACTGAACATTTTATTTAACTTCTTTTACTTAAGATGTTTACTGCTCAATTCAAGTAAATGTGTTAATGAATGCCATTTAACAAGTGTTTGAACATTGTGCACATTTAAGTATGTATGATTTAAAGAATTTTTCTGTACCTAATAAAGCTAAATATATACTTTTCATTATTTTTAGGTCGTCGTCGTGCTCCTTACTATGAACTCCAAAGGCGAATTAATTATATTAATTTTCTAGACTTATTATAACAACTTGCGGCGTTAAGTTCCACGTATAGTAGACAACTAAATCTCTCATTTCTACCTACCTCATTGTAATGCAAGTAAAACTTAAAGCTAAAAAACTTTTTTAAAAATTATAAATACATACTAATACATAAAAGTACAAAAATGAAACCGTTCAATTAAACATTATTACGTGTTTAAATTACACTTTAATAAAGTAATTATCCACAACTCCTTAAAAAATATGCAGTCTTGTAATTGCTATAAAAGGATAAAAAAATAACGTAATATAAGTTTTCTACGCACGTTCATTGAATAACTACGAGTATTTATTCAATATATTGTACAAGATAATTGAAGTACACGGTAAAGCATTCATTTAATGATGCATCCAACACTAGTTACAATCGGATGGGATTACTTGAGCATTATCACGTAGGTACATCTTAACGCGCTATAATGATTTTGTTAAGCTATAAAATATCAAACCACACCTTACAATTAGATCTCGATTACGCGATACGCCAGAGTTATTAAAGGTACTCGTAGCACTTAAATATGACCTTATAAGAAAACGAGGTATGTTTATATATACAAATCTCTTATGAACTACGCAAAAGCAAATTATAATTATTATATCATTAATGATGTTGAATATTTTGCATTCACTTGTTAAAACCATGCAATTAAATTAAGAGGCAAATGTGTATTGATAAAATAATAAATAAATATTAAATTATTTTGTTGTAGGTACACTTGTTTTTTGTACACAATTTGGACAGAAAGGAATTAAATTTATAAACAGGTGACGAATATAAATGCAACATAGTAGTTATGCTTTACGATTCTATGCGCTAGAGATTTGCAAGCGTTTGCGTTAGTGCGCAGGCGCAGCCGTGCACTCTAAGTGGGTCGTGAGCGAGCATCGACCTCACGCCCGACTTCAGGGTTACCACTGCCGCTCGTCGACCATGCCAACAAACTGTTACGTAACTCTATTAACATCTACCATTCACATTATAACTATTTATAATTTCCATAAATCTCTAATGTTTTGGCTCGAAATCAAACCTTTGTCAAAAACACTAGTTAATAACATTATCGAGATAATAATAGTATCTGTTAGGATCATTGACCGCTCTAGTTCTATTCTAGTAACCAGTTGCAGCGACATATCTTACTATGTTATTTCGTGGAAAACTATGTATTATAGTTGGAAAGGGAAACATTGAATCAGAGATATAAAGTGCTTAAAGTGTCCTTTCATTATGATTTATTTATTTAATTTTTTTTTATTAAGTATTCATTTATTAAATATTTTGTCATTCTCACAAATATTTATTTTAATTTTAAATCTGCTGCATGCTTCCAAATGCATACATACTGCATCATTGTAAAAAATTTAGCTATATTTTTTAATCTATAAACGTACAATTAAATTAATTAGCTCCGCAGTCTGCCAGGGATCAATAAGGTTGTCTGAGCTTTAATTAACAGAACAGTATACATTCTGTGAAGTATTTAGCACATTGTAATATCTAGGAAGCACTTCGCGATAGCCATCGAAGTTGGGGGAGACGGGTGTATATATATATTCTTTATTGCACATGAAAATATAAATGAAATATATAAATAAGAAAATTTCGTTGACAACAGTGGGCTTATTTCTGAAAGAAATCTCTTCCAGTATAGTCATGTTTTAATGGCGAGTTGAAAGATTTTAAAGATATGTTTCATATTTATAAATCATTTGTACAAGCAATTATAGCAACATAGCTTTTAAAATATAATTTAAATACTTTACATATTACGACTAGATAGGAAATCTTATATTTCGCGTATGATCTTACAAAGCTACTAATTTAATTAAGTGAAAGATGAGAAGAAGAAAAACAATGAAACAAAATTCGAAAATTTGCATGGTTTGTAAAAAATCTAATAACTAAGTCTATTTAAGATTAGTTTATAGCGTTGGAAATTCAACGCTAATGTAAATAACAGCTTAAACTTCGTGTAAAAATAAAATTCAAGTTATTGTCAATTAATAGAAATTTAAATGAAGATTTGATTACACTGCTTGTGTCGCTTTTTGCCAGGTACAGCCCAACTGCGCGGGCCTAAGTGTCTAATTAACTAGAAAGTAAATTAAAGGTTAATATTTCTCTTTGAGCTTACACGTTCTACACTTTAATCAGCAATCAACACGAGAACAGTGTGTATTTGAGAACTAAATAAATCGTCAGGCACGAGAAATCGCGACTGATAATAAATTAAAATTTGTATAAATTTGACTAATCGCTAAATATATAAAACATATGTAGACATATCAACCTCCAGATGATTTACAAGTGTCAGACATTAATAAATTCAGGTGTAAATCTTCTAATTGAACATTTTCAATATTTTCAAAGTAAAAATTATACCATTCTACTTGGCACACTTGGATTCTTAATTAATGATAAATATTAAGGTAATATTTTAAGATTTTTTTAACAATATTTACTTACACTAAAGTAGGTTCACATGGTATTAAATATTGACAACCATTCGATAAATATTTATTAAACAAAGTGTGTATCGTTGAAGGCAACAAGGTCTGCTAACGAGCGTTTCTGACACTGATGAAGATACGGGAACGCAAGAATAATTTCATTACTACTCCGAAACGTTTAACGATACTTGTAAAATATGCAAACAAGGTATGCTTATCGAGATTGAATTCAATACAGTCTGATGATTACAAAAACCGGCTGTCCAGGCATTTCCATTTAAAGGCAAAATATTCAGCCAGTCTACACTTGCAATGACTTCGTAAAAAGTTGATCAGATATACCTACACGAAATGGTGGAATCAGTTGTTGGGCAAAGCTCCTAAGTTTGCCTTTTAAAGAAATAGTAGCTACAAACTGTGTCGAAAACGTATGTTCAAGAAAATGTGCAAGTAGATTGCATCAGCGTTAAATACTAGGACATTCCCGTTGATTTAAGGTCTACACAGTATTAGTAATTATGTATCAGCATCAGCTAGCCAATTACGTCAAACACATATATCTTACGAAATGATTGATATCTGTACTAGTATGAGATTGCACGTCATGCTATCATACTACTTTTTACAGTGTAAGAAAGTTGCACTACGAGATTTAGCAGCCAACCAACCCTATTGTATCTACTAGCCGGATACTTTCTTATTTCTTACCATTTATGGGTCGTTGGGAAAATCAAGATGCATTCGTAATAGATTTGTAGTAGGTATGTAATAAGAATCGTAGGTGCAGTTTCTGTACAGACACGAGATCAATGTATAACAGTATGTCCCTAAAATATTTTGGAAAGTATTGAAGATAAATAATTTTGTGTATGCAGTCATGTACAGTATTATAGAATCATAATGATTTATTTTATATTAACTTACTAACCAATATTAAGCTAAAAAGTTAAGCTCCATGAAAAGTTTTAATCGAAACTTTCGAATTAATTTGATACAATACTTTTGCTTACTATTCCTGCAAAGTGAAATTCGCTTAAAAATTCGCAACTTCCGAATCTATTAATTAATTCAATATAAGTTAGTCCAAAATGATAAAAATATTATTCAGCTGTGAATGCAAGGCGATTTAAAAGAAAAACACAGTGCTAATCCACATGGGAAGCCTTGAGTGGAATATCGAATGGCCGCTAGCCAAGCGAACTCCGTCGGATTCAGTTACATGGACGACCGCATCGCACCGCGCCGGTCGCATTGGTCTTAAGCCTCTACTCAAATCAATTAGAGATCTTACAAATGCATAATTTGGTACAAATAACATTGCAAATTTAACAGGCATAATTATTTCTTTTACTATATCACAATTATGCTCAAACCATATTATGAGCTGAATTTAAAACAATCATTTTA
Organism: Dione vanillae; assembly: GCA_037178615.1. Lineage (NCBI taxonomy): Eukaryota > Metazoa > Arthropoda > Insecta > Lepidoptera > Nymphalidae > Dione > Dione vanillae. The sequence continues at coordinate 3,186,910 of JAZFAU010000034.1, read as the reverse complement.
TATTAAATCTTTGCGAATATAACGTATAAAAGTACAAAAACATAAAATCACGCGATTACTGTTTAAATGTAAGCGATGTCAACTTATGCACGATGTGAAAATTACTTACATGACGAATTCAAAAACCAAGTTTGGCGTGTGCAGCCAACAGGTCTAATCGATATACTGGTATGCAACCACACCATACTGGTGTGCATAAAAGTAGCTTTAAGGACATAATTGCAACTAAATTTCTAATATTTTTGTTGAATCTATTAATCGAACGTTATCTGTTTATTCTATTATGAAGCAGAAAAGCCATGCTGCATGTGTGTTTTACCAGATTGAGAGAATTGAAATATAAGCGTTTTAAACAATTACAATCAAGTTTGTAGCTGTCATTCAGACATATGAAAGTGGTATATTTGATATCTTTAAACGCTGAATTTACGTATTTTCTATTAAGTTCTATGAACTAATATATGAGAACATAAAATTATGAAGTTTCCCCAGTAGTATACAAATGAGGTGCTGTCACGCGACGCGAAGCGAAACGACTACAAGCTACAAGACAATACTGGTCGTGTTTTCGCGATATAACAATGTTTTATATCATTGATGTAGATTATACTAAAGGTTACGAATGATTTACAAATTTACTAAGATTCAAATTACTGATATGCTTTCCATTCAATAAGAGTTTTTTTTTTTTTTTTTTTTTTTTTTATAGTTGAAATGGAACAGGCGTTTGTCTCCCATCTCACCTGATGGAAAGTGTAGATGAAGACGAAGGTGGTACACGCCCGTCCAGAAGAAACCTGTTCACTCTACTCTTAAAGGCTCCTGGGTTATACTTATCAGGAAAAATAGACGCAGGCAGGTCGTTCCAAATCTTGGCGACTCTCACCAAAAACGAGCTGCTAAAACGTTTAGTTCGGCATTTGGGTATGTCAACCATGTAAGGATGAAACTTTTGCCTACGCCTAGTTGTCCGATAAAGGAATGGATGAGGCTTAATCAGTTCGAAGAGAGCTTTCGAGCACTCTCCAAAGTGCATCCTATAGAAAACCGACAAACTGGCAACTTGACGGCGATGCTCAAGCGTGTGTAGTCTGCTATTTGAGAGCTTTTCATTATTAATTAATCGACGGGCTCTTCGGTCAACTGAGTCTAAAGCCTCCAGATGATATTTGGCTGCACCATCCAAGAGGTGACTGCAGTACTCCATGCAAGATCGAACTTGAGCAGTGTAAAGATTAAGTAGCTGTTCAGAGCTGAAGTACTGCCGAATCTTAGAGAGAATTGATATTTTCTTGGACGCAGATTGTGCCATAGACTCAATTTGTTGGCCAAAGTTCAGGTTAGAGGAGTTGATAATACCTAAAAGCCCTAGATGGTCAGCAATCGGTAAGGATACACCTTCGAACGTGGGCGTTAAGTCGAAGCTACTTTTTTCGCGGAGAAAAGACATGCCTTTGTTTTGGAGGGATTAAACTTAACAAGATTAGCGTCACCCCAATCGGACACCCACTGCAAAGTTAAGTTTACCCGTTCAATCATGGACTCTCTTAAGGACCGTATTTCCACTGGACTAGCTCGCGAGTTGGTCATGTACCTCTCAATCACCGTGCTGTCATCGGCGTAGCTAATAATACCGGGTCTTAAAAGATCATTTATGTGCAGCAGAAACAAGGTTGCAGAGAGAACTGATCCCTGAGGTACCCCAGCATTGATTGCCATTAGATCAGACGAACATCCATCTAAGACAACCCGAATAGAACGTTCCCTCAGGAAGTCACAAATCCAATCACAGAGTTCAGTAGGTAAGCCGTAAGCTGGAAGCTTACTGAGTAGTGCCTCGTGCCAGACCCGGTCAAAGGCTTTTGAGATGTCTAATGAAACGGCTATTGCTTCACCGTGACCTAGAGGCCTCGTTCCAAATTTGAGTGGCATATATTAGCATATCTCCAGTGGAGCGTCCTTTGCGAAAACCATATTGATTATCACTAAGAAGCTCGTTTGCTTCAAGGTAAGTTAGGAGACGCTTATTCAATATGCATTCCATAATCTTACAGATTATAGAGGTGATCGCGACAGGCCTGTAATTGGCTGGGTCTGCACGGCTTCCTTTTTTGGGGATAGGTTGAACGTTAGCAAGCTTCCAAGATCTTGGGACTTTACTAGTTTCTAAAGAGAGTTGATATAGACGAGTCAGAACAGGAGACAACTCGGGTGCACAACACTTCAAAACCACTGCTGGAATGCCATCAGGACCACTGGCCTTATTAACGTCCAGATTTAGTAAACATTTCAGTACTTCTTTTTGATGTATTTTAACGGCGCTCATTTTAGGGCCAAACGGAGATAAGTGAGGTGGACACTTACCGTTGCTATCCAGACGAGAATATTCAGCGAAGAGATTGGCAAATAGATTGGCCTTCTCCTTAGCACTGTGCACCAGGGATCCGTCAGGTTTGAGCAGAGGAGGCAGCGAAGAATGACAAAAGTTTTTCTCGACCGACTTAGCAAGGCTCCAGAAAGCTTTGCTCCCTGAGGGAAAGGAAGCTAACTTTTCCCCTATTCGGCCAATGTGGTTCTTATAATTCTTCACCTTTATAAGCCTAAGTAAGGTTCCTTTACAATACAAATCCATTACAAGCCAGGCGAGAAACAATAACTTAATCGCCACAACAGTAAAAGTAAGTACTTGCAAACGTTGGGCAGTAATAAATATCAAACAAACGTCGGGTAAAAATAGAAGCAGGCATGGCGGGCGGGCGAATGACCGTCGGTTGACATACAACGGACTCAAGGCCTGTTGAGATTAGATACTAACTGCCGTCGCATACAAACATAATATAAGCACTTATTGTCATCGACCAGTTTGTAGTTTGAAATTATTGGAATTTTGATCTTCATGAAATAATGTATATAATTGTGCTATTTTTAGCTAAAGTTCTACGTATTGGCGACGTACGTACCGCACAAAGCAACGATGACATTAGGCAACGATGATATATGCTTAGCTTACTTCCATCAACATTTACTTAGTGCAGCTTTAAATGCTAATGTAATTCAAAGTGGACGTTTGCAGGTACGTGCTTTAAAATAAACATTCGGATTCAGTATAAAAGTCAGTAAGATAGCTAGTCGTAAAACACCTAGTGGCGCGATTAAATTACATGAAAGTTACGTTTATTTGGTAGAAATGTACCGGCTAGGAGCGCCTCCCGTGACGCCGTTTTATTCTGAAAGTGTCAGGCCAGTGTTTTACGGCACTCCCAGACAAACTTTCACCTCTATGCTTTTAGACATAAAAATATTTACCCGTACACAAAGAGTGTAAAGAATGAAAAATGAAAATTAATATCACTCCATTGTGCTATAATGAAAATGTACTTTTATGTAAATTAAATCAAATAGGTTCCAGTAGAGAAATACGCTTATGAGTGGTCTAAGTGTATGAGATGACGAGACTAATGAGTTAAGAGATAAAACGCCACCAGTTCTAGTACTTGTTGGAAAATGTCATTGAAAATAAGTGGCTGGTTTGAATGCGTATAACCATGACTTTCTCATTCGAGAATTTCACTTGTATTCCACCCTTGAATAACTGTGTTTATTAAATTATAAAATAAACTTAATAGTGAACAAGGTCGCAATAGGCTAGCGCCTGACTGTAAACGCAGTAGTTGCGGGTTCAATTCCCTCAGGCGGAAAGTATAAATAAGTATAGTACGGAACGGAGTGTTTGTATACTAAGTTCTACTTGCGTTCACTGTTATATTACAAACGTATTGAAGCTGAAAAAAATAGAAAGTGACGATGAATGTCGTTGGCACTACCACTTTGAAATTACCTAATGAATATTCAACAGCAACAAATTCTAATATTACCATCTTAAGTGCTTACATTCTTCTTCCTTTTATCTCTTAATGCTTCTTTCATACAAATAATAGTAGGTAGATGTTATAGTATAGTTAAAAATATATATTTTAATGCACTATATTTTTATTATGTATTAAAATGACCATAACGTGCAAAACATTTTTTCTTGTCCGCCAATCTTAATCAATTTCTACTTCAATCAATAGTAAGTGGTTTAAGTGGATGTCATTATTTACTTACAATGAATTTATGGCTGAGAATTGTAGCAAGTAGTAATTTAGGATGTCTTCGTGAGATAAATAAATAAACACGAGAATGTAATTTAGGTGGTAAGTAGAGATATGTCAGTAGGTATATATCCTATACAAACTCACGAGAATTAAAATGTCATATATCATAAAAAATGCATCATATTAGGTGTCACAAAGGCACGTAAGGTATGTATATAGGTATTATCACCTTTAGCACATACTCGTCTTATCTTAAGATAATGGACTTAGGCTTCATATTACTCAAACAGAGAATATTTTTCTCATTGTTACAATTTTTTCGACTAATCGTTTAAAAGAAAGCCACTTACTTTAATTTGATATGAGTTGACTTTATGCTTCGGCAGCAGGTTGAATGTAGAGAAATCAAGCCTTCTTGAAAATATCCCGTTGGCGCCAGCACCGGCCCTGTTGGAAAATATGAACCAATTGAGAATACAATAATAATATGATATATAAAATATATTTCAAAAAACCTATATATATGTATATATGCACATAATAATTTAATATAGTATGCAAATAAAATACATTTTATATGTCTTACAAGAAGGTAAACGTAACGTTTGTTTACAACAAGTAAATTACAATGTTGCAAATAGGATAACAGCATGAGCATTATATGTACACCAAATATAAAATATGTTTTTGTGCTTAGTTACTTAAAGAGGACCGTCGTGGCGCAAAGGCGTAGGGTTCGATTCCCACTTAGGGAAGATGGATTTTTCTATTTCCATTTTCTTCGCTCTGGAAACTAGGCTAAGCGCTGCGTTGATTTATTTTAGTTGATAGTTGGCCACTCAACACGCAATGCCTCAAAAAAGGCGGAAAGCGGGGACGGAAGAAGCAGGGACTAAGCAACGGAGTGTCGTAACACTAGGTTTATAAGGTTCCTGCAGTTCCCTCTATGACTTATTTTCGTTCTTAAATAACGATTTAATCGGTATATAGGTTATATTACACGTAAAGTTATGTATATATGGATTGGTGCGTTTAGGTCTACGTATATTATATTAAATAGTAATATTATTTGCTAATAAATAAAGTTACAGTGTCTATTTGGGTGAGCTGTAAGATTCCAAGGGATAACAAAGACATTTCAGTTAAAGATCTGAATTTTATAGACTTTTTATTACGTAACGTATACGTATACGTAAGTACATAAAACTTCTGAAATTGTACCAGAATAAATATATACATGTTTTATATATATACACATTGTTCTATGCAGGTATTATTTACTTGTTATTGATTTATTTAGATTTCTACTTTAATAATATTTAAAATAAAATATGAAACGTAATAATTACGCTCCTTGAACTTTTAACATGTAAACATACACTTATGCAAGTATACATATTAAATATTACGAACGTTTAGTGCAAACAGTCAACAGTGTGAGTTAAAATGGAATTAAAAATGAAAAATAACATATATTATTTAGTTATGACTAAAAACACATAGCACATAAAAATAAATCTACTTTGTTATATAATTTTTACCTGTACCTATACAATACGATTTATCGGCCGTAAATTGAAGTAATTACTTAAAGTTTATACTTTTACTATATTTTAAATAAGAAAGTGAAGTTTTTTTAGCCTCACGCTTGCCTAGTTGCTTTGCCTACTTGCCAGAGTAAAGAAAATGGAAATATAAAAATTCATCTTCTCCGTCTGGGAATCGAACCCAGAAACAGTCGCATTACAGACTGACAATTAAGAAAAATCACGTATATAATAACTATATTTCTAGTAGAAACGAAATTTAAATTGCTACTACAACACTAATACATTGGTATTGCATTATTTTATGATAAAGCGATTAAAAATAATACGATTTAGTCAATAACATGACATTTTCAAGTAAATATTTACGACCATATCAGGGGAATCGAAAATTGAGAACAAAAGCAAGTTATTAATAGCGCAATTTGTTGCCGTGCGACCCACAGTTTTATCTTTATTGCCGACTTACCCGAAACATATTATCCTGACAAGGCGATCAATTACGTCGTATTGTATTAAGGAGTTTAAAATACGAAACGTTTTAAAGATCATATCATATATTAAATTACTTTAATAATAATATTAAATATCATAGGAGTTATGCAGATAAATTTTACACGGAACATCGGTAGCGCAGCGCAAAAAGCAAAATAAAGCATCAAGGTTATGCAAAAAACTTGTTTTTTCATTGCCAAGGCCAGTCGAATTAGATACCGGCTCTCATATCTCGTTGAGGCGTGTCAACATAGCATTGTGTTTACATTTACGTTAAGATAACACACGCCGTTTATAAAGGCAATTTTAGTATACTTATTGTAAGTATAATAAATTCTATTAGTAGTTATTAAGCAAAAATGACATCATTGTTGATGAGACATTCATAGTTTCTATTGTAAAGCATTATATACTATTTTATTTCTTTGTATAAAATATTATGACGAAATTTGTACCATGTTTAAAACAGTCAATACATACATTGTACTCAATATATATTTGTACTGCAGTCTGTCAGTAAGACACCTGCGCACTCGTATCCGTTTCCGACGTATAAAAATTCACAATACACACACAAATAAAATACTTTGTAATTACAGCACTATGTACCTACATATAACAGACAGTTTAAGTGTGTATATATTAAGTTGAAGAATATTTACTTCAAACAAAAAAGCAACTAATGAGTCGCACTGTCCGACGGAAATACGCTCGGCTTAATATGGGTAACCTTGGGAACATAATGGGTTACTTTTATTAGAGTAGTGGATAAAAACACGAGCAAATTTTTGGCCCAATTACGCAAGAACATTAAACTTTATTTTAATGTCTACTCTGTTGACATTTAGGAGCAACGCGATAAGCGATCTTAGCCACGAGGTGTAAGGTTGTGCAACTAAGTAGTTTAGATAAATCATGTAATTAGATTATTGTGACATTTAAATTGTTTGTTTTAAAGTTTCAAAAATGTTAAATAATGTATTTCCCGCTTCATTTACTGTCAAATTCCTAACAGCCTCATGTAGTCAAATTTTTTATTTTAATGATTAGCTATTTATTACAACCAATTAAAAAAAATCAATTGTCATAAATTTAAACGTAGTTTCAAATGTTATTTTCAAATAGCAGTATTGTATGACCTTGTTTACTAGTTACAATTTTTTTTGAATTGATACATTTTGAATGCAACATGGCGGTACCGGCCTTGGATGTTGAATAAAAATAAACATGTTAGTGTCGACTGGATTCTATATCAAATGATGAGTCGGCTGCCATGATCGGTACATTCAACAGTAACAAGTAGGTATAGCACTTGTATATGAATCATATTCTCGGTATTTAGAAAGAGTTAATAAGAATTATATAACAGGAAATAACAATAAAAGCGAGTATAAATACTTCAATATAATTTAACAACCAGAAAAACAAAGTTTAAGATATTTCTTTTTGTTGCGCTATCGTTATAGACTTCACAGGTAAACAATGTATTATAGATATTAAGCAATTCGAATCTTAAAAACTATCGCAAACTACCTAAACAAATATTAAAACCTTAAAATATAATAGAAAGGCAAGGGACAGAAGTATTGTTTATCCATCCATTTTAAATTTATCATTTATTATTAACATAATAATTATGAGACAAAAACCTTAAAAAATAATATTTTTTGAAATTTCATCACATTATTCTCTGCCATTCTTTGAAAATATAAAAAATGAGCATCCCATATTGAATAGCGCACAGTAGCTGTCTGTTTTGTTTAGCGATAAGCCAGCTATTGTGATTTGAAAGTAGACCTAGTGGGAGCCGGGAACCGGTCGGACTTTCTCATTGAGACCGACCCACGACCGGCTCAGAATAGGGATCGTTGCGTAGTCGTTAAAAGCTATAATATACTTACATTGTAACCCTGACATTGTCTTTGGTAAGTTCAACCCACGCACTGTATTTAAGTTTAGGTATTACTCATATTGTTATTGTTTATTAAATGCATTTAAATTTGCATATCTGCATCATTACCTATACTAAATGCGAATAATACGTGCTTATAGTATGCACTTTTTATAAATATGCACGTCAGTCACGTAACGCAATGTTTATCCTACCGCAACGTAGACTATGTTATCGTAGTAGGTAATATAAATAAAAAGGCATGAAGTGTCATAAAAATATATATATAAAATAAAAAGAAAAATTAAAACTGCCGTCAAGGTGCCCTTGTACACTTATATCTCGAAATTTCTAATGACAGTCTGTCAATATGAATATAGGTAGCCTTATTAATTTTTATTTTAATAACTTTAAAATGTTAGTCCACCATAAAAAAAGATAAGAAACAAGTTTTAATAAGCATGTAATAATTTTGGCGGCTTTATGTTAAAGTGTTTGGATGCTTTCTAAGAGGTGTGAGTTCAAGTCGAACTACATTTAATTTTTATGCGTATTATAAAATAATTTTGCTTGATTCTCAATTAAATCATTGGATATAAAGAACGATGTTGTCAAGGCGGACCGCCTCCTCGAAGTTTGTAATATATGGTTCTCTTACGTAAATATTAGTTTGCGCATATCAGTTTTAAGACAATGTATACGTTAACAAGAAACTCTGTTGTAAATATATTAATTTCTTATTTAAGTGATTATTATTAAAATAATAAAAGATATTATATTAAATCTATATTAGACAAACGCAAGAGATATAAATAATTCCAGAAGCTAGTACAAGAAAAGTCCATTGTTACTTTCGGTCAATATTTAAATCTGTATATTTACAATCCAATTAATTCTTTATATTTTAATAATATAACAATTTATTTTATTTCTTCTATGATTTAAACAAAAAATACATAATAATAAACATAATTGCAAAGAAAAATGTTGTCCCACAAACGGCGTTTGTTGGTGTTTCGAAACAATTGATGAAAAGACTTTAAGCAAGGTCAACGAATATCCATAAACACTAAGTTTGGCCTAACATAATGTTCATTCAACTAAATATTATAAACATAATTCTCATTTATAATATTTTGATTATGTGATCGTTTTAACATATTGTATAGCACGAGGCTACAAGTCAACAGACGACATTCTTGCTGCTCAATAATGACTCTTTTCGCGAAATTGAAAGGTTCAATTGCAATTTTTTATTCAAAATGGTTAAATATTTTTTGTTATTATATGAGTGCCGGCACTATGAAGATATATATGAAGATAAAAATATTAATTTTTATATCTAAATCAAGCCTTATTATGCAACTTAGAGCGGCGTACGTTGTAAACAACGAAGACCTTGGCCTCGGTCGCACAATGGGCCCCACTAAATTCGATTACCTAACACTCAGCACGATTGTTTTGGTTCACGAATTTTGCCATAATAGTAATATACGACCGCTTACAATGTTAATAATATTTTTAATTTTACATAAAAAGAAGATGCAAGCTTTAATTTATGCCGAAAATATGTTTAACATGATCATTTATTTAAATTCATTTATAGATTTGTTTATAAAATAATTTCCAATTTATATATTTTTTTCCTTTATATTTATAATAACGGAAGGTTATATTATTAAGTTAAATTTAAATTATAATATATATATATATATATATATATATATATATATATATATATATATATATATATATATATATATATATATATATATATATATATATATATATATATATATATATATATATATATATATATATATATATATATATGTGTGTGTGTGTATTTCTATAAACAATGTTGGCTTATTTTGTAACGTATAAAAATTATGTAATTGCGGCATCAAATATCCTATTATTAAGTTACGGTGAAGAAAGACTACAGACGATAAGCGTGGTTAGCGTTTTATGTTACAACATTCATAAGATTCATATTATATGTATGTATATATAATACATTCTCGTTCGTTAACAATGCCCGGAAATTTAAGGTAAGCAATATGAATTTTTATTTTGCAATAATCTACGTCACATGAATATTTTAAATTAAGACCAGACATAAATGATTTACTAATTTTAAATTAAATTTTGAAATTAAAAGTTGCATTATTATTGTTATAAACAACTACATCTACTATATGTTATATTATAATACAGTAGCATTTAAAAACATAATATGTCAACGTTAATTTAAAAAAAAACTCCTCTAAATTTCTTTTATTTGTGACAATCTCCATTTTCAAGCTATATATTCAAATTATAAAATCTATCCTTCATTAGGATTCCGAAAGGTATCCCCGTAACTCAAAGAAAACCGATACTTATTCGAGATTATTTCAAGGCGATTCCCTCATTAACCATTCAAGTCCAAATATTTCTTTGAAGTTTGATATACGTGACGGCGAGAGAATGTATACGTGGGATTTACTTTTAAATATCTTACGAGTTTCCAAAACTGTAACCTCTGACTTTATCTTTTTTCATATATCAATGTTAATAAAAAAGTTTGTAAAGCTATTTTTTTTGTACTAGTAAGGATATCACGTATATGGTATGAAAATATTGTAGGTATTATGATCATATTTGAAAACGAGTGCACAGTAAAATAAAGGTAGATATGGCGTGTATAGGTAGGCAGGCAGGTACCTATATCATATATTTAAACATAATTGAGAAACTAAAGCAAATGTTTACAAACTAAGCGTAGGTGTTTTTATGTGAGATTAATTCAGAAAATAGGTCGAGACAGACCCAACCAACAACTCAACAAACGGGTAATAAAAATAATTAGGCAATTAGCCGATATGCGCCAAGGCGCGTGGTTCGAACCCGGCTATCTTCATTGTATGTAAAAACGAAACAACTCAATTGACCGTAACCTGAAATAATTCGCTAAGTTATTTAATTCCTTACAATATTACTATAATAAGTAGGTTGAATATTTTATAGTCTGCTTCAATATATTATGTGTTGTAAAAAGTATATTTATGTAAGTGACTTGTGAGTATATATCTCCATCAAAACATATCCAATCGCTTATATTAATTCTGAACAACGAGCCATTGACAATTAAAGAATGTCCGCTAAGCATTTAAGGGCACCTTCAAAGTCTTAAAAGCAAATATAATCTCAGATAATACATCAGTATACAATATATAGCAACAACAACGTTAACAGTTTTACAAACAAATTATATTAAACGTGGAATTTATTCAGAATCATTTTTTTGTTTTGTTAATAAAAAAAACAAACTGGAATTAAAATGTGTTTCACATACGATATAATAAATTGCTACAACGCTGTTAATGTATAATATGAAATTCTTTGTGACGTGAGACCAGTTGAGGAGCTTATTTTAAATTTACATATACAAGCAATGGTTATACATACAATATATCGATGATAACTTATTTAGAAACTTTGTTGCGTCTATTTCTTATTTGCTAAAAATATATAATTTGCTTTCATAAGTATGTAAATATATGTCAATGTTGGAAGTATTGTCACTTGTTAAAATATAAATATTTGAACGTTTCAGTATGGAAAATACTAAATTATAGTGAATGCTGTAATTTAAATTGTTTACACCAATAAACTATAGAAAACGATGTAACAGCAATCACTAAAGAACAAATAAATTGGACAAAATAATCGTAACGTTAAAGAAAAAAATTTAGCTGACAATGAATGTAAAGTGCTTTTAACAAAGAGGAAAACAACATACCAAATAGTTACATTTTAAAGCTCATAGTTACAAAAAAAATAAAATGAACGACTATTTATTTACATCATTATAGCAGTTTTTACGATTTCATTTGAATCTTTTAATATATCACATACAATGTGTAGTAAACGATGATGATTTTTTATTACGACGAGTTATAAGGAAACGAACTTTCTATTTAATATTTCCTTTTCTCTTAAATTAGGTAAAAAAAACATGGTCGTTTCAGTCAGTTTCTAATGTATTATACAGAAAACCATAATAAGGTCATCGTGGGACAGCGTATTATTGTAATCATTAGGTTCGATCCTGTCCATTATATTGATTTCCTCACTCTAGCAATGAATTCAAGTGGAAAACGAAAAATCTGGACAAGAGTCCTTTTGCCTACTCTAGCCATATACGAGGTAAAGTGTGAAGGGAAAAAAACGACTACGTTACATTTTTTGAAAATATCTTATTTTAGCTCTTATACTGAAATAGTGTATATTTATAACATTATATATATATATATATATATATATATATATATATATATATATATATATATATATATATATATATATATATATATATATATATATATATATATATATATATATATATATATATATATATATATATATATATATATATATATATATATATATATATATATATATATATATATATATATATATATATATATTTATTTATTTAAAAGACACACCATCGACATACACACAATAAAAATAGTAGGTAATGAAGGAACATCAGACTTTTTCTGTGTGGTACATCATTACAGGCGTGTACAACATTTGCTACAATAACAATATCAAATTAAAAAAAAAATGTGAGACAATATTTTGGCAAAAATAAAAACAAACATAAACATAACTAAACATATATATATATATATATATATATATATATATATATATATATATATATATATATATATATATATATATATATATATATATATATATATATATATATATATATATATATATATATATTATATATATATATATATATATATATATATATATATATATATATATATATATATATATATATATATATATATATATATATATATATATATATATATATATATATATATATATATATATATATATATATATATATATATATAAATTTAACACAACCAAACTGCATATTAGGCACGTTGCCAAAACATTACTCACGAAACGTTTAAGTTAATTTCTTTAATTACAATGATCCTATTTTTGTTAATCCTTATGTACCACTTTCACCCTTAAATCGTAAACAAGACTATAATTTATTCGATCTATGTCAAAAACAAGATTAGTCGTATTATTTAACAAGAGTCATATTGCTTTATAGAATTGGGTAGTTTTTTTTATTGTACGATTTTTTTTATTACTGTATATAGTAGTACTGTGTACTTTTGAGATTCTGTTGTTGTTGCGAAATTGGGAAATCAGAGAGAACTTAACATAATTTGCCTTGAACCCATAACTGCCCCGTTTGCAGTATAAAGCTGTATAACATTGACATCATCTGTACTTTTTTATAAAAATAATAAACTACTAACTAATAACGGTTATAGAAGGAAGTCTAGATATATAGTTTGCTAGTTCAAATCTCAGATGTGTCAATCTATTCGTGTAAATATTTGAAAGGACTATCGGGAACGTTATCACCAAAGAGAATGTCGATAAGCTAGATAACATTTTCATGCCAAAGGATTATTGCGTTGTCAAGATACATGAATGCGTTTTACTTGAATTATTACGTGAATTTTATCGACATATTGGAATTGTTAAATAATACTTGTTACTTCATAGTGTAAATTTGTTTTCAGAATTGTGTAGGAAATGTATGAGAATGGATTTTACATATTTTTTGTTTATTAAAAACAAATGTAGGAAAAACTCAACTGAGAAGTCGTTAGGGTAAAAAAATAATTACATTTAAATGAAATGACAACTATCGTGACTCAATGAGAAACGTGTCTTGTTGACTTGACCTACATCACGTAGGGATTGTTTGAAATTTATATTGTAAATATCATGATGATGTCGCGGATTTGTATTTACATTATTACCTCCAATTGGAACTTTAACGTTCTACTGATGAATAAGTACACAATGCGGCTATGTTGCATTATAAGCACGTTAATTTTGAATATAGCCTGTAGGCTATAGGCCTTCATTGATAAATGGACTATGTAAATAAAAATATATAGATATATATATAATATATCGATTAAACAAACTCTTTTAATCGATATACCTATTACAATTGATATGTGGATACTTTGCAGCGTCAATAGTAATAACTTTAAATGACAATAATTTATTTAATTACACTATACACTTGACTTTGTATCTCCTATAATAGGTCTATCTATTAATAAAACCAAGCCACTGCGTGAGTACAATTTATAATAGTTTTGTTTATCAGCGAGAATTGCACGTTGAATATTTTGCTGTCATGTTTACTGCTGTATTTATTTCAACATAAGTATGAGATATTTAAAGAACATCTAATATGTTGTCTTCTCTTATCATTTTATAGATGTTAGTAATATGCATGTATATGTTTTCTACCCTTTATCTACCTGGGAGAAAGAAAATCGCATATATCTGGTATATAATTTCATATATAAATTACATATATATATATGGTCTTAAAGTGTTTCTCTATTAGAATCGGAAAATTACAGTACGGAAATTAAATCATTAGTGACTTATCACAAGCAATTTACATTGTATATACAAATTACAAACAAACGTTTTTAAGCAAGTATGTTATAAATAGACATATGTGGACAGCTACTTGGCAGAACTACGTTTATCGCAGGAAGCAAATGACATTATGGCCCCGATTGTTGAACAAACGCGTAGAAAACACTAGACCTTGCATCAATAAACATGTTGAGGATGGTTAGTTTTCTAGCGTAATAAAAAAATAGCAAAATATAAAAAACTTGCAACATTTTTACTTACTTATACTTTGTTTATAATATTACATATATTGCAGTAATATATTATTTAATGGAGGTGACGCAGCTTAACATAATCTTAAAATAACTATTAATGAAACGTAAATCCATTTTGATAATTATCATTATATTTAAAGTTTTAAAACTAATAAGTGATATATTTACTATTCTTTTCAAAAGAATTAGCATTAAAATTGTAACAGATCTTAAAGTCACGTTAAATCGATCTATCGAAATATATATAAATATACATTTCAATTACACTTTACAATTTTTTACATGATTGTATGTAAGCTACATTTGATGTCAAAGTGACAAGTCAACGCGACCATAAATCAGATATCCAATCCAAACGTCATTCTCACCCTATCGCAGTAGATATATTTCAAGATTTACTGGCATCAGGGCCATGTGGTATGAAATTGTAATTGAGAATTCGCTTTGTATTAAATCACATATAGATATGTATGCTGCTGTTGAACCATATATGTAAGCAGTATTCAAATAAACATTAAGAAACGCAGTTATTTCAAAGCAACTATGAATTACTTTAGTGCAAACCTTGTATGGTACTGTATGGGTGAAGGGATAAAATATCAAAACACGACGCCACAATAAGAAAAGATAACTGCAATATATAGTTTGTTAAATGTCAAGTAAATCTGCAAAACATACAATATCTTGTTGTTTTCAGTCCAGTGAACACGGTATTCCAAATGGCAGACCAAAGCTCGATGCGCGTTTGGAATAAAATATTCTTTTAGTAAAACTGTTTGGAAAGTCGTTGTATAAACGAATTTAAGGACAATATTATGTTAGATATTAATAAATACTTTTTATTTATTTTAATTTACCCGAAATAAGATTATTTGAGCATATAACAAGTAAAACATTGTAACATACGTCATATTGAGAACTTAAATGCACAGATGTAATATGTGTGCAATGAAAGCTTTAATTACGGAAATGTGGAGAACGAAAGTGCCATTTGCCCAGAATACGGCAACGGCACGGCAACGTCGCAAGATAGACTTATATTTAGCTCGAAACATAAAGCTTCTCTTACAAATTTAATTGCATCGACGATCGCCCGCCGCGCGACATAAATAGCAACACCTCGTCCCTGAACCCGTACTTTCTCCATTGCAGCTTCAATGATTGTTTCGTTTTCAAAGAACATATAAATAGTATTATATTATAGTTCTTAAACAAATACTAAAGAAATAATCACATATGAAATCCCATATGTAAATTAAATAAACTAGAACAAATCGTATTTTGATAACAACATTTTTATAATGCTATAAGTTTTAAGTCAATTGAATGTATTGGCTGTTTTTAAATTGCTCCAAACTCGTTACAAAGTCGATTTAGCAGTCTTGAAAGTTGTATTGAATCCTGACATATAACGTCGTATATGGTTGGTCAACTATGTCTAGCCAACAGGACTCAAAGAGTCATTTCGAGAATTAATGGCTGAATTATGCATGGACTGCTCTGAATTGTCGCTGCTTCGCCGGTCGACTGCGTAATGAGTCGCTGCAACTGACCATTCCTTGTTGTCAATAAATCTAAGGTTTAATTTTATTAATAATACTTATACATTGATAAACATACTGGCTTGTAGGATTTTTTTATGTTATTATTATTATTATAAACCTACCATGGCTATAGTAAAATGAAGTGGCACCGATAAAATATCACAGATATAGTAACAAAACCTGTAAGAAAGGGGAGAATATTTTGTTGTACTTGCATTATACTGAGGCGCATAAGAGCGTGCCCACACGAATACAACAAAGCGTACAATGCACACGTAAATGCGTCTTGGCGAAGCAATGAATAATTACAAAAATTTGCAAGTAAAATCACAAAAGTCAGAACTTTTTTAGTTTGACAAATGCAACACGGCAGGCATTGTTCCAAGCAGCTCCAAACCTGTATCCTTATCCTTATTAAGAATATATCGGCCAAAACTCGGTACAAGGTCGACCACAATGTTACGTGACGCGGCGGTATAAATGCACGCTTCAGTGAAAGAGATGCACGTAGACGGGATCGGGAGAGTGCTGCGTTCGGCTGCAATTTATGCAGGCATGCGCCGTTGCGTCGATCACGCCCTAAAAACGACGTTAACGAGCCTTGCCGCCCTCTACCACTGTCGACATGAGAACGGAAATCACCACGTCTGATGAGAATTAAGACCTCTTATTGTGGTTACGCAAAAATAATGACATTCCCTGGACTGTTATATATAAATATTTTACTACTGAAAAGTCAGGCACATTATTAACCTTTTATGCGGAAAATAAGTAACATTAACTTCAAATAATTTTAATAATTGCAACAGGATTGCATATTTCAAAACTAGTGAAGCCGATACCCTTTAGTGGCCTCCCCTCAATCATATCACGCCCCACTGACGCCTGAGTCATAGCGGTCGCGCCTCAGACGAACAGTTAAGGAACGGCCTCCAAGGTCCGAGACACTTGTATATTTTCACGCATTTAAATTTTATTATAAACTACGAGTCAAATTTAATGCGGTAAGCGTATATTTTCTGGGTTTCGATGTTATTTTAGTAAACGTAGGTATCTATAACTATAAATACATAGTATATTTATAATATGTAATTTATATAAATATATTATAAAAATTTGTCATTGCCTTATACGGCCTTGAGTAGTCATATGCTTGTTGCTTATTTTTTTCATACTTATAAATATAACCAAGATGTTATACGATGTAAGATTCTACGTAAGTAAAATATGCACTTTACTATTTAGTTCAGCTAAATATAGTATACGTACATAGTATACGTACAAAGTAAACCAATTCGTGGGTCGAACTTAATCCATCAATATTGACCTAATTATTAATATAATTGCAATTTTCAGATGATTTTCAGATCATTTATAATCAGGCAGCTCTTCTTTTATACTTTCCAACTGCACCACGATGTAATTACTAACTATAACATTCGCTAAGATATAAAAAATGGCAACACACTTGTTTACTCTTATTAAAGCCTCTAAAAAAAGCTCAACGTAGAAATAGACAGCGCCTTAACACAATGCAATGTTTGGCGCGGTTTGTCTGAGTGGGCTCGTCCCAAGGTTACAATAAACGTGATCAGACTGTTTTTTATCGAAGTCATTTTGTCCGTATAAGAATACTTCCTGTAAAAGAAATAATAACAAATCTTTTATTATAAAATAGACTAAATAAATAAATGTTGTTTGCACAGATACCATATTGTTTTATATAGTAAAATGTAGGTATTTTATTGTTATCTAACTTATTAAGAAAAGATGTGCAGTATTTTCTTACGTTGGTAATAAAAAAACCCTGTTTGACAACATACTGAATACGACATTCCTGAATTAAAATTCATTTACCTACTAAATAAATCGACAGTATTATAACCATAGTGACATACAGTTTTTTTGAGAAAATATTAAATAGGCTGTGAATTAAATAATGAAATAAGTAACCGAGGTTACAATTATTTAGTAATTTAATATATTTTTATTTATTTGCTATACGAGATAGGAAATTCTATAAATAAATATCCTGCAGAAGTCATTAGATGACAAATAGATGTACTCGCAGCAATTGAGTCGTCTAACCCGTTTTATAAATTCATATTAGATCGCCTAATACGATCAGTGAGCATACAATGATTCATGTATGGAATACAAATAGCCTCATACGCGAAGTTATAGCGTATTTCTAAAAGAAAATACTTAAATATTTTAAATGTAACCTTTAGTATTCATGATATACATGGCTTTAGATATATTGTAATCTAATAAGTATCGTAAGTCATATATTGCAATATTAATAAGTATAAAATAGTGCTTATTTTAGTATTCCCATTTGATTTACGTCCACTTTTAATTGATAAATAGACCGACTAACACACCTATACTGCGTTAATGAGATTTTTTTATAATATAAAAATAATTAAATTCCAAATTGTATTTATTATATTTGACATATAATAAGAAATCTAGAACGATAGAAAATAAAATGTCAACACATAAATAATAAATAATGGCAACATGAAATTTAAAAGGCCTCATAAATATTGATAGGTACATAGGTACAATTATTAATTAGAACAAAATGTGTTACAGTAACTTAATGATTTCTAAATACTATGAGAAGAAATAAATAAAGACGACGTGGATATATTATTTCAGAATCATATATACATACAATAATTCAATTATTATGTTTATTAATTTATTCATTTTTGTTAGCTTCAAGTTCATACTTTTTCTTATCCGGAGCGAGGAATGAAAACAACTCAATCCCCCATTGTACATTGAGCGCACAACCAACGCTACTGTCAAATACTATCCCACTGCACTAAGAGGGTTTAGGCAATATTTTCTTGTTTACATTAATAGTCATAGATAGCATTTAGTACTAGGCAAATTGTATGGCGTCTTTATTAAACAAATGCAGTGTTACCGCCACATCGCTATATTTTTAACTGCATGGCTAAGAATGACATTACTATGTTAAAATTTTGATACATAAAAGCATTCCTATTTCTTATATGTTTAATAATAATTCAAAAATATTTAAATAATTTTTCATTATGTCTTTAAAAACCATTAAAAACATTTTAAATCATGTGTCTGTACTAAATGCACAGATTTTAAACATCTTCAAGGAGTAAGTTCAATTAATCGAGGTTACACTCCAACTCGTTTTTATAGGTCAAGTTAACGAGTAAATAAGTCGGATGTCATGCAGTGTTCGCCCACGGCGCAATCATAACCATACCTATAACACCTACATACATACCGTCGTTCAAAGAATTAATACTTTCGTCATAGATAGCACCTAGATTTTGATAGCGTAAGTAAAATAAATTAATATTTAATACATGTGTATTTTATACACTATATACAATATATGCCTTATATTTATATACAATATGTATATATTATATTATAAAGAATAACAGTTGTTGCTGGCAACTTCATTGCTTTATGACACTACATTAATTCCAGTTTCCATCAAAAATAGATTTAGCTTTTACAATATTAATATTAAACGCTTTAACATTTAATAGCCAGCAGCTTTCCTCCTAAATCTTGTTATCGTGGAAAAAAATCAATGGTGGAGATTAAGATATTATTTAATTTTTGTAAGTTATTTTATATATTTAATAGTACTCGTAATGTTTTCCTTAAGTTATACATACCGTTACATCGTGAGGTTTTTTTCAAATATTGTATGAAATTTTGAAGCTTTTGTTTGTCAATTATACTTTTTTTTATTTAAATTGGCCCGTAGAACCAGCCAGCGGATGTGAGTGTGATTTACTCATCCCATATATATAAGTATTTATTCCTTAGTCTTGAATTGATATATATATATATATATATATATATATATATATATATATATATATATATATATATATATATATATATATATATATATATATATATATATATATATATATATATATATATATATATATATATATATATATATATATATATATATATATATATATATATATATATATATATATATATATATATATATATATATATATATATATATATATATATATATATATATATATATATACATACATACATACATATATATATATATATATATATATATATATATATATATATATATATATATATATATATATATATATATATATATATATATATATATATATATATATATATATATATATATATATATATATATATATATATATATATTAATTACAACTTATAGCATTTCCCTGAAGCTTTGAAGCAAAACAAGTCTGCCAAATGAGTGTTTTTAATTTTTATCTTTAAAAAACCTGATTGAGACAAGTTTAATTTGGGACCAAATAGCATAGCATGTCTGATATCTATTAGTTGCAAAGATTTGTAGCTTTTACTTTTAAGACAATAAAGAGGATAAAAAGTTAATAATTATCAAATAATTATATTATTATTATTTGAAATATTTTTATTATTCTTTAACATCGTATATACTTATGAAATATTTATTATTTGAATGTTTGGACATTAATGTACATTAGAGTGTGACAGAATTTGACGGTAGAAGCGATGGTAACGAGTTCGATGTCCATTTAAGTGAATTAATTCATTTTACTTACACTCTCCGACAACACAAAGCGTGGCGTGGAGTTATACCAAATATCAGTGTGTAATTCGAGCGGTAACAGTGGAGAGCGAAGCTTCCCGATGTAGGATAAAGCGTACAACTTAGTTCTTATAAGACAATAAATAACAAGCTTATCGTAAATATAATCTATAAAAACAAATTTTATCAATAACCATCCATATAAATTAGATAGGTACGTATATAAAGAATAACTGTGTCGACTTAAAAGTCCACAACTATAAAAAGCATAGCATTTAAAGCATACAAATAAAGCAATCGTAACAAACATCATCGTTTATACATAATAAATTCTTACATATATTTGTCCTCGTATTTAAATGAAACGTGTTGATAAAACTCTATTTTTAATTCTGTAGTCATTTATTAAGTAAACATTCAGATAATGTTCTAGCGCAATTGAATTTGTTCAATGAATTTCTTTGTTTATTTTGTTTCGGTATAAAAGGCTTTATTAAATGAATGATTCGAATATCTCGTGTTATGAACGTGTTGTATTAATTATTATATACATATTTATAATACGTACTTATGTATATACATATCGTCTCTGTTTATCTTAAATTGACTTCTTTCTAATAATAGCATAACAATTGACAGGTAAAAAATAAAAAGTAGGTATGTGTGTAGATGAATAAGTATAGTTCTTATCAAAACATTACTCAATACTCAGTAATCTTCAATAACAATGCAAAACATGATAATGTTCGAGCCTAGCACAATTCGATAAGGCGAATAACGTAATGGCGAAGAAACCGCAGCAAATTGCGGAGGGCAGCTGTGGCAATTTCGGGAAAATACATTTTAGTTTTATATAAGCCTATGTATTTATTCGTATGTACATACATATATACACGGGAAACGGAAACCAGCTGTGCAACGAAGCGCAGTTAATGCATGGGACCGGCAAAATTGCATTTTTAGGGCTCCACAATTTCGGAGGCGGCCGAATAAAATACGAGCCACGCAAAAACTTATTGTTTTGAACACAATAAATTGAATTGCTATTGTTATATAATGCGCTTTTTAACGTCAGTTGCCTTTTTCGTAGAATGACATGATAATGCAATTTAAATGTTCCTGAGAAAATATTAGCGTATAATGTTTTTATATTTAGCGATATAAGAAAAATGAAATAATTTATTTCTCAATCTATATAGTGTGTGTTTTTAATTTGCTTTGTTTTAAAATATTAGGAAGTCAAAGCTTTAATTCCTTATGAAGATTTTTATTATTTTTCTGTAATATTTTGTACCTACATATATTTAAAAGTGTCATATAAAGTGATTTAGAATATAGTTTTTTTTTACTTTACTTGTGGTAGATAAACTTCAAGTGTTAATTTAATTTAAGTGATTTTATGGGCTTTTTACGTATATTTTTTAATAAAAAATCTAATAATGCCAACATAAATATAATTCAATTCGCTACTAGCATTCACTTATTCATCAAAATAATAACTTTATTTGTTAATGACAACTACAGTTTTCTATATAATAGCATAAGTAGCTATAAACATGTAGGTATTATACTAAAAAATGTATTTTCTTGTTTTTAAAGTTATATATTACTTGCCTAATTATAAATAATTGTATAAATTTAATTGAGTTTTTAAATTTGAATTTATATTTGTAATGGTATAATTGTAGGCTCTTTTTAGATCGCACCTGCAATTTATAATTTTAATTTTGGTAAACAAAGCCAGGTGGGCCAAATGGCGTAATATCCGGCTTATTTTGTATACGACGCGACGCGACGTCGAAATTACTGTTTTTTTTTATTAAGTTATTAAAAATGCATAGATCAATTTAGATCAAACATAATGTTGATAACGAAAAATATTATATTGGCAATTCATTTAAATTACTATGTGTAAGATTAATAATAGGCTTTTTAGCTTTAAAAGATTGTTACACCTTATTTCTTATAAGAATACATATTAAAAAAGCGCAAATATTTAACGCTAGAATGTTAAGATGCACACAAATAAAAGGGTCCGGTTTTTCGATATTCATGCGTAGAGAACCAGTTCTTCGACAATTATGTGAGGCTCCTATAGAATTCGATATAAACAACCAGCAAGCATTCAATATTGTAGGCGTAATTTGCAGTTAGTACTTATAGAGAGAGCGTAGGTGTGGTTTTATATTAACACGTAGATAGCGATTTTGCCGGGCGCCACTGGCTCTGTCTCAGGAAACGAGTCGTGTTGTTGTTACAGCCGCGGTGTGTGAACCGCGCTGGACATGTTTTGACTCTTAATAAACACTATTACTGCCACGATGTCTAACCTACCGGTTTTCAATTATTCATACAATAATGTTGACAAGCCGTTTGATGTTTATTTCCAATTAAATATAAAATAGAGCGTAGTTATCTTACCTGATCCTATCTGATACTAATTCAGTTTTCGAGTTTCTCTTCGCAGGTGTCATAGGAAGAGCGTGTGTCGGGCTGGTAGACGGCTCGGAAGGCGCTGACGGTGGAGAACAAGAACCGGAGCTCGACAGGCTGAAGGCCCTCGTACGGGCATCTACTGCAGCTGGCGTGCGTCCTGACCGGGCTCGTCTGCGCTTTTTCTTCTCATCATCGGCTCTGATAGCGGCGCCAGGTGGAGTCCAGTCGAGATCTTTCTTCAGGTGACCGCGGCCACATCGACAGCCACATGCCTTAAACGCCAAGTCGTAGCCCTTTTTCGTCCATAGATTCTGATGGCGCTGCCTCTCGGACCAGGAGCGCGCACGGCCGCAGGATTTGAGATAGGCGAGCACTCCGACCTCCCATTGTTCGAAGCATTCTCTGTGCATGTACCGGCCGGCGGCGCACGTGTCGTTGTTGCATATAACACGTACGGCGTCCTCTACGCGGACGGGTTCCCGAGGGCGCAGGCACTCGCCAGGTACGCAGCAGCCGCGGGAGTCGTCGGAGTCCCGCTCGCCAGTGGGGCCGTGCCGTCGCGGGGCCATGGTGCACGACGTCAACGAAATCGAACGTGCCGCGATGGAAACGCGTCACACGAGACACATGCTTGCCGGAGCGCGCGCGGCCGACTAATAACCGCGAGTGAACGAAAGCGAAATTTCAAGAGCGCAGCGCGTCGCCGCGCCGCCGCGCCACCCTGCACGGGGCTGACCTTGCGGCGAGGGGGCGCGGGGGGGTGCGGCGGTGCAGCGAGGGGCGGGGCGATGCGGCCGTCGCGACGGGTGGGGAGAAAGTGCCTGGCGAATTTTCACTTTCGCGGGAGCGGGCGGGCGGGCGGCGGGCGTCGTGCGGCCGACGAGAGTGAGCGGAGAGCGGCGTGCGGCGTACGGCGTACCCTTGCACGGTGCACCCTTGCGAGTTGCGATGTACTTGTACGGTGTACTCGTGCCAGTCGTAAGGCATCAGCCACGCAGCTCTTGCCTCTTTTAATTATTTTTTTTTCTATGTCCAACCAATACTATATTGATAAGTTAAAAGTAATATTCAACAAATCCTATTCAATTAAACTTGGAACATGCATTTTTACCTAATACCTACTTAATTGTATAAAACATTATTTTGCTACATTTTGAATAAACATACATTTTTAAAGAAAATATAAGCCCTCCTTAGCTTTATGGAATAGCGTGTGAACATTAGCTCGGTAGTTGTGGGTTCAATTACCGTTTAAATATATGAACAAAATAAAATTAATATTCCATTACTTAACATAGACAAAAAATGAAGAGATAATGAACACATCTTAGTAGGTTCCCTCGCTAAACAAAAAATATTACAAAATATATGATAACTAATAGGCACATTTAAAAAAGTTTCACGACTTCAATGTATTTTTATCACTTCACGCCTAATCTAATCCTAAACACTCAAGATAGATATTTTTTACTCTCTAGGTAAAGCTAATAAGATATCGTCTGGGCTCTTACTGCTGGACAGACAATACGGCGTCTGTAGTCTATACATAATTTCATACAAGTTGTAATTTTTCACCCTTCTACTAAATATTACCGATAACGATTTTCTTTATATAATATTTTAATAAAATTTTGGCTTATGACTATTATAACTTATAAAATGACATTTTATGAACAAATAACAAAAAGTTTCTTTGTTCTTATAATGACAGATGTATGGAGCACATTACGTAATATGCGGCCCTAAAGTTGAGACACCTGCGTTGAAATACGCAAATACAAGTAGTACATAACAATTTATTTCCCCAGTTTTTTTCACAACTACGCAGTAATCGTGTTCAGTTGACCAGCCCTTTTGTAAAAAGATGTTTTTAACCATTCAAGTCGACTCAAAGCGCGCACGTGTGTACTATTGGTATTTGTATAGGGTGATATTGAAAGGCACAATGACGCCAGGACCGGTCCAAGGCTAAGATGGTAGAAAATTATAGTAATGCGTATGTTCTTATTTTAACTATTACGTAAATTTCAAGAATTAAATTATACAATGAGTAAGTACTCAGTATCTATATAGATTTATATACGACAACAAATGTGTAGGTTGTGCTGACAATACCCGAGTATAATATATAATCTTTGTTATTAATAGAACTCATATTATGTAAATAGCAAAAGACAGTAATACTTGTACATGAAATTGTTAATTATTAAAATATTTTTGTTCTAATTCACTGAAATTCTAATATGATAAATGTTATTGTTTCAATAACAACATATGAGAAGCTTGAAATATACAATAAGCTTTACATAATTTCTATTATAATAAGGAAATACGTACATGTAAGAGGATCAAATCAACAAGATCGTATCGTAGTGAATAGCCGCATAAAGAAACCAGTAGCGCAACGTGTGACCCAATTTCATTTCAACTTGCCCCACCAGGTGATAGATGCATTGCGAGGGGAGAACCACGTGTAAGCACCAGTCAAATAGTGTTATGACAAAGATAATAATACAGGGATATCGTAATGACAGTTCAATATCTTACCTTATTCCTAAGAAATAGAGCCTATTAACTTTTTGGTAGTAAAATATAAGGTTGCAAAGAAACTGCGTTCAACCCGTCCGATCCCGCGATTATACAAGGGCCTTTGTCTGAAGTCCGCACATCTGTGTGACCTCTTGAATGGTCATTAAAATATTAAAAATATATAAAGCGTGATATTGAATTCGTAACACAAAGATAAAAAAAATAAATTAAATAAACACCGAA
The DNA here is from genome assembly GCA_037178615.1 of Dione vanillae. Lineage (NCBI taxonomy): Eukaryota > Metazoa > Arthropoda > Insecta > Lepidoptera > Nymphalidae > Dione > Dione vanillae. Next base: position 3,160,773 of record JAZFAU010000034.1, on the reverse strand, counting down.
TGCCGCGTACCTGTATTACAAGAACAGAGAAAACCTATTGTTGACATTTCGCTATGCATTTTCTATCAAAATTTTTTATGAGTGGTGGAAGTTAAACTCGCTTTGTCTCTTACTAGCGCTGGGAAATTACATAATTTTCCCAACTAGAATCGAATTTACAATCGTCGCCTACAGCCAGACGCTGCAGCGCTGCGTCACGACAGTTTCAAGCCTCGCAATTACTATGAAATTACTATTTTAAATATGTGATCTATAAAAACAAGATAATAAAGCTTGTTAAGCGACGCATACATAGCATGAAACCAGCCAGTAAAATTTTACATAAAGCCCTCATTTCCTCTGACGAACGGATGCGTTGTGGAATACAAAAAACGTTACATATAATGTTGCCGAGTGTGACTTCGTTAGCACATAATGGTGGTCACGATGCGAAGTTTTGATGATGAGCCAATGTCTAGCCTTATTGTTACGGGCTTTCCATTGTTTTGTTGTTTATACAGATCTACAAGTATTACTATATTTCTATTAGTTCATTGTTATATGTTTAAAAATAGGATTTATATTAACTATATAACTTGTAGATTTATCCGAAAAAATAAAACCCCACTGTTGAAATTTAATTTGTCTGGAATATTAATTATTTTATTTAAAAAACACATACTTATTTTACAAACGATAAAAATATAAATATTTTTAAATAAAATAAATTTATAAACGCAGTAAATTATCAAACATTTTGATGAAAGTAAAGAAAATTCTTGTTGAAAGAAGCAAAAATTATTACTTGCTTATTCATTATGTTAAAATGAACGCACATCAATGTTCATTCTAAAGTACAAAAACATTTGCCGAAGGCGAATTTAATTAGCAAAATGTAGGAACAGTTTTTACTCGACCCACATCTAAGGGATAATTGTGAGGGAATAAATGTATTGTTTAATCACTATTTTTATAGGTCACTGCATAATACTAGCAGGTGCATCCAACCGTACACCTGCTGGGGCTGTTCAAGGTCTACGATGTTCGCTTTTTGTTCATATTTTATATGCGCGTGCGCTGGAATTTTATAGGTGAACTTGTTTTTGCGTTAAGCGTACTAGCTATTAGATATTACTAACAATGTCTTCCACTATCTCTTGGTTATTAAAATATTACATTACACTAACCTGTTGTAAAGTAGTTAAAAAACTTTGCCAATTAAATTGTGGTGTTTTATTATTTACAAGATAAGTTTTGTGATTAATGTATTCACGTAAAAAATACAACTCAAAATATAATGAATATAAATTTTAACCATAATAATCTGTGCAAAAAATGTTTTGTATCTTACTAGTAGGCTATTGGTTATATGGTCATATTTACGACATTCAAATCGTATTAAGTATTCATAGTAATTGATTTTCTATGTCGTTTGATAACACGTAATAAATATATTGTAATATATTTTTAACTGTTACAAAAAACGAGATAAAAAGGCCTTTTGGTATCGAGCAACAAATATATAAGGAAAAAAATTGGGTTCATTTAATCTTATTTATAGCATAGATAGCTTTAAAATTTAATTACTTGTTTATTAGAGCATTAAATTTTCTTGCTTTGTGCCAAAATAAAATACTTTTTACTTTATTTTTTTATTTACTTAACTTACTCTATAAAAAACGTTAACAAGTCATACGTAAAGTGCTCTCTGTGCTTACGTACACTACAACACGCAATATAATATGTCAAGCTACAAAATATAGAAAAAATATAATTAAAAACAAATTAAGTAAAAAATTTATATACTTTTATTATAATATGTTAAAAATATATAAAGTACGGAGCTTCTTTATATATCTACAGTTTAGTTATATGTTATATTCTGAAAATTAATTTCATTTTTTATGTAAACTATCCAATAAGATCAAAGCATTTATTCATTAATCAAGCAAGAATAAAACAATAAAACAAATATTTTATAAAACATTTCCATAGTTATCTTCATAGTTGTTTTCAACACAACCTGGTGGTTAGCGTTGGCATCCCGCAAAACTTGTAGACCTTGATCTCTCAAAAAGGACCCTCGACGATGTGCCGCTGGATAGCCTTGAGTTATTTTTAAATTTCAACTGCATACGAATCCCGTCAAGCAACTCCGAACTCCTTCCGTCTGTTACATAATGCGAAATTATAGTTCCAATTCTTTTTTTTCCCCGTCCGAGTGAAAAGCGTGTGGCCCTGTCATTTCGATTTTATAGCTATTGTTTTGGCTCGCACATATTTTATATCTCTTCGCGGAACCGTAAAAGGAAGAGGCAATGAAGGGTTTGTCGTTTTTGTATAGTGAAGTGGAGTTATTTATGGTTTGGAATAATGGCTGTTCAGCTCGCCGCGAAATTTAGACACAGCTGTGTGTTCCTCTTCGAATTCGTATATTTTTTCTGCTTGACCTCGACATTTGTAGAAACTTTCTATATATATATATATGTATATATATATATATATATATATATATATATATATATATATATATATATATATATATATATATATATATATATATATATATATATATATATATATATATATATATATATATATATATATATATATATATATATATATATATATATATATATATATATATATATATATATATATATATATATATATATATATATATATATATATATATATATATATATATATATTATATATATATATATATATATATATATATATATATATATATATATATATATATATATATATATATATATATATATATATATATATATATATATATTAATAAATAATTATGAAAAAAAAATTAAAATAAAAAGGAATAATCGAAATAAGATGTCTTAAAATAAAACTCAATATATAGGATATTTAATATTATATATTATACGAATACTTTCTTTTTATTCAGTAAAAAATAAACGTAACGCACACACATTCACGTTTTATCTCGCTCATAACAGAGTAGGCAGAGGGAACAACAGGAACCGTGGAAACTAGTTTTAAGATATTCCGTTCCCCGCTTTCCGCCTTTTCGAGGCATTGCGTGTTGAGTGGCGGTAATCAACGCTGCACTTTTGTCTAGGTGCCAGAGCGAAAAAGATGGAAATAAAAAATCTGTTACCCCTAGTGAGAATCGAACTCACAAACCATCGCGTTTAATAATTTCATACATCGTCCACAACCGCCATTGGTAAACAATATTTCTATCAAATAAACTTTCCATATAGTTAAGCCGCACGATCCTTTGTGCGCTTCTTGTTTGTTCCACGTTAACTCGATGCTATTATCACGGTGGCTTGCATACATCCCCTTTATTGTGTTGTTTGTGCGACAAGAAATTGGAAACCATATAAAAAGATACTTTGAAAACCTGAGACCAGTTTGACTCGTTTTGTTTGAACGACTACTATTCGCGACATTTAAAGGCATTTACTACGAGCTTTGAAAGCTTGCTGCAGTCTTATTTGTCGTTTTTTTTTAATTAATTGATAAGTTTGCCCAATCTTTACATTATATATACCTATATCATCTTACTAGAGAGGTTCTATCGTAATAAGAATATAATCATGGCAATAATTTAATATAGTATATACCTACTTCATCATTTGTAAGAAAATATTGCTCGAAAACTAACTTAAAACTTGAAGTTACTTAAGTAAGATTAATTTATAAATTATGTTTTCGTATAAAAAGCTACACGCTTTCGTGATTTCTGTTATATTCATTAGTATCAGAAATAAATATCACAATAAGCTTAGTAAAGATTACAACAACAATAAACAAAAGATAATTAAAATAGCGATCATAACATTGAAACTCAAACTACGAAAGCTGCGTTAATTGGAGTTGCTCTGTTCTATTTCAACAAACCATTATAACTATGCTTTGAATTTCGACTATGTTCCCATATCGAATTCGAATCGATAAAATTTCAATGTTTCTCTCCAAAGCACGTTTCTGAGAAACATTGGTGTTTCGTCTCATATTTCGACGCCCTCTTGCATAACTATGGCCAAAAAACAACACACACATTGTGCCGGACTATTGACCTGACCTTATTTTGATACTTGGAAATTAAAATGAAAAAACTATTTGATTTATATCGTCGCTTAATTAGCTACAATATGATATTAAGCAAGGTGTGTTTTAATATTAAAAGTTGTGGGGCACACGTTTATGATTATTAAATATCATATTTTTTGTTTATCGTATTTATTGTTTTGTGTGTGTAATTATTAATGTAAACATTTGAGTCTTGAATATCTTCAAAGAGGTATGCTTTTTAGTCCAATTTTAGTCCTGTTATGTCTTAATTTCTATACTTCTCTAAACATTTCTGAGTAAAAACTAATAACTAGTTTTAAAAGTTTTTTATGGTTGCGAATTCTTAGTGGGATCTGTACATAGTAGGTATAACGACTGAAGTAATAAATAACAAAACAAGAAAATACTAATTTACTAATATATGTTGCTATATGTTTTCCGTCGTTTATTTTATTCCATTGAAATGACGCAGAATCCAAATTCATAAACATAAACACGATATATGTATTAATAAAGATTTACTCTAAGTAGGATTCGAACCCACATTCGCCGATTAGCACGTTTTTGCTATATCACTATCGCTTGTAGCTACGTTTAATTTTAATTAGTTTACTAGGAGTATAATATAAGTACATAGTATTATAAATTTAATTAAATATAAATCCAAATACATAATCGATTACAGTGATTCTTAATAAACAGTTAAATATTGCTATAAATAAAATGTTGTTATATAATAATATAAAAGAAAAAATAGGAACTTACAAGTAGATATATTGAAAAGATTAAAAAAAATTAAGAAACGCCATTACTAATAATGAGTTATAAAATAAAATAAACAAATCCTATTTTATTGCCAACACGAGATGTATCAAAAACTGCTCTAATTTATAGTCGTATGATGTCATAAGCACGAAGTGGAACTCAATAAGAATAAAAGATACGCTACGAAAAACATGTGGCTCGGTAGCGTGAGAACATAAAAACCAATCAGAAAAAACAAAGACTACATGAAAATCGCTTGTTACAGCGACTTTCATCTCTTATTATAATGAAAATTAAATAATTTGTTCGTGAATGTTTTGTGAAATAAATATGTATATGTGTAAAGCATATATGTGTATAAATATAGTTTGATGGCATATGTATCTATATGGAAGATAGAGTGATTCCTTCAGCTAATTTTTTTAAATACTTATTAATGGCACTATTTTATTGAAATGAGTCAATTACCATCGATATCCAAACGCCAATAACAAAAGAAAAAAATAAACAACTTTTTTAGTGGTATCGAGCAAAATTGAAAAGAGAAGTCCCGGGGACGCTGTAAAAGGGAAGTGATTAAAAAGAAATAACATTTTTATTAAAAAATTCTTTTGAACCACCGTTCATAATCACGACATGGAGAAAAAATATGACGTCAGTAAAATTATAATGGGCCAGCTCGTAAACTCGACATTTGAATAGAAAAGTTACATATCAAAAATTTTCAGTGATCCGTGTTTTACGAGTGTGTCGTAACCGTGTACTTAACTGAGAAATAAAAGCTACCCTCAGTTGCTCTCTTTAAAAATCTATGTGAACACGTAAGGGGAGCTATCAGTTTGTGAACACTTTTATGGTGTATATGGCTATAGGCATTCATAATAAATTTATTAACAGCGTAACAAGTTAATGTCAACATAGTAAGTACAGCTACCTAATAAATATTAATATTCTATAAAGAGTCAATATGTTCATTTTTTTCGTTTTTAGACAAGAATTTTACATTAGCAATATATAGGTATTTTTATGCTATTTATTACTATGTTGACATATTATTTATGGCAAAAGCATAAAAAGTTAAGTGGAAATATATTTAAGCTATATATTGTAAGTATGTAGAATATGTTAATATATCGTATGTATTTGTTATATTATATTGTATTAGAGAGAGAGATTAGAGGACCGTCGTGGCGCAGAGGCGTACAGGCGACTGCCTGTAAACGCGATGGCTTGAGGGTTCGATACCCACACGGGGAAGATGGATTTTTCTATTAACATTTTGTTCGCTTTGTAAACTATGCAAAGCGTGACGTTGAGTTCCGCCACTCTACATGCAATGCCTAGAAAAAGGCAGAAAGCGGGGACGGAGAAAGCAGGAACTAAGCAACGGAGTGTCTTAACACTAGATTCACATGATTCCTGCAGTTCTGCCTACCTTGCAATATGCGGGATAAAGCGTGAAGCTAAAAAAATATTGTATTATATATAAAATAAGCTCGTATGAATAAAATATATTTATATACATGTTGCATTTTTTTCACCAGCTGCTAGCAAGTGCACCTTTGAGTACTAAACTGCTTGTAATGTTTAAACCTTTACCCATATATGTTAGTGTAATTAAGAGTATTAATTTATATATTTTTTATTATACATTATTAGTATTACTATTGACTTACAAAAATATCACCAGTTACGTAATATTGTTTTTAACTACGATAGAAACGTCGTTCCTGTATTGTACAGCTGATTATAAATATATAATGAGAGCGTTCCCTCAAGTAACTCGATTCCCATTGACGAATATAATAAGATTTACTTATGTTGAACTTGGCTGAAGAATGCAGGTGGGCAACAATGAGGTCCCTCGGGTGTTTTAGTGGACTATTTTAATAAGAAAAATGGTACTTTTTTTTTTTTTTTTTTTTTTTTTTTTTTTTTATACTTATTGCACAGATTAAAAAAAAAAAATGTACAAAGGGCGGACTTAACGCTATGACAGCATTTTCTGCCAGCCAACCCAGAATAGTGTAGGAGAGTAGTCAGTAGGATGTGCTCATAAAAGTTAAAGAAAAAAATTTAAATACATACATAGCAATAGATGCCTAAAAATATATATAATAATAAAACAGTATATTTCTATGTGATACATAATACATAAGTATACCTATACATAAATATACATAAACATATACATACACATATATACATATATACACATACATATACATATATATATATATACATACATATATACATATATATACATACACATACATATACATATACACATATATACACACATAAATATACATATAATCCAATTATGATAATAATTTTGATGGAAGGACATCAAGTAGTATTGAAAGATGACAGATAAAATTTTTTTACTTGGCGCTTGAAGGAATCGCGCGATGGAGCTCTACGAATAGAATCAGGCAAAGTGTTCCAAAGCCGTGCTGCAACTAGAGAGAAGGAGTTGGAGACAAAGCCAGATTTATGGGAAGGTATGAAAAGGGTTAGTAATTGAGAGGATCGTAGGGGCTTATTATGAGTAGCGGAAAGAAGAGAAAATTTAGATGATAAATAAGTAGGAGCATTAGGGTCAGTAAGGATAGAGTAGAGAAGACAGAGAAGCCGAGTATATCTACGTTCCCGTATAGGAAGCCAGTGTAACTGTTTCCTAAAACGAGAAACGTGGTCGAATTTTCGTAAACCAAATATAAAGCGAATGCCAGAGTTAAGGAGACGATCAAGTTTATTCAGGTGCTCTTCCGACAGATCTAGATAACATGAGTCACCGTAATCAAGAATTGGAACCAAGAGGGTAGTAACAAGCTGGATTTTAGTTTCCGTAGGCAAGAAATTTTTTAAACGCATCATGGAATGCATGGTGGCGTAAAACCTACGAGAAACTTCTTTAATATGATCCTCCCAACTAAGTTTACTGTCAATGATAATGCCGAGGTCTTTAACACTACTACTGAACTCTATTGGTGTATTATTGTATCGCAGGCTGGGCAGACTCAGGACATCTATCTTACCTAACTGTTTCCTGCTACCTATAATGATGGCCTGACACTTGGATGGATTAACAGCGATACCATATTTAGTGGACCAAAGAGATATGCGGTGAAGATTGTCGTTTAGGGAGTTAATAGCCGCGGCAAGATCACTGACAGAAGAGTGTTCGTAGAGCTGCAAGTCATCGGCATACAGATGGTAGTGTGAAGTTAAAATTTTAGTGATGGCGTTTATAAAGACAGAAAATAACAAGGGAGATAATATGCCGCCTTGAGGAACGCCGGCACTCACTTCGCACCAATCAGATTGTAGCTGACCAATGCGTATGGATTGCCGACGCCCTCGAAGATAAGAAGAAAACCATTCCACGACAGAGTCTGACAAGTTAGCATGGGAAAGGAATGCAAGAAGGAGGTCATGGTCTACTGCATTGAAAGCATTGCTAAAGTCAATTAGCACGAGCACTGTGAGTTGCTGGTTTTCCATGGCAATGCGAATATCGTCCGTGACCTTTAACAATGCTGTTGTTGTGCTGTGACCTGGACGAAAGCCCGATTGGAGTGGACTGAGTAAGTCGCATTTATGAAGGTAGCAGGAGATTTGTTGGTGTGCAATGGACTCCAGGATTTTGGATAAGAAGGGAAGAATTGTTATAGGACGAAAATGAGAGGGTAGCGAAGGATTTGATATTTTAGGGAGTGGGAGAACAAAAGCCTTGCGCCACATCTCAGGGAATGTACTCATGGCAAAGGAGAAGTTTACGATATGAGTTATGGAGGGAATCAGAAAATGGAGGATAAGGGTAATCATAACTCGACTTACCCCATCGCAACCAACCGCCTTAGATTTAATCGAAAGAATGGTCTTCTTAACATCATTTTCCGTAATAGGAGAAAAGCTGAAAGGTGGGGAAGTGATTCTAGGCAAACCATGTATTTCAGAAAGCGTTAAAAGTTTAGTTTGCAAGTCGAGGACTGGAGGTGAAGAGAAGTGAAGATTGAGAATATTTAAATCCATTTGAGATTGATCGGAGAAAGTTTGAGACTTGCCAATACCGAGGGTATTTAAAAATTTTAAAGTTTCCTCGGGAGAAGATTCATGTATTTTGTCAAAGATATATCGGCGTTTAAGGTTCCTACACAACTGATTACAACGATTCCTTGCAGCTTTATACGCTGACCAGTTGAGAGCAGAACGGTCCCTCTTGTACTTACGGAAGGCTTCATCCCTCTTGGCTCTCGCTTTTCTTAGATCGTCATTAAACCAAAGGTTTGAAAAATTTTTTATTTTTACAAGACGTAAAGGCGAGTGTCGGTCGAATAACTCAACTAATTTAGAGCACAAAAAATGCAACTTCTCGTCAATTGACGACAGCACCTCTATCTGCGTCCATGGAATAAGAGAAGCATCGTCCAATAACTTATTGAGATCTAGATTACGGTAGCTTCGCAGCAGCAGCATTTTGGGTTTGGGCTTAGGTGATCTGAATTTAAAAGAAGCGAATATTAGATCGTGGTGTGAGAATTCCGGCGCAGAAAACTGACCAAATTTAGAGACCATGTCACTATTAGACGTTATAATTAAGTCTAAGAGACTATCGGGACCGTCGATTGGGTGGTGTGTTGCAGCGAGCGGTAGAACCTGGAGGTTAAAGGAGTCTAGTATAAATCTGAGCTTAGACGACCGATAATTACTCTTGATCAGACAGGTGTTGATATCCCCCATTACAATAAGATTAGTATACTTAGGCATCAGATTCTCGAAGGAGGACTCAAGAGAAGAAAAATAATTGATATTGGGGGGACAATAGATCACTCCAAGGGCTATCTTGGTGCCTACATCTATCTCAATGAATAGATATTCAGGGGATGCGCTATACTGGGAAGTTGATTGACAAATAAGTTTGTAAGGGATGTGACTTTTTAAATATATTGCAACACCCCCACCATTTTTTCCGGTTCGATCATTTCTAATCAGGACGTAATTAGGTATAGAAAAAGAAGTAGAATGAAGGGAAGGTTTTAACCAGGTCTCTGAGACAAGAACAGCATGAATGGATGCCTGGTTAAATGTAGAATAGAGGTCGGAAAAATGACTTGGAACACTTTGCGCATTGATGTGACAAATATTTAAGTTCTTACGAAAATGTGAAAATTCATTAGACAGTAAATCTCCTAGTAATTGACAATTATCATCACTACCACGAAAAGAAATGTCGTCATCATCGTCTCTAGCAGAATAAAATGATTCAGAGCTTGAATTCATAATACATGTACAAAAATATATAATATACTAAATAAAATATATATTTATATAATAATATACTTATATGTAAATAACAAATATTTATATATAATTATATAAGATCAAAGACTTAAAAAGAAAAAAAAAAAAAAACTAAAATAAATCAAGTAAATTGACTAGACAAATCATACACATTCTGTTGGCTCACAACAATTCACTTAAAGTACATAACTAATAAGAATGACTAAAATACATAAATAAAACAAAAATACAATGCAAGCTAAGGTCTAGAAATTATGTATCTCAGTATGTTGCAAAAAAGTTCCTCAACCAATAATAGAAGATATATCTAATAATAAAAAGTAACAGATGTAAATAAAATTAATAATTTCATAACAAAGATAAAAGTAGATATTTAAAACAAATCCATAATGCACATGAAAGTTATGATACATTTGTTTACCATAATGACATGACTATAAATAAAAAAAGTAATTCTGTCCTTTTTTTTTTGTAGCTAACTAATACAGATTAAGAAACTTGTATCTAAAAAAAAAATAATAATAAATAAATAAAAAAAAAAAAAAAATGTAGAAAGAAACACATCTAAGTAATAGATAAAATTTGTTATCTACATTCATTTAGCCATCTATCCATAAAACAAAATAAAGTATGCCAAAATCCGAGTCACTAGCAATTGACAGACGGCAACGTCACTGCCTTAGGTGTCAACTTGTCAAGTGTCAACAGGATGGAATTGGTAAACAAATACCCGGGATTAACATGTAACTTGAGTAAAAATTAAAAATATTGTAATTACTACGGGTACGCTAATAATTAAAAAAAAGAAAATATAGTATCACAATTACCCACAAGAAATTAATCACTGTGGGACAATATAAATATCATTGTGATGGTAAAAAACAATAGTAAGTGAACTGTAACTTAAGAACAAACATTGTGTTGATTTTAAATTAATTTCACACATATGCATATCAATTGCAAATACTACGAAATATTGTCGAGACTAGAGAGACTTTAATATGTACTATGGGGTGATTATAAATAAAGTAAATGAAAGTAAAACCAAAACAAGATATTGAATACATAGGATTACAACATACTATTACTTCTTGACCAAATTTCGTCGAGTAAGTGGCCTTTTGCTGGCGTCAGGAAGAGCTGCAGGGCTGACTCGAGGCTGCACAGAGCTGGCAGGCTTGTCAACGGACTGTATTGAAGGCGAAGAAGAACTGGGGAACATCTTCAGACATTCATCGAAGTCTTCCTGAGTTGTGACACGCCTGCGTTCGTTATTTGGCAATTTGATATATATGTTACCATTAAGGGTCCAAGTGTTAGTTATGCCAAATCTTTTCCTCGCTTTTGTGAAGAGAGATTGACGAACTTTAGTCAAGAATTCACTCAGCACAACTGGAGAAGACTTCAATTTCTTTTTATTACTCCAAATGAGACTTTTAACTTTTAAGTCATTAAATCGGACAACAATGGGTCGAGGGGCCTTCTCAGACTTACTTCCTATACGATGGCAGTACTGGATTGCACCTGGCTGAATATCAGGGATGCCCATCAACACTTGAATTGTTCCAAGGACAGTTGAAACCAGGTTCTCACCTTCAGCTTCTTGAATACCACCAAACAGCAGAGCATTTCTTCTAGAGGTGTTGTCGATGTCATCAATTTGTGAAGATAAATTAGTGACAAGTGTCCTTAGGAGGTCCAGGATGTTCCACACGGAAGCCTTAAACTCTTTAAACTCACTTGCAAGTTTATCAAGAGTATTCCTATTACCTTCAGTGCTGCTTGTGGATTTCAGTTGTTTTTCGAATTCAGCCATCCTATTGCCAAGCGATTCTGCTATGCTTTTATGAACTTCCAGTATATCTTCAACTCTTGCCATTGTATTTAAGTATAAACAGTGTTTTAATTGTGATGTGACAAAAAAAAAAAAACAAAACCCTTGGGAGAGTTTGTAGAGCCAACAGGTGAGTGCAATTATTATTCAATTAAAGACATAAGAACCACAATAACTTATGTAAAGTAGCCTGTATATGTCACTTATGTAAAATATTACTTTTTAAACTGATAAAATAGATTTTAAACAAAAAAATAAAGAAAAATTTTGGAGAGTGATTTTTTAACAGTGTGCACTTTTTGACACCTACCGCCAAACTTTTTTCACGTCGCCTTTCACCGTATTACTTTGAAACGAATAAATAATTGAGGAGGATCAGAGAATTGAATTAGAAAAGTATTCGTGTAATAAAGAAATCTGTCCATTGATAAAAGTTATGAGGGTTGAGCACAATGAGGAAGTCGGAGGCTATGTTCGTCTATGCGACAAAGACGGCAGGTATTAAACCGGAAAAGGGATCAGTTTTCCCTTTGATATACCTTCAAAATGGCATCTTTATAATGTACAACACTACCTACGAGTAGCTTATTTGACTTCTATCAGCTATTACTTAGATGTTTAAGCTTCTCTTGATGTCAATATTCTTTTAAATATGTGTTTGTATACTTAATATGCTAATTAAAAAATATTGTAATATTTTATTGCTTTCTAATTGTTCTGATGTATATTTTTTACATATTTTTAAATATTTTTATGATTTTTAAAGGATGGAAAAAATACTTAAAGATTACTTACTATTTCATTAAAATAGCATTCTCTCACTTCAAACGATTGTTTCTTTGAAATAATCTTTATGTAGCGGAAATTTGTACAAATCTCACTACAGAGATGCTAATAACTCAATAAGTTGTATCAGCGGGCCCTGGTTAACTCCCTAAGTGTTATACTTTCGTAAATGCGACGACGTAAGCGCTGTAGAATGTTGTGTTAAGATACTTCGTTTACTACTTTATGTCAATTTTCGAGATTTCGTGTTAAGAGGCCGAACGGAATGCCACGAGTAACTAATTAAAAAATTCATATCGCCTAGTGGGAAGCAAACCCAGGGCCTCTGCATACTTGAATACAGTGCTGGTGTGCTGCGATGACCTCACATATAGGTACATGTTTGTGCAAAATACTGTAAAATAATTTTAATTCCACGCGCACAACTTATTGGTGTTTCATTAAATCAGTAATATTATCGTATTGTTTCTTTTAAATTTATTATTAAATCGATCACGTAATAAAATTAATTATTAAGGAAGATGTTTAATACGAGAAGACCCTTCAAAGGGTTATTGAACGATTTACGACTATGTACAAGGCTGCTAAATAAATATGTTTGGAATATAAATATGTGTTAATACTATATTTTATTATATATTAACTTCTTGTTGTTCTCTGTAACATATAGCCAGGCCTATATGTTTACCACTTATCATATCATGTTATTAAAATGTGAAATCCAAAATTATGCCGCCTTAACCTCTTATGTTATTATACAGGAATATCCATCAAACTGAACAAAATCAAATCTTTATATTTTTATTAGGCATAAACTATATTATAGGAGTGTAGTGCCTATAATATGTGTACGTCTACAGAACTAGACAGTAGGGCAAAAAATTTATTGTGTATTAAACTACTATTTTGTGTATTAAACTACTAGTAAGATATATAATCAGATATTTCAGATGTTAAATTTAAATTTCAATTTGTAGCTTTTTTTCTACTTGCTCATGTTACGGTTAAGGCACTCTCTTCTCAACGTTTCTAGCAATGCCGAAAAAGAAAGATAAAAATATGATTGTACTATTCCTACCGAAGTAAGAACGAACTATTCAATTTTTCTTTTAAGCTATATTTCTATTTTTATTTTTTATCGTTACACTAACATAATAACATAATTACTTTTATTTGTTAAATATTTTACTTTAAAATTTACTTCGTTTATGTATAGTATATTTATTTGCCTTTTTATCTATATAAGTGTATTTTAATTTGTATATTAAACTTCTTTTTATTAAAAATTTTATAAAAATTTAGTGGCTATGAGAAAATAATCTGATAATATGTGAAATGTTATACTTATTTTATATAAATTTTACACTTTATAAATTATTAATACATACATCATTATGAAATATCATTTTTTATTTATCTCTTCTTCAACGTAAGACATATCGTTCCCCTATATATTAATTCGGAAACATTGCTTGTTGGCGGAATTGAACGCTGCTCTTTGTCTTGAAACCAGAGCATAATATATGTTTAAAAAAATATATATTTATATATATTGCATATTGAAATATGAAACATCTAATTCCATACTTTCGCCGTGTGTTTCTAGAGGCTAAAAATATTTTTGAACTGTGTATTATTGCACCCTGAGGATAGTAAAATACTTTTTTTAATAAAGTAGTAACGTAGTAACCTGCACCTCTTAGATACCCTCCAAGCTCTTTGACCACTAATCCATACATTGAACGTCTATGGTTTTTGACAGCAAGTCCAAATTGTACTTTGAAATCTATTTTCAAATTTTTATATGTGGTAAACAAATACTTACCACTTTTTGAAATTTATCCACTTCCACTGGTTGACTGGAAGAGATTTCTTTTAGAAATAAGTCCACTATTGTCAATGAAAATTTTCTTTATATATTTCGTTTGTAATTTTGATATACAATATACATAAAAAATCAATAAACTGGATTATATGTTCTACCAGTTGCGACTGTATTGAAAGCTTTTTAAAATGTTAAGTAACGATGCTATATAAGCTTTTTTATCTTACTATTTGTATTTGTAATTATCTTTAGAAATTAAAGGTAATCTTTGGAAAGATAATTTAAACTTGAAATTTAAGTACTACATAGGTACATATTTAAAGTCAAGACTGAAAGGTGATATGAAGACATAGTATAATAAACTAATATCATAATATCTTGATATAAACAAATAGTTAATTGTACATATCTTGGAAGAGAAATAGGCAATTTTTGTTATAAACAAGTTAAAATCACATTCCATATGTTCATAAATAAACCCCAAAAGCTAAATCTATTTATAACCAACAAGAAAATGAAAATTAGCAGTAATAGCTTTTGAAAGAACGTTTAATTTTACATAACTTATTTCGGAGAATTCTGCCACAAGACTTATATATTAAGCTCTCTTGTTTTATGATTTTTTCATTATAGCCGCTTTACGAGTGTGGTTGGGCGGTACTCAACCTTTATATAAAACTAACAGTGCTCTCGCAGTCGAAGATTGCGTGTTTGATACTAATTAAGTATTACAAGTACGACAGACTAGTATGATTTAAAGTATAGTAATGTAGTTAGGGTATACTTCTTTTTGTTTCAAACGATAAGAGCTAAAAGGTCCGTCAGCAACTATATAACAGTATAAAAGAACGTCGAAGTGAGTGTAGAGTAATTCGTTTGTTACGGCATTTTTACAGTAGTATTGTTATATATATATATATATATATATATATATATATATATATATATATATATATATATATATATATATATATATATATATATATATATATATATATATATATATATATATATATATATATATATATATATATATATATATATATATATATATATATATATATATATATATATATATATATATATATATATATATATATATATATATATATATATATATATATATATATATATAAATAAACATATTATACATTGATATGTGCTGATTGAGGCAAAATGGTCCAAGTATTGAGTTCTTAAAGTAATGTAATACGTTTCGTTTGTTATTTGTTTTTTATTCTTTACAATTGCGTGTGGAACCACAATAATTAAAGTTTCATAAACTTGATTATGAAACTTTATATTGCAGATTACATAACTTTCAAAATAATGTTAAAAGACAAGGTTATATTATGAACCTATCACGATCCTGGTATTATTAAAAGTTGTTTTAACCATACAATTCCTTGACAAAAATTAAATAAAATGTATGTTTGAACAAACTTTACGTGTTTATTGATTCTATGGGCACTGAAAGATAAAAGCTCATGCACTGCTTCATTATCGTCTACTCTAGTATATATACCTATATGTATGTTCAAAATACATATACATATTTAATTTAAACCTAATAATAAAATCTGATACCAAAAAAATAACGTCTATATTATTAAACAAATAAAAAATGACATGATGAACGATCCCGCTCAATGCCATAGCATCATAAATCGAAACACTGCCACGTACACTTGTGCACGATTCGAGTGAGATTTACAAATATAGCCCGTTATGTCACCGAGATCTTTTTAAATTAACAACGACTGTAAATCTTTTGCCGCGTTACAGGCGTCACTTGTAAATTGGAAACACCTCGGATAGAAGCTTGTACCATTATTTTTTTTAGCTTCACGCTTTATCCCGCATATCGCAAGGTAGGCACAGGAAACTACAGGGACCATATGAACCTAGTGCTAAGACACTCCGTTGCCGAAGGGCAATATTAAATTATAATATCTTAGTTTCTTCTTTTTGCCTCATTGCTACAATATTTCTTCCAAATTCATTAAAATTAATTTCTTTTATTTGTATTAATAAATGGAATTAATTAGTTACTAGAAGACACATTCTTCATATAAAATACCTTCTATAAATATAGGGTTTGTATTTTAAATTTAAATATATAAAAATGATATTAAATGTACAGAGCTTATAATTGATTAATTTTTAAGTATTAACTACATATTTCATTGTCCCTCAAGATAACTTCCTAGTAATTATATTAGTGAACTATCTACACTAGGAAGTAACAACGTAAATTTAAAAGATAATCTTTACGTAATGATTTATATCATATAAATCGCCTATAAAAATGAAATCAAATGAGATAAATAAAAAATATTCTTCCTTGCAAAGTCGTATTATATTATTTCTTGAATGTCATATTGAAGGAATTTACAAGTAGAATTTAAAAATGTATGCAGACTGAAGGTGAACTACATCGGTAAAGCTTTGTGGTATATTATAAGGTGGCACTTTTTACCACAAAGCGATTATGCCTCATATTTTATCTTAATTTGTTCATTTATTTACTCTTAAAATTGCGTAACAACTTGTCTTGCCGATAGTTGTGAGTTCGACCTCCACTCGTAGGAATGAATTATTTTCGTTAATGCGCTTTGGTATTCAACTTGTAATGTCTCAAATCTAAACGCAAAGTGAAGAGAGAAGTGTCTTGATACAGTGTTCTGGCCCACATTCACATGATAAAAAATTAGACTTAATATTAACAATTTAAAACTAAAATTGTAATTAACTTATATAGAATTTCTATAATAAAGTTAAGTTAAATATGCCATTTACCGAATCGATATTTTATAACTGATATATTTCAAAGTTCACACAAGGCTGATGTTAGGATTTACTATTAATTAAAAAAAGTAATAAAGTGACATATACCTAGATAACACATTATTTTTACTTTTATTACCAAAGTTCGATTAGGCAAAACTTGAAATCGAATTGGAAAACAAATCACCCACCATTCTATTCGTGTATCTGACGCCGTCGCCCCTGGCGTCTTTGTCGAAGACACCAGCTTGTAATTACTTCCACTTATACTTTCCTGTCATCGTCACAATTAGTTCTTGAAGCGCCCTTATATGTCAGCTGTCGTGTGAAACGAAAATAAACTTGAAACAGTAATGTTGTACGTTTACATTTGTGGTTTTAAATTTCATATCCAGTATTTTTTGATTATATGTATTTGCCAAAAACATACTTTGGATTTGAGATATGTTTGGACAGACTGACAACGTTTTTGTGCAAATATACATTTAAACACAATACAAGAATAAATTTCGTCTTGGTTGATATGAATACCTACTTTAATGTAGATATAAACACAAAGTCAATGTAATGTGCCTTTTAGCCGGCCGACACTCGTATGGCACTCAGAATATTTATTGTGCCCCTGTATAAACAAATGCAAGCGAGAATACATTTCATCATTTAGCACATAGTCATCGGCTCAATATGAGAACTGACGCAACGACAAGTAACCAAAAAATAATATTTTCTCGTCTCAGATTTATATGTTACGCTTGTCAGTAAACGAGATTTATACAGCATCTGTCCAATGGTTTTAGACAAAGAATCCCTGTCGAATACCCCGCGAACATGATGTCATGCGTACAGCAGTTATACTCGCCTCCTAATTAATAGACCAACTTTAATGCTCCGCTAAGGTAATATTTTCGGATCGGTTTCAAAGAAAAAATAAGAAATATTCGTGTCAGTCAGCGTAGTTTATGGCCCGTTGTTTATTGTGAACGTTCGAAACCGAAGCGTTATTACTAAGAACGAATTCTTTGTTTTCTTCAGTATATTTAGGTACAAAGAGTAGCCTAAGTTGAAGCGTGTAAACAGTCTTTAATGCCTTTCAACTTGAGTTATTTTAAGAAAAAAAAACCTCTTATTTTTCTCTTTCGATTTAACAAAACCCAAAGAATTCGTTTAAAACTTCAACTTATTTCAAGAGTATTTGTTTTGAAGTATTAAGAACTGCGTAAAATTTAATCTTTAACGTTTTGTTAAGCGATTGAACATTGGAAATAAAATAAATATAAGAATCTAAAGTACTTACTTATGTTTACTTTTGGAATATTGTAAAATAAAAATATAGCAAAACAATAAAGAAACGTCTTTTTTTATTTACAATTATAACATGTGTTCAGTAAGCATTTATTTGGACACATTAAAAAATTTTTAACTTATGAAATTCTTTTAGAAAACAAACAAAATTATATAGCAAGATTTGATGTCATAATGTTAAAAACGTGTGGAGAGCTGTAGTTTATTTTCACATTTTTTTGCTCAGAACGGGTTTCCGGAAAAAGGATATTGTGAAGATACTCTGTTCTCTGCTTTTCTCTTTTTATAATAATACGTGTCGGGCAAAATAAGCGCACATTCTATTTTTACTAGAAAGAAAGATAAAAATAATTCCTTCTTCCGGAATGGGAATATCTCAAATGGAACCCTTTATGGGTTGTTGTTTATGAGTTGTATATTAATTATTAAAGTTGTTTATAACATATATTGTTCTTTTATTATAATACAAAAAAAATATCACTACTATTTTAATAGTTAATTTTCTTAATAACGTAATAAAAATATATTTATTTATTCTAAAAATAATGATATCTATAATAATGTCTTATAAATATTACCTTTTATCAGTCTTCTGGACTATGACAACCGCGATTCAACACACAATTACTCAAAATTATATCTCGCTCTCTCTACCTGCAAAGTTACGTGTAAAAGCTTAAATTGTAAATTGCTAGTGTTATTTCAATTTAAATAAGAAAGTTAAAGCACTCGTCTATCACTAGGTTCTTTGTCCAGTGACACAATATTGTTACTTTCTTCTAACTTATTGCATATTATATGTTAGTAAGGTGATTATAAATGCATATAACATAAGCCAGTTATATAGCGACAATGGAACCTTAATCAACTTTATCTTTAATCTGTAAGCTGAGATGTTGGAAAATCTATCATATACTGTTACATACATATCAAGATTGTCAACCGACGAAATCGTGCCTTGAGTATTAAAAGTTATTATAATATGTATTATATTATAGAAGATTTAATTTCATATTTGAAATACGAAATGTCAGATTTTATCTTAATAAAATATCTATTGTACACTAATAAACAAGAGAATAAAACATTAGAATGATGTTCAAAGCTCAGAATCATTTTTAGCTTCACGCTTTATCCCGCACATGACAGGGTAGGCAGAGAGAACTGCAGAAACCATAGGAACGTAGTGTTAAGACATTACTCCGTTGCTTGTCCCTGCTTTCTCCGTCCCCGCTTTCCGCCTTTTTCGAGGCATTGTGTGTTGAGTGGCGGAACTCAACGCCACGCTTTGCCTAGTTGCCAGAGCGAAGAAAATGTAGTATTTAATTAATAAAACTAATTGTGAAAAAATGCCCATAGGCACCAAATGCAAAAATAGCAGGTTTTAATTACTATTCATTCGTTATTTGTTAAAATTAAAGTTTTTGGTTAGCATTTTTTATTTTAGAATCATTTACAATGCTTTCTACTTTTATTTTATGTTTGTAGGTAAACCGTAATTATTTTTAAATAATTTATGGCGATCTCTTAAAAAAGAGGCAGCTTTAATAAGACTGGACTGACAAGATCTGGAGGCTGTGTTATGAGGTCGTAACCAGAGAGAAACCGTAACCAGGAGGCTGTGTTATGAGGTCGTAACCAGAGAGAAACCTTTTGTAAACTATGACCCTAGTGAGGGATAACAGTATTTTACTTAAATATTATTTATCAAATTAATTTTTGTTCAAGATCGTCAAATAGTAAGTTATTATCTATAAAAGCAAAATACTATTAAGGAAGTCGTATAATTTTAAAAAGTAATAAATTTTAACATAACTATAAATTGCGGCGCCCTTTCAATTTATGATTTTAATTTATATCAGCTACTCGATAAATAGAAAAACATTAGCATATATACAATTAAGGTTTCGCTTAAAGCAGCTGTTTTAATATAAATGTGAAGCTATTTATTATATTTATATTATATACATAAATATTACGTCAAATTTTTTTAAAACTAAATTGATTTTATAATTAAAATTTTAAAATATACTATATACATTTTTACCAATTTTTACCAATCATGTAGAAGCTTTTAAATTTTATTCTAGAACTGTAGATAATAATTTTAGTCAGAGCAAAGAATAAGACGAAGCACTTAGGGAAAGCTTAATTTCATTTAAAATAAATCTAAGACGACTGTGAGTTGAACTTTGCGTTTTAGTATCTTCATATCTATTTGAAAATTGGTATGTAAATAGAATAATATGGCTGACGACTCGGACTGGGTTTCGCCAGGACACTTGACATGTTCGCAACGAGTTCTTTTTAGTTTTCTAACAAGTTTCTCGCAGTCTCGAGCGTTTGTCGTTTCAAGTGGGTGAAATCTTCAGTTACTTACGAAGTTTTAGTTGTATGTTAGCGACATGTGCGGTCGAAATAGTTGACAGTTTCAGACATTACGGTCGTTATATTGGACAGTTTGTGGACGGAGTTTTATCAATAAACGGAAAAGATTCTTCTTTGCTCTGCAGTCTCGTTTGTTAGATAGGTCGATGTAGATTACTGATGATTTACTCAATGATATATATGAGATGAGAAATGTAGAATATGTTTATGACTTGTTTGTATCTTGCACTCTACCGTCGTGACACAGAGGCGCAGCAGGATTGGATTGTGGATTTAATCCCTCTGGGAGATGCCGGAATCAAAAAATCCATGATGGTTTTATTTTCTATTTTATTTGCTCTGGCATCTGGGCAAGCGCGGCGTTGAGTTCCACCACTCAACACGCAACACTTCAAAAAAGGCAAAAATCAGGGACTATGTATATAAACCAATATAAATTTAAAATATATAAAAGATAAAAACCTGAACCTTTCTTAAATATTACATCACAAGTACATGTTGAAATAATTTTTAAAAAATATTTGTGTGTACATAAATAAATATTGTTGCTTCCAACTTTCACAAAGTGATGAGATCACAGTCAGCATTTGCATAACAACAATCTTTGTGAAACTCAGGTAGGATATTAAACAACCAACTGAATTTTCAAAATCTAAAATCCAAATACGAAGAAAACCCGTTAACGAAATTGCTGCTATTCAATCAGATCTGCAAGATGGCAAAGACGAATGAAATTATGCTGGATCTATTTTCTGATTCACTCGATATTTTTTTGTTTTTATGGAAGAGGGATTAAGGCACTATGAAAAATGCTGTTATGAAAAATGTACAATACTCGTATTATTTATTTTATGCAATTTCGAATAATTTTGGTAGTGGTAGTAGTAAAATATTTAAGCAAAGTGCCCCTAGATGGAGCTGACGCTAATCCTATATCACATAATTGTGACAGTTAACAAATGATTCGCTTTAGACGGATCGTCTACACATGAAAATATAGAGGTATCCATTTTGCTCTAGGTCACTAATAGAGGGCGATGGTATATGGTGAATTTTAGTAGAGTAAACTTTTCTATATTATTTACTTTTTAGTAAATAATGAATGTTTAGTGAGGCAGTCGTTGTCCAGCGGCTGTGATACCAAAAAAGATGTGAATCTTAAAAAACGAAGTATTAACACTAGATTCGTACTGTGTACTACCCTGAAAATGCGGAATATAGCGTGAAAATAAAAATTTCGTAAAAATAAAAATAAATTGAAAAGCTTTATGAGCTTTTCAGAGACAAACATATAGATAAATCACAACAGTACGTTGTAATTGCTAGTTTGACCCGCTAACTTACTTAGCGGGGGTAAGGGTGAATGACGCACTTAGCGCCTTTGAGATGATATCATTCTCCCGCCGCATAGCTTCTTTGCTCCGTAAATCGTATAGGTATCTACGTTAAATTTCAAAAAGTTTCAAAAATTTCCTGAGCAATACATTTGTCTGAGTAATGAAAAAAAGTAATGTTTAAGTGGTTAAATAAATACTAACTGTCATTTTATAAAAATTAAAGGTGAGTGGGTAGAACCGAGAAATTCCTTACAGTAGAATTACACACCTACATATTTATTTGATATAAATGTAACACTGATTATGAATATTTAATGACAATATAGTTAAATCTCTGAGGATATTGTCATTTCATTATCCAGCCTGGTTATCTATTTATATTTAGTGAAAATATAAGAAAATATTATATATTTAATAAATACTCTGTAATAAATACTACATAGTATTTGTTATTGCTTTTAAGACACTATCATATAATGGCTTTGGGCGTTAGTATATCGCTAGGAGTAATGTCAGACCAAAAGCGCGTTAAAGCTGCAGCTTTGTTATTTTGTAAAAGCTTAAGTTTACTTACGCATTAACTGTGAGTACAGAAAAGAAATATAAGCGACAACTTATTTATTTATTTTATTTCATTATTTACATCAATTGAATGTACTCGTGTGCGATGTTTTAAATTTTTTATTGATGTCCGATGTTATCACACTCTATGTAAATTGCGATAAAAATTGCAATATAAAATGTCGCCTAGTAAAATATTATTTTAGTTATTCTGAACCTTAGTGAAAACATGATGTACTAAATATAAGCGTTTGGAGACAACATCGTATATGATCCCTATCTAGGCTTTAACTGCAATTAAATTATTGTTATGATTGTAAACTGTTACGACCTGTGATTAAAACTAACCACGAATCAGTTGTAACGCAAGTAATATTTAGAACAATAGCATTACGTAGCTTTATAGCTAATATCTGCTATGATGAAACGTTAAGGCGGCATTAGAATAACCCTTACTTCTGCTCGTAATTCTAATAGCACCTAAGATTTTAATAGCAAAAGGCGTATATTTGAATGCTGGAATAAACACACCCCTTCCAAATGGCCAATTCTGTTATGGATCGGGCTATGAAGGTATAAAATGTGTATTTTTCAAATGGATTTTTGAGTGCTTCCAGCTTTGATAGCCGAAATCTAAGTGTTCGAATTTACCGACGCGTCAAACGTAGGGCGGGCTTACTTTCTTTTTACTTTTATTACTTTTAGAGGCTGTCACAGTAAAACTGTATATATGTGTTGAATATCTTTCTATAGATGTATTTTATTGTTATATAATCGCCTTGTGATTTTATGATAGCAATTATGTGCTTACACAACTCGCATTGCATGATTATTATTGCATTATTTTTTAAATTATTATTATAAGATGATCGTCGTTCTGCAGAGACAGTTCTGCAGAGACGTCTGCCTGGTGAAACACAATGGTGTGTATCACTAAGAGAGAATGAAATAACACGATCTTCTTTCGGTGATGGCCCGTGATGTTAAACCTCTTAACAACAATCCTCTAAACAAAAATATCGCGAATGTTGGAGAATAAAGAACAGAGTGTCCTAACACTAGATTGAGTCAGTTGAGCCAGCCAGCCCTGTGCTAATGGTACCTGCCTATCTGCTTTATGTGTATTTATTGTCTTAAAAATAATATATATATATATGTATATATATATATATATATATATATATATATATATATATATATATATATATATATATATATATATATATATATATATATATATATATATATATATATATATATATATATATATATATATATATATATATATATATATATATATATATATATATATATATATATATATATATATATATATATATATATATATATATATATATATATATATATATATATATATATATATATATATATATATATATATATATATATATATATATATATATATATATATATATATATATATATTTAAATCAGTAAATACGTGTGAGTTATATTCCTAAACTTTTCAAAATCGTTATTTTCCCACATAGAACTATAAACTTCAAAGCTTCCATACATTGTATCTGTCTGCCAAATCACTCTTCGGAATGGTCTTATTAATTCCCCTTTATGTCGCTGCACACATGCTCGTATAAGCGATTTACGTTGAGTTTACAGCGGCAGGTTTCTTTATGCTACTATAAAGTAGTACCGAAAGTACCCAAACGTAATATTGCTTTAATTGTCGACTACGCACCTGATATCTCAAGTAATTAGATGAATATATATAATAGAAAGACGTGTTGCGAAAAATTACATAATATTTATATACACACGTGTTATTTATTTGTTTATGTACTTAATTAATATTATTAAAAAGATTTAAAAAAAAAGCTATTTAAAGTTTATGTTAGTATATTAAAAATATGTAAATATAAGTAAAATGATTGAAATTATAGACATATGGCAGGATAGACATAGGGCACCGTAGAAACCTCCGTTCCGTCTTTCACTGACTGGCGTTTTTACAGAAACCGCCGTGTTTACATGCAAATTCTATGCCTCTGCGACGGTCCTCTATCATAATTTAATAGAATATTTATTGTTTGTTAATAATATACTCAACGTTGAGTTCCACTTCCACTCCACTTCCAACAGCCAGAAAGAGGTGGAACATTCACGTTACGTTGCCTTTTCATGAAAATGAGAAATGACAATTTTATTCTCTTACTTAACTTATTTAAAGTGTCTCGTACTTGTGGGTCTCATCATTGTGCGTGCAAAAGCAATATATATTATTTATCATTTATAGAACAAGGAAATCTTTTTTAATTTTTTTTATTTAGCTTTAGATTTATCATGAAATGAACTAAAAACAAGTACTAGTAACTAAACTTGTAATTAATATTTTTTTGAAGTATAATATCAATCATTATTTTATGTTAATATTTTTTTTATTATATTCTTTACAAAATAAATGTTTAATACCTACAAAAGTGCTTCGATTTTTCATAGAAGAAAATTTCCAAATAATATCCTTATAAATAACTTCGAGCGTTGAGCAAAGCGTCGCCAACAGCCATCAAACTTCAATAACCTACGAGATGCGCCTTTTGATGTTCCAAACTCGTATGATATTAAATAAACTCTATTATATAGCTTTCTTTATTTTTATTTTCCAATCCCTAAGTACGTATTGACTGATCTCGATAAGGCCGAATGCTTTTTAAATTAAGTCGCCATTTCATTAAGGGAAAGTTTGTTTACGTTTAAGCCCTTATCTCCTGAATGGTTTAAAGGGAAATAACCTAATCACTTTTTCCTTGCGTTATGTCACAGTAATCTTTGACGTTACTTTATGTAATTTTGTTTATATTTTGTTATGTTAATTTAAAAGGAATAAAATGACACCTACATCAAGAATTTTTTTTTATATTAGTATTTACTAAAAAAATAAAATAAAGAAACCTTTAGATCAGGTTTTAATTAGTGTTCTAATGATCTGAAATCTCTTTGATGATATGATGACCCTGACAAGAATATTGCGTGTATTTAAGCAAATTAACTGCTGCTGAAATAAAAAAATAAAAAATAAATAATGTTTTAGAATAGTTTATCAAATGTTTTTTTTTTAATTTGTGATACTTACGATAGATTGATAAATGAAAATGGTAAATTAATGGATGCATACATGTTGCATGCATGTTGCATAAAAACATGCAACTTTTTTTTCTGAACTTGTTTCTTCAGGGTTTTCCTTCAATCTTATATTCTTTTAGTATATAATATACCAAGCGCAGTTTTGCAGACAACTACTACCTACTTGTAAAAAGTTTATCGAAATTTATTTAGCCCTTTTCATTTAAGTGAATAGGATATCAACAGGTTGATTTAAAAAAACTTGGCAGTATTGTGATATTGTAGTTATTTAATTACAAAATATTCCTTTTCATTTATATAATTCTTATCTCAAATTCCTTTTGATTTCAATTTGTTGAGAAAAATCCAATAAATGATGTTAAGTAATAAATTGATGTGAATGGTGAAGTTTAGTTAATTTGGTTTTCTATATTAGTCTGCGGACGCAGAAACCGATCATTACCGGTCCATTTGCGAGGGCGACAGGAGTTGGTTAAACATTGACATTAAATAATGACTTCTATTTCCCTCAATCAGAATAAAATGCTATTTGAAGTGATTGCAAACTTTAATTTTAGTAAAAAATAGTGAAATTTTATATAAAGCCATTTTAAATTGAAGAACATCTTTTGTACTACAAGGATCACGTTAAGCATCGTGACCAAGTTAACGTATTTTTTAAATATGTATATATTTTTTTAAGCTGTACGCTTTATCCTGTACATGGCAGGGTAGGCAGAGGAAACTGCAGGAACCTAGTGTTAAGACACTCCGTTGCGTAGTCCCTACATTCTGCTTTTTTTTCAACGTCACGCTTTGCCTAGTTTTCAGAATAAAGACAATGGAAAAAAAAATTAAATTGTTGAACTTTATTCTTTACTTGTACACGGACAGACAGGTTTGACTGATGGATAGCCTGACAGATGTTTTTATGAAATCTGACAAGGATTTAAAATGTATAGCATAGTGTTACCATATTAAATCATTTATGGTAAAATATAATGCAAAATAGATAACATATTACTATTTTAAACTTAAAAGAAATAATTACATATTTAAGAAAAAGTAATGACTGATAAAATATTATATTCAAGTATAGCAAATAATATTATTGTTTAATCATGGGGATTTATCATGACATACGTCTTATCAATTATTTTAATGAGTGAATCTAAAATTATAATCGTATTAGCCATTCAAACATACACATTGTACATAATAGAATATACCTAAGCTCATTAATGATGTACAATAATTATACATACATACATGTGTGTTGATATTGCGCCGAACTTCTAATTCGCTGTCTCTAACAATCGAGAACCAAAACAAGTTGATTGAGAAAATTATCCGAAATGGGGGTCATTTATAAATGAATCGTAACGACAAACAAGTGCGTGTCTAAGGTTGTCGATTTGTTAAAAAAACTTAGCTTAAACTTAGCAAAGGAAGAATCTTTACTAAAACAAGTTCAGGAGTAAGCAAGGCGGAGAGCGGGCACGGAGAAAGCAGGAACTAAGCAACGGAGTGTCTAAACACTATGTTCCCACGCTTCCTGCAGTTCCCTCTGACTACCCTGATATGTGCGGGATAAAACGTGAAGTTAAAATAAATTGTTCAGTTGTTCACGATGTGATAGTTGTAGTTCACTTTGGTAAATTTAAATAATCAATAATTGTTACATTTTAGACATTTCGTATATATTAAAATTTTTCCTATTATTCTATCAATATGCACACATGCTATGCTAATAGTATCACAAAGTTGTCGTCATATCAACATAATTGTTAATACGTATTACTTAAATATATTAGCATATGAAGGAATAAAAACTGGGAATTCTTTATCGGTTGATAACCCTAACTAAATTCGCTTGGCTTTTACCAGTGATATATCACACTGTTCGATCTGCGACGACGCTCGTTTGTATCAATATAGGAGCTCTTTGAAAAAACCTTTTAGCAAATGTATTGTATAGTCCTCATTAATTTAGCATTCATTAGTTTTGAGTTTCCAATTATAATAGTAATAGGACTACCTAACTTTCTTCGTTGGCTGCTGGATATGGTTGTCCTGGTTGGTTGTGTATAGTGAAAATATATTTTATTGAACAAATATAAATAAATAAAACATAAGCAGTAAAAAATACATAATAAAAATATATACATATATTAGTTTAGGTATTTGCGAACCAAATGCAGGATAGAGGGCCTTAACTGTATGAGCTATATTCCCTACTTAGTAAAGTTTAAAAATATTATATAAATATTATGTTATATACTATTATTATATTATATATACTAAGTTTGTACTTGGCGAGTTCGAAGTACTTGTTTTCTTTAGAATAATTGTAGAAATTACATGTTTTAAGCTGATGTGGATGATGAAATACGAAAGTTCATTAATTTAATCTTTTACGGGAGTTTCTAAGTGAATTATTTTTTAAATTATGTCGATATTTAATCATCATACACTTAATCATGGTGGCACAAGCATTTTCCGCTACCTAGAAGTACTGTAGGAATACGACAGTTGTCTAGCTGCTCTGTCTATTTCCCTATATTTAAAACAAGACTTTTAAAAACGCTTTTAAAATAGAATCTTAGAATACGTAATAACGATTTTATAAAAGATAAAACGCTATGCAAATTAAATACCAGCTCCAGTCTATTTCAAACGAATTATTGTCAACAACTAATAATTGTAAAATACAATGAAAGAAAGCTTCCGCAAGTCTTGCGCCGATTCTTCTTCGGAACCGGTGGTTACATTTTTGACGTTCTTAAATTGAAACTTGTTTCCTTATTTTGAATAAAATAATTTGATTTTGTTGTACTATTTGATTTTAAATATATATTTATATTAGTATATATTTGTTTGTGCTCTCATTTTTAAATTATTGTTGTTGTTTGTAGTTCTGGGAACTTCCTTTCGAAGGGATGTTACGATATCATACCTTGATCCTTACTTAAAAATCACCAAAAGACATATTTATATCGTTTTGTGATTTTTAAGTGCTTGTAGAGCTCCGATGGTCTCTTTTGACCTAAAATCATTTGTTTATTATGCTATTATCCGAAGAACTTGCAACTCTAGTATAATGTTTTTATAATGTTAGCGATTTTGTTATACTTAGTTGTAGAAGAGCTTTGTGCACCACTTAAACGCCCCAATAATATTTTCCAGATATAAGTTTCCTCTCTCACTTCTTTCTTAAATTCTCCTGTTTAACGTCAGTATTGCGTAGGAAGATTCGTTCAACCTCGACAATGTCTGCATCGAATAAAAGCGGAAATAGAGCGTTGTCGTAAAGTTTATTTCCAGGCCAAGTTTACCTGCAAAGATTTAAACAAAAGCAAAAAGATAATACAGTGCCCAAGATACAAAGTCCGTTCAGTTTTCTGTCTGACTTCCAAGTTAAGTTGAAAAGTTTCAAGAGTTCAAATTTTTCGCAACTCAACGTTACCGGGTGTACTACCAAAGCTGTAAAATAGAAATAATATTTCAGTGAGTTTGAACTTACAACTACCGCGTTTCTAGTCAGATGGTGACCCACTTTCTCACGACCACCTTATAATTTATAATTACAATAATTGTATATTTTAGTTATAAGTTAAGAAAAATTAAGTATATGCACATAATTTTAAGCAACTTTTTAGAATTTAATCTATAAATGTTATAATCATTATATAAATAATAAGTGTTATAATCTATAAATAAAGCAAGGAAAAGTACAAATTATATATATTTTTAGCCATTTTTTCTAATAAAGTTTTTTTAAATTAAAGTAATAGCTACGTTGGAAACCAAGTCATAAGCCATAATGCTATGAATATAGCATTGACTTAACAATATCGATTAATCTTTCTTATTGCGTTAGAACAGGCTTGAACTATTTTTGCCAAAACCTAAAACAAACATATTAAGTAAATATTGATTTTAAGCATACATATAAAAATACATATATTACCATCATAAATCAAAAGCGCACGCCGGTGTAAAGCGTTGGCCACCGATCATAAATAATGTTTAGGAGCCATCGATAACATCTTGACACCTCGTAGGACGATAATCTTCAAGTCTCTGCGATATTTCAATATTATCCTGACATTCGTAACTTTTACTATAAGTGTGAGTCAAGTGTTAATATTTTTATATCATTAAAAACTCTATATTGAAAATGTTGTGTAATAAATATTTTTGCTATATTTTATATTTACTAAATTGAACCGTTTTTTGAGTTATTGTTAATTAACTAAGAGATAATACAACTCAAATTAGTTGTAACTTTGTTCGGTAAAAGATAAAAACCTAGTTATTGGGAACTCTAGTAATTATGAATAGTGATACAAAATAATTAATATAAATTTAATAATGTACGTATTAAATAAAATATTAGAGTAAATAATGTGACATATATTTGTTAATTGACAAAACAATTATAATTAAAATGGGGTATTCCCATATGTCGATTGCTATAACAGGATACAGGATGATAAAAATCATATATAAAAATAAAATTGTACAGTTTAGTAACAAATTGGTAAGTAGGTAGTAAGCTTTTTCTTTTTTAAATTAAAGATTTTACATATTTTAAATGAAGCATGATTTTCGATATTATGTTGATTTACAAGTAAATATAGCATATAGTATTATAGTTTTATATTATATAGTACTACAATATAAACTTAATAGGAATTTAAGCATTTTATTAAATTTTACATAATATTTTGAAATTAATTTGTATAAAATATGTGTAACGTCTTATATTTATTGGATACATTACCCTACCATATATATGATTACATAGTAATATAGTATACTACAGTTTACTTGCAACATATGCATGTACAGGTATATATGCTATGCTACAGCTGCTATTTATCAGTGCTATTTTCTTTCATAACGAGACTATAATCAAATGACGACAGGAATTGGGGAGCCGAACACAATTAGCAGACGAGACATGAAAGTTAATGAGGTTAATCCTTAAGCGAATTCCGAAGGAAATTGCGTCCCACTTTCAAACGAATTGCATGATTAGCCATTGGGTCGATTAGCGAACTGAGCTTTACGATATCGTAAACGTGACCGTTTTGATAACGTATACGTTTACGGAAACGTTGTAAATAATAATCTGAGGTATAGTTTTCCTATGTTATTATTTATTGATATTTTCTTTTTGTAAATCGTCTTGAGGTTGAGGACCGTTGAGGCGGAGAAGCAAATCACCTGCGTGAAACTCGACGGTTTGTGAATTCGACTCCTACTCAGGTAGAACGAATTATTTTCACATCTAGATCAAGATTCTAGATTCTTGTTACCGATAAGCTAACCTTTTATAAAAATATATAAAATATACCAGACATACTTCCCAGGTGTATGTTTTATTATATGAAATTAACGTAGTTCATAATAATTTTTTACGATTGATTAGATAAATAATTTTCTTATAAATACCATTTTCTTATAAATATAATTGTTCTCTTGGAAACTTTTAAATTTAGATTTAAAGACATAATAGCGTACACTGTCCCACAGTAAACAACAAAACTATAGAGAGTGTAATTGTATTTGAATTATTCTTGATAATCCACCATTTTGTCAAGAATCTGCGGGGTTAGAAGGCGGAGAGAAAGTAATATTAACACACTCCTTCCTTTACTTGTCAGTTGATTCGAGACCAAGGGCTGCGCGCTCTGGAACCTAGGCAAAGCGCGATGTTGAGTTCCGCCACTCAACACGCAATGCTTCGAAAAGGCGGAAAGCAGGGACGAAGAAAACAGAGACTAAGCAAAAGAGTATCTTAACACTAGTTTCCCATGGTTCGTGCAGTTCCCTCTGCCCACTCTACCATGTACAGGATAAAGCGTGAAAGCATAAAAAAGTAGTCATTTATTTATGTTACGTTCAAGTAATTAATTATTTGCTAAACGAGTGTAGAGTCCAACGCCAGCCGGTAAGGAAAATGTTGGTCGTAATTGTGATAGATCAGAAACTGGTAAGTCCGTTGATGACGTCGATTGTGCAAAGTAAGATCAGCAAAACAAAATTTTCTATCCTCAGTGTGAATTAACACATTAAAAATCTTTTATTTTAATATAAAATTGTTCTTTGTAATGGTCTTTGGGTAGCGGAAATTTGTAAAAATCTCTCTACAGAGATGCTAACAACGACGAACTTGCACAGTTCGCAAGTGGGCGCGCGTTCGAATCTTGCTGCGTTCAAATTTTTATATTTTTTCTTTAAGTATTTTTTCTATCCTCAGTTTGGATTAACACTTTAAAAATCACAAAATATAATCTATATCTTTTTGTACTTGATTTAACTTAAAAGACACAGTAAAGTTAACAGAGAAGTACTGGCTAGAAGGCGAGTAGTGGGTTAAGCAGACTTCTCAATAATCCAGTTCGATCCGATATCTCAAAAAAATATATTAATTTAATACAAGCTTTGTTTGTTAAATAATATTTGTTCTTTATTAAAATTCGTACATATTTTGAAATTTATAACAAAGAAAATTGAAATTTAAAACAAACTTCCTTTAACAATCAATTTCTAAAATTATTAGAGATAAAAAAACATATTGATGACAAAAAATGTTACAACTTTGGATAACATTTCTTTAAGATCAGCTCAGTATGAACAGAGTTAGCAGCACTGTAAAAAGATCTTGAATATTTTATTATTTTTCTGATTTTGATTTGATTGCTTTTTGGGATATTCTAAGACTATTTAATTGTTATTGTTAAATTTAGTCGTCGCTAATGTGATTTTTTATTTCTTGACACATTAAAAACTAATAAGATTGTTTGTCTTGACAAGTCGACCAAAGTCATATTCGGCAAATGTCTAATAAATAAAAATATTTTGTATGAACTTAATCTTATGGTACCTGTCTGTCTGTGAGTTTAAGGTCATTTTAAAATATTATATTTTATTTTATTATATCAAAAGAGTTAACCTTAATCATATTTTTTAATAAGACAAGGATGGCAATATATAGGTTTTTATCCAGTTGCAAGTATACCTACATATGTGAAGACGAATACAATTTCAAATTTAAAACTTACCAAAGCAAAATAAAATTTATTACTATGTATACTTATTATTATTTATATTGCTGTTACAGTAATAAGAAAGATATGGAGGTAAGTTTAAGCCAATCTAATTGCAAAATAAAAACATCCCACAAACAAAAAATATAGTTTTAATAAATTTCAATATTTGTTATCCTAATTTAAAATAAAAAAAATCATACACATCATTAAAAAAAATCTTTGTTATATTATAAAATATTGTTTATATTCCAACTGTACCCTAGTCGTTATGTTTTTAACATATAAATAAATTGGTATTGACCTTTAATACCCAGTATAGCAAAGCAGGCGAGCAAGATATCTCGTCTCGAAGTCATTTAAAAATTATCTTTAGTATCATGTGTTAGCGTTACTGTGATATCAATATAGTGCAATAAACATTTAAAATGGAGCTTATATATTTAATAGTAGGCTTTTTAGCGGTATTTATCAACATCAGTCAGACACAAAATCAGAAAAGTAAGCCTTTTTTGTATATATATATTTTTAAATACGTCACATCCGGATATAATGTATTTGCGTTGTATTATAATTACTGTCAATCAATAAATTGAAAGGTTAAAGTTTGAATGTAATTTATAAGATAAAATTATACACGTATTTTACGTTAAAAATAATCATTACAATTAATGGTTATTACAATATTATTGAATTAAAGTACACAATAATATCTATGAAAAGTATTATTAGATTATCCTAGTTTATAAGACGATATATTACCAGTATGCTGTATGTACATACATTCTTAGTGCAAAGCGTACTTTTTGTTACTCAGCAAGTTTATAAAAAACCCGTCGAACGGCTACACAATAGTAAATATTGATGTTGTTTAAATGTTTCGTTTGTATAGCTATTTTATACACAAAAGTCTTAGCATGAATGTAACAAACAGGTTTTGGGCTTGATGATTTTCCTTATTTAAGTCAAGATATGTAAGGTAAGGCGTTTTAATATCATAGAATCGTTCAACCGTTTAGAATTTAATTATATGAATTAAATAAATGATAATTGTTACTTAGGAAAATGTTTTTTAAAGTATTATACAGAAAATTGTCTAAAGTGTAAACAGTTAAGCTTTAAGCGTCTCTACGTCAGCCAGTGCAATTTGAAAAAGGTGAACATTTCAACTATTAATTTAATTTTTTATTTTATACTCAAATTACAAAATCATACGTAACGATTAATATATGATCAACTTCATATATGAAAAACGTCATAATTTAAAAATAGATTACATAGTAGAAAAACACATTAATTTGTCATTAGTGACTTTAACAAATAACACGCAACACTACCTATTTTTGTCTCTCTGTAAATCATAACTTGTATCTATATATATATATATATAGATACATATATATATATGTATATATATATATATATATATATATATATATATATATATATATATATATATATATATATATATATATATATATATATATATATATATGTATACATACTTTTTATTATATATGTATATACATATATCTTTGTCGTACTTAACTCATTGTACTTGACTAAAAAGAAATTTAAAAATTATTATCCATAATTTAAATAACACAAAAGTGACCTAGTCAGTGTAAGAGGATTTTTCAATGTTTTTTTTGGTTTTCAAAACCCATTATTTTAAGTCAAAGATTTTAAAGATACATAAAGTTTCCTTTATTTATATAACACTTGCGATAGTGAGTGACACATTGACATTCAAAACTAAAAATACTGAGTATAAAAAACTCAAAAATAGCACTTTTTGGGGGAATTTAAGAGTGCCAAGAAAAGATTTTTCACTAAGCTAACACGGACAAAGTTGCATGTCAGCTTGCATCAGGAGCCTAAAGAAGTGTTAAAATAAAATATAATTCTTTTAA
This sequence comes from Dione vanillae, assembly GCA_037178615.1. Lineage (NCBI taxonomy): Eukaryota > Metazoa > Arthropoda > Insecta > Lepidoptera > Nymphalidae > Dione > Dione vanillae. Next base: position 3,125,764 of record JAZFAU010000034.1, on the reverse strand, counting down.
ATGTAAATAAATGTTTAAAAACTTTAATTATTATGTTATTAGGTCCAAATTGTATAACTCCGCTCGGTCAAAACAGTGTGTGCACTAGTATATACGATTGCGCATCATTGCTCGCGGCGTTTAACCAAAGACCACTCTCCAATGAAGCGATCACCTTCTTTAGGCAATCTCAATGTGGTTTCGAAGGATATGTGCCAAGAGTATGTTGTGGACCTATGCCTCAACAATATCTAAAGCCATCAACAGTAAGTATTGATGTAATTTCCTTAAATTTATTATTAAAAATTGTGAAGTAAGTTTTTCATTTCGAAGATTTTCCGTATATTTATTATTTAAACTTATTGAGTTCCGCCATTCAACACGCAATGCCTCGGTAAAGGCGGAAAGCAGGCGTGGAGAAAGCAGGGTCTAAGCAACAGAGTGTCTTACAATAGGTTCCTATAGTTCCTGCAGTTCCTTCTGCCAACCCTGTCATGTGCGGGATAAAGCGTGAAGACATAAAATGCCAAAATATTTCTTTTCTATATATGGTACAAAAATTACCATTTTAAACAAAAATTAAATTAATAAGTACAAGTTATGCCTTGATTAAATTCGTTAAATTAAACATTATCGTTATTTCAGTCTCAAGCCACGGCACGCCCAATTCGGCCCTCAGGACAAGCAGATGCGTGGTCAGAAGAGGATTCCTATCCTGAATCTCGTGACAAATGTGGCATAGACACTAACGGCGATAGGGTATATGGAGGACAATTTACAGATCTAGATGAATTTCCATGGATGGCATTGTTAGGTTACTTACCACGTAAGTGCAAAAATAATATTCAATAATATTGACAAAGCTATATGTCTTTAATATAAAATATTTGTACAGTTAACTTAAAATTTTATATAAGATTTAGTTAGAGAAGTCGATAAGTCTGATTTTATATTCTCCTTAATTTTATCAATAAATAATCAAAAATATTTACTTCACGTCTTCGTTAATTTTGCCACGGCTTATACATGAAAAATAATTAAATATTTTTTAATAACTTATATTTTACCTATATATAGATTATCTATCAATCTGTCATTTTTTCCTTGTCCTCTTTAAATATTATAGAATTGTCTTGTTTAGACATGTTAGGCACATATAATTAACTTATGTTATATCTATATAAATAATATATTCATATATTTTATTTACAGGCAATAGTGACACTCTTACATATCAATGCGGCGGAGTACTCCTCAACCACCGCTACGTCCTGACCGCTGCCCACTGTGTTATAGGAGAAATTGAAAAAGTTGTTGGAACACTGTAAGTTGTAATTAATTTAATATACTATTAAATATATGTTATAACTCATAAATATATTCATACATTACTTGAGTAATTTTTTTGAAGTTTTTTAATTTGTTGAATTGGAAGTCTTAGGGCCAATTTCACCGGTTACGGATATAGATACAGATAGATATCTGGTAGTTAATGCTGTTTACCAGATAAAGGCAGATAGCTAAAACAGGTTTTCATCTGCTAGATAAATCAATCTTAGACCTGTGAAACTAAAAACTGGTGTTTATCTCCCAGACGAGGGACATACTATCTTTCTGGGCTTTATCAGCAAGTGGTGAAACCTGCCCTAAAGCATATAAATTTGTCTCACAGGGCTACTGTACGACTTGGTGAATATAATATCCAAACGGATGTAGATTGTCTCGGTGGTGAGTGCGCAGATCCGGTACAAGAGATATCCGTACAGGGATCCTATCCCAATCCTGGGTTTTCTGACAGGAATAAAAATAGAAAGGATGATATTGCTCTGGTTCGACTATCGAAAAGAGCGAAATATTCGTGTAAGTATTGTATACTGCTTACTGTATAATGTGTGTAAAATGCGATAAAATTTTTTTGATAAAAAAATATAGTTCAAAAATGAGACAAAATGGAAAAAAGCGTTTAGTTAGCAAAAATTACGTAAATTTAATATATAACGAAATAACCTATATTTATGAAGCAAAGAAGGAATAGGTCACTTAAGTAGTTTCAAAAGAAAACTTTTTTATAATTTAACTAATTTTATAGATATATAATATATGTATTCTTTTTCTTACAGTTTTCGTACAACCAATTTGTTTAGTGGACAACAGCCTTCGTTTAGATGTTGGCAGTGACGTGTTTGTGGCCGGCTGGGGAAAAACCCTGAGTGGTTCGTTTTCTATAAATATATATTGATTTTATCCACATAAAGACATTGCTCTGGACTATAAAATATTTGTTCAGCAAATATCAACAGTGTATAGCCGTTTTGATAACAGCAGTTATTTATTTGAATTATTATTGTTTATGACATTGTGTAAATTTATCGGTTTTCCGCATTTGGCTTAGTTATGAAAATATAATTTATTATTATATGTATTTAAAAATATGTATATAATAAAATTAAGTGTGACTAATCTCATGCCGTACTGTTCACGTCACATTTGTGGATTCTATGTCCAACTCGTTTAAATACTATATTTTGATTTAATTTAACAAAAAAAATTAGGACTATTAAATTGTCGACATAAATACAATAAACTGTAAATATTATTAATATTATTACTAAAATATCTTTATTCGCTTTGAATTGTATATGAATGGGTAATTCCCTCTTGTGTTGCTTCATAACAAACCTTGAAACAGCTTGTTGTATTTCCCGTGTTGTGATGAACTATAATTAACTTTTTCCTTTGTAGTTATTATGAATTTGATGATTTAAATAATGTTGGTAGTTAAGTGTGTTTATGGTATTATATATATATATATATATATATATATATATATATATATATATATATATATATATATATATATATATATATATATATATATATATATATATATATATATATATATATATATATATATATATATATATATATATATATATATATATATATATATATATATATATATATATATATATATATATATATATATATATATATATATATATATATATATATATATATATCTGGTCTTATTATATATACGTATACATATATTATTCTAATGGCAAACTAAATATATAGCTTCTTGTTACAGGAAAGAGTAGTCCAGTAAAATTGAAGTTGGGGATGCCAATATTTAGCAAGTCAGATTGTGTTTCAAAGTACAGAGGCCTTGGCGCTGAACTAACTCAGAAACAGCTGTGTGCTGGTGGAGTATTTGCTGAAGATGCCTGCAGAGGCGACTCTGGCGGTCCTCTCATGAGAAAAACTCCCTCTGGAATTTGGGAGACGGTTGCGGTGGTCTCTTTCGGATACGGATGCGGAAGGGACGGATGGCCAGGAGTTTACACGTCGGTTGCTAGTTACTTAGACTGGATACAAGACACTATGTCCTCAACTAATGTTTAGTTACTATTTATACTCTGAGATAATTTGCTCATTTTAATGCCATATTCTTTCATGAATTTAAAATCTTAGTTAACAGTTTATACCAGTGTTTACTATAATTTTTATATAAAAAATATGCTAAGTGATATTTGTAAGGCTTAAAAAATATTGCAATAAAGTTTGTCGATTTATGATTTCATTTTATTATTAGATCATTCATTTTCCTGCTGCTTTAGTTAATATTTAATATAACTAACAACAAAAAAGAAATGGAAAATAACATGCTATTTATACCATAATATTTAATGTTAAAGGAATTCTTAAAGTATGAAATACCATAGTAATAATATAGTTGTCTGGTATATGAAAAACCATATGTAGTGTAAAATATGTTCACCATTAAATGATTGTTATAGTACAAAATCCTAGAAAATCCTTAGAATCAGCGGGGACGGAAAAAGCAGGCACCAAGTAACAGAGTGTCTTAACGCTAGGTTCATGTGGTCCCTGGTGGTCCCTGGTGGTGGTGGGCAGTTTCCTCTGCCCACCCTGCCATATGCGGGATAAAGCGCAAAGCTAATGGAATCAACCGAAATACTTAAAATTGAATATACTGTTATACAACTTAATTTTAGCAAAAACTGTTTTCGATTGTAACGTACAGTAACACACATCCTATGAATATAAAATCGTTTATGTTAAACGAAAGATAAAATAAATTTGAATAGCGTTTCGGGAAGTCATCTGGGATCCCTATACAGAGATATTCAATTAGTCGTAACGTATCATTTGCATAGGTGTCACTCGCAATCAAATTAAGTGGAGCGCTGACAATTCTATGCGCATAATTAAATACTACCCTTTATCGTTATAAGGGTATAGAAATATAACATTTTATTTACTTTAAGCATTTGTACCAGAAGAGTCATAGGAACATATTAAATTGAGTTTGCTTTTATTTTTTTTATTTTTTTTTTATATAAATCTCAATTACAATAATTATATTTTGATACAATACTTACCTTCATTTCTAATTCATTAAAAATATATAATATTGATGTTCTTCAAGAGTTCAACTTGTAGTATTTTTATAGTAAGTAAAAAATACTTTTATTCCGTAACTTGCTTAAAAAGCTATTTTAATAGAATTGCTATTATTATTTCATAAGGAGATTATTATTCTATCTTTACTCTCACTAATTCATATTTATATCAAAACACATTATAAATATAAAGTATCCAGAATGTACACAAATAATGAAAAATAAACCTCAAAAAGAACAAAAAACAACTTTGTTCAAAATATTGAATGTAGCAAAGTTGTGTACTAAATCAAAACTGCGAATATATTAATTCATTTTCCGAGATAACAAATACGAAAAGGGGAATCCCAATCGGAATCTAAAAATTACGGCAGTTTAAAAGTAGGCGCCATTTACATAGAACTACTATATCGGAAATGATATACTCTCCACGCTCGCCCCATTTGTTTTTTTCATGCGAGAAATATCGAGCACGCGAAAATAGAATTGGTTGCACTCATTTAAAAGATATTGTGATCAGTCGTTTGTATGTAATCTTTTTTTTTCAAATAACACCTATTTTACACTATTTGATAGCTTTTACAAAGTTTTTTTTATTTTTCTTTTTTTATACTTATTAAAAAGTATATAATATATATAATATATATATATATGTATATATAATATAATCATAAAAGTCGGGTAAAAATATCGGGTTGAAGAAATAATATAATTTCAGTAATTAATTAAATATGTAATAAAAAATTAATTTTTAGTAACTAATTTTAATTACAATGTATAAAAAAATGGTATGGTAATGGTATATAATAGTAGTTTTATAGCTTTGAATAGATATCTATTGCATTCGTTTTGTACGGCGCCAAACTATCGTGACGTATGCGATATCAAAACAATATTTATTCTCAATGACCTTCATATGCATAAGCTTGAGTAAAAAACATGTTATTTACGCTAATTTAACAATGGTCAGACACGCAAACTTTTGTACTTTTATAAATAACTTATATTATTGTCAGGCACCTGATCTTAATCATAGAAAGTATAAAATGTTAACAATTCCCCCCATTCGCTTTGTTTGCTGTCAGATCGACAATGGTCAATATAGACGAAGTATTTGCTAACTTAATATATTTAATTTTATATTTTAATTTAGTTTTCGCTGACTCTGGAGATGTGAGTAATTTTTATATATTTTTTTTAACATGACCTAGCCTCTACAGCGACACGATCTATCCTGCATATGGTGTTCTCTGCTTTCTTTCTTAACTTGTGATATTGTATTAATTAGTACTCAATAAATACCCGTGATTGAAAGCCGAACTTCCAACCACTGATTTATACTATCAAAATATTGTAAATAAATATAGCTTAGTCACATGTCTAGTAAAATACGTATATATGTATATTGAAAATGTTAATAAAAAAATCTAAGGGTATTTCAGCCCAAGGCACAAGATTGAATCAGAGATATACAAATCGTGTCCAAAAATATATGTATATAATATAGTAAGCAAGCATACGTATTCCATTTAAATTTAACTATTATTTATTTAAATTTAACTACAGTTTACTGGGTAAGTTTTATATTTATGTTTATGTGTATAATAGTAAAAAGTGAAAAAAGTTCTTTTTAGAAGACTAAATAATATTTGAATAATGTAATAATATAATGATATTTGGAAGATACGCCATCTCTATATTATGGTACACCTACTAAAAATTTGATTTTTATTATTCTTTTGATTAAAATATAGGGTATATTATAAATTATAGGATTTGGAAACGGAAAAATTCTTTGCCATAAGTAACAGTCCAAGGGAAAATTATTTAAGTATTTCCAGATGTATCACAAAATCGCGTACTATCACAAATTTAAGTTAGTTAACTTTAATGAGTTGTATTTTCCATTTCCGTAAGTATTTGATAACAAATGCGTAATTTAATTTAAACATGTAACCCTCGGTGATTAGGTACCACTCGCTAATTTTTCTATTGTGAATTAAAAGTTTGAATTTATAAATGTATAATAAAGTATCTCTATATATCTCCATAGGTTTATTATGTTGGCGAGTTCACTGACGATATAAAAGATTGTGAAGGCTTTGAAAACGACGTATTTAAATGCAATGACTTAAAAATAGGATTTGTAGAAGGAACTGAAGAAGAAGATAGTGGCCTAGGACTTTCGGGCAGGTTGGATATATTAGCAGAAATTCAAGATGATTATTTGGTGATTATATATTTAATAGTACTTTATTTGCTTTATAATATTAAACTTAAAAGCTTTAACTACGAAGAGTGAGCTTTAGGCCATAGTAAACAATTAGTATGTTTAAAATTATCAGATAAGAATTACATTATATACTTTTAATCAATTGTACAATTAGTTTTATTAACATTTATATGTGCTTTGGACGTACTAATGACATATATTTTACTTACATAATTTTTTAGATAAATTTGAAAGTTTGGAAAGAAACTGATGTTGGAAAAGAATTTATGTACTCTGTTAGCGGAAATCTTTGCGGTAGCTTGTCCAAGGAAGATACACCGTGGTGGCCCTTAGTTAAAAGCTTAAACACTACATGTTGTCCTATAGCAGCAGTAAGTAAATATATTTAATTTGTATTGTGTACCTATTTAAAAAATAAAGATATGACAGACATAGTGGTATTAATATGATATTTAAGTTTAAGTTCGTGGTTCGTTCTTCCTGTAATCATAAAATTTTAAATTACAATTTTCATATAGGAGAACAGATTCTTTCGTTTGCTCACTCTGAAAAGAGTTATGTCCATCAACACAAGATGTTATATATATAAAATTTAATAAAAACTGAGTATAACCGTGTCTTAACACTATGTTCTCTTTTTTATGTGAGAAAAATCTTCTTTAAATTTAGTTTCAATTATTTTATTCCAGGATATTTATCCTATTGAAGACATGATGTTAACTTTAGATTTTGCTGAAGATGTACTACGGCATGAGCTCTGTGGTGATTATTCGATAGAGCTCTCTATAACGGACAATATGGAACAAGTACTTTCGTGTCATGTGATCCCAGCCTGTATTTTAGAAAAAGTTCGAGAATAGTTGCTAATAAAATGCTATAAATACATACTAATATATTTTATTTACATGAATTGTTCATTTAATTTGTATCTGTTTTTTAACATCGATTTGTGCTCACAAGCTACATATTAATACAAGTGTAATAGTAATGAATTTATAAAATTCAAAAAAATACAGTAAATATTGTTTTTTCTGTTCTCCAATGAATAAAAATGTTAAGTAAACTTATGGAATTTTTGAAATGCTTCTATATATTATATAAGAAGATGATTTAATTGACAAGAGAGCTTACCATTGATGAAATTATGAGAGATGGCACTGACTTAAATCACATTTTAAATTTTGATGTTTTACGAGTTTAATTTGGAACTCGGGTGTGATATTCTGTTATATTAAAAACGTTTTAATAACTTATGGGTAAGCTATATTTGAAGTGCATTTTTCTGTAGACTTGTTGGAAAATTTTTGGTAAGTCTAAGGTAACACACGAATATACATTTAGACTAACACTCTTAATTATAATATCATAATACGTGTCGAATTTCTTTAACAATTAAAGAATTAATTAATTAGGTTCTTTCTGTCTATGAGTAAGAAACAGAGATATATACAAATAAAACGAATTTTGAAGTTATTTAATTTGCCTTATTTATTTTTTTAAATTTTCATTAATTCTCTAGACTTTCTTTTGAATATCAAGTAGGTAGGTAATAGAGCGTAGTAGCTACATATTTTATTAAAGTCAAATATTTACGCGACTAATTAATATTTTAAAGCAATTCATATATCATACTGAAGTATAAACGTATATTAGAATAATATTGTAATTAGCAAACAGTCGGGCGTCAGTTAATTTGCATAAAACTGATTGTGACCTCAAACTCTCAGAGTTTTCACGTATGTTTTCCAACTAACATGAAAGCAGACTATCTTGCGAAAATTTTAAATGACTTACAGTTTACTTAATATAAACCCATTTATTTACTTAACATATTTAATTATTAAAAAGTAATATATGTTTTTTTTTATATTTAAGCAAACAAAACAAAAGCCAACATTGTAATTGCGCAATGTTATCTCTATTCACCGTAGTCTTCTATGTTCTTCATACAACGATTGGTACAGAAAACTACTAAACCTATAGATAATCAATGTTTTTGTTATTCTTGAAGTGTTCAGGATGCAAAAAATGAAGCGGGATTTGAGCCCACGTCTCATTAAAAGCTTACCAAGGGCTAGGGCACTAAGCCATTTGTTTAGTTCAAATTGTGTCACAATTCTTATATGCTGCTTATTACGTTTTTAGGAATATTTTTATTAATTTCTACAATACAAAGATCAGAATAATTTTTTAAAGAGTAAGCAAAATTAAAAGCATACAAAAATTGGGCAGCTTGAGGAGAACGCATGGTCATAGCACTCGGTCGGTTTCAATAAGGCGCTGATAAAAACCCCACTGCGTTCAAATATTGAAAGATATATGCAAATATTTTACGTATTATAATTACACTAAGTTAAAAACTACTAAACAACATTAAGTTAAAGTCTACGACGTCACAATTTGTTCATAATTTCATATTACACATCTCACTTTGTTTATAATTTCATATTTTTGTTCTAACAAAAAGAAATTATAGTCGTTGCTATGAATCTCGATATTTTCGTTTGAAACTATTTATTATTCTGTTTGATCCTAAGGCAAGCAGTAGAATTAGTGTGTAGTACACTATCTTTCAAATTGAAAAACCATGTCGTGGACAGCTCTTGAAAAAGTAGAAAGGGAAAATCAAAGTGGACACTCGGAAAAGGTTTTGGTTCAACAAATTGGGAAAGGTATCTAATGCTATCGGAAGACTAAAAGTAGCGAAGACTTTTATTTTATGCATCTATTTGTTTATCGATCTTTATTTACTGTTATTTATTATAAAATCGTCTTCATTTATTATAATAAATAAAAAGGAAAGAGGTCCGTTGTGGCGCAAAGGCGTAGCGTCATCTGTAAACGCGACGGTTTGTGGGTTCGATTTTATTTTTGTCGCTCTGAAAATTAGGCAAACCGCGGCGTTGAGTTCCGCCACTCAATATGCAATGCCTCAAAAAAGGCGGAAACCGGAGACGGAGAAAGCAGGGACTAAGCCACGGAGTGTCTTAACACAGGGTTCATGAGGTTCGCAGTTCGCTAAATAAAACAAGATATGTTAGTGCAGTATCCAAAAAAAAGGTAAAAAATCGTTTAGATACCCTACATTACATTCTTTAAATTATTTTACTTTCATCTCTAAGAGGTGACCGACCTCTCAAAATATATCACAAGACGATAGCTAAAAAGCAGTAAATACACAAAAAGACGAGTAAAGAGTGGGCAAAAAAGCCACGCATCAGAAAAATGTGATAACTAGCGTAAGGGAGGTGCGAAGAGCACTCGAAAACTCCCAATAATACGTCACTTCGCAATAAAATTGTCAAGTAGAGATCTGCTAACGACGCACTTTGAAATCCGAGGCTGAGATTTGAAATTAAATATGGCAGATGAAACGAATGTTATACATACGAATACACATTTTTATTTAGGAATTCTTTAACTGACAACATTGTGTCAATATAATTACTTTGCTTTTTCTTCTTCTTTTTATGGCGATGCGAATTTTATTTAATTCGACTAAAGGGACGTTTTATTATAGTACATATATATGTAGTTCAAATAAGGTGAATTACAAATTAAAATTATTATAACGGTATGCCTCAAACTTACCAAAGACAAGGACAAATACAAAGACAAATACAATTTTTTTTCGAACTCATGATGTCAGTTATTTTGTTCAAAAAGGTATTCAAGGGATCTGATTATTTACAATTTATTTTACCTATCCCGGGTCCTTTAAAGTAATTTGGATACGGATAATAAATTTTTTTAGATGCCAGAAAAGTGTATACGGAACCCGTGCCATACAATGTAGACATTAAGAAGGAAAGTTAATGATGCTTAAAGCTTGGACGTTGTCCTGTAATTACAAATTAAAAAGTTCGTCCGCTGGACCCCCGTTTTTTCTCAATTATTCGAAAAGATAATGTTGTGTCCCAAACTGGATAATTTTAAAGGAGTTTTCAACTTTATATACACGGAATAAAGTTACTTTTCAAATGTTCCTTCATATTTGCGTTGATAACATTTAGAATAGTCTTTGTTGCCCCATTTATTATAGCGTATATGACAAAACAAATTCTTTAGTAGCTGTATAATCTGATAGTGGGTAAATATAGTGTTATGTGAATGTGCTTTAAAATATAAAATAAGCTTTTTGTTACGTTATGAATGCTATTACTTATATTTGTATATCAATTTGTATCTAAATATATATAGCATGGTATCTCGCTAAAGTATTATAATTTTTGTAAAGTCTAGTCTATTTCTTTATCTCCTATATCTATGTATAAATATTACTTTTTATTAGAGCGTACTGTCTCATAGCAAGTTATTAGTTTATTCTAAATATAGAATAAAAATAGAATAATGACATTTTTTACTGATATTTAAAAATTTTAAAAAATATTAAGTATTATTTAAGTATAGACAACCTTATGTATAATAACTTAGAGATACCCTCACAAGAGAGCTTCAAAGAGAACATCCAGCTATGACAAAAAGACACAAAATTAATATGAATGTTTTAATATACCACGATTTTACTACGGTTGAAATATTAAATTACGTTGTAAACGACATTTAACTTCCATAAACTATATTAACTAAATTGCTCTATAGCAATAATCTCATCTTTGTGCTTGGAGACTATCAACTCTATATGGCTCTAACTATATCTATATAACTTCGTATTCTTTGAATAATCTATTATAAAGGTTTCTTAGTAAGATTCAGGCGTACTATAGTTGTGTTTTGACATCCCTTTTAAGGTAATTTATTATAAAATTATTTTTTTCCCATATTTGCTTCAATAAATATGAAAAAAAATATTTTTACTATATTTTGTCAAATTACATTAAATTTAACGTTAATATATAGAAGACTACTCGAGATATCAACCGTTCGTTGGTATTTATATAAAAACCATATAGTTCTAAGACTGGGTCGCAGACGTTTCGTTTTCATTTGACAATAAAGCAACCGCATGTGGTATAAAAAGCTGAATTACAATGAGTAATAAAATGTGTTATTGTGAGAATACGTCGCATCGAGATTAGAGGGGCTTAGATGATTGTTACAGTATTATTTTGTTGTTTTACGACGGGAAAATAATAAGCGCCATGTCGTTTATAGCTCGACAGTAAAACTGTTATTAACGAGGGCCCCGATTGTATGTGGCTCATAGCTCTGCGCAAGAAAATAATTAATTCCTTTGAGATGTCACAAGTAACAAATGTGAATGCTTACTTACTTTTGTTTGGGTATTGAATAAATATATGTAAAAAGTTATATTGAAATTGTAAATACCCAGTAAATTGGTAATTACATATCATAATTAGCGATGATTTATTTGCAGTGGAATTTCTAAAATGAATATCTTATCAATTGTGTTGTTTTTGTTTAATATATATGACACAAGTTTATTTACTTAAATTCTAAAAGTGAAGACGAAAGAGAAAGTTATTCTGAGAATATGTGTTATCTATTTGTGCCTATAGCTTACAATTTTACTTAAGTACGTCATATTATAAAAAAATATCGATTTAAAAATGTACATATAGTATTTTCATTTTTAATATTTTATATTTTTATAGAATTTCCTGTCTGCAACACATAATGATTATTACAAGAAAATAATTTATTGGTGACATTTTGGGAAATAGGTTTTGTAGAGACGGGGAAGGCGTATTGCTGCTCCTTAAAAAGTACTTTGGCTGCATTGATAAAAAAATGTAAAAATGTGGAAATTACAGAAGAAGTATGATACACAACAAATAAAACCCGCAATAAAGAAATTTACAGAGTGGCTAGATGTAGTATCTGGTAAGTGTCAGTGGCAAGTAAGTGTGTACTGGGGAACTTTTACACAAAAACTTAAAAAACTCCAGGAATTGGTACCCTGGTAAGGATAAAGCTGTACATAAGCTAGCAGAATAAAATAATGTATTATCTGGTACTGCAAACCATGTTTATATATAAAAAGAAGAAGACATAATGTAATCAGATCGATATTTTCTCGTAATCCAGTTATGCATATATTGCAAATATGAAACCGTGCCAAACATTACAATTCATAAGCATGTATGTATACGAGAGCACCGCCCCAGGCGTACGCGGTATCGGTGGATTTACAGCGCAGTAAGCCGTAAATACCCGCTGAGCCGTCGGCTACCATTGATCTTTCCAATCGCTCCTCTTTGTTTCGGAATTACGATTGAAGTGGAATGATGATAAAGAGTTTTTGAATTTTATGCAGATTTTGAGGACTTTTTTTTAACTATTCGGGCATCGTTTGAATGTAGAATTTCATATTGGAGCACTTTAATTGTTTTTATTTTATTTTATAAGCGAGGTCCTTTTAGTTATTGTAGGTAAATTATTAATTTATTCAACTTAATTTCAAATTCCTTCAAATATAATTTCAGTCGCTTTTGTTAGAAATTTTGAATGATGCAATGAAAATAAAGCTTGATAGTTTAAAAGACCGTCCTTGACACCTTATTATATAAACAATTCCTCTTGTTTCTAAACATACTTTAATACTTTAGTTAGAGCTAATTTGATACTAGCAACACTGTGGAGATGTGATCACTGTGGGATACACAGGATAATAAATACCAGCGAGGATGTCACAGTGAGAATGATAATTGGGGCATGTTTAAAGAAGAAGAAATGTTGAAAGAGTGGTATAAATGATGTATGATGCAAAAGTGAGTGTAAGAGGTAAGGGAAGATCTCAGTTGACTTAAAAAAAACACAGTATACACAGTAAACAGATACTGGAGAAAGGTTACGTGAATAGCATGAAGACTGTCCGGAGACCATGTATGAAGATGCCAATGACAGTAGACGAGGCAAATGATATACGTAGATAGGTAGGCAAACTGTAGCTTGGAGCACCCTTCTCTGTGACTACTCCGCTAGGGATAAAGTGAGTAATTATTATGTATATAAGATAATATCCTATATATTATATAAATTGATGAAATCCTACTCAATCGTAGGATTTCATTGAAAATATGTATATGTAATATCGATATCATATATGTAGGTAAAAAATTAAATATTCATTATCACCCACATTTAAATTCACGTTTATTAGGCGAGATAAGTGTAGTCAACAAAGGTAAAACATGTTCGCTATCCATTGCTGTTAAAATTTTTCATCAGATTCTTAAGTTTTTTTACCTCCTTGGTGTACTTACCAAGACCCAAGCGCGGCCTAAACTAAAAAATTTTCACTTACTTTAAAATATTGCAATTGTTAAATTAGAAATTGTTTCTCAAATATATATATATATATATATATATATATATATATATATATATATATATATATATATATATATATATATATATATATATATATATATATATATATATATATATATATATATATATATATATATATATATATATATATATATTTTTTTTTTTTTTTTTGAAATCCTTATTTGGAATGATATTTCAAAATATTGTAAAAAATATTCCTCTTTTCATAATTTCAGACAATTTGAAATCTATGTGGATTACATAGATTTTATATTAAAGCGTAAACTACACTTTGTCAAATATGGATTGAGTAGAAAAATACGCATCTGTATATATATATCTCTATCTATGTTTATACACGCAAATATTTTTGTTACTGAAAGATGGATTTAAAGTAACTTTCTTTTATTACAATACTATGGAGCCTGAGAAGGATATATGGGATTTTTAAAACTAGAACATCTGATGTTCCTAATTGAACATATATTAATAATATGATATAATAGTCCAGCTAAGCCTAATTTTTACCATGATTATTATAATAACTATTACAACAACTAGACAAACGCAGCGTTGATTTTTGTTCTCTCTGCCTACCCTGTTATGAGCGGGATAAAGCGTGAAGCTTTAAAAAATTATTACTAGTGACAAGAGAAATCTGTAACATCTTATATGTCACAGATTGAACGTGAATTATAAAAGAATGGGTAACAAAAGTCAAGCTAATCCAGTTGAAAAATTAGTAAGCTTAAAACGTTTACTAATCTACCATTTGATAGACACAGTCAGTGTTTATAATGAAATATCCATAGGTTATAATGAAATATTCCAGCAAAATATACATTGATAAAAATCTAGATAAACAACAAACTGAAATGAAGTCGTTCGTCTATTTTCTTTAGACAACAATATAAAAATAAAATATCGAGTATGTGACATAAGATTTCTTGAAAGACTTTTTACGTAAAATAAATCCTAAAGATAGAACAGTTTAAAACAAGAAGCATGAGAAGAAAGTTTCAGTTTGTCAGGTTGAAGTTTCTTTATCTTTGAGAAAAAAGACTATTCAGTTGAGAAATTTTGTTTATTATTTTGCCGACTTTACTTATGAAAAATAAATAAATTTGTCATTTTTATGCTTATGTTTTTATTTTCGCTACCTGTGATGTACTATATACGGTATAAAATAAATATGTAACATATACTCGTATATGTGTATAAGCGCTTCACACTAATTCATTTTAGTTCTTTTTGGTTATAGTAATCTATTCTAATAAATAGATCTAATTGAAATAAGGTTTAAGGTTGAATATTAAATTCGTTTAAATTGTTTTATTTCAGATGTACAAAAATCTCGAAATCTTATTAGGTATAACTTCATTAGATATTATCGATACAAATAATGTATATTGAAATAACTTCTATATATGTAGATATATTTTAAAATGTTGGAATTAGTATATTTTTTTAAATTCGTTACGAATTTAACAAATATAATAAAAATGGAGAATGTAGGGATAACTGCTTTCGCCGATCTGATTGCACCTGGACAGGCAGACAGTCTTGTTGTATATACTTTTACAAGCACAACCAGACTAGAATACAAATGGTTTTACTGAAATCATAAAGTTCAAGCATGTACGTATATTCAGGTACACAGCTGTAAATACGATGTAACTTGTCAAATTTATGTCTGAATGTAGAAAGCTCAAAGTATATATGAATTTTCTATATAATGCTATACAGATCTAAATATTAATATAGAAATATATAACACTACAAATTGATATTTTCATTTCTTTTACTAAAGCCCTTGCGATACCTATTCCATCTAATCTTGCATTTCACAAGGGATGGACCTCTAATATCTTCTAAAGTTGCTGAAAGGTTTCTGATTGACAAATACGTCTCAATACACGTGGAGTTAATCCGCACGCGAGTGAACTGGACAAAAAACTCATAGTACTATTACTTTTGTGAAAGCGTTCCTGTGTATTTTCGTTGAGCTGAAAACTTTTGCAATACCAACTCGGCTCAGATTCAAATTCCCGAGGAAAAGGGGATCTAGTGATCATCGCCGTCTCTAATAAAAGGCCCGACGTTTGTGAAATATATTGTCACTGCATAAAGTTTATGAACTTAGTTTCGTTTGTCTAGAGTGTGCGAAGTTCGCTGAGCATGATGAAGCTTCAGTACCTTATTATCATAAGCGAGTGGCAGGTATAAACAATGTAAATTTCTGCGACAGCAAAATGTAAAAGAATAAAAAAGGATAACATGATTAATATTTGTGTATTTATTTGCTTTTTGCATTATTGTATTATGTTAGATCACATCTTGACACCTAGTGTTCGTTCACTCCGTTCCAGTTTCATTGCGTGTTGAGTAGCAGAATTTCTCCACAACTTCTCTTGATACAAGACCAAACAAAGAACTAAAATACAAATGGAAATACAAAAATAAGGCATTAAATAAAGGTACATTAAATGAGCGATTGTATGAATTTGTTTACAATTACGATACCAATATTTTATCGAAGTCAATTTCGATAGTGCCCTCTAATGTGACATTAGCGAGATAAAATGGAAACGTTCGGTAATTTTTCGATTCTAGAAATAGATTTGCATTTCCCCAATTTATTAGCTGTGTCGTTTATCAATTTATTGAATTACGGCGTTTTCCTTAACAGAATAGTAAATGTATATTGGATACTTTAAATATACATATTTCAAATAAATAAAAAAACATTGTGATTCTTTGCATTATTATTATTTGTATCATAAATATATATTTAATTAAAATTATTTTAACGTTTAGGATATACAAATTTAAAATTTTAATTTTGTTTATTGTGATCTGTATCTTTTTATAGCATTACTCCACTAGGCAATGCGCTGCGTAGAGTTCTGCCACTCAACACGCTATGCCTTGAAAGGCGGAAAGCAATTTTGACACTAGGTTCCTTCGGTTCTTGCGGTTCCCTCTGACTACCCCACTATGTAACTATCTTTGGTCTATTAATTATCAATATTAAATCGACTTCATTGACTTAATTAATTTACATTTTCTCCCTAATCTGTTCCATTAAATCTTAAAAAATACTTCGTTTAAAGTTTAATGTTGTATGATACCTTAATGCCTTGTTTTATCTTATCATATAATTTATCATTTGCCCGGGTAGAAATTGAACCCACTAACTAATAGCTTAGATACGGGCAAGTATAAGTAATTTAGTACCAGTCCTGCTTAAAATATTATATAAAATGAGACCTATAAATAAATTCAATACTCGTGATTGTATATCATTTATATTGTAATTTTTCTCCCCAAATGTAATTTTCAATTTCGCATCCATAGCCGTGATTTAAGTATTTCCCGTATCATTTGTTTCTTTCTATCATGACGAGGTATCGTATATAAAATTAGGGTTCAAAAAATATATCATTATTTATGGGAAACAAATAAAAATTTAATTTATTTGAATGATGCAATAAAAGCGTACATTGTGGTGAACTAATTCTGAGGAGGGAAACACTGAACATAGAACATCCTTATATCGAATTAAAACTACAACTACTATAATATACATAAGACCATGGTTCAAAACAATTCGATTTTTTATATAACTGATAAAGCAAAATATTAATATATAATATAATATTAAAGTTATAATATAATATCTGTCACAGAGAATAAAATTAATGCAGATTTTCGAAATACAAAATTTTATCAACCCCAAATGCTAGAAAAAACAAAATATTTACATGGATTCTATCGCTTTTATCGCCTTTTACATTTTTTAAATAAATAATACTGAATAAAAACACTTTAGATTTGTTTATTTGCTCCAATTTTCAAATATATTTAAATTATTTTGCAATTTTCACTTTCATTTTGTACAGAACCGTTTTAAATATTTCTCACTGGAACTTGACTAATTTTTTATTTTGTTAAATTGCTTTCCTTTGTAGCGTAAGCCCCCATCATAAAAACATGCGTGTCCCGATTTCGAACATTGATTTGTTTTTAAAGATTGACGTTTATTTGTTCTTAGCTTACGGCGAAATTGCGTCTTATCTCATGCGCTGCATGTCAGTTTATTATAATATCTACTGAATATCATTTTTGTACTTCATAAGATATATAAAATTGAAAGTAAAATATCATTTTCTGGCGCAACGACTGACTGTTGTGGGTTTAATTCCCACTCAGGGAGAGTTTTTAATAAGATTATATTCGCTGTGGTAACACGACAAAGCGCGGCGTTGAGTTCCGCTACATGAATGGCAACATATTGATAATTGGCGAAAATAGTAGAAGAAAAATACTAGTTTTTCTCTACCCAGCTAACATGTGGACTTAACTTAGCTCAACGCTGTAGTTAAGCTAACAAAATCATAATACGTCTTTAATATTGTCTGACGTGTGTAGAATCCAACAAACCTGATTATACGTCAAGTATGAAAAAAGTGCTCAGTGTACATTTTATCCTGCTTTCGTTTCCTAATACAATAATCAAAGGAATATGAGGGGTTCCGCAGAATCAAACATATGCGTACAGCGATAAAAGACGCATAAAAGAAAGTAAGTCCTCGAGAAATCGGGGTCATATTAAGGGTGTGATATAAAGGCTAACTCCAATTATATTAGTACAAAAACATAAAATTATTTATTATAACGTGTTTATTTTCTATTTATATTAGTAGTAATATATTTTACCTATACAACCTTCGTGTCAAATCAGTCTAACTTCGATTTCTACATTTTTTATTTGAGCCCACAATCTTCGCGTTAAAAGTCAGGCGCTGTCCCAAAGCATCACGGAGGCTTACATGGATAGAACTAATTTCTTTATATTTAATGTCACTAAGAATATGTCTGAGTCTTTATTGTATTTAAAAACTAATAATATATAAAAAAATATGGTTTAAATAATTAGTAATATTATTGTGGGTTAATATCTATTTTGCGCATATAACAATAATACTAGGCTAGATTATAATAACATTGCAATCTTTTACTAAAGCTTACTTAGTATTTATTTATATTAGTATTCGCGTGATAATAAAATAACAAAGCCATTAAAATCCCTGCCTTACTGGCTAAGGTTTTTTCGCAACTGTCACGCATGACATAATCTGCGAAGCGTACTCCAAAATCGACTCCGACATCCGTACTACGCACATGATAATGGGAAAAGTAATTTTTTTATATTAAATTTTGCCAAAACATAAAAGAATTTTCCAAGCTCGCTTTCGTTCTGCGCCGCATAAATTAGTTTCCCGGAGATTGTTTGTCTAGTGAATGCCTTTTTATTTATTTTACGTTAACATTTATGAGTTTTTCGACGTACGGTCGCTGTTGGTCTAGCAGAACGCTTGTTTGGTTATTCAACAGTGTACAATGGCAGTATATGAGAAAACTAATGCATTTTATACTGAAATTAATTTTGTAAAACTCTATTACACGGATAAATATTTAGTTATATAAAAATGTACGTTCTAAGTATTCGTTTTGATATTTTATAGCGATTACTGTTTTATATGATGCTGTAAGTATAGTTAAATTTAAATTACAATTTAAAGGATTGAAGGTCAATTCTTCACTATATTGAAATATTTATGCTGAACACATTTAAGCTAGCGATGAAAGACCGTAATGTTTTAATAACGCGTCGCATTTGTAATGTAATATTAATAGAATGATGAATCGATTAGTTTGAAATTTTATATTTTCGACATTAAAGTAAACGATTAAGAATGTGTTCATAAATAATCCGTCATAATATTATAGTTATTTATAAAGCAAAAAAAATGTTATATGGGTAACACGTGAAATACAGACATATACTTTATTGTCCAAGATTATTATGGAGGTACAATCCCACCATATATTGTTTTGTTATGACTCAAAAAGCATTAGCTATAAAGCCATATTTTTTCGAAACGTAGAACCAATATCGTCGGTATATACTAAGTTTGCACAAAACCTCAAGTTATTAACTAAAACTTATCTACAGAGATCATTTTCCCTGTTGTCAAAAACCGTATAAAAATTCGTCCAGTTTTTTTCGTCTTTGTCGTGAACAGATAGTCCAACGCAGTAGAGCACTTTGTATTATAAAATGTAGGGATAAATGTTGCAATAGGTTAATATATTTTATATGTATACATGTAAATATAGCTACACATTTATTTTACTTTGACTACTCTAAACAACACACCTCTGCAGCTTACGTAATAGGCTTAATATTTTTTTGTATCATTATATAGAAAAAAGGCTTGAGCAGTTTAAAGAAAGTTGCAGGTTCCAATCCTTTTATGGTCAAATTTTATCCATTCAATAAAAATAAACCTATGTTTCATTAGAATTTACATAGCAAACAGGTACTTCAAAGTTGGTAACATGCTTAGAAAATATAGAAATGACAAATCTCTAATATATTGGCTAATAAAGTCGCTCTTAAGACATTTAATTGCTATAATACTGTAATTTAAAACACAAATCTGCTAACTTTAAGAGTAATTCGTTCTTAAATAGCTAGCGACTTTCCTAAAATTGGTAAAGTCGTTTCGTGTGCCTCTTAACAATACTTAAGAACTTTAAGTTTGAAGATTATGCTACTTAAAAATTTTAATAACACTATAACGTTTAATAAAATGTTTTTGATATTTATTATTACTGGACGCCATGCATGTCTTTAGTTGGCAGTGTGGATTCGACTCTTACTTGCAATGAGTTACTTGCGCAAAGAATTAATGAAGTGAACGTAGTGCACGTTGAGTTCTAACACTCGGAAAGAGATCAAGTAACAAAAAAAAACCCGGTGGCGGAATTGAGTTCCTTCAAATGAGGAAAGTGAGCAACGGAGTGTCTTAACTTTATGTTCCTTCCACTGTAGCCGGAGAACAGCAAGTAGCAAAAAAGAATGAAAAGGTATATTACATGTACATTACATGATAATACGCGTTATAATAGTCACGCATTTTCATATTTTCTTTATGAAATTTTAAAAGCATAAATTTTTTAAAACTTATTTTTGAAATAAAAGTTTTTTGGTTAGTTCTCTTCAAGTTGTCTAAGAAAATCAATAAGAAATTTTAAGAGAAATAAATTTTATATTTTAATTTTACTACGTCAATGATTACTTCATTTATAGGGTTCCATGCCTGGAAAAGAAACTGCCTATAACACGACGTTTCTAGGTTCGATTTAAGCCGGGGAAGATGGACTTCGCTCTCTTCGCTCTGGAAACTAGACAAAATGCGCGGCGTTGAGTTCCGCTACGCAATACGCAATGCCTCGAAAAAGGCGAGAAGCGGGAACGGAGAAAGCAGAGACTAAGCAACGGAGTGTCTTAACACTAGGTTCATATGATTCCTGCAGCTCCATGTGCAAGATAAAAGCGTGAAGCTAAAAAAAATTGTATAAAAATCCCAGAAAGAAAGAAAGAAGACACTGTGGTTAATTTTAAACTTATACTGTATTTCATATCTTACAAAATGAGTGCATGCGACCGCGAATTTTTGTTTGTGGACTCTTTCGACTTGTATTTTATTTATACTTAAATTTTAGGAAAACTAACATTACATTTATGTAATTGCACATAAAAATCTTAAATTTGATAATTTACACGTTTAACACAAGAAAAACCAGTACATTATACGTTTATAATTGTATTTCATTTCATACAATTTATGTGGATACAGCCGCAAACTTCAGTTTGTAAATTTTTAAATTTAGTATTTTTTCCATACTTCAATTCATAGAATAGGTACGGAACCATCGGTGCGCAGAAATTACTCACACTTGTCCGAAATTTCATTCAATAAATAAAGATACTTTAAGAAAAGCCAAGTGACTACATAAAGATAACATAACAATAAAATATCACATTTTTTTTAAATTTTATGTAAATTTGAATCTTATTTATATACATCAGTAATCATAGAACATTGAGCAAAGCCGACTCCATATAAAGAACCAGCGCGGTCGGTTCAAGCATAACCTTCGCCCACAAGTAATTAGCTATCCTCTATAGCTGTAATATTAAAGACCACGCCCTCTTGCGGGAAACATTAAGTTTACAGGCTGAATAGAGGCGAAGATTGGAAAAAATTCAAAGCATTTTTTGTCGAAATTCGTAAAAAAATGTTTTGTATTGTGAGTAGCGTACAATGGATGAGGTGGATGGAGGAAATGAGTCTCGGTCTGGGAGGTGCTCAATTTAACTCGCGCGCTCCCTCTCGACTTCTAGGGTACCTACAGACATTATTTGTTAGATATTGAATTTCGTTGTAATAACATTTGCGTCTGACTGTCTTTGTACACAAAGTGGACTTGATAGTAGCTTACGGCTTCTTCTGTGTCTTGTCTGAAATACTGTATGTTTTGGATGTACTGTATAGATAGATCTAGTTGAAACAGTTATGGTTTCACTAACCCATAGGAGAATCATAATTTTAATTTTATGAACATGCTATAATTATTTTTAGGAAAGAAAAAGCAAGCTACTTACAATATACTTCACGCTTCACGTTTTATTCGCCATATTCGCCATAGTAGGGCAGGCTGAGGGAACCTCAGGCACCGTAGAAAGCTAGTGTTAAGATACTATATTGGAAAATATGTGAGTGAGTGAATGCGTGTTGGTTTGCGGAACTCAACGCCGCGCTTGTCTAGATGCCAGGGTGAACAAAATGGAAATGAAATAATCCACTCTCCGAGTGAGAATCGAACCCACAAACGTCGTGTTTTAAGCCTTAAATTACCAACCAAACCAAACAAATAGTAAGCAGCTTACATAGTATCTCTTATTTATGTTATCTATTTGCTGTACAAGAAAAAGAGTAGAGAATTCTTTTTGGTATTATATGTTTATATTTTGAAACATGTATTTGTATTTAAATAAAATTTTAATATTATTAAAAATAATATACTATGTATATGCTGCGATTGTGCAACACACGTTGCGCCAAAATATTATGTTACACTCAACCCTTCAAAGCTTCCATATTACTAGCTATTAGCATAAAATCCATAATAGCGTAGCCTAAGCTTTTAATTAATTACTGACCGCCTGACGTTGTATGAAGAAAATTCTCATTATCTTTTTAGATAAACAATTTAGTGTGTATAACAACAATGTTACAACATTTTTTTTAAAACTTATAAACTTGCTCGTTTTTTCATCTTACTTCTTTCTCATGATAAAACAGAAAATTTCAAGGATGCCAGTATTTGTACATTGACAACTACATATACATTTTTTACTAGGAAACCCATTATTATGCTATTTTCACTAAAGTACAGAGTTATGTTGAGTATTTTAAAATAGTTAGGATAGGATAACTCCAACGATTATATAGTTTTAAATTAATTACGATATGATAACTCTAAGGATTATTAGAAAGTCAGCAATATCGAAATTAAATTATTTAAGGCGCGTCAGAATTTTCATTGAGTGCGCTGTGTAACCGGTTTAAGTTATGAAATAGTTATGTATGTTTTACAATTGAAAAATATATAAAACATCTTACTAAAAGCTTTCAGCCTACAGTAAAAACTGTATTAATGTAATATAATATTAGAAATATACTCGTAACATTATACATTTACTGAAGATACTAATTGTTTTACCGTTTATCGATTAAAAGAGTATTAATTGTTATTATAATAGATTATTAAATTGATGTCTTCATGATGAATATGATGTATGTAACACACGTAAAGAATGATTGTCTACGTACCCCTAAAAATATTATGTAAGGAACAGGAACCATTTGAACTGGTGTTAAGACACTTCTTTGCTTAGTTCCTGCTTTCTCCGTCCCCGCTTTACGCCTTTTTTGAGGCATTGCGCCTTGAGTGGCGGAACTCAAGGCCAGGCTAGCAATACAATTTTGTATAAAAATATTCTATTTACTAGCCAAACTGATCTCAGATAAAAATATTTAAAGCTACAATCTAATATCAAGTCATATTTTTCTTTACTACTATATATATATATATATATATATATATATATATATATATATATATATATATATATATATATATATATATATATATATATATATATATATATATATATATATATATATATATATATATATATATATATATATATATATATATATATATATATATATATATATATATATATATATATATATATATATATATATTCAAAGCTTCCATATTACTAGCTATTAGCATAAAATCCATAATAGCGTAGCCTAAGCTTTTAATTAATTACTGACCGCCTGACGTTGTATGAAGAAAATTCTCATTATCTTTTTAGATAAACAATTTAGTGTGTATAACAACAATGTTACAACATTTTTTTTTTAAACTTATAAACTTGCTCGTCTTTTCATCTTACTTTTTTCTCATGATAAAACAGAAAATTTCAAGGATGCCAGTATTTGTACATTGACAACTACATATAATTTTTTTACTAGGAAACCCATTATTATGCTATTTTCACTAAAGTACAGAGTTATGTTGAGTATTTTAAAATAGTTAGGATAGGATAACTCCAACGATTATATAGTTTTAAATTAATTACGATATGATAACTCTAAGGATTATTAGAAAGTCAGCAATATCGAAATTAAATTATTTAAGGCGCGTCAGAATTTTCATTGAGTGCGCTGTGTAACCGGTTTAAGTTATGAAATAGTTATGTATGTTTTACAATTGAAAAATATATAAAACATCTTACTAAAAGCTTTCAGCCTACAGTAAAAACTGTATTAATGTAATATAATATTAGAAATATACTCGTAACATTATACATTTACTGAAGATACTAATTGTTTTACCGTTTATCGATTAAAAGAGTATTAATTGTTATTATAATAGATTATTAAATTGATGTCTTCATGATGAATATGATGTATGTAACACACGTAAAGAATGATTGTCTACGTACCCCTAAAAATATTATGTAAGGAACAGGAACCATTTGAACTGGTGTTAAGACACTTCTTTGCTTAGTTCCTGCTTTCTCCGTCCCCGCTTTACGCCTTTTTTGAGGCATTGCGCCTTGAGTGGCGGATCTCAAGGCCAGGCTAGCAATACAATTTTGTATAAAAATATTCTATTTACTAGCCAAACCGATCTCAGATAAAAATATTTAAAGCTACAATCTAATATCAAGTCATATTTTTCTTTACTACTATATATATATATATATATATATATATATATATATATATATATATATATATATATATATATATATATATATATATATATATATATATATATATATATATATATATATATATATATATATATATATATATATATATATATATATATATCCAAGAATATTTATTCAATCAACAATAAGCTTTTACTTAGGTAATATTTACTATCAAAAACTAATGTAAAAATTGAGATTATTATAATTAATATTACTATGTACTATATATTAACAGTAATCAAAATTATTATAAGTTAAAATGAGTACGGACCCAGTGTCTGTAGTGCCAATACTTTAATTAAAGAAAGAAAATAATAATAATGAGAAATCTCCTTATTTTTAGTAGCCAGTTAATAAATAATCATTCAACGGACAAAGCTGAATTCAGGCCACGTGTATCTTTTACCACAAAGAAAGATCTGTCTAAATAGAATTGTTATAAATAAAATTGTTATAATAAAATAGAACATGTAGTAATTTTTTTTCTTTACTGAATGTTTTCAATAAAAAAGCCTTATGACATTATTTACCTGACACAACTAGACTATGTTATCCGTCAATACTTTAATTGTTGTCATTAAATAAACATTAAAATTTGTTGCAAATTTCTGATTTTGCATTTCACGATTTGTATTGTATGGAAGTACGAACATTGCAACAATTTCAAAACTGAATTAATTCAACTATGAAATTGCACGTAAGTTTTTTGATATACGAGTGTTGCGGCGTCTGTACCGCAGCGAGATTAATTGGGTGCCCGATGGATGCCAGACGATAAATCTACTGTCTAAGTGCATGGGGGTAGGTAGTAGGTACGTAAAATGTATATATTATAAGCTTTGGCAACGTTCGCGATTCATGCTGCCAATGTTTCATAATTTAATATATCGATAATCGATTATATTAATTAATTATACAGCGACCTCATGTGCAGTAATCGCATTGGTTGTGTTATACAGTACAATTATTTTATCGAAATGAGAATTTATAATATAGAAATTGAGTATTAAATATTTCATAATGTTTAATTTAGTACTTACACATTTATTGACATTAAAAATAACAATCGTATTATACTTATAGTGTTGTAATTACAATATACATATATAATTTTTATTTTTGGTATCATATTATAAAACAGGTAATATAACATTTTCAAATACTAATATAATTTAAATATTCCTTAAACAATAAAAAGAAATACTTTGTTTTTGATACTTATTTTTAAATTTAAAAATATTAAAATATAGTGATATTTGACTAGAAATAGAACAGCGTAACGTTAGACTCCGAAGTAGCAATCAAACGTTATTTGAAATATCTAAATGATAGTTTTGAACTAAGGTATAACAAATTTATTTGTTAAAAATAAAATGTCGAATGAACTCTATGTATTATACTCTAGATACTTTAAAGAAAGTAGAGTAAATATAGATTGGAGTGTGCTAACACTGGATTCATTGTAACAACCCCAGTACTTGTGAGACATGTGTGAGTTAGAGAGAATCAAATTCTAAAGAATTCTTTTCTTGAATTCTTTCTGAATTCTTTTTCTTGTGATGCTGAGGTATTTCAACTTCATTAGTTTTAAAAAATATCTAAACTTTATATCATGTATTGGATATAATAACTAAGAAGATACTATCTATAACATACCTAAATATTTACTTCGTTACCAATTTATGTTGCATATTAAGCACAAGGAAAACCTTACGCTAAACGCATACATTTACCTAAAGTAAGCTTTCATGATCGTGTTCAGACAGTATAGTCTAAGTAAATTGGATATCGTATAACTTTTGATAGGAGAAGCACGTTCGTAGTCTGCGCTGAATGGAAATACAGGTACGATCTAATAAATCAAACCCGATCAGGTTATCGACTCGCAAACATACATACGCACGGATTTATTTAAAAATAAAATTACATATTAATAAAATATATTTTATATTTTAAAGTTAAGATTACATAAACAAGTATAGTTTTAAAGCTTTATAAACCAAATTAAGCTTGTTATAATAATGACATAAAATGTAACCTATAGTTGCTTATGATCAATAAATATGCTGCAGAGGTGAGATCAAGAATCAGAGGCTCAAAAGTACCTTATGTTTATGTAATATATATTAATTATTAATACTATAATATCTGCAGGAAAGAAAATATACATAGAATTTTATTAAATTATTATAATTTCAGTAGCAAAATTAAAAAATCACTAAAATGTAAAAATAAACGAAATTTGCAAGTGGAATTTTAATAAATCCATCGGTATTACAGCTTGGTCACGTCGTGTGACTGGCATTTAAGAATCGCACCTATTGGTAATATTTTATTTGTAAAACTCCAATGGTTTACGACCTTTCCAAGACGAGAACTCATATTTTATAGGTAATTTCGTAGAATTGAGGATCAAATCCTAAGAACTTTTTTACGATTTACGTGAGTATGCTTTAACAGTTCTCGAGAAATAATCTCGAACACTGTATACATTTTAAAACTTATATAAATGGTGGAATAAATATATTTATTGAAGTGTTTTTATGAACCAAAAGTGATTTTTGGTATAATTTCAATATAATATTTTAAATATTTTTCATTGACCTGATCCATGATCCATATTACCCTTATAAGATAGAGAGGATTTACTTAGTCTTTTAAATAGAAAGCTTTATTACTTGGACTTTAGAGACTCCATTAGGTCCGTTAGTAGGTCAGAGCTTTGTTGTTTAGAGAAATTGGAATTCAGATTTGCTATTCTGTTATTTTGTTGTAAAAATAGATTTTTACAACAAAATAACATAGTAATATCAATTGGTTTATTCTCGTTCGACAAATAGTGCAAAAGTCTAATAAGAATTCAATTAAAGTCTTTACATTTATATTAATTGTGGAAACCTTTTAATTGCACACGTTTAGACAAGTGAGTTTTTGGCCTAGAGTTTTACTTATGGTACTATTTTAAAGGCGGATTGTTGAAAATGTATCCGATATTCTAACTTCAACAGTTTCATTGATAATTAATTAAACAAATTCTATACGCTATCAGCGTACCAGTGGAACACAATTAACTTCACCAATGTCATGGTGAATGGAGAACACACAAAGGAGAATGTACAGTACGAAGAGATATTACTACACAATAGAAGAAATCCTTTAAATATTTCGCCTATAATTCTATACGTTAGCCAATTGGATTTATGTACTTGACATTTTAATTTGCGCGCGCTTTTTGTCAGTAATAAAAACAGTGTAGCGACTGACACTTCTTCTCACACTTTGAAAATTATCATAAAGAACATAATACAACATAATCATAAAGAACTTTTCATTACATATAAGTTTTACTGATTTGAATAATTAAATATAAAATTCAATACTAAATATTTTTGAAATAATAAAATCACAAAATGTATATTTATTTGCGCCCACATGTACAATCAACAAATATCATTTGTGTTGTGACACAAATTTCATTTGAATTAGATTATTGGCATATAATAATGCAAAGAGCAGTAATTTTTATCTTGTTTATTGGTGAAGGATTAAAATTAGATCTCTTTTATGCATTCCTCTATAGTGTAATATTTTTTCTTTTTTACCTTACATTCTCCTTTGTGTGTTCTCCATTCAACGTGACATTGGCGAAGTGAATTGTGCTTAACTGGCACGCTCAAAATGCCATAAATAAAGAGAATAAGAAGAAGAAGAGCAGTAATAATAAATAAAAAATACGAGTTTTGTATAACTTATTCATTACATTAAGTAATACAGACATAAAAACACGTTGAATCATCATAATGTCTTGAGAATTGTAAAAATGAGATTTAACACCCCATGGATCAAGAAAAATATATTAAAAAGTTTGATTAGCTTATCTTAAAATATGGGGTAATTTAGTTAATTACTAGCTCGATAGCTATTTCAACTCTTTACGAGCGCTATGGCTGCGATAACGTTTCTAATTGTCGAATAAAAAAGGATTAAGTGTAATCCTTGTTTAATAAAAATGTTAATCGTGACTTCCACGCAATATGCAAATTTTACCGCCCGTTGCGATTGACGATGGCTTATGTCAGTAATATGCATTTTGTCACACTGAGATGCTTTGTTATAGGATTCGTTTTTAATACGACTGCGATAAAGGAAGGGAAGGGAAAGTTGTTAGACAGTCTCTATCGTACGTGTCCAATTGAGGCAAGGTGTTATAACTAGAATATAGACATTACGTTTTGTTATATATTTTAAAATATAATTGTATATTTTATTTTAAAATTATATCTAATATAATAATGATGTAAAGATATATACGCCTATATTAGTACAAATTCGATGGTTTTACATGTTTTACATAACATTATAATATTAAAACGAAACATTTGTGATATATTTTTTTATTTTTCTTAAGATTATACCGGATCATCCCGCTTAGTAAGGTAAAATAAATATTCTTAGTAGGTCTAATTGGATGTATCAGAGTAAATTCGTAGGGGCTGTAACACGATAGCCAGACCCATATTGTAAAATGTTGATATTAATTTGTATCATCACAGAAAAAATATTTTTTTATAATGTTAAAACAAACATGTCAAAAATTTGTAAATTATGCAATATATGAAATTGAATTCATTCATTCAAAAGCAGAATTCTATGAAATTAAATTAATTTAAAGCCATTAAAATTGAATAAATGTAGAGCTCCTCTCATCACATAATGCAAGAGAACAGTGTTTTAACACTAAATTCGCGTCAAAAAAAAACATTTTCTATAATATTTTGTAGATACTTATACGGATCTCTAAATCCTTATAACGGTTGAAACCGAAATTTATTCTAACAATTCATGCTCTCCCACAAGTCGGATTATTGTAAATAAGTATTACTCCGACACCCAAATTAATCCACGGGTGCTTTTTAACGAAATGCTAAAAAGTTGGTTAGCGAACTTTTTTCGCCCGCCTTGACTTTACAAAACCCTCAGTGAAATATCGTTTCTCCCATTTCACTGAATTATTTGTATAAATACAATGTTTGCAGTATTCACCTCTTCAAACACTGGCAAGTTTGAATCTGAAATATTAGGAGTTTTAAAAGTTGTGTTTGACTTTACTAATAAATATGCGGGTGCTGCCGCTGAGCAATGTGTGTGTGTGTGTGTGTGTGTGTGTGTGTGTGTGTGTGTGTGTGTGTGTCTGTATGTAAGAGTTAGATATCTTTATGTGCAAATCAAATTGATACTTGAAATTTGTTTTCTATTTCAAAATACTTTTAGTTACCCTTTTTATAGTAAAAATAATTCTCCAAATGAAAAGAGCCGCCCAATCGTTTAAAATTTCGTGAATTATGGATATATTGCACGGAAAGCTATCTTGTTAATTGACCGTTGGAATAATTTAAATTTATTGCACCCATAGGCGATATTTTAGGTAGATATTATAAATCAAAGGATTAGAAAATGGTTAAATGGATAATGGCAGTGCGGTAAAAGACAACACATACAGCTCGTGGCGTAGCTCGTATTGCCTTCACACACAGTTTACAATAGAGCGATGAATATTAACAGTAAGCAGAACGTTCGTTCAGACGTTTATCCTGCATACGTTATATGGCGATAACGACAAAATAATCGCAAAGGGTGGGCACGGGGTGTCCAACACAGCGGGATGCGTAGGGCAAAAAGTACTAAGTGCGAGTTAAATACCCTTTGTGTTGTCATGCTGTCCTGTAACCATTCATCGAAGGGTCCTCTCATTATTCAGTTGAAATTTGATTATTTTCCCATTTCACAAAATATCCATATCGTCCCCGGCTTTTATTCTAATTGAAAATGGAGTAACATTTTAGGGAAATACAATGATCGCTATTAATTTATTTATTTTCATATTTGCTTTTGTTTACTTCAGTATTCATTACGTACGAATATGTTGAAAAAACTTATATTGATAATAAAAATCATAAATCTATTAGTAAGCCACGATATATTTCAAATTATAATAAAACAACCCATAAAAAATTTTAATGAAACAAAATATGAACACAATTTTCCATTTTCGTAAACGTTTATTAGGGGCAATCATTTACCCTGAATCCTTTTAATAAGATCCATAGAACAGACGGAAGTAAATATTCTGGGAGAAATGATTACTGCACGCACGGTTAATCGACGTTATGACCGGCTTATGCCCATTCCAAAGGTATTAGTCTCCTGGCTACCAATTTATGTAATTTATTAAGAGCCTTGCTTACACTGACCGCTCTTTGGTGGCTTCTTTTTCTCGCTTGAATTCCCCGTAAGGAAAAATTACAAAACAAGCGCAGACTTGAGATTGTTACAAATATTTCCTGCAGTTCTTTGACTTATTACGATGATGTCAATCTTTAAACCTAGCTACTTTCTGTACAAATTTTCCGAGATATTCATAACAAAAAAGAGCGGTGGGCCAAGAAAGTTATAAATTTTCGAATAAAATCTATTGTACTAAACTAATTTATAATAATATTAATCTTAGCTCAAATTGTATAACGATACTGATGTGTAGAAAGACGACTAGAAAGAAGGAGAATGTAATGAAAATATTAAATATATGTATATTGACAGATTTTTACAAAAGTCTTAGATATTTTCAACAGAACTCCTTGTCCAGTGACTGCGACAACCATAAGTTAGCCATCATCAAAGACCCTCGGTTGACTGATCCCTAATATTTCACTCATAATTGGTTTATTCTAAGCTCGCAGCGTTTCCGTGTGTGGGCCCTTTGATCCGTCCACTGTATTAAGTTGTAGCGGAGATGTATTGCGAACATTATTCGTTTGAATCTAAGGCTTTAGTCAAAGTCACAAAATTGTATTGATCATAATTATATATTTTTATTATAAAATGATATCATAATTTGTCGTTAATTTATACTATAAGATGTTTTTATTTACTTCACTAGTATATTCGTCATTAACAACATTGACAATTAGTTCAAAGATCCACGGTGTAGGTGGCAGGTCCATCGCGTCCCAGGGTTAAGAGCTTAGAGTACTGCTTTTAGAATCTGCAGTCTTGCATATCAAGTGTTGGGATTGTTTATTCGTTAGGTTAGATTTTCCTAAATTAATATACAAAATTTTACAGAGAGATTTTCTTATATAATGAATAAATAAATTATAAAATATTTTATACATTTTATTTCCAGAATTCTATGGTATATACAAAGAATAATAATACACCATTATTATTTTTTGTATATTATTTATTTTGAGATAATATAAATTAATTAAAAGCCAATTAACTAGCATGTTTGTCATAAGATGATTTACGTGGTATAATTTCCTGGGGCGTATGTTTTTGCTTGCGTTTGCTTTGTCGCTCCGGAAGTATCTGCCCTTGTCCGTTCCATTTCCGTTGGTCAATTCTGAGAAAGTTTTGCTGTCAGCTTCAGTATAGTCATAATTTATATTGATACTTATAAAAGTTTTACAATGGTTATAAAAATTGAAAAATTACATAATATATACCAAGGACCATCGTGGTGAAAAGGTGCACCGTCTGCCTGTAAACGGTTTGTGAATTTAATTCCCCGGGATTCCATCATCAAGTCCTGACATGGTGATAAAGGGGTTACCTTGTAAATACGTTCGATCAAAAACAATTTTGAATGCCAAATCGAGAAATATGTATATATATCAAATATAAAATCTCTTTCTTTTGAAATCGGTTTTATAAACACGATATTTCGTAATATACTTTCTGTAATCAAATAATATTGAATCGAATATGTTTGTAGATTAATTTGATTCAATAACATTAAATATTTCAAAAAATATATAAGAAACTATACTTTACGAAAATAATTTACTCTTATAAGTTTAATAATAGAAAAATATATGTAAGTCAAACAACTACTACAATAATTTTCGAAGCCAAGATTGGTTTTCATAACTTATAAACTAACTTTATGCATTATATTCAATCTCTATACATTCGTTCGGGTGTCATTCAAGGTGAATTAAATTTGAATGACGACAATGAACTTTCAAGCCATTGGGTAGTATTATTTAAATTTAAGCACTTTTTTTCTGCTAAAGTTTTATGAGAGTACAAAAGCAGTACAAAAATATAATTGTGACTCGATAGAATGATCAACGACAACATAGTTAACCAACATGTAAATTCTATTACAATATTATACACGTGCTAGAAAATAGTTTCACACAAAAACTCAGTACTTTTATAAAGTTTAGAGGCTCAAGACGGTTTAGATTATTTTAACATAGCTTAGGTATATATCAGAATAACATATGAGCTTCAATTTAGACGCAACAAACGCAATTCACTTTTAATTTTGGCCTGCTATTTTTCAATAATTACTATAAGAGGATATTTATAACATATTTTATTTTTACTTATTAAATATATTACTATATTACATAGTAGCTAATTTACTTATTAAATATATTTAAGATAAGAATAAATAAGGAAGGTTAAAATATTTTTCGGATTTTTCTGCTAGTTTTATTCGTATTTAATAGTTTTATCACTACAATTTTGGTACCGTGTATATGATTGTTATTTGCTAGCTGGTACGCTGGTCTGATGATGGAATCTGAAGATTGGGGACAAAAAGTTATAGTGCTAGGATATATTCTGTTTATTTCTCCAAGCGAAGAATACACAAGTCTTGAAATAATTTGTTGCCACAACGATTTGATTTTTAAAGTAATATTTTATTTGTTATATATTAATATGTTTAAGATTTAACTAATCATATAATTGTATATAAGAATATTTTATGCATAGGTACAGTAGTGATTTCATTATAAAACCCATTTTGTTGGAACGTGTTGTTTGCTTAATAGCATCTATGTCCGAACCGTAGCCTTTATACGGATAATCTTTATCACCGCTGGCATCTGCAGACGACTTTATGATAATAGTTTAATATCGAGGTCGTAACCCGATCGTTTTCATTAGGCCTTTTCACATTACCGTTAAGGAAGTATAAACTAATTTGCAGCAAATTATTATTTATGTAAACAAAGCAATTGCCATTGCATTTTCTTCGTTTTGAAAATTAGGCAAAGCGCGGCGTTGAGTTCCACCACTCAACACGCAATGCCTCGAAAAAAATGCTTCGGAATAATTCTTATGTTATGGATTGTTAATAGGAAAGTATATTTTGTAAAATAGTTCATAGAGATATTGAACTAAAAGTGAAAGATTTGAACCGGTACCCGTTGTACCGTATATTTTATATGTTTTAATAATCTATAATAATCTATAATAATCTGAATTTACTGTATAATTTAATTATACAGTAAAATTCAATTTTACTTAGTAAGTTAATGATTTCGAAAAAAAAAGTAATTAATAAATAAAATTCAATTAAATTCTAGACTTAGTTACTTTGGTGAAATGTGTAGCCTAGCAAATTAAGTTTTTGACATGTAATAGATTAACAGCCCGGCTTGATTCACTATATTTAAAGTATTATTTATAATTTATTTATAACAAACAATTTATGTAATAAGCAAAATTGTAAGATGTGCAAAATTAAAACATATAAAATATACGGTACAACGGGTACGGATTCAAATCTTTCACTTTTAGTTCAATATCTCTATGAACTATTTTACAAAATATACTTTCCTATTAACAATCCATAACATAAGAATTATTCCGAAGCATTTTTTTCGAGGCATTGCGTGTTGAGTGGTGGAACTCAACGCCGCGCTTTGCCTAATTTTCAAAACGAAGAAAATGGAAATAGAAAAATTCATGTTCCCCGAGTGGGAATCGAACCCACAAACCGTTATGTCTGTGTACTTACAGGTAGACGCCATCCATTTTAATTTTCAGAAAAATTCACTATTGCAGATGTTAGTGTGATAAGCACATTTGGATCATATTTCACATTTATTCCTTATGTTGTAAGAAATGAAAGTACAGCGCTGATTGGACACATTTAAGAAAGGCACGCTTTCCGCTCGTTCTAACGCGGCTGATTAATGTTTACTAGAGGAGCTACGAATCAGTCTTTAAATTAGTATCGAAACTTTACAGACTGTAATCGCCTTAATGATTGTATATAGTTCTTTAGTCTACGTTTTAGGGTTGTTTTATCATAATTTAGCAATTTATTTTTTATTTTCATTTAATACTTTATTCTGCTCTAATTATTTTCCTTCATTTGGGTTTATGTGTTTGTGTTTTATGTTTTTATAAATGGAGCAAATAATATTGTTTTACTTACCATTACATCGCATTGATCGCAATCGTCTTAATAATGATTAATTGATTGATTGATTTTGATTTGATTGATTTTGATCACATTTAACATTTATTCTTTATATAAAAGAGTACATATTAAAAAATATTATTGTAGCAGGCGAGTCCAACGCAGACCTTCTTACTACATCACACATTAGTGGCATTACTATGGCGGAAATAATTACTGACTATAGTGATTGGGACAAAAACCCTTGTTTAAAACGGAGCAAGATCTGCAGGGGACACTATTGTCTAGCCCTCGGTCAACGCTAACTGACCGAGAAAATTATAAATTGTTCACAACTAACTGATTTGCCATTGTTATGTAAGTTCTATTTCTATTAGAATTCTATGGGTATCTCGATATACTATGGATAATTGAGTGACAATTGCAGGAAATTGGGCATCGAACCCACAATTATTGTTTTTATAGTCAAACACATGTCGACGTTTCCACAATTGAGTTTTTCCAAAAAATATCTATTTTATAATAAAAATATAAGTAATACACAAAAAACTATAGTACAGATATTTTTTTCTTTTTTTAACTTCATGCTTACATGCGGCATATAGCGGGGTAAGCAAAGGGAACTGCAGGTACCATAAGAACCTAGTTGTTAAGACATTTCGTTGCTTAGTTCCTGCTTTCCGTCTGTTTCGAGGCATTGCGTGTTGAGTGGTAGGCCTCAACGCCGCGCTTTGCATTGTTTCCAGAGTGAAGAAAATTGAAATAGAAAAATCCATCTTCCACGAGTGGGAATCCAACCCAAAAACCATCAGTTTACAGGTAGACGCTACGCATCTGCGCCACGACGGTCCTCATATAGATACATATTGAATAGATATAGAAATTTTCGTTATCGATTCGAATTTTCGATCTCGAATCTTGTGAACACGATCGAATTTATTAAGATGTAGACACATTATACTTTTATAATATTAGTTAAAAAAATTAATAAACAACATTAATTTATAAAACGTAAATTAATAATTTTAATTATTTTTAAAACAATTAATATAGTTATACATAATAATTAACATATAAATATAGTCTATAACTCTATGGTTTCCCATAATTGTCAATATTACTTATTAGTTCATTGGATTGCTTCAGTGGCGGGCGCAGGTCTACGGCCCTTCAGTCAGTTTCTAATTCAGTTAATTTAGCCTCTAAATCTCATATTGCAAAATGGACGGACAATAATTGCGTTTGGTAAACACCGCACCGGTCTTAAATGACACGAGGTATCCATTAGGGCTTTATTTGGGCGAAGTATACATGACCAAGCACTACGTCTGCTAATATATTAATTTAACATATATGCTGCAGTATATTTTATTGATTTAGTTAATTAATAGTATATAGGAGTTAGAGAACTTTGTTAGTAAAATAATTTTTATACATATTTATTATTGTATAAGGAATAAATTGTTAAATATACCTTTGAAGCTGGACATCGTCTGAACGGAAACGCCGTTATTGGTACAATTTTAATTTGTAGAATACAATATTTTTTGCTTATTTGGAACGATAGTGGAGAGATGAGAACTATATTTCCGTTTTCAGTTTTCTCTATCTGATGATTTCTATAAAAAAAAGGAATATATTCCATACGTCATCAATGTTTATTTGATGACGTATAGGATATACATAACAGAAAGACTAGAATTATCAAAATGACTATAGTTCACTCAGCTTGTAATCATTGCAAAATATACTAAATGTAAAATTTAATTTAAATTTGAAAGTCAATGCATGTGAACCAGGGTTTACATTTAGCTGGCTTATTAAAGTAATTACATTGTCTTGATGAGAACAAAGGTGGCTCTGTGCACAATTAATTTGCTTCCATGGTGACGTCTAAATACGTTACCATGCTAAACTTGTCGGTATATACTACACAACTACTCCTGATTGGTAAGCTTCTAACATAATACGCTATAAATTTGTATTTGTTTAAGTATTTTTTTATTATCTTTTAATTTTTTAAGTTCATATCTTTAATTCTGTAAGAATCATTTTACTACTTATGTATTCTGTAAGAATATGAATATACGCTAATTGACGGATTATTATGATTAATTTTATTGTATGTACCGTTGCTAAAGATACAGTTTGCACGCCAATTGACCACAATTTGATCATAAACACAATCTAGACATTGTGTTCCCTATGACTGAACTGACTGAACCTGACTTAGGATACCTCTGTGTCCTTCACTTTGCTATATTCGAAGAACTATATAAGAATATAATTATTTAAATTAGTTTGTAATAATTCACACTTAATTTATCAACATTGTCAAATTGAGTGTAAAAATTATACACTTATTACATGAAATATTGAAAATTTTTTTAAATTAAAGCATTAACGTCAACCTATTAAATATATTTATAGTATAAAATATGCAAATATTTTCGTCAAACCCTAGTTCAAAGGAGTTATTGGCCTTTAGAAGACAACGACTTAGTTCGTCGACTGTTCAAGTTTCATTAATATGGAGCCTATAAGTATTGAAATTTTGTAATTTCAATATATATTTAAATTATGGAGACCTATTGATATTCTTTCCACTTAGATGAAATGATTTATAAGTATTTAATATAATTTTGCTACGATATTATATGGGCAAAATAAAAACGATATTTTCATTTGCCATGTACTTATATAAGTACATATTATATTACTAGTATTATCTTCAAGCATATTATAGAAAGATATTAGATTTTAAAAACCTAGATCAAGCTTTTATCTACAAGAAAATCAAGTCAACGTACTAGGGCTTTTTATGGTAAGAGACCAAACTTATAAAAGCTTAGATTTATAAAACTCACCGGTTCAAAATTAAATAAACATAATATATATTTTCATATAGCAAAATAACGAAATAATAACCTTTTCCGTTATCAATTTGTTGTTTCCTTTCAAATGCTTATCGGTTTGTAAAACAGTCGAGAGCACACTCTGCCCTTGCAGCGATTCTTAACAATGCCAATCAATGAAACATAAAGTCCAGAACAATTTTTTTCTCAATTTTTTTACTTATATGTACATAAAAATGATATTATGTTTTATGCACTGACAATAAGGTTGATTTTCCCTTAAAGATATACTAAGCTTAGGCCATTTCCTAACCAACATAGGTCATTGTTAAACCTAAGCTGGCCAATCAGTTCCATCACCACTTGAAGAGCCAATGAAGCGTGTTTAATTCTCTATGACGGTTAAGTCTTTGCGTTGGTTTTGTCGTTTTCTCGATTTCTAAATACGATTATATTCACAAGGGTTGATGTAGAAAGATATGGAATCGTTGTACTTATTTCTATGTATGATGTGCCTATCTATCCCTATTTAGCTTGCAGGCAGTAATAGTGGGTTGTATTTCTGCCGTTTTGCCTTATTATAAACTATTATATAGCTTTAATAATATAGAGCGAAACAGAAAATTCTAATTCTTAACGTTTATAATATCTTTAATGATAAATGATATTATTAGGTGATATATTATATTTTTAAATAAACATATAACCGCAGACAACATTTATCAAAATCGCTGATTCAAATGATGCGTGAAAGCAATATATTGATCAATTTCGCGAACTAAATTTTGTTTCAGTCTCGAAGTTCATTCGCTTCTATCGACCTTTGTAAATAATGACGTAAAAGTTTTCGTAATTTATTTGAATTTGTAAAAGGTTTATCTCTTAGGTACAATAATTGTATAAAATAACATGCCCTAGCTGTATCTTGTATATAAGTAGATTGAATTAGTGTTAAGACACTCTGTTTTCTGCTTGTAGTCTAAATTTTAGACATTTGCGTGTTGAGTAGGAGAACTGAACGCACAATTTTTCTTACCACAAACACGAAATAAGTACCAATAGGGTACTCCTCGAGTGAGAATCGAACCCATTTTAGTCACAGTCAGAGGCTCTTTTACAGTAACGGCTTCATGATTGATTAATTGATTGATTGATGATTATTTATTTATTTATTTTTTTATTTATTTATTTATTTATTTATTTATTACATAGGTCGCTAACAGAGCATACATTCTTACAATTGTACATGCTAATAAACAAAAGAAGATCTAGACCAAATGATGCCCTAATTATAAGCAACACTGCATTCAAATAAGACAACAACATAATACTTAGTACTAATAGTTTAGTGAGCAACAAAAAAAAAAATAAATAAAAGTTAGTATATGTACACAAACAAAAATACAAGAATGTAATAACTTAATTTATGATAGCCATGACATTATTATGGCACGGGTTACGTTCCATGGAATAATAGCTGTAACAGCTCTGTTTCTGGTCCCCTTTAGAAGTGTGGCGTTGAATTTTGTCAGCTGTCAATGTTTATTAACTAGTATTACTAATTATTATTATTTATTATTAATTAATCTCTCATAGAATACCTGTTGTAAAAAAGTCAAGACAGATTAATGGAATAAATCAATTTATATAATCATTTCAATATCGGTTTCACTTCATTTTATGAGTGTACTTTATGAAAAATATTAAAAACACATGCCCTCTACTATATTTTCTTAAATATATTTACATAATAACATGTATTTGTAGGTATGCGTAATAGTAGTTAAGATTAATTTTAATACTCACAGACATATTGAGGTGTAAGGAGCAATTACAGAGGGATTTAAGGGTAGTTGCCTAGTGACGTCACCACTACGTCCGTAATCCGATTAAGATAATTGCTGAAAATTTCATCTAACCGTAACACAATGTGTTTTCATATAACATAATTGTTTATATAGCCTCCATTGTGTTATGAGATAAAACTTTACGATAGTTATAATTTTATAGCAAAATTTATGTAAGACAAGAGAAATATATGGATTTGTACTTTTATATATTATATACTCAGTAGAAATATATAGTGTAAGAAAGTTTTAAATCAGTTTCCTGGATTTTTTGTGCTTAAGATAACAATGATTGCCATCGCGGTGCAGTGGAACAACGATATTATACTATAATATTAATACAAGTCGACTATCCGGGCTATAAGCGAATTTAATTAAATATCGTATTTGTGAAAAAGGGACAGTTACTAATAATTTTTAAACAAATTTCTCAATTAGTATTAATTTTTGTTAATATGTATGTATTTAATAAACTTATAACATTATGTATTTATATATACATGCTCAAAACGATTATCCGAATTTATTTATATGTACATATATATTTTCATTTATCGAATATCTGTAACCTTATAACAAAATATAGTCCAGTTAGTCAATTTTCTACTTGCGTTGGAAAAGAATAAACAACCTTGAATAACTAGTCATAAAATTTTCTGTCATAATCCCCAATTGTCTGTTATATTAAAGATTTGTAATACCAAAGTGTAGTACTAAGTATAATATGTACAGGTTTTACATATTTAGTATTAATATTTTGTTGTAAAATTTAATATTGATTTTATATTATATTTAAAACATTATTTCAATTCGTAGCGAAAGAAAACAAAAAAAAAAACAGCTAAGCTTGTTGAGAACTACAGCTCAGTGTTCAGGAAGTTTGCACAGTTCTAAAGAAGTACAGATTTTAATCCTACTACGTTTAAATTTTCATACAAGTTCAAAAAATATTCTTCTTCTTTAGTATAGAATAATATTCGAAAAATATAAAAAATATACTGATAAATAGCAATGGTCCTCTGAAGAGTAGAAACTTGTTATACGTTTATCAATAAAAAATATAGCGATTTTGTTACCGTTTTATCTTAAACACCACAGTCGCTGTCTACGAACCTTACACATACAGTTTAATAGAAATGAAAAATATTTAAATACAATTATGAATATACTTATTAAGAGAAATTTAGTAACTCAATTGATATTTTCATAATTAAAACTATGAGTAATATTTGAACATTGGTTATGTAAGCTAAGTATTTTTATTATTTATTTTTATAAGCTAGGTAAAAAAATACACTCTAAGAAATACAAATCGTTTAATTGAAATATTTTTTTATATTTTGTTTTTAAGCATCCACTTAGCAAACTTTACAAAGAAAATCTTAGAAATAAAAGTTAAATTTACAAAATATCCTCACATGTAGCGCATGTATGAAGTGCTCAATTTGTTATCTCAAAGTTGCTTCTTCATGAGAACTTGTTATTTACTATGAAAACATTGTACCTACCTACTGCTTAAAATGCTCGTCAACATGTTCAAACCTAGTCTAACGTCTTGTTTGATCTTAATTAACACACGTTGACTTAAAATGATTCTCTCGCATCTTAGATCAAAGAGCTTAGTACTAATATTTATAGACGTTTATTGAAAGAAGCCGTTGACATCAAACTAACTAAAATAATATATTAAACACATATAGTTATAATAATTATTGTCAAAATGTTCTTTTATCAATATATGAACTTAAAACTAAACATTTAAATTATTTTCAGTAAAATATGTTTGTGTATATTATAGTTATTATATTAAATTAATTGATAGACGTCCCCTAGCGATCGTTCGTATTATTATAGGGGATCCTACGATTGTACATTTTTGTTATCTTTTAGGATTCCATACTTCAAAAAGAAACAGAAGGACCTTTTCAAGATCACTTATTGTCCGTCTGTCAAGGTCATTTTGTCATAATCATTCAATTTCTTGAAATACACGAAAAACTCTACATAGTACTGCTCGCTCCCGCTGACCTAGACTTGCCGAAAAGTAAAAACTTACACGCAGTGAAAACTGTACAAAATATATGATTTTTGAGTTGTCACAGAAATAAACCATTGCAACCTTATACTAGAGGGTTATTTCATACAAAATGAGTGGATGCGATCGAAAATTTAAGTTGTCAATTTTATAAGTAGTACCTACTATCAGAAAACCTATAACCACGAATTACGTACACAAAATTGAAGAATATAAATATTATATTATTATTTGTAGAATTTAAATATAATATTTATTCTTCACATGACATCTTTATCACAATCGACGAATAACGACTGAGAATTATTAAGTTTAACTAGTATAGAAACCAAATAGTGTTCCGTGTGTTTACAAGGATACACTTCCGATGAGATTCACAAAGACAAATACAATGTAGGATGTGACACGCGACGAAATCACATTCGGTATTATGTTGACAATGTGGTCTACTCTTTGTTTCATTT
This sequence comes from Dione vanillae, assembly GCA_037178615.1. Lineage (NCBI taxonomy): Eukaryota > Metazoa > Arthropoda > Insecta > Lepidoptera > Nymphalidae > Dione > Dione vanillae. The sequence goes on along the minus strand of JAZFAU010000034.1, from coordinate 3,083,233 downwards.
GCCTATAGTGGAGAGTGGAGATTTAAATTTATATACGCTTGCTGTTTCGTTTTGTGTGTTTATAGGACCTTCTACTTTCACTTTAGATTTCTTACCTACTTCCTTTTTATCGTAATTGTAACTGACTATTGAATTTGTCTAGTATTATATATATATATGTATATATATATATATATATATATATATATATATATATATATATATATATATATATATATATATATATATATATATATATATATATATATATATATATATATATATATATATATATATATATATATATATATATATATATATATATATATATATATATATATGCCGTCGTGGCGCAGAGGTGTAACGTCTGCCTGTAACGCGACGGTTACTGGGTTCGATCCCCAGTCGGAGAAGATGGATTTTTCTATTTCCATTTTCTTCGCTCTGGCATCTAAGGCAAAGCGCGGCGTTGAGTTCCGCCACTCAACACGCAATGCCTCGAAAACGGCGGAAAGTGGGGACGGAGTAAGCAGGGACTAAGTAACGGAGTGTCTTAACACTAGGTTCTTATGGTTCCCGCAGTTCCCTCTGCCTACCCTGCCATGTGCGGGATAAAGCGTGAAGCTAAAAAAAAAAAAAAAAAAAAAAAAAAAAAAAAAAAAAAAAAAAAAGAAATATATATATATATATATATATATATATATATATATGTATATATATATATATATATATATATATATATATATATATATATATATATATATATATATATATATATATATATATATATATATATATATATTTATAGGGATTTAGCACAAAAAATTAATAAAAATTATTTCGAAATCTGCGTCGCTTTATTTATCAGCCTTATTTCAATGTAAATATAAAAAATCATTTAACTTTTACTAATAAAAAGATATTTAAAATTAGTATCAACGAGTTTTGGATAACTTTTGAATTTCGACGTAACCAAAAAAACGTCCAGTCCCACAAGTAATAAGTCCCATAAGTAATAAATATATTGTTAATTCTTTTAACACTAGAATTATAATTTAGTTTATAATGTAACGTTATTCGAAAACTCGTAGTAGCGTCCGTGTTCCTTTATCTTGAACTTCGAAATATACCAATAAAGCGTGGAGACGGTCCCATACAGCCGGCGGCCACAAGTTTCCAATAAGTAATTAAAATCCCGACTCGGAGATTACGTCCTCCTATCACAAAAGACGAGTATTTGCTCCGTACGCCTTGGTGAAGCTCTTCAAATCTCCTTCGATTTCCTGCTCCTTGTAATTGTTGAGGAAATATAGACAGTGACGATGTTTGTCGTAAATGTACACCCACGCCTTTAGTTAATACTTCAATATTACTTTATTCTTATTTAAAGATACTCGAAACTTTTTGATAATTTAAAATAAAAATTATGTTTCATAATACTGAAGTTTAAATTTTTATATGAAATTACTTATATAACAATATTTTTAGCTTTAAAACGAAAAGATTGTTATTTATGAGCTTTTTTTTCACCAAAATTAATTCCAAAAACCGCACCAATCCGTACTCGTACTCGATACTCATAAATTATTCACCCACGAAAGGATTACACGAGATAACGTCATAAAAACGAAACACAAGGGGGGTACTGTTTATCTACAGTTGTTTAGACCATTTTTATGAAGAACAGTGTAAATAGCCAAGTACAAACATTAATCTGCTTTGAACAACAGAAGATGTAAAGGGACTGCTCAGAGTCAATATTTTCTTAGGGGACAAAACTCCGGTAGCTCTCGAGACCAATTAGAGCGTGATATAATTTTTGTGTAAACTTAATTTCTGTAATTTATGTAAAGTAATGAAATTCGTATGTTATTTTGATTAATTAAAGACGATGCTGAATTAACATTTGTTAGGTGAAAAGTTACGTTAATCAATAGACTAAATGGACGTAAATGGATGTATAATTATGTTTTTTACTAATTTAATTTCAATAAAATGTTTTCGATAATTAATTATATACTTATTTTCAGTTCAGTTCAGTTCAACAAATGTCATTTTATCAATTATTTTTGTTGCAGTAGGATAACCTTTAAACGTAAATAGCGTTGGTTGCAAGTTTGTTGTCCACCAGAGGGGCTAAAGAAGGAAAATAATGGTATGGTGTTTCCATACCATTAATTTCCTTCTGCTGGTGAAATCATGTTGATAATAAACGTTACTGAACTTTAATTTATATAAATAGATAAATATAATTTAGTAATGTAATCCATAATTTACACGTTAAACAGTGTTTTATGTTGACATTGGCAAATAATTTTACTTTGAACCCTTTAACGACATGCATAATTCAATTTACAGTAATAAAACAATCGATGCGTATCTTATTAAATTCTCTCGAGTTTAAAATGTTCACTATAATTTAGTATCAGTTCATGATTTATTGCCTCCGCTACGCTTTTCAGTGACTGTGCAGTTCAGAACTGCTACATTCATTATGTTTAAAGGATGCTTGTTTTTGGGTAAGATGCTAAAACATATTTTTTATAATAATATTATAGGATTTTTTATATAATTAAATTGTTCTAGAACATTTTCTAATTCAATTCCTAAAATTTCCCTTCAATTAAGTTTCAATAATTGAATTTTATAGTTCAAAGATGGATCAATTTCGAACCAATTGCTCTGTGGTTTCATTGTGTTGAGTTCTAAGCGTAATCGATTAAAATTATATTATTATACTATAAAGATATCCAGGTTTTTAATTTTAATTCTTTTGGAAAAGCAAATCTAGCTGATGCTGGTCTCAGAATAAAAAGTAATCCATATTAAAACTATTCTGGCACCGTAGAATGATGTCTATCTATAAATAAGCTAGGTTCAATTCTGACTTGGAGAAATTAATTATTTTTATTTTCTTGCTATACTACCTTGCTATATTAATATCATATACAAAAGGGCGTTAGATTGCGACAGTCAATATACTATTTCACGAATTATAATGTGGGAGATGTAGTTTCTTAACATTTTGTACTCTCTGACTTTCCTGCTATTAGGGCACTAAGCAAATACCTGAAAATAATAAACATTACTTTAGATTTTTATGTTGTCATTAAATAAATATTATTATTTTACAAATAAAAATGCAGTGAATAATAAACCTACATAAATAATAAACATACATAAACAATACAATATATATGAAAATTATTAGACCGCAGCCTGTATTAACGATTCAGCTGTACTTCGAGACGACTAAAGGAGATTAGAGAAAGTTTGAATTTAAATTAATTTTGCGGATTATTAATTTTGAGTAATGAACTTGAATCTTGCTCTGAATGAGCAATTTAGTTTTAGAAGTTCTTCGTCAATGAGTTTTATTTATTAGAGATAATGCAAATGTAAATGCTTAAGAGACTTTTCAATTTAAATAATTATCTATTCACTTAAATAATTTGATTTATCGGTTTCGTCATGTGTATATGAAATGTATATACATCGCATATATCGTAAAATTTCATATTTTAAACTAATATTATCTTCTTACGCTTCTTTAGACCATGTAGGTTTAATATATATTTAACTTTACTTGTGAATGAGAGACAAAAATATGTTTTTGTAAGGTTTTTGTAAGGTTAATAAAACAAAATAAACGGATTACTAGCATATATTATAATTTTTTGGAAACTCGACGTTTCGAACACTTTGCAGTAAGCCGTATGTTTTATACAAGCTTATCGTTTTATTTACAGCTCAGATGTTAATATTTATTAGCGAAAACAAAGCGAATGCCACCCATATGCACAGGATCTACTATTTATTTGTACAGAATATTTTTTCGTACTTATATTTTGTTATTATTACCAAAATTATTCATTAGTATTGTGTATAAACTGTAAATAACCATGAATAAATATTTTATTTCCATGTGTGTTGTATTACTAAAACAATTTAAGTAAACGTAACTTGTAGCGAGCGTTACTACGCAAAGTGTAAGCTTTCGCCAATGCCTTAATTTCCTGAAGTCGCTGATTAAGCCTCAAATCGTTTCTTACCGAGATATAAATCTTTTAACACTCGTTCCCGGCTTTCCCACATCTTTCTGAGCCTCGCTAACTCCTACAACTGCAATTAGACGGCTTCGGGAGCTCGGTAATCTTGAATAAAGCACCAAACGAGGTGCCATTTAAATAAGCAAGAGATTTCAAGCTTTCGAACTTGTTTCTCTAATTGTAGCTTCTTACTGAAATTGAATATTATCTAAGAAATTCGCTTTATCGTCACAGTAAGGTTTTTCTCAAAAATAAATTGGATTCCAACATTATAACACTGTGATAACTAATATTTAAAATAATACTTTTATTAAGAAATACGAGGCACCCAATAACAATTGGGAGAAGTTTCTTTGCGATCTGCATGATCGCAATCATTCATATAATCATATGCGATGGAGCCAAAGTACCTTAACCTTTTATGAAATTACTTCATAACTTATTAATTATGATTATTAGACAACTCATTTTACCATTTTTTATGGTTTTTAAAGTGTTAATCCACACTAAGGATAGAAAAAATACTTATAGAAAACATATAAAAATTTGAACGCAGCGGGACTCGAACCCGCGCCCTCCTACGAATCGTGCAGGCGCTCTCACCACTGAGTCTCAGTGGTGAGAGCGCCTGCACGGTTCGCAGGAGGGCGCGGGTTCGAGTCCCGCTGCGTTCAAATTTTTATATGTTTTCTTTAAGTATTTTTTCATTTTACCATAATTATTATTTATTTGAATTTCATTAACATGTACGACAAGTATATAATTTAAAATTTTGTAACTGATTAAGAATGAATATCCTTACAAGCAAATACCTAGTTTCAAGTTGCACGTAATCCGTGAAAATCTTGTGCAAATATTTCAAATGATAATGGAAAAGTAATACCGAGGATCTGATGAAAAAGTGACGTTACACGAAGGCAACAATACCACGTCTGCGATTTAATAACTAAGAGAGAAATCTACGATCTGACGAAAACTTTTACAATATGAGAGTAGACAGAATTTATATGACTATTGTTAAGGTAGTGTTGATTTAACAAGATATTAAAGATTTCTTCTTTATATTTTTATTAAGTTATTATTAATTGATTATACATGCTGATTAACTACAGTAGTTAATAGATTAAATAACTCGTATCGTCCGTCTATGGACTTTGAGTTAGATATTTTTAATTTTAGCGAGACTATAGTGTCTTTCTGCGTTACAAATTAAAAATAATTAAGAAAATTACCTGCTAATAAATTTAAATTAGGTACTTGTTAAACTTGTTTTGTGTATACTTGTAATGTATAGTTAACCTATCTCTAGATATAATTGTTATTGAAAATTTTCTTTGTTATTCTTAAGCGGCACATAACGACTTATAAATGAAATATTACATAATTAATCCGCACTACTCGATCAGCACCATCAAAATTTTCATTTAATTTGAAAAATATTCTGACAATTATTGTATCAATTATAGATAAATTTCTAGTGTCCACTTTCACAAAGTAAATATCCATAGTATTATTGTAATAAAACCATTTATATTGTAAAACCATTTATATAGTAATGTTAAAGTTTCTACGTGGATTATATATAACATTATTAAAATGTAATTTCTACGAACTATCAAGGCAGATACACCGTCACGGTTCGTTAGAAGCAGCCAAGCCACTAACGTACAGTGATTAGATTCCGTGCACACGACACGCCGTAAATCCTACCCGTTGATGTGATTCACGCTAATTTCATTTCGTTCTCGCTAATCTGAACGCGCCTTAATCACGCTTAAAGACAACCAGAATTCCATATAAATTATAGTCGAAACTGCTTAATTAAGATTGCTCGTTCCTGTTTCTGTGTACTTCATTTCTATATACATATGACAGATGGGCTCTGATATACATAGTAGCAAAATAAATATTGTTAACTTTGTGTTGTTACATAGTTATTATGGTTATTTTTCTAAATTTTAAAAATTTGTACAATTTTCTAATATCTCAACATATTACAGTCACGACGTGTCACGCTTCGAGTGAGATAAGTTAGTTTTTTTATTTATGTAGAATATCTATGGATTCATAGCTTTACTTAGTACATCCTACCTAATAATACTATGTAATTAGTACTTAATTTAATTTTTTGGATAGGAATGATCTACATTTTTGCTTTTTTCAAAACGTATAATATACGTATATTGCTATAAATCACAAACTATGACGTAAATAACTGTAAAAGGAATTAAGTAAATCGGTAATTATAATGTATACTTTAGTTACTCAACTCACATGACATTGTCCTTCTTCCATACTAAAATATCATTAGTAGTAATTTTTATTATTAATGCCACAATAAAAGCTGTAGTGAATTTTGTAATCAAACATTTCGCCACTGAAATTCGAATAATGAGCAATTGTATTTTTTTGTCATTGTTTAAAAGAAATAATCATAAGTCCCTTCGTGACAATATGTCAATGTAACGTACGCCTATACTTGCTAAGTCATGTAGCGATAAGTTTATAGAAAAGATATTATGTAAAGCAAAATAAATTTATTTGCAAATGTTCTCAAACAGTTCTAAAAGTTGTTATTTTCTATCTTAAAGAAAAGCTTTTTTCTTATTTGCTTTTTCTTATTTATCTTTAAACGCAAACATTACGAATTGAATGCGTTCTCAGTTTGTTTATGTATTTTAAATATCAAAGAAACCACATAACTTCACAAAAGACCAATTTATTTTTAAGAAATATAGAAAAATAACTTGCTAAGTCTTTTTCACAGAAACTTTGAAGACTATTCTATTAAAGAAGTTCTTTGAGAACATCGATATGTGTATATAGTATATATCATAAGTTTCTTCAAGTATAATTACCACTCAGATGCGCCTTTGAAACCGTTAAAAGGCTCCGTCTGTCGACAGATGCATTTTGTATGAGCTGTAGAACGTTTTAGATTACCTTCCTTTAATTACGTTGTGAGCAAACACGGCAAAGCTACGCGTAATCACGATCAGTAATTAGGTAGTATATGGCAGAACTGAACGGAGGGGTGTTAAAGACAACGTTTCATAGCAAGTTGTAACTTTTTTACTCATATATTAAGTATTTGACTTGATTATAATTCTGAAACATAGTCAAAACATTATATTAAGTCGAAACATTTTTTAAATAATAATAGAATTAAAATAACGTTAATTACCTTGAATATTGTGATTTTACATACGGTTAATTCGTTTTAAATAGTAACTGTAGTAATTTAATTAATTGGCTTAAGTAGATATCGACGCCTAATAAATATATCTATATAATAGTCAGCAGCAAAAAATATAAGCATTTGTTAGGTAAAGCATGTCTGACATCAGCCTTAGTTCAATCTCATCGCAACATAAGAATATTATCGCACGTTAGTCAAGAACATATGTTAAGAAAGTTTGTTAATATTTAATGAATTTGTCGGGAGACTTGATTTGTTGCTTTACATTTAATTTTCACCCTCAAGCCGCTAACCGCTAATTCAATAATTTGACAAGCGCGCATGTATGGATAAGACAAGTTGACGTTTAATATAGGTACTATATAATGTATAGCCTATTGCTATATAATTCACAATTTACACGAAAATTATAATAGAAATTGCCATAAGTGCATGAATTATAAATAAGTAATATGAAATAAGTTAATATCATGTAAGCACAACGTATATGACGTCATAATGTTGCAAAGGTTGCAACCGATTAAACATTGACGATTATGGGTTAAAATCACATGCGGGAGGCTATTTACACTTAAGACAACTGTCGCAACGTTGGCTTCTGCCATTCAATACATAACACGCCTAAAGTCCTTCGTAGCTCAGCGACACAATGTCTGACTATAAGGGCGACGGATGTGGGTTCGATTCCATTAGGGGGAATTTATTGATTTTATTTGGTAACATTTGGTGAATATATGGTAAAAAGATAAAATGTGTTTCTTCTTGCTGCCTACCCTAAATAGAGCCAAGAATAACAAGGAACAAAAAATAATGCATAGTATATGTAATTACATGAAAAGCGATATATAACTTTTCTGGTTAGGATGATAATTAGTACCTGATAAGGTTTCAACACTGGCTTTATGGTACAAGATACCTTTAGAAAATAAACAAGCATATTCTACTTTTATACTGCTAGCTTTAATATTTTCTTTTATTTAAAATTAATTAATAAAGCTCGTTGTATCAAGTTAGGCTGCACCTGTGCTACGAGACCAAATCACTGTTAAACATTATTAGGATTATTAAGATTCACGCCAAGTTCTTGCCCATAAAATGTCATCATAATTGTGATGACATTTTATGGGCAAGAACAGAACGTCAATCACAAGTCAAACTTAATGTTTTGTAACAAGCTACCAAAACAAAACAAACTGTTAATTAACAGGACTAACTATGCAAAAGTAATATGATGAACAAATGATGGATAGACTGGTCATTTTGTATACTCTGGACCCTTTTATCTTGTAGCCCTAAAATTAATTGCGGAGGGTTCGGAATTCAAGGTCAGGCAATACAATTACGCTATGTATAAGTTCTACAGAGCGTCCCCACGCGGTGTATTTAAATACGATATAATATGATTATCAGGCTGTCCCCCTAACACAGACAAAATCGATACCGTCTGCATGCCCGTATAGGCTAAAATTGTCGATACAGTGCAATGCAAAATACTTAATTACTTTCATCGACTGCTTCTGCGAGAATGGTTATAATTTATAAGTTAAATTTGTTATTTTATAGTAAATTGATACCTTATGTACGCAGGAACTTGTACGAATATTAATAAAACAGTGATGTCTTTAAAAATTGAGATTGGAATTGTTACGCTATTTTTTTACTTATTTATAGAATAAAGTATGTTAAAGAAATAAAAAAATATTAATACATACTAAATGTTATGGCTTCTTGAGTCACGTTTTATACATATATTTCTTATTTTTCACAAGTAAACAGTACTAAGTAGTAAGTTCTGTTGGAAATTCAATCAATTTGTGTATAATTTTCGTATATTAATAAAACATTGTAAAAAAATATATGGTTTCCTTAAATATCTTTACAATTTATCTTAAAACATTTGTTTGTAAATAAATTATTTAATATCTAATGGCTATATTCAAGTAGTAACTTATCTTCATTCATATATTTTTTTTTCGCGCCCTATAGCTCTACAGTTCATTGATTGTAGAGTCTCAGCGCGCCAGTTGAACACAAATCACTTTGCCAAAGTCTCGTCGTATGGAGAACTCAAAGCTATAGTTGTTTTCCTTTCGAAGCATTTACTTTGAGTGCCTCATCGTATTTAAGCGCCGATATAATATGTTTTCATTTAACTTGTATACACAGTATATTTAACTTAATTTTAATACTATACATTTATTTAGTTGTCATGAATAACGTAATAACAAAACGTAATTTTTCCGCGTTGAATATTAATCTAAATTAAAATTAGAAAATTGTTCTACTGGATAAATTTAATACTTCATAAAACTTACCTTAACATAATATTTTTTTACAGTTTGGTTGAAAGAGAACTATTCTTTGTAATAAATAATTAATATGAAAAATAATATTAAAATGGGAAAAAAATAAATTTATGTTAAAATCCGTTTGAAAAATATAAAAGTCATTGAACTAATAAGTAATAAGTGTTATTTGTATACAAGATTTATTTGATAAATTACCGAAAAGACAATAAAGGCGCATCCATTATGCGAAATTGGTGCTTCGATGGGTGGCCATAACGCACCGTTCGTTTAATGCTGTAAGACAGGTATAAGCCATTAGGGAATAATAAAATATCCTTATCGGAACATTAGATGCTCATAAAATAACAGTTAGTCATATAATAACGTGATAGATGTTAATATCTATGTTTTCCTTCCACTTCGTACTATTGTCTGTATCGGCTATATAGAATATATAACTATAATAAATGTTTTATTATGTTAATTTGAGAATGAACTTGTTTAAAAATAATAATTTGTAACTAGATTTATAAGCAATTCAATGATTTGCAATTTTTTTCATATCTATAGTAAAAATTAATTTTTGAACCCTGTAACTTTCTAAAAGGCAATTAATTACAGTAACATAAAAATGTAACTGTTATTTATAAGAATTTACATCCAGATAACATAAAGATACTCTTTATACTGTGTTATCATTTTCAACATAATTTTTATCTAATGGTTTTGAAGAACTTAATAGATACAGAATGATGCTACAAAAATATTAAAAATCAAAAACCTCTATATACTAGTAAAATGCCACCCTTTCGTAGCTTACTATTACGCATATCGTCTATATTAGTGCGAAATATCATTTTTCTTGCGAATGTGTCGGATTTAAGCGAAATAACTAACATCAATCACGGTGTCACATGTTTCCTAACGGAATAGTAGCATACGCCTTAAGCCAGTCAAATTTCAAGCAGGATTGCTTGTGAAATGTAAGGAAAACATACATCATGAGCATAATGCACCTATAATAGAATACGTTAGCGTTCAATATGGAAATTTTATCCGATTTTCTCCACTTCCCGCCTGAAATAACTTTGGCTGATAAAAAATATATCTATAATATATACAGGTAAAGTGAAAGTAGCAAAATCAGATTACAAGTTCTTTTTTCTTATTATTTCTAAAGAATTTTTATATCTAAAAAGAAGTGGCACGAAAACGCGTCAACGTAATATTATCATGCGAACTGCCCATTATAGTAGGTGTGGTTATACTTTGGGTTTTGTGAATTGCAATTCATATATAATAAAAAACAAAATTTCTTAAAACAGAGGTACATAATATTGTCACAGTTTGACACTTGCCGACTGCAAACACTTTGATTATGAATTATTTTAATTTCCTTCATTATATAGTATATTCATATTTATATTTATGTGTACAAAATATAGTATATATTAAGTACTTTGAGCTAAGTAATGAATTTAATAAAATATATACCATGTAAAAGACAGACATTGATATTTTTTATTGCAATAGATACTATGCACTTAATTTGGCTGAGTGAGTTAGCATATAAAATTCGGCATTAAATCTGTAAGTTTAAAAAAATACATAAATTTTGGCTAATACTTCGTACACAAACACGAAAAGAATATTCCTTTCCATTTAATTTAGGCTTTTGGGCGGTTAACGTTACCATGTTGTTATTATAAAACCTTAGCATAAAGTTATTTTCCTAACATTTCACACGTATAAACATCGCACAAATAAATCATGTATACGGTAAAATTTATTTAATACATTAACACATATTATAGAACCATCTATTTAGTAAAACTTACCAAAAGCTCAAGTTTAAAAGCTATTCATGCAAAATATACACGCAAAAGCTAGGATTCGTATTTTTACGAACATTCATGATAACATCAGCGCGGACCGCAAAGCTTTCAATGAAGTATTACGTTGCGAATGAGCTCAAAGTACTCGTTTTGTATTCAACGGGCGGTCCCTCATTGATGATATTGAGTCATAATCATTCATAATGGATATTGAAGAGGCCTCAACTTGTTTAAGAAAAACGTTCTATTCAAGGGTTGTGACATGATGTAAAACACGCACAGGTCATGTGGGGTGCGATGTGTGCACTCCGATAGACTATTAATTAAACCTGAGGTCTTCTAGAGTGTATTAATTACAATTAACAACAACAATCATTATAACAACCATTATATATATATATATATATATATATATATATATATATATATATATATATATATATATATATATATATATATATATATATATATATATATATATATATATATATATATATATATATATATATTCAACAAAATGTTTTTACATATGGAATTAATAGCAATAAATACACTAAATTTTATTTTTACATTCCAAAACTCTCATCCTCATATTAAAATGTGAAAAAGTACAGAAACTTTAAACCCCACATAACAGATAAAAGCGTAAAAAATGGACTTTATGATGTTTAATCTTCATCAATATATAAAAGAGAGAAAAGAGATATTCCTTTTATTTTATGCGAGTTTATTGGTAAAGATAGATATAAAGCTGGAATAAAATTTCGATTGCCATTTACGTAGACAGCAGTGCCATGTCCTACGGTTTATTTATTGCGTTCACTCACAAATAATACGAACGCTGTATTAAATTTTGTTTCTAGATACGACATAACTAGAAAATAAATATTTTTAATTATTTATTTGTACTTTGTTTGATAATTTATTTAAAATAATATTATATTGCAGTAAGGTAATGGGTCCTTGAGATAAAAAAGTCATAGACACATCTAGTCTCATCACGAGGTCTACGACGCGGCAGAGTCCGTCGCTTCCACTCGAAAAATTTCAATCGTACTCGCAGACTGGGAGAAGCCAAAATTCCTAGAGCTGTGTGCCAAAATAAGATAAGTTGGTTTCAGACGTTGTCCAATTATTTAATTCTTGTAGTGCTCTTTCATTTATTAGCTAATTTCAATCATGTATTAGTAATTCCGCTCGTTCCTCTTAGTTAATTACCTAACCTTTCTGTACTTTTTTATTTTATATTTTTAGCTTTAATCCTCTTATGCTACATCTGGCCTATTGTGTTGTACGGTTGCGAAACATCGACTCTAAAGGAAGATACTCGAAGACGTCTCGAGGCATTCGAAACGTAGTGTTATCGTCGCATGCTTCGCATCAGTTGGACAATAATGTAATTTTTTATTTATATAAACATTTATTTTTATTTTTATAGGTTTTTAATTTTTTTATTGCATTCCTTTCACAAATCGTAACATTGGGTACAGATGATTTTGACGTAACTGATATAATCTGTAAAACTAGCCTAGAAAGCGTACTTAATCGATAAAAATCCAGAAAAGCCAGCTTTGGCCAGATCGACGTACAAAAATGAATAATTTGTATCTAATAAAATATTTTAAAAATATAATAGGTACTATACTTATTACTTGTCATAAAATAAAATAAAGCCAATAAAAACAACCAAAGCTAAATCTAAGCTACAGATATGATATTTTTATCATGCGGGTATTGTCCATAAATTAACGCTTACACTCTAACTCGCAGGAGGTACTGCACGTGCTCGAACTGATAAATTCGCGTTTTACACTCGTTTATCACACTGATTATTAAAAAATAAATCGTGTTTTATATTTTATACGCTGTACTATTGACGCCGTTAAAATAATTTATGGCTGATTTTAGAGATCACATTTTGGATATTGGATTTAGATGGTAACGTTTATCCATTCGCTTGTATTTTTACAATCTACTGAGAATATGATAATTTTTTGTTCACTTAGAGTGATTTAAACTAAGATACTTCTATGTCAAATTTTTATTTGTTGTTCATACTGTTTGTATTATTGAATTATTTTATTTAAAACGTTTCACATGAACCGAATTTTACATAATTACAAAATAGCCAATATTACAATTTAATTATATATATATACAATTTAACTAAGCTACAACATAGGTTTTAAGTTAGTAACATAGGTTAAAAGTTTTAAAATCACAGAAGTGAAAATTAAATTCAGATTATATTTTCGTATATACCAACTTAAGGAAATGTTTTATTCATTTATTTGTGCTTCTTTTGCAAGCTTCACGCCTTAATTTACAACATATATTAGTATGCAAAGTTAAAAATGTTCTTAAAATTATTTCATGGTCTGGTACGGTCTGATCCAACTGTGCAAAATATCTACGCTTTCTGAATTTGATTAGAATTTACAACCACTAAGACTTCAAACATATACTCCCACTACGCCTAAATCCATGGATCTTAAAGTAATTTTTATATAACAACCAATTATATATTATTTACGAAAATATAACTCCTGTTGACAGGCAAAAATAAACTGTCTACTTAAAAAGAAATTAAATTGTGTCTGGTTACATAACATATTTCACTACACACTAATCAGACCAGTAATGCATAAAACATTCAAAGCCGTACTGTGTTAGTGAAATACAATTTTTCACCAAAAGAAATGAAGTGAAAATATTATAATTTCACAGTAAATATTGCCAACATGAAGACGTTAAATGAATTATTCATAAAGACCGAGACAGACATTTGCGACATTCAAAGATAATCTTGAGTGATTTATGATAAAAACTACAACTCAGCTTCTGTTTATGTTACTTGGTTAACGCCTCATATATGCAAGCACAATTTAAGTATATACTACGTGGTACGTGCGATATCTTCTGAAACGTCAAATTATATAAGTTTAGATGCGTTCATTTCAAGCTGTATTTGAATAGAGAAATTGAATTTTGTACATATACAGTAGTATATTTAGATAAAGGAATTGTAAAATAAAAATTTATTAAAGCAAGAATAACTTAAAAGTTGTATTCTTTCAAGGTTGACACTTTATTTTTTATAGAGAAGATCACACTGAGGAGCAGAACTCAACGCCGCAGTTTGTCTTGGTAGAGCAGCAAAATACAAATAATCATTCGAATTGGCAGAGTGATGAGTGATAATCGAACCTATAACCATCGCGTCAAATTCGTCCACAAATACGAACAAGCAATCTAAAATCACTTGAAATATTCTAATTAACGTTTCCAATTTATGATTTTGTGTACAAAAATATTTTTATAATTAGTCTCTCTGGCCGCAATTTAAATATTACAGAGTTGAAAAACCTCATGCTTAACAAATTCTAAAAGTCAAGCTTTTAAAGACTATAATTATGTATACAAAGATCAATTTTAAAGATTTCGTTTCTAAAATTAACAATCTTTTCAATAAGACTGAAAGGAATTACAGAATAGAGATGAGTAAGTATGCTAATAAAAACTCATAGAAATAAGAGAGAATTTTAAACTCTTTAACCGACCCTAAAACCCTAGCCTAAGCCATATTACCCCGTTATCATACTCAAATATTCTATATTTATTGTTTTACACATTCTTGATAATAATACTCTTCTCCAATAACACTATTTTGAACTACTTTAAACATTAAATATTTAACAATATGTTAAAAATAAATAACGTACCCACCGTAATTTCTTTTCTACGTTATCTTGAAATTTATGATAAATTGAAACCTCTATCAATCTTTAAAATATTTTCACTCACTATTTCAATTTAAATTCCAAATGCTCATAACAGTTTAAGAATATTTCGATGTTATACTGACAAAATTTTAAATAAATAAAATATCTAGGATTCGAGCGAAATTTTTCCCAAAGGAAAAGTCTTATACAGTAAATAAGCAAATTTTCTTGGATATCAGCCCATCAAAATACGTATAAAACGTCTGCAGCAGCTGCAATGCAGGGATGATTACGTCACTACTGCAAAATATGAAACTCCCAGTTGGCAATGGTATTTTAATATGGGCTTCAAAGACTTGGCAAACTTGCCTTCTTAAGTATTATGATGAGATAAAATTTACTTTCTGTGAAATTATGTGCCTGTAAAAGTTTTAAGCTCCTTTCTACTGTTATTTTGTAGACTTTTGTTCAATATAGCATATGTTTTATAGTACCTAAGTGCTTATTATAAATATAACATCATTACATTAAATCTTTATGTGTTTAGATGTTTAAAAATCAATTTATATATGTGATCGGATGTTTTCAGTGATTATAAGCATACAGAGTAATATATAGGTCCTATAAACGAAGAAATGGATATGTCCATCTTTTTACGTATCATAATTGCCTACCATAGTTATTTATATACATGTCAACAGTTTAAATTCTCAGTAACATCGATAATATCTTATTAGAAAAAGAATATCAAAGGAATAACTACAGTGAGAGGCAGTTTAATAAAATATATTATCATGAAGCAAGCAGGAAATTCTGATTGTGTATTGTTAGTATATTTCATACAGAAATTCGTTTCAGCTACAAGCTTAGCTTCCATGGGAACTTCCTGCTGCAGATCTGATTTTTATTTAAGAATATTTTATTTATCATACATTTTAGAATGTGGATAATATATATACCATGTTATAAAAACTGTTGAGATTATTTTAATTCGTATATTTTATAATAATATAATTTAATAAATACATCTTTCATTAATAATTTAGTTTAATTTAATTTCAAAAGTGTACTTATTCGAAATTGACCCTAGGTAAGCATAGTATAATTGAGGCGATCAAATTTAAAGAAACGAAACGCTATATTGAGTTTTTTACCCAGGTCCTTAGACATGCACAAAATTAAATGGCACGCATTTTTTTCATAAATATGAATAGTGGAGCTTTTATAACAACTTACCTGTTTCATCCATTTAATACAATACAATGGTACACTTAAATATCATTGCAGGTTCCACTCACTTGATAATATGAACACTAAGTACCTACATATTTTAACGATGAACATTAGAAATTTCTTTCATTATGGATTTGGATAGACAGGCTCATTGTTAACTTAAACTAAATACATGCATAAGACCAATTATAAGATTCCTCTTAAGATGCTTCTCTGGGTCACAGAATTTGTACGGTGTTAGTAGCAACACTGCATTGTGCCGACTATGCAGCAAATGCACTAGTGGCCTAGTGAAGCCGCGCGCAACTGACCCCGGGCGATAGTGAAAGTGAATCAATACGGCTTTCAGCTGTCACCTATCTTTTGATTTACTGTAATTAATAATTTATTAATTTACCCCCAACCTTTGTATGCACCACTTTTGACGCTTCTGACAGATAAGATATTTTTATAGAATGATATGGGTTTTATTTGTGTTTTTTTTTAATTACAATAAAAATTACTTAGTCTTTCTAATTACAATAAAAATAACTAAAAAATAACTAATTCATACTTTGGTTTAATATATAGATGTACGGGAAGATAATTTAGTGTTAAGACATCTGCACTTCTCCGTTTTCACCTGAATTGCGATCTAAAAGATTGCAATAAATAAAATTTTAAAGTAATGAACCAATTACAAATTTCATAATTAGATTAATGTATCTGTCCAATATATATCTCTTAACGTTAAAATAGAATTTTAAAAACTTTTTCTATAGTTAGATGTAAAAAAGTCATCAATCATTAATGCACACTTTGTCTTTTAATACTACATATAGATAAAATATAACAAAAAAATAGTAATCGTTTAAAAACAAACTACGTTAATTGGTTTCGTTCACAACAATATAAAAATCTATATCGGATAAATTGAGATTTGATGTTATTTATTTTTCAACGTTTATAACAATTGCTTTCACTTTGTTCTTAAGCGCTTCTTTAAACACTGATCTCTAATTAAATACCGTGAGATAATCTCGTTATCTCTTCAACCAATTCTTAATTAACAAGAATAAAATTCTTAGAGAAATAGCTTGCAAGGTACTGTTGCGTGAAAAGGGATTGTGAGGGGTGAAAACTGGTCCACGCCCTTCTTTGTTAAATCTGCCGTTTATGACAATAGATAAAGAAATTATCTTTCTTTTGATAAGTATTATTCACACTCAATGATTTTGGATTTGGTATTAGTATGATGGTTGGTGATATATGAAAGAAACGTTTTAAGTAAAGCATTTCATAAAAACATGTAACTGCTTATAAAACTATATTGAAAGGTATCTTCATACCAAGCCAAACAGCCTTTGTAAAATAGTTGAACATTTTATTAATAAGTAAATAACTAAACGTTCTATTTAGTATATGCAGTGTATTTGGAAAGATTTTAATGATAATAAAGACAATAAGTTTCATGAACTTGTCTAAGCGTATATTTGGATTAGCTAACATTGTAAACATGAGTATTTCGTGTAGTATATGGAAATTAGTAGCAAAACTTCGCTATGACAAAATAAGTTAATAACATATTTTGTCATTAAATTTTTTTATTTCATAGGCTTTAAGCGCTATTTCTAGGTTTCATTCCCACTTTCAAGAATATTTTTTTCTTCGCTCTATCAAAGTACGGTGTTGAGTTCCGCCATTCAATGTAAAATATTTGATATTTGCCCAGAATGAAAGTTACGGAGTGTCTTAACATTTCACCTTTCGTTTAGCCGGCTCAAGAAAAAAATTAAATACTGGTCTACATTTTTTAATTAATAATTTAATTAAAACTAATAAACCTAATTATAAAACAATCATAGCAGCGAATTTGTCGAGAAAGACATCTTTCAATGACCCTTCATAAAAATAATATATGTACGAAAAGCAGTCGATATTATATTTATGAAATAAGGTAAAATCACAGTCAAAAGAGTATAAAGCAGTACAACATAGTCCTATCTATAGTAAAGTCCGAGTCCCGCCCAGATCGAATTTGTCTGCGAAGTTTGAATGTTTAGAAGCAAGTTTAAAACGATGGTGTGCGGAGTTATTGATGTTTACAAAAGATGCTTTAGAGATAGTAGCTATCTACCTGGGTTTGATATTCAATATATCTTTGAATTTACTTAGAACTTATGCGTCATTTCTTTTTTAGATAAATTGTATAAATATTTTCTTTTTCCTCATAGATTTATCGATATTTTTATGTTTTAGAAACCTTTTCTGGTTCTATTATATGTGACGTCAGTATGGGTGTTTATTATTTGTTTCGTGATGTACCACAAAGACCGCTGAGCCTATCTTGTGTGATGTATGTTAATTAATTATTATTTTAAAAAATACTAAAATAGTTATTTTAAATATAATTATTTTAAAAAATCACATATTTTACAATCTTATTTATATGAATAATTAGATTGAATGGATTTATGCTTGTAAAGTAAATGAGAGAATGATCACTCCTTATTTAGCTTAATTTTATTGAAGAATATAACACTACAAAATTTCAACTTTAATTAAAAGAAAGAGAAAACAATATATTTTGATATTTCTCATAGCTTACCCTCTGTATATAATTCTCTGTTTAATATTGACTGGAAAGCGCTACATTAATAAAGTTGTCATCTCGATATTTGCAAAGTTTGTGCATTGAACAGACGACGGAGACGAAACAAATAGGAACCGCCACGTTACGTTACAATGTTTGAATGAGATATCAAAACGTTGTGGGTTAGACAATGATAATAACTTTGTGATAAATACTGGGTATGATCAAAATAATAAGCAATTTTTAGTACTACTGACACGTAACTAGGAGTAATTGAGATAATAATAAACTAATTGAAAACACTTTATAGTAAGACTGAAGCCTTAAAGTACAATTGGGAAAGGTACAATTGGGAAAGTATTGTTAACGAATACTTTTTCTCAATTTTCACCCAATTTACAAGAAGATATTGAATTGCAGAATTTAACGTCACGCTTTGTCTTGCTTGTTTATAGTCAAACACTATAATCAAAATCGTATATTTTTGCCGATATGGCCAAATTCACTCAGTGTTTTCATATGTATATATGTTATATCTGTAGCTTATACACACGTACATCCATAAAATGATTTACAGAAAAAATAAAGTTCCGAAACAGATTATATACAATAACTCTAACATATCGTTTTCTAAAACATTGCTTAATTTTTTTAATACCCCCGGAGTTTTTTTGCAGGCAGTTGTTATAATGTTATATAAATTCCACTTTTTATTCGTTTTTAATATATAAGCTATAATAAATTAATTTTATTAAAGTATACTAAAACGGAATAAAAAAAAATTTACAGTTTTACTGGTACATTATTAACTAAAGAAAAAAAGAACTCTGTCATAATTCAATACTTTCCGCCTTTAAACAAGTATACAAAATAAATAATCTTAATAATACTTCTTTTTCACATTTAAGAGAAAAAATAATCTGTAAGGTTTATCCACGTACGTAAGATTAGGTGCCGGAGGGTCTATTTAAAATGGTGTAGCCGTCAGTCGCAGGTGATCGTCGGGTCGTAATTAGAAATTGACGCCCTGTTAATAACTGAAAGTTTGACACTCGCGCTGCCAACGACAATGTCGTACAAAACTGGATATTTTGACTAGTCTGAGTAATTGGCATCTGCGAAATCTACATAGATATAAATAATTATTAGTTACTGTGATTACGTACGTTACGTGTTGTAATATATATTATAAACATAATAATCTACTATTATTGTTTATTTTAAACATATTGTCTGCCTGTACACGCGACGGTTTGTGGGTTCAGTTTATATTCGGTAAAATTGAATTATTTTCAATTTCTTCGCTTTGGCAAAAAGACAAAACGCGCGGCGTTCTTTTCCACCATTCAATATGCAACGCCTCGAAGTATCTTAACACTAGGATTTTTCAGTTGTACCTTTGCTGTTAAGAATAGTAAAAATTAAATTAAATTTTAAAAAAATAACTTAAAAACTCAAATAACCTATAAAATGACTTAACATTTAATAACTAAGAAAAGGCAATAGACAATTATACCGACAGTATTTTACTAGTAAATGTTGTAATAAATATCTTTAACACTCTACGGTCTCGTTAAATCCGTGTTTAGTTTGGAGGATTTTCGCTTACGTATATCAATTCTCGGCTTAAGTCGCCGGACCTCAGGATAATATTAAAGCCGCAACCGGACCTGCGCGAGGCTTCTAATTAACTTTGTCGACGAAAACTGAGCAGCTGTTACTAAATACATTCACCGTATAACACTGTGTGGAGAGTATGCTTCATTTTAACTTAGCAAAATTATATTTACTTATAAGTATACGATAGTTTATTTCGATGGAATACAGCAGATGTTGAGATAGATGTGCCCTTATGCTATTGGTTACTCTATCTGAGGTAGTTACGGGATCGGTGACGTAGTAGGCAAGTTCAAGGAGTCGCCTGAGATGCTGTGCTCATATTGCACACCGGTCGAGAGTCTATGAGCAAAGAAACTGCTTCACTTCTTTTGGTGTGAGAGCCAATAATTAACCAATGGGCCCTGAAAACCATGTGAAGTAGGTTGAATCACAAGCTAACAATGACTAATGCCAGGCAGAGGTAGAAAAATATATTTCAAATTGAGCGTAGTGCATACTAATTCAAAAGAAATAAACATGCACCTATAAATGTTTATATAAGCACATATCTGTATAATATAGATCAAATCAAAAAGCTCAAGTATTTTAATCATTCGTAGAATTAGTTATTTGAAGCCGCAGGTATCATTTTATCACAAAATCAAAGCAGTCCAGCTTAATTTTAAGAACAAGAAAAGAACTTTCCATAAACATAAAAATTAAGGAACACAATTCTGGATACCTAGTGATAAACTCCACGCTAATGAAGTTGTGTGCATCTACTAGTTTATAACAAAAAATCTTTATGCAAAATGTACCGTTATGTAAATATAATTTGACAGACGATCAAATAAAATTTTATATTGAAAAAGAAAAACGAGCGCTCACAGCATCCCAAATATGAATACTCAATTGTATGGAGAGAAATTTACTTTTTAAATGGAAAGCAAATTCAATGTCATTCGATCTCCCTTTGTTAGCAAGCAATTAAAAAGAATAAACGTGAATTTTAAAATTCTCAAATATGTATACATTGTTAAATCGTTTTGTTTTATAAAATTTTCTATATACATGCAGCTTGTAACAACATGATTAAATTTATTAACATTAAACTTTTTAACTATAATCTTTTTAGGTATATTTAAATAAGTTATTTGGATATTTGGATTTCTATAATTTTAGAAGAAAAATCACACATTATTTTCAAGCAGGTTTTATTTGCTTATTTTAGGCCAAAATAGTATAGTATAGTTATATTTCTAAAATATTTTGTCCACTTATACCTCTGGAGCTATGAGGGCACTTGAAATTCGGTACGCGCAGTCAACCGGTCCTTTTTATCCAAATTACACGTTGCAGGACGGTTGTGACTAGAGCCTGAAAATCGAATATTCGAGTACTCACAAGGTGAAGATAAAATTATATAAATTTTATGAATTTTACATCAAATAAACTTTACGAAAAATTGCGTATAAATAGTTTTTGACATAAATAAATTCTTTTTTTCATGTTTTAATTTGTGGTTAGCAGATCTAAAGTAAGAAAGTTTAATATATTTAAATTTGAGAAAATATTAAAAAAAAAAGGTTTTTTAATACTTGTCCAAATTTAAATATTTTAAAACTATATAAAAGATTTTAAGATTTTAAAATTTCATTCGAAATTTCAATATGAGAACCGTCGTGGCGCAGAGGCGCAACGTCTGTCTATAACGCGACGGTTTCTGGGTTCGATCCCCAGTCGGAGAAGATGGACATTTCTATTTCCATTTTCTTCGCTCTGGCAAACTAGGCAAAGCGCGGCGTTGAGTTCACTCAACACGCAATGCCTGGAAAAAGGCGGAAAGCGGGGACGGAGAAAGCCTGGACTAAGCAATGGAGTGTCTTAACACTAGGTTCCCACGGTCCCTGCAGTTCCCTCTGCCTACCCTGCCATGTGCGGGATAAAGCGTGAAGCTAAAAAAAATAATGAAATTTCAATATTAACACTACTGTATTTATTAATTACGAATTACTTTATTTCTTGGATGTTATAATTTAATTTTTACACTTTCTTCTTACGATAACATACATATAAGAAAAAATGATACTATAATACATATGTCCAGAGGAATATTATTGTACCCCAACATTTTACTACATGCTTGGGATTCGGAACGCACGGTCAGCTTATGAAATTACACGTTGCGAGCTTGTGGTTGCTAAATTGTCTATAATCTACACGTACTATGCACATTGGGGATGTGAAAGGAATATTATAAAAGAAAAAAATATATTTCTTATTCCTAACGATCAAAAAAAATATATCTAAGCTTCTCTGAAATAACAGTTATAGATACTGTAAAAAGCAATCAAGAAATTATACACATTAGTATCAAATGTTAAAAATATTTCATATTTTTGCTTTCATATTTTTTAAACAGATCTTGTTCTCAAATATCTTAAACAAAATTTATTTTACATATTTATTTTGCTAATACTACATACATAATTTAATAACATATCCGTTATAAGCATACCCTAATAACACACTCTAAGCACGTATACGACACGCATTTTAATAGTAACTACAGCGTCGAAAGCCTGTAAACTATTAACAATTACCGCAATAATCTCTTTGAACAACAGCCGAGTACAAAATCCCGAATAATCCTATCGTTTAGTATATGTCAGAGCGAGCCTGAAGGCTGTTGAGATGTCGGCGCTGCAAGGACCCTCCAAAAGTTAATAATTTGAGCCCGTTGCCGCAGTACTCGTGCTCCATTCATATTCATAATAATATTTATTTCGTTTTACCTATTCGCTGCGGACGAATTTCAATTTTAATCCTTAATTTTATTGCTGTTTATGCATATTCGAATTTGTAATAAATTGCAACGTTAAAGATCTATTGTTTTGTTATACAAGCACTGTTCATTATGCTCTTAGCGAATCGCTTCAACTAACGAGGTAGTCTCGTTTTATTTTCATATTAAATTATAATTACGTTATTAAATTGTAAATTAATTATCACAGAATATTGTTACAATTTCATGCTTGTGTAATTGCATATTTGTAAGCGGCGACCTGGCTTAATTATATGTGTAAAATAATATGAAACAGTCTATGAATATCAAGCCTAAATAATACAATATAAGCTTATATATTATTAGTTTACAACATTTTTAGTGATTTCGAGTCTATATAATATTATTTGATTTTTTCATATATATATATACTCGTATATATTTTTACGACACCCGCGGGAGGATATGGGGTGATACTATTCTAAGCCGGCATCACACAGCAATGAGAGATGAATATTGCTGGATGAGGGTTGCGGAGGACCGGGATGTTTGGCGCAAACTTGGGGAGGCCTATGTCCAGCAGTGGACAGCGATTGGCTGACGACGACGACAATATATATTTTTAATCTTCATGCTGCAGCACATAGCAAAAAGATAAGACACTCTGTTCTCCGCCTTCCCCCTGCATTGCCTATAGAAAGACGGATCTGAATGTTGAGCTTTATCTTTGTTTATTTTAATAAAATTTAATCATTTGTTTAATAAGCAGCTACAATCTCAGGCATTGATGACACTTATTGAAAAAAATCTATTTCTCGACAATGACTACATTACGTCCTGATTCATGTATCTTTTTAATGTACATTATGTAATATATTTAATTTCCCCAGATAACTAGTAAGCTTAGTAATAAATATATTGCAACTTATTTATAGACTGTATAGTAATTGAAATTATTCAAGAAAATCAAGAAAAGGCTTCAAATTTAAATATGTAGAATATTAACATATATACAAGAAGTAACATTTACAAGCCACCATTCATACAAATTGTTCGTTGGCGTAGAAGCGGAACCCCATTGTGTTGAGCTCAGTTCTGAATAATTATTAAGTATTATTACTGCAGAAAATCTCATATTAATGTAAATTAAGGTGGGTTGAATAGGATTGTTTTGTGCTTTTGTTTGGTGTCTTTCATGCATCACTACACACTGATGGTGGAGTAAGAAAGCATGCCTGATATGTGAAAAATTATATATATATATATATATATATATATATATATATATATATATATATATATATATATATATATATATATATATATATATATATATATATATATATGTATATATATATATATATATATATATATATATATATATATATATATATATATATATATATATATATATATATATATATATATATATATATATATATATATATATATATATATATATATATATATATATATATATATATATATATATATGTGTATATATATATATATATATATATATATATATATATATATATATATATATATATATATATATATATATATATATATATATATATATATATATATATATATATATATATATATATATATATATATATATATATATATATATATATATCTAAGGATCGTGGTGGTGCAGAGACGTTTGTCCGCCTGTAGACGCGACGGGTTAAATTTCCACTCGGAGTAGAATGATTCATTTACATTTTATTCGATCTGGCAACTACACAAAACGCAGCGATAACTTCTGGCACTCAACACGCAATATCTCGAAACGGCGGGGACCAGGGTATTTTGCAGAGTGTCTTAACACTAGGTTCTTGCGGTCAAAGTTCTTACGGTTCCCTATGCCTACCCTGCTATAGGCGGGATAAAGCCTGAAGTTAAAAAAATATATAGTTAGGAATTTCTTGTAAAAGACAGTTGTATGTAGGCAACGGTCCGTACTGTTAGGGAACTACCATGAAGTATAGTTGTTGAGTGATTTATGTCGTTAACTACATCAACGTATCATCACTGTCCAAATGCGCTCGAAATATAATTTTGTCTGCATGTTATCATGTCTTTTAATAATTTAAAAATGTAACTACTTTTGTTCTTTATATATAAAAACTATTTAATTATCATTAATTACATATTTTTTAATAATTTGAATTTTTTAATAAACAGTATGTTTTATATTTTATATATATTCTTATTAATTTCTTTTATATTTATAGGCTGGCAAAATTTTTACCTCTCTATGACATTGAGCATTAGTGATCCTTTAAAGTGAAGTGTTTTGAAAATATCAATAAACATATAAATATTTTCGTGCAACTACGTACTACATACACGTCACATAAAGTAAAATTTAAACAATTTAATTAACGCTCTATAAATTTAAACTATCATAAAATACACTCTCGTAGTGTAGAGCTGCATTGTAAGGAATACAATCAGTTAGTTAATTAATAATTCCAAAGCGGTCTGAGGACATAAAGTCTGCGGTTCCAAGCACACTCCTACACCATTAGTACCCAGTCTTAATACTGTCCGCATTTAACAGATCGCTTCTTACATATTAATTTCTGAACTACCCTTTGTCCTATTGTCTGAAAATATTTAATACTAGCGACTCACTTTTGTTTAAATCAGTTATTAAAGCATAATATGAATTTCTAGCAGTAAAAGAATACTAAATTATGATAAATAATTAAAAATCCTGTTCTTCACGTTTAACTCGTATGCAGCAGTATGGTAG
Organism: Dione vanillae; assembly: GCA_037178615.1. NCBI lineage: Eukaryota > Metazoa > Arthropoda > Insecta > Lepidoptera > Nymphalidae > Dione > Dione vanillae. The sequence continues at coordinate 3,057,205 of JAZFAU010000034.1, read as the reverse complement.
TGGAAAATTTATCATTAAGATTCTACTTTCGCCACATTTACTTCTGATTTCGGTACAGTATATGTTAAATAGCGAAATTCAATATAACAAAATTATAAATGGAGGTCGAACCAACGATCATCGCGTTTATAATCAAACACCGTTATTGTGACATAAAAGCCAAGTATATGTACTCCAGCTCAATGTTTTATATTATGGGAAACTACGTGACTCAGTAAGTCAGCCTGATATAATAAACATACTTACTGTAAATAATTTAAATGTATATATATATATATATATATATATATATATATATATATATATATATATATATATATATATATATATATATATATATATATATATATATATATGTATATATATATATATATATATATATATATATATATATATATATATATATATATATATATATATATATATATATATATATATATATATATATATATATATATATATATATATATATATATATATATATATATATATATATATATATATATATATATATATATATATATATATATATATATATATATATATATATATATATATATATATATATATATATATATATATATATATATATATATATAATATTAACTGTACATATTATGTAATTATTAACCATCATAACTATATTCTGAAAATATTACAATAATTTCTAATAGTAAATATACGCTTCAAATATTCGTATTGCAAATAATCTGATACGATAGAAATCTTATTTCAGTTCTTTTCATATTCGTATACAGCGTGAAAAATCGCTATTATCGAGTATCAAGTTCAATCATCTCTCGAAGTCGGGGGAACTTTTGTTACTGTCCTGAGTAACAGCGGGCTTCAATTTATTATAATAAAATTTTAGTTCTGGTACATATTTTTTTAATTTTGTTTTAAAATTGATTATTAATATTTATTTTATAGATTATATTATAATACAAAAGTATTAAAGTACATATTTCTAGCGACCTCAACCTCTCTGAACGAAGCAATTAATAAAGTTGGATAAGCTGAATTGAATTCGTTTAGAATTTTTTTACGCACAAATGCTAAATTATCACGAATTTATTCTAAGATAAAATTCATATATTATATATATGAATATTCCTTGCGTTAACTATATATCTATCTAATAGTGAAAGTGATTTTGCTATAGTAAAATAGTAATAAAAATGTGTCTTTACATTTAATATTATTAAAAAAATGAGGCAAGGAGATACGAAAAGTCTTATAGAATGCGAATCTATGGATTTTGACATAATTGTGTATCTGTCTGTAAAACTTGGTGGAGGAATTGAATGGAACTTTTTTGTTGGTTATTTGTTAAATCTTATGCAGAACCATTATAAACCAGGATTGCTCCCATATTGATAAATATTTTTGAATGACATATATAAATTAAGGATCTGGCACACCTGATTTCTACGTCAGGCACAGTAGAATGTCCAAACTAAACTACTCTTTAATATGGTGCATCATGAGATATTTCAGATCTGGGATTTACATTTCTCAACAGATAATGCTCATCTCGTTCAATAAGATTTACTAACTTTTTTATAGTGTAGCTGATCTATTGTAGCTCTATGTAAAGTGTTCCTTTACCTGGAAAAATTTAAGCAATTAATCAAGGGATTAATGAGTTAGACTGTTTTACTTCTGCATCAAGTATGGCAAATAAATTATAACCTAGATTCTCTCAAACAAGTCTCGTAGCAGTTAATAGCTATACAACGTACATATCTTTGCGGTTTATCTCTATCGGCGTAATCAGGGCCAAGCGCTGTGGTGTCCTCTCCGGTGGTTCTTTATGCTTTTCACGTGACCTTCCTCCAGTGTCTTCGATTTGTATTTTCGAATATCAACCGAGGTCTCCCTTTATCTCTCTTACCACTCACTTTTCAAAATTTTAATTCAAATATCTTTATCATTTCTCATCACTCATTTTCTCGAAGTCAGTTTCGACTTTATGACAAAAACAATTTTTGAACGTGTTCATACTATATTAATAGGTAGATGACCTACGTCTTTTTTTTAAATGGTCAATATATGTATGTTAATGTTAACAAAAACCATTATTCAATATAGATATAATACACGATTTAGATGGAATATAAGTAATTTCCTATGACCTACAATAATAACCTTTGTACTTTTAAATCACGTGCCACTGCAATGACCAATGTTTATTTATTTTATGTAATTTAGCTATAATTGTAATTTTTGAGTAATCAGTATAATTAAATGTGTCAATGTCAATTTTGTTCAAAAAAATGCGAACTAATTGATTCTTCCAGATCATTCTATTAAAACTTATTGATTGTTATCGCCTTTTTTTCATATAAACATTTCACTTGGACCACAACGTTAAGTAGTTTCGAAGTAATATTGTGCGTGACAGCTCGAACGTTAATACTGCGTTGCGATTGACGGAAGCTAGATGGCGTTTGTGCGATAAACATCAGTACAGCTATTGTGTCGTTTGACTTGTTATACTTTTGCAATATTATTTTTTATGGTACAATAAAGAAAAGAAGTATTGAATTGACACCAACATGGTGCAGTAGGAAAGCTTCTGGTTTACTGAATAAAAGCAATGATTGTGAGTTTGAACGAGTTTCTTCATGAGTTCTCTTGAGAACGACAGGGTATGCTGGTAGATGTTGAAGTGTGTAATTTTCCTACTTAATATGCAGTGTTTGAGTGGAAAAAGCGGTATGGCTCTCTATATTAACGCCAGGTTCTTTCCGCTATTTCAAATTTTTGTATATGGATTCCTTTTTAGGATATTGGTGGTCACTAAGAGAGGATATTATGACATGAAATAAATATATTTTGTGTGAAACTTACCTAGTAAAAAATTTACAAGTATTAAGCGTTCCCAATTTTGCGTGGAAGTTCTTTTTCTAAAATTTCGTTACATTCATTGCCAGGAGATTCAAATTTAGCACAGAGATTTTGGAGCTTTTTACGATAAACTTTAATCGTAAAAAGCTCTAAAATCCCTGCTATCTAAACACTACGACAAACATTGCGTATTATACCACACGGGACACATACAGACCAAATCTAAGCCCGCACAAAATCTATTATTAAAACGTATATTTAAATTATTGTAACCTAAAGTTAAAAAAATACTTAAAGAATTAATATGCGTGTTCATTTACGACTGAATTCTAAAACAGAAGTATTTTCAGCGCGTCGTTGTGTTCCGCTATCTGGCATTGTATGTCCAGCAGCATAAAAGGCGGAAAGCGTAAAACACTCCATCTTAACACTAGGTTCTCACGGTTCCTGAAGTTTCCTCTGTAAAAGAAAAATATAATTTTTTTTATAATTATTGCTAAACGTTGGAGACGTAAAGATTTTTTAAGTATAAGGCAAAATTATCTTTAAAAATCTAGGTACCGTTATACAATATTCAAATTGTTTGACTAATAAAATATACCCTAACGTTCATCAACATGCAAAAATTAATAAAAATAATTAGCATTAAACAACTCAATAATAATTGATATCTTTTTAACCATACGGGCGTATTCGTGGGCAATAGCTATGCATAAAATAATTTATAATTTATTAGCAAAATATAAAAGTTTTAAATATCACAGTCCTAGCTTTTTCTGTAACTTTAAATTTTATAAATTCACAAACAGAATTGAGAAATCTTATAAAAGTTTATATTTAAGCGGCGAAAGATACTCTCAGGTGAAATAAGTATCGATGTTTTATTTCGAATTTATACTGAAATAAAATCAGGACTGAAGTGGTCACTGAACTTACTTTGCTAATGCCAGCTTACGATAATCCGTACTTGAAAGCTTGAAAACCACGCACCAACCAAAATACCTAATGAATGCTCTAGAGAATAATAAGCCAACAAAAGAAAATCGTTATTTGTTTTCCGTAGATTTTTTCCCTTAGCGACGGATCACGTCATTATTTCGCGGATCGGCTTTATTCTTTTTTTTTCTTGTAGTAATTAAAGATAAATATTATATAAAACGCTTCACTTCACCGGGATCGTCTCGCTTTTGTCTTCCTTAAAAGCACCGCCTGTTGATAGATTGTCATCCATTGTATTCTTAATCTGCGACGCCGGCTACAAATAAATCATTTATGAGTCCATTTCTGACAAAAGACTATAAAAATAATAACCAGGGTAATGTAAGTCAATATTAAGCTGTACTAAAGATGTATTTAGTATTTTAATTGATTTGTGCTGGTTCTTGAAAGTGTGTACAAAGTATATTCTCCAATTATACTTACGTGATCACATTTTATAGAACTAAATTTTAATATACGTGGAATTGAATTTACAAAGAATATTTTGTAAAATATTCGGACATGGAACCATGCTTTATGCTATGCTATATCTACTGTTACCCCAATGTTATTACCAAACTTAAATGTAGATTTCGGTGTCTATAAGTAATATCTTATTATGTACATAAAAATATTATGATATAATACTTTTTATAATACTTTTAATCTAAAGTAATTTTTTATATTAATTTTATTATCACAAATATTTGTAAACTATAGCGTTAGAGTTATCCGTCCGTTAAAGCAAAGATACAAATTCACTCAGAGTAATGTAATTGGATTGGAAAGATACAAACTTTCTAAGTTCGTGCAAAAGTTGTAAGGTGACGATAACTAGACTCCAACTCCACCTGAGCTTTTCTCACGATGTTTGTTTCGTATATAAAGCATATTATGTGATACGTATGTGATTTTTATAAAATAACAATACGTAAGTATTGTAAACAATAATAATATAGCCATGGTAGCCCAGTGTAGTTGCAGCATCAATTAAGAACACACACAGTTGTGGGTTGAACTTGATGACTTGCGTTGACTGCCACCACTCAACGCGAATCATCAAGTCTTAACGTGGCTATAATTCGGGTGACAAAGCGTATAAAAGAGTGTTTTGTCACTACCTTTTCCTGCCTATCTAGCTATAATTGAATAATAAAAATATGAAGTGTTTTTTTTAAAATATATAGTGAATTATGTAATGCTCTATATTTTTGAGCGAAGATGAGTAAAAAATTAATCATTTAAGTGAATCACAAAATTGTTTAGTAAATATTTTGATTTTTTATTTAGTATATTATATTGATTAGTTATTTTAAAAACATAATCTATCATCTTTGTTATAGAAAATATTATAAAATTGCAAATAAATCTAACATAAACTGAAATTCAGAAGATCTAGTAAGAAAGTCTTTGGGGAGGTCGTAAAAATAGAACTTTAAAATGGATAATAAGATTCGATGAAATGTTCAGTCGGTTTGACGTAAAATAAGCAATTTCCTTTTGTATCAACGAAGGTGTACTGTGTTTACGACGTCTAGTTTACGATTTATTTGTGCTCCCTGTCTTAGAAGAACATGTCTTATGAGACATTTATTGTCATTTTTACTTTAAGAACGTAAAATTTTTAATTATTAATCATACAATTATTTGATTATATTGGAACCATTAGTGTAATAATTGTAATATGCTTCAAAACTATATGTAAGATTTTCTGTATACATAAATTAGTAATATCTTAAATACTGTGAGATATGAAATTTAAGAAAATGATATGGATATGGATCTGCTTTAACATTAGAAATTAATCCATTAATGTTACAAATACGAAGCTGCTAAAGTTCCTGAAATTACAAGAAATACTCACGAAATTTCTGTTTTTTTTTTCTCTATACAAAACACTTTAACTATACACTGTACAATTTCATGGCCCATTCAAAGTTCTTATATTTTATAAAATTTAACTTCATTACTTGAAAAAAGGAATCAAAAGATGAACGTTTCTGAAAGCACTGTAATTTTAGTCGAAGCACATACCGGTCCCCTTGAAAAAAAAAACGTCAGAGTACGTGAGTTGAATGTCCCCGGTACGGCCGGACCATCGAATGGACATAGAATACATTAGGACGTGAAGACAAGAAGAATGAAACAAAAATATCAATGGCATGAATATATTCATAAGTCAAATATTTTTACTTACATATTTCTATTTTGTTATTACTTTTTTTTACTTTATAGCACTGCAATGTCGGCTTTATAGATTAGTTAATTACTGTTTTAAAACAGTAATAGTAATGGATTAATACATTTTTTGAAAGCCTTTCTCGAGTGGCAACTGTTGGGGGTTGAATTTCTTGAAATAAATTAATACACGCTAAATTATTAATGCACGTTGTTTTATAGTAAAAATTTCTTAAAATTGTTACTAAAAAAGGAGGCATTAATAATTTCTTGGCTCTGGAAACGATTAAATATTGTTAAGTATTAAAGCAGTTTTTAACAACAGCACATAATTCGATATTAATTATTTATTTATTTTTTCACCATCGTTGCTTCCTTCTGCCCCCCTTACATTTATAAAGAACTTTTTGACGTTGAAAAAATTTAAAACGCTAAGGTGAAATAAAAATAGATAAAAGCTAAATTATGTTATAAATGTTTCCTATAACATGGTAGGAGGTTTAGCACAATTCATGGGACACTTACTATGATATAAGATTTCGATTAGCCTTTACGATGGATGAAGGCTTCTCGCTGCTCTTTTATATATTATATTATAACTCAATTTTGTTGAAAAATATCTTTAATTGAAATATATGCTCCGTATGCATAGGCACGTTATGTACTGCAACATTACATAAAGATCATTAATAATTTAATTAAAAATAAAATTAAACAAAAGTTCATTTAAATAAGTACTGAAAGCCTGTAACTAATATCTTCTGTATATAAGAACGTCATACATGTTTTTATTTATTTTAAATCCTTTTATGTCAAATCATATTTTAATAGATTTATCCTTTTATTGATTTTTCAATTATCGGTTTTTATGCTCTTTTACTAACATAGTAGTCCTCTTATAACTTCATAAAACCTATATAATAATATTATAGAAGTTCTATCTTTTTCAAACAAAAATAAGAGACCCAAAGGAACTCAAATTTGTTACAAATATATGCAAATGTCGGCAACAGTTTAAAATATAAGTATCTTTCTAAGGATAGTAAAGAAGATTCTAAGAATAGTAGATGAAGTTTGTTTCAGTTCGCAGCTGTGTACTGAGAGTAAGTGCCCTTTATTACTATTAGCTCTAAGAACATAATATATTTTGATATACATAGCACATAATGTAAATTAGAAATCAATAATTATAATGTCAAATTAATGGATCTAGTACAACCTTATATTTACTTCAACTAAGCAAATTGAAATTAGTTATTTCCTTTTAGTATTTACAAGCGTAAAGAAAATTTAATATGAGTTCAAAAATTATTATAATACACCTATAGTTGACATCTATTGACTCTTTTAAGATTTCTATTGTAGTTTCTCTAGTTATCTCTAGTTCGAACTTCTAGTTATCTCTAGTTACAGAAAGTTTAGTAAATAGTACGTTGCTGTGCTAGAACGGGAAAAATAGCAACAAGTGTACTAATTAAATGCTTAAATAATTAATTTATTGAGATGACTAATGATCGTAAACTGATTATTTATGAACACTAGGGATGTTAAAAAAAATAATTAAAAAATAGACTGATTACAGCTTGGAGTCACAGTCGTAATTTGTTCAAATCCTACTGGCATTTTTCTCCTGTGCGATGTCACCGTGTTATTTACGAGGGGACTGCTTGTTTTAATACCTTTTCATTAACAATTTTAAGGTTCGCTTTATGGAAGTCGTAAATAACTCGACCGGTTGTATTGTTGGCTTGTAATTTGGTAAAAACGTTTAAAAAAGTTTCCAATACAAAATTGTCGTACTTAAGCTGAATGAATTTAGATCCGACCATTATTGCCGTTTTGTACATAAATAAATTTATTTTTTATATAGTTATGTATAGAATATATTTATAATTTATTATATTAATTATTATATGCAATTATATTCTTATTAATTATGATAATAATTATTAATACATGCATTTCACTCAACGCTATTTCTCTTAATAAATCTTTTCATATAGGTTGTCTGAAATATACAATATTTATTTATTTATTTGTTTATTTATTTATTTAATATTCGAGATTATATTTTTTTCTATTTCTACCGAGATCATATAAGCAATGTGTGATTTTCTTTTTATAATTTTATTACTTCATTGCAGTAAAGCAAATCTATAGATATAAATACCGGCTTAATAGTTTTTTCAGATATATTTAGTCACTGTCTTTTTTATTATCTGCCTGCATATCTTCTCTTTATCCAGCTTAATTTCTGGTACATTTAGGCCAGAATTATTTACTTAATATATAATAATAGAGAATGTTGTAAAGCAATATCTAGGCAATTTTTTACCTTGGTACGAAATTTATGCGGGACTAATGTGCTTCTGTCGTGATATATAACAGGTTCAATTGTATAAATATTAAGAGATAGATTTAAAATATCACTCAATCATCAAATATTAATCATTTCATTTTAAGGCTTAAGTTGATAGAGAATATTTAAAATAAGAGACCATAAATGTACCTCCATGTGTTAATAATAAAAAACAATGAGAACTGTCGTGTCCCTCGGGGAAGATGGATTTCTCTATTTCCATTTTTCTCGCTTTGGTAACTAGAGAAAGCACGGCGTTAAGTTCCGCTGACACGTAATGCCTCTAAAAAGGCGGAAAGATGTTAAGTTCCGCTACTTGACACGCAATGCCTCGAAAAAGGCGGTAGAGACGGAGAAAGCAGGGGCTGCAACAGTGTGTTTTAAAACTAGACTCCTATGGTTTAGCAATTCTCTCTGCCTACCCTGCCATATGCGGGATAAAGCTTTAAAACATAAAAAAACAAATGAAAATAAATCTAACTAGCTAGCTTATCGAAATATGATATATGATATCTAAATCCGTTACCTTAGTACATATTCACAAGTACATAGAGCAGTCACGTTCTTAAAATATTAATTAACCCGCCACCATGGGATTTATTGGATTGAGAGGGAGATGAAAAAAATAAATCACGTAATGAAATCACAGCCCCCGTGGTCGAACACAAACGGATGCTGTCCCGATCGCAGCCGGTCTAGCGTGAAATCGTCATTAATATAGGACTAGTAGCGGCGGAGTTAGATGTCGGTTTCATTTTCATCTGTGCCTTCGCTTTGAAATACTTCTAATGGATTTACCTTGTATTTTTTTTTTTAAAACGTTTTAGCAACGTATATATATATATATATATATATATATATAATTGTGTTAGATAATTACGAGTATACGATATGGTCAGTAATTGCTATAGTTAACTACTTATTTAATGTATACAGAAAAATCTATTAAGGTATCTCGTTTTAAAGCACTGTATGTAGCACGGCGGAACTTAACCCCGTGTTGCTTTAAAAGAAAATAGTAAAAATTATTTAAATATTGTTTTCCTTGCAACATCTAACTAGCAACCTATTTACATACTGTCACTGTGTAAACAGTTTGACAGTCGGAACAACGATTAAATTTTACTTAAATAAAACATAAAAATTTTTACATAAATATAATATTTTCTCACATTTCTAGGTTATTTCTTCATTTCTCTGCTAAGAAAAGTGGAACGTTAAGTTCTTACAATCATAACTAAGCTTTGAATTCGAAAAACGCACACAGTCCGTACCTTTTATTAGAAAATTTAAAAATGTAAATGTTTATAGTAAGTAAATATTTTATTAAATGTTGCTTATTTCATAACTTCTATAATAATTAAAAAATCTTATTTATTTGACTTGTTTGCTAGCAACAATTTCGTTATATTGCACGCTATTGTTCTTATACATTTTACACCCAAAGTTTAAGTAGCGAACAAATGTCAGATTTTCAAATAAGAATGAAATTACGAGGCCTGTAAAGCTCTAACTAGCCAGACTTCAGAACAATCTTGTCTCAGCATTAGATTTAAAACAAAACTTTTGAGACTAAGGTTTATTTTACTTGACTGTTTAAGTCTTTTTTTTAATTTTTATTCTCGTATTTCAGTTCTTTTCACGAAATTATATTTTATTCTTCTACAAGCGTAACTGATTTTAGTTTTTGATAAAGTTTGCATAAAATTTAATTTAAATAAAGATGAATTGTGAGAAATTTTATTTAGTAACATAATGATAGTATAACTTTTAGAAAAAATATCTGATCCTTGTCTCCTTTTATTTTTTAATATATACGTATATCTAATATCCGAGTAATGGCATAACCGGTGTAAAGTAACATATAATACAACATTAGGATGAATTTGTCTATCTTGTAAACTGGAATAAAAATATTATTAATACGAAATATATTTAAAACAACTTCGTTATCTATGCGATCATGTTCTATCGCTTATTCCATAAATATATATAAGTCGAGACGTAAATACAAGTTATTATATAATAGCAGACCACTCAATACATATTTAAAAGGAAATCTTGTCCGTTCGCACATAACAAATCTAGCCATACGTTACACGATTAATATGAATTCATAGCGCAATAAGTACATATTCTCTCCCCTCAGTCCGATTAACCATAGCTATGGCTATAGCACTTGACCTTGGGGTGGGATCCCCCATAGCCTAGCAACGCTAGTACATCCAGATCCCCTGGCCGGGCCTAATCTACAGATAATATAGCAAGGCATCTACAGTACTGTGCTGTGATGTTAGAAAATATTTTAAAGTGACTACGCACAAAGATTCTCGTAAATAATATTTTACATCTGAATTGATATCATATTCAACATTAAAGTATTCTTATTTATTTTAATATTTATAATTTTCTGACTGTAACATGACATTTATACTGACAGTTCGTATTACCATGTATAATTTTTAAAGGAAAAATTTGAGCTCTACATAATACTTGTTGTTGTAAGTTGACGTTCAATATTTAATTAAATAAAAATATAATAATTTCGTAACATGTATAAGTAAAAATAACTTCAAAAATGATTATTATTTAATAATTTAATACATTAATAAAAAACTTTAAAATAAAACTGTTCTATTATATCCTAAAGACTGAATTTAAAAATAGCGGACATAAATACTTTATCAAATAATTTAAATTTAATACATAGTAAAGTAATTTTTATTACATAAAGTCACATCCATCCGTAGACGCTTAGTGCGAAGTGGTAATGCGTCAGCCCAGGGCCCTGGCAACAGCGCTGCGTCACTCCCCTGCCCGTTACAATCAAACTGATGAATACTTTCAACGCTCTATATGTGTATCGAGGATACCGAAATGTTGATCCAGTTATTTTCAACAGTATTTGTAATTAAATATGGCTGTTACTGTTGTTTATTTTGCATACAATTCGTATTTTAATTGTTTTATATAAAATAAGTGAAAGGGCCTTGTAAATTAAAAGCAACTATAAAAAATCACCTATTTATGTATTAACTAAAAGCTGTAATAAATTTTCACAAACAACTTTATTCACTATATAACGTTCCACAGTTAACTGTGGACCATATTAATTTCTGAACAAAATTAATATAAGAAATGAGATAGACTTTTTAATGAACCACGATTCCATTTAGCGTCCGAGGATTAATTGAAAAAATCATATTTAAGTCCCTTGGGTTTCTGAAATGAAATTATGAAATGAAAATTATGAAATTCATCTTATTATACAGTTTGTCTCCTAAAGAGTCACAGGTGTATATGAGAATGATTATGGATATATGTGCGTACCTATTAACCATAAACTCTATATCTCGAAAAGATCAACAGTGACACAGTGAACTGATGCGAGGCGACACGCTTACCTCCACTGCATTCTACCCCTATATTTTTGTCCTTACAACACACTCTCCCCCTGACATACTTGATGTTTCCCCCTATAATTACTTCCCCTGTTTCCTCTTCCCCTTTCCCCCTGCAACCTTAATACCTAGGTCTAACCAGAGCCTAGGTATAGCTACATCTAAATGTTCAACGGGATTTGCGAGGGGAATACTAAAAGGGCTCGGCGCCACTGTGATATAAATTTGTATATCAGTTATACATCACTGTGATGCAGGGGAGAGTGCTCCGCGTTTGTTTTGTGTTCTCAACAAAATATTTTAACGAAACGTGAGTTTAAAAGGAAACATTGCAATTTTGAACCGTTGCTTTTTAATTAATGTTCAATATGTATATTTATTGTATGAAAATCATTTTTTATTCACAAGTCAAAGCAATCGGCTCGACTGCAAATTTACAAGAAATATTCAATTTGCGTCGTAATAAATTGAGTATATTTCAACATTGTCACAACGATTCTGCAAGTTTAATGAATGCTCCATTCAGCCACGCAAATTGAAAGTCACCAAAAGTGTACATTAAAAGGAATCGAAGATCCAGTCGCAAATTAACTCGGGCAAAAGTTTACCCTCAAAATAATTAGGGATTCGCCGCAATTATCACCGCAAAATCAAACTTTCCTTTGATCATTACTTAGAAAAAACACTAACACCCATTTTAAACCTTAAAATTATCATTATATAGTCTAAAATATATTGTCAATCAACATCTAAACATTTTGTATACGGAATATTTAAATAAGCAAAACGTCACCAAAAACTTTTGTGCTTTCGCCATTTTGTTAAATCACTAAAGGGAGCCTCGGTGATAATTATAATTATTTGTCGATTGTACGTAAAGTTATTTAAGAAACTTTCTGTAATTGCTAGTCTTTTAAGTATCATTTAAACGAATAATTCCTTGATTTCAATAGAGTTCGAGTCACCGCTTTTTTAAGAGTGGGCAAAATTATTGGAGAAAGGAAATGAATTTTAATTTTCAGACGAGCCTCATTGCGAAGTTAAATTATTTCGCATGAAAAACCTCTTTAAGGTTTCACAATTTACAACTAGATACAGAAGACACCGTCGCGACAATCGTAAAATTGGATTTCTAAGACTAGATTTTCCGTTTTCAGTATTTTACTTTTACTATAGCTTGCAAAATTATTAGTCTTGCATTTATAATTAGTAGTTCAAGAAAATTGATTCTTAGGCACTATTTATTATCATCGATCACACGATGAGTAAGTGGTTAGAATAAAGCATGAAATGAAACTGTCAAGCTTAGGATCCTTAGTAATCGCTCAATCATAAGATGGCTGGCGAGTGCGTGACATTGTCAAATCTTATCTCGCAGAAGAACCAACGAAGCGCGTAATAGCTATTTACCTGCGCACTTGTGTTCGACGGATAATCTTCGAATTTGATTCTTTTACAAATCTGAAAGCAAGATTAGGGCCGCTCTGATAAAAATTGAGTATCAACACAAGTTACTCCCTATCATATTAAAAATGCCGGATATATAGAAGAAAGTTATAAAATATTTTTAAATTATAGGTAGGTTCAAATAACTGTTTCAACATTTACAATATCTTAATATATGACGACGATTCAGACATTACGTAGCAAAAAATGTTATCACACTCAAAAACCTGATTTGTTATTCAAGCACCTTCATTTGAATTTGCATGGAGTAATAAATTTTACTTTTAAAAATCTAGTTTGAATATACGTTTGAGGACAGGCGCAAACTGCCGTTTGTCACGCACCCAAACTGCATTTCATGTATCTAAATTGCATTTCATACATTTCAAGTAAATCTGCACTGGTGTTTAAATTAAAGTTATTAATAAAATGTCACTATTACTTACTGTACGTCCTGTTAGTAATTAAATCACTGAAACTAAATTAAAATATTGATCTTTCTTTAATTTATATTCTCACCATATTTTATAAAAAAAACTTGAAAAAACATATAAATGTTTTCTTTAAGAATTTTTTATCCTTAGTGTACTTTAAAAATCATAAAAATACTTTATTTAATTTACTATCTTTATTTCTTCTTTATGTATGATGTTTAAATATTAAAGATCTTTGTAATATAATAGCCAACATTAGAAATAAAATAACAAGTGTGAAACTGGTCTGATTAAACACTAACTCCATATAAAATACTGCGCTGTAAAGTTATCAACAAGACTCGGACACGAACCTCTAATAGGTCGCTGGGGGTTTTCCTTTAATGGTCACTCGTAAATTGGACGAAAATAATTAAAATCGCACATCCGTATAGTAGAAGACCAAAACACTGCCATTAAGAGTGGATGGTACAAAAGGGTCCTTTCGATAAATAAACCAGAGGTTTGTTCAAACTGATACACGATAAAAGCTCACATTACTCTTCTTTTGTAAATTCTGATAAGTTTGTTTAAATTTCTTTGATTACTGAAAATGATGAAAGGATCGTCCCTTCAAAATACTAATATAATATGTACACATGTAAAGGATACAAAATTGACAAGGCAGAAATATATATGTTAAGAATTATAACAATATGTATTATAAGAGCTCAATTAAGTTTATATTTTATATTGAAATATATATTATTTGTAATAAACTTAAAAAAGCATATATAATTTTAATAACATATTCATATCTAAGTATCAAATCATTATTTCAGTTTCTGTAAATATGAGCTTGTTATTTATTTTCATAGAAATTATTGTGGAAAATCCCTCGTCACAGATCCATTGAAGCGAAAGGCTGCCTGAAACAGAATTTGGTGATATCACACTCAAATGCACTCGCTTGATCTTTATCACTGCAGTGCCAGACATAGGGATTGAATATAGTGGTAATTCCCTAAAGTACTGGATGTCTTCAAATATTTTTTTTTACTTTGTTACCCTTTTGATATAACAAAGTCAAAGCAAAAAGGGTACAAAATGTAGTGAAAATAAGATTAGAGAGAGCACGTTTAATTGAAAAAATGTTAAATCTAATGTACTTAGATCTTAATTCAAATTGTAAGTAGGTTAAATAATTGCATTAAAATTTACAATATATTCATAACATTTGGCGATTATTCAGCAAAGATCAGCGCTATCAATATATGTATATATGCGCATATATACAAAATAAAAATAAAAAATGTCGCTACGCTATACTACACTGCACATAGTAGCAGGGTAGGGAATGTAACCACAGGTAGAAGATATCTAGTATTAAGACGCTCTGTTCCCCACTTTCCGCCTTTTGAGACAGTGTGTGTTAGGAGGCGGAATTTAACACCGCGTTTGCCTTGTTACCAGAGCAAAGAAAATAACAATATTTCGTACTACCCGAAAGGGAATCAAACTGACGAATCTATAGAACCTATAGTGGCGAAGATCATAGCATCTTTCTATGTTCTATAGAAAATTATATTAGTATATAAAAAATAATGTGCCTATTATATTTCAACCAAGTGATTTCTTTTAAATGGATTCAAATATTAATGTTTCCCATAAGTAATTAGGTGGCGAGGTCGTGTCCTACTTTATCCCCCTCTCTTCAAAGACGTTGTATAAATGGATACTAAAAACACGTGTATAGCGCAGTAAATTTCCTTTTAAATAGTAAATTCAATATTATTTAACATATATAATATGTTATATATGTAATTTTATACCCTAATGTTGAAATAGTTTATTTAAACCAGATATATTTACATTCATATTAAATCAAATTTTTCAATAAGTATGTTAAATCTGTTAACTGTTAACTTTGGCTCTATGTAAGGAATTAAAATAAAATTATTGTATTTAGATTTTTATTCTGCATTCATTATATGGTAATCTTTGAATAAAAATATCCCAACTATTTATCTCAAAATGAACTACGAAGTTCAAACGGTTTTTACAAACTATCGATGTATGTAAGACCCGCTATTAAGTAAAGGATGTCGCTAGAGGCGTAACAGTGCAAGGGGGACATAAACACGAGTTGATTACACACGGCGTCGTAAAATATCGACAATCGTAGTTCCACTTAGCAGGATTAAATTTGAATGTGGTTACAGAAGTGATAGCTTTGGAAGATTTGTGGCGATAGGATGGATTTGATCAAAGAATTACTGTGAAAACGAATCCACTTGTACATTTCATTTAGGTGTGATAGATATATCAAAGTTAAGGTTATAAAAGCGTGCGATGTATTTTTGAATCGGTTTTAGATCACGGAAAAACATAATTAAGCAACAAAAAATGCCATAATAATTGTAAAATTGAATACTATGGAGGTGAAATTTTAATTCTCATCAGAAATTTTAATAATCATTCTAATATAGTATATATGGTTTAATATTCTTATCACATCTGTTTTATACAACTTTAATATATTTAAGAAAATATGTAAAGATATTAGTTCAAACTAATGTCAAGAATTGCTATTTACATTAATAATACAAGAGTCTTGAAAATCAAATGTAGTTTTTTGTAGTAAACAAAAAAAAATTTAATAAATTATATTAAATTGCTCTATGTATAATAACTTTTAATAATCATAGATAAGTATGAAATAAAATTGTTATGTTGGCAACAGTATTAATAATAATGCGAAACAATATAGCACAACTAGCGATCCGTTTACGATTTTGCTCGCTTTACCGATGTTATTAGATTTTCTCTAATATAATTTATATACATATATCTCCTTTATCACTACTTCTTTTCTTTTAAATCACTTTTTCAATTATATTAAATTAGAAATATACATGTAATCTAAATAATACTCAAAATTGAAATAAAAAGGTCACAAGCATCACATGTATGTATTAAAATGTTAATTCAAATAATCGTGTAAATACAAAACATTAATTAAAATATTTGGTTAAAAAATTTATAATATTTTGCACTTTCGTTCAGCTTTAGAAAGTATTCATTCATTCTGCGAATGCGTTAGTTAATTTTCGCTTTTCACATTTTTAGCGTTGCGCTATAATTCAATAGAGCACATAAATTTGCCGAGTACTTTTCGAGCGTACCTACAATAGAGGGAAATTAATTTGTTTTTCTTACAATGGGATGTCTAGACAATCGCATATTATTCAAGTTTTTCTTATTTTCGGCTATTCTAATGGCCGAATTGAGCTTTATTTATAAATAATTGTACATCATTTCAAAGGTGACCGTTCCCGGGACATTTTTTTGTGTGTAGCTTAAAAGTTTTTTTATATGTAGGCTTCGTAGTTCCCGGAGCTTTCTAAGAACACTGCGATTAAAAAATCCTTCAATGACTTCAAGAAACATAAATAATAAATTTGTGTTTAATTTGGATAACAACACATTTAGAAACAGAAAATGAATTAAAAAGAATAGTTTGAAGAAAAACATCGGCACACACGTAGACCATATATTTGGATGTCCATGTGTGGATACCTAACTATACTTTATTCCACTGAGTTATTCGAACATACTACTGTCATAGTTGAAGCTGGGTCATAGCCTTATGAATTCATATTAACTTTGTTATTAATATTAAAAAAAAAACAAAATTTAAAGATATCGTATAACAACTAAATAAAAAAGTCGAAGCACTAGCCATTGTTAACTTAAACAATGTCGAAAACGAGCTAGTTAGAAAACAGAATCACTCTAAAACAAAAAGTTTAGTACATTTTATTGTTTCTTTTTATTATTCTCCTGGATTGTTTAGTGACACTAGATTTTAATATTTATCTGTGACCGGTTCGCTGGTTTTATTGCAAAAGTTTGGGGTGTGGGGGACATTACATTTCACTGTTTAATCCTCGTTTATATTTAGTGGTCAACGTACCCGAGAGACGAATTCTATGATGGATATCGTTATAAAAGTGTTTTTATGGTCCGATAGTTAAATATAGGGTCACTTTGTATATTAAGTTAATATATTTTAAAAACAACCACGTAGCTTATAGAATATTAAAGGGTATGTATGTAATTCATATATATGAAGCGAGCGATACACCGGTTTATTTATTTAAGACCGTAACAATTCAGTGGTATAGAATCTGACAATAATCACGATGTTTTTAGGTTCAATTTCCACTCGATGAAAATAATTATTTTAATTTCCTCACTCTGATATGGAGACAAAGAGTGGCATTGAATTCTGAGCCTCTTTTGTGCTTTTTCTTTTCTTTTCTTTTCTTTCTTTTAGCCAAAAATAAAATATTCGAGATAAAATCCTAACTTAAAAACTTAAATTTTTAACTGATTAAAATTTTACAAACATTTACTACACGTACTATATATAATTTATACTTTATATTATTAATAGACAATTGTAGCCATAATTTTAACCATAAACACTTAAATAATATTCATTAAACAATTTGAAATATCTCAAAATATGTTGCGGTGTCAATATTCATTAATATGCATCGTTAAAGGAGCTTAATAGTCGGTTTTACGTCTTATTAAAGGGTTGTAAAATTTTATGTGTCGCGAGTACGGCTGGTTCTGTTTAATTAAAAACGCTTTGTGAATAATCATGATGCAGAAATACTCTATGTGTATGCAAGTACGCTGTGGAAAAAAATAACTGAACTGTTGATTATTTTTACGAAGCAAAAATGTATGCGAAAATATTAACAAGCATGGGGTTTTTGTTTATAATGGTATGTGTTATTTTGTTAAAATAAATATTTTATGACAGTTTCATAGTTTTTTTAACTACATATATAAATATTACTCTATTTTTTTGTGGAAGATATAAGCTTTGAAGCCAAATATTGAATATTTTCATACATTTAAAGAAATTTATACGTTGAATATTTTTTTATTTGTATTGTAGAAATATGTATGTCCTATACTTCCAAAAAAATTATTTTTAGCTTCATAATATAGCCTACAAGTAGCCGAGAGATTTGTGTGGAAATGTAAATACTTAGCACTCTGTTTTCTGCCAATATTCAATTGCCTAACTAATTAATACATGATTAGCGGTTGCTCAACGCTGCAAGTCTCGCTAAGGGAGCTAAATAAATTGCTTCACCAAAGGGAGATCGTACCAACATCGATCACATTTACAGCTTTGCTACATATAAATGATATATAAATACAAACAGAATAAATATATGCTTTCGGTATACTTTTGCCTTGTCCACTGTAATTAAACTTTTCATACATGATCTCCAGTCCATTATAATTATCACATTATTATTATAACACCGAAATACAAAATTATAAACGTAGTTTCTTCACAAATTAAATACTTATATTTTACATTTCACAAGGTCCCAAGGGTCGGTGAAGAGCTAGAGCTGTTCATTAAGTCTAAACACCTAGCGGCTTGAGCACGTACAGAATAGATTTGTGAGCAATTGTAGATTCAATTGTGGTGACTTTTTTACCAAACTTGTTAACAAATTGTATAGTATTTTATAACGTAATCTTTTAGTAGTTATTCTTATAATATACATGTTCTATAAAAGAATATCACAATATGTTTTGTTATGATTTTTGAACAATATGCTTTCTACTTTTGTTTTAAATTATGCTTGAATGAATGCGTAGGATTTGTGTATTGGCAACAATGTGGTACAGACTAATAAAAATGATATTAAAATACAGCGCAAGGTCGATTAGTGCGCTAAGATAGCGACAGTTAAACTACACTGATGGCGCCTTTAATGGCGTCTGCTATATTCCTCCCTTATTATCTATTTACAACCCGCATTTTATTATTGGGGTTAAGATGGTACAGGGCATAAAAGCTGTACTACAGGAGTTGGGCGGGGCTAAGGGCGAGCATCGGACCACCGTTAAGAGATGTTTTTACGACTATCAAAAGATACTTTGCGAGATGGCATCCGGTAATTCGGAGTGAGTACGTAATCTAGAGCATTTTGAACCGTCTCAAGTTACGAATTTAATCCGGTGGATTTTATTTCTACGTTTAATGTTGCCGAGGGTAAGATTAATGATGAACTTAAAACTTATAACAAATTGCTGTTTTTAAACTTACTTTATATTTGTTCTTAATGAGGGTATAATAATGATGAAGCGTATTTAAGGTAGATTTGAATATGTATAATCTGTGTCAGTTACTTTAAGATAAGCTGTTAAATATCGCATCAAACTGTCAAATAGTTCATAATTTATGTTACCATAAAGTCTTCATATGGTATAATAAACTATTCTATTGTTATCTAACGATTCCCTGAAAAGACAACAATTAAACCCCGTCTCGTGGTGCCAGCTCTTGTGCTTCACACTACCTTTCTTTTTCTTTATTCCCATATCCTCAGCGTGCCTCACGCTGTCATCGTTACTAGAGGTTACTTGTTTAATTAAGCCATTACAGTTACAGAGCTGAAGCATTTGTATTAGTTTATATATAATGTTACTACTGATCTAAGGTTCGTAAGTTTTTGTCTTGTATTTTAATCATATTATAACTAATTAGGGATGTCGTGTATTTTAACATAACATACCTTCAAACGATTTATGTGATTTCTTGATTTTAAGAACGCTTGAGGGAACAAGAAAAATATCATAATATGTACATATTATTATTTTTTATGAAAAATAGACTCAAGTAAGAAAATTACTTTTTTCATTATTCATGTGATCTTATTAAAGACCAAAAATATTACCTTACATATAAAATAACAAAAAGTTTTCAAATCTCTTATTCCAGTTTTATTTCCAACTCGTAATTTTTACGATAGTTAGTATTATAAGATTTATTTCTATTGTGACAATTCTCTCTTGCTTGGCATTTGTGTTGAGGTTTAATCCATTTACAATGGCAATTGAACGGTGTTGCCGCAGGACATCTAATAATGTGGATAAAATAGTGTTTCTGCTATTACAATGCGAGACTCGTTCAGGTAATCGAGTTAGCGGACGCTCTGCGCCGATCATTACCAACGCGTACGCGACGTAAGGGCACGTGGACGTATAATGAACTGGAATAGAAAAATAACATACCATAGACATCGTTTTACTTTATATGTATGTGGAAGTAGTATTTTTGATATCTACCCTAGATGGAAAAATATAGTATTGAGAAATACTGTTGTCACTTTTCGCTACAAATTGAGAGAGTTCGAGTTGAGTGGGGAGATTGAATAAATAATTTTTTGCTTAAATTGGATTTGAACCCGTAATCAACGCTATTACAGATTAACGCTGACTTGTTAATATGAAACCATAGATTTTAGCCTTATAATTTTACTTTTATCTATCTATATATATTTGACATGTTAATTAATAAAAATAACTAGACTGAATTGAGATCATTTTTTTATAATATTATATATAAAATGAACCACGACAGTACAAATATTTCACAATATTTTATTATGATTTTGTGAGTATATTATGTTTTATTTTACATTGAGTGAGTTAAAATGACACTTGCAATTATAAATCAATGAGAATAGGTTATAGGTATAGCTACTTGTCATATGTAACCGTAAACATATTTGTTTATTTATATTAATAATATGTAATGGGATTATTATACTTATTTCATAAGTAAAAACTAATTTATACTTAAAAATAACATATGAAAATTTTGAACGCAGCGGGACTCGAACTCGCGCCCTCTTACGACCGTGTAAGCGCTCTAACCACTGAGCCATGCGTTGTTCAGCATCACTGTTTTTACAAATTTCCGCTACCCAAAGACCATTACAAAGAACAATCATTTGGCAAGAGAGAATGCTATTTTTATTAAATACTTTTATGATTTTTAAAGTATTAATCCACACTGAGGAAAGAAAAAATACTTCGCAAGAGATACTTTGGTTTCGAGACCCGCTGCGTTTAAAATTTTTATGTTTTCTTTAAGTATTTATTCTATCCTCAGTGTGAATTAACACTATTTATAGAGGACCGTCATGGCGCAGAGGTCCCTGTGGTTCCTGCAGGTCCCTCTGCCTACCCTACTATGTGCGGGATAAAGCGTGAAGTCATAAAAAATAATGATTTTAGTAGATAACTCAAACATTAAGCTCACTTTTTGTATCTTCGCTAAATGAACTAAACTAGTAGACATAAATCTAGCAAAGCAAAATACTTCAAAGAAAAATTGCTTTTGTATTACTTGCAAATTGCTATTATACTTTTATTACATGTACTATATACAATAACTATGTCTCTTCATATATATTAAACCATTTTTGCTGCCAGGATATTTAGTAAATGTTTTTGTTTAATCCATACTTGTATCGTAATAAGCTTGATATAATGTATATAAAAACCTTATTTTTATATGGAAAAATAATTTTCATTCTTTGAATTTGATGAAGAACGCATAGCTCAGCGGTGAGAGCGCTTGCACCGTTCGCAAGAGGGTGCGGGTTCGAGTCCCGCTGCGTTCAATTTTTTATATGTTTTCTTTAAATATAGTACTTATTATCATTAAGAATATTTAACTCAATTATATTTTCTTAATAGAATTCGAATTCATAATTTTCAAATTACATTAGTCAACAACTGCACCTATGTGGTGTTTGATAATAAGTTGAAATTGTTTTAGCTTTCACTTCCAGCTTTCGACCCAAGAGAGTAGATGGCTTATCGATGTAAAACGTCAGCGTTTTTCATGAATTCGAGATAATTCCAATTGCGTTCAGACTCGTCGGTCTGAGCTAGATTAAAAGGGATGACGGTGAAGATTATCTATTATTAAATTATATGACCATCATTCATTTCAATTGAGAAAATGATGGAATTAGTAGTCATTAAACTAAGAACAGTAAAATTTGCGCAGTAAATCTGAAAATGTGTCTTTTTAAGTTTTTCAAGGATCACAAAAATAATAAACACAAACAATGACTCTTCCAATTTTGTATAGTTAGCGAAAATTTAGAGAGTGGAATAATTTATCACTACGGCCGTTCTATTTGTGAAAAATGGATGCAGGAAATTCTTTTTTTATAAAAAGAAATAAAAACAAACGAAGAAGCTAATGGAAGTTTAATATACAAGCTTAATAGCATGCGATTTATTTTGGCTTCACCTAACAAATATATTAGAGTGAATTACAAACACTCAGCAACGCACACAACGCACGAAAGCTACGTACAATCAAATCAAACATTAAAATACTCAACGAGTCCATTACATTAGAGATATTGGTCAACATTGAAAATTTTTAGAGGGTTGACCTATGTACACATTACTTAGTAATAAAGCTTTAAAACAAATAGCAATCCCAGAGGGAGAGGAGATACGATCAGATGGGAGGTGAGAACCGGGTGAAGCGGGAGGACCATCAGCGTCCCACGTCACTCCTGACCGCGTAACTCGAGTTGATTGTTTGTACAACGGACATGGATTTTTCCACTTGATTGTCTAATGCTATTTGCCCGAGAGCCTCTTAAGATCTTGAAATAGATTGGTAAATGTCGCTGAAATTTTTTAGTTTCGTCGTATTGAAATATATACTCGTATAAAGATAAATGTGTATATATCTCCAGTATTTTAAAAGGCTTCATTACCAACACCTTGGACACACGCATGGGATAATATTTATTTGGGATTCGATCTTCATTTGTGGTAGTTATTATATTAAAATTATTTGTCTGGGAAGACAAATCGCTGTGTAGAGTTTTGCCACTCCGCATTTCTGTACGATTCGGACGGAAAGCCAACTTTTTCTCTTCACCAGCTTTATATGTTTAACAGAATTCCTATATTTGGTAAACAATTTTTTTGTTAAATCAATTATTTTTAAAATTGTTTATTTATGTTCATAAATTAATCATTAACAAAATAAATTCTCAAAGTAATCCTTCAAATTTCATGATAATTAATAAATATTTAGCAAACAGAAAAGTATTTATAGGTTACTAAACGTCTTTTAATCTTAAACAAAAAAATAATTAAAATGTAATTTCCAGGTTAAATAAAGGTAAAATAATAACTAAAGTATATCTCAGAAACATAAAGTAAACAAAAAAATTACAAAATGTGTTAAAAAGTGATTACTTTTCCAAGTGATACAGACATGAAAATAAGTAAATGTATATAAAACACTAAGTGCTTCCGTACCGCAGATCTATCATTCAATCAAAGTACAATTATGTTTGTATTATTTGACTGTCAACAATATAATGCTCCCTAGTCGGAAGCGATTCCTACAATCAAGGCGACAAGCGTTTCGAATCCACCATTGTCCACTTGTCATTAAGTTTTTGTTCTCCCCTTCTTCTTGAGATCTGCGGCTTAGTGAATGTGACATACAGACAAAATTATGTCGTAAAAAATATTATTTTTTAATTAATAATATTTTCTATATTAAGAATGTCTTAACATTGTACTTTTTTTGGAAAATGTATAGAAGCAATAGCGTATCGGAGCTCATATATCTTGCTCGTATTTAAATTTTTATATATTTTTCAAATATAATTTAATTATTGAGGACTGTCGTGGCGCACAGGCGTAAGCGTGTGCCTGTAAACGCGATGGTTTCTGGGTTCGATTCCCACTCGAGGAAAATGAATTTTTCTATTTCCATTTTCTTCACTCTGGCAACTAGACAAAGCGCGGCGTTGAGTTCCGCCACTCAACACGCAATGCTTCGAAAAAGGCGGAAAGCGGGGACGAAAAAAAGCAGGGATTAAGCAACGGAGTGTCTTAACACTAGGTTCGTATGGTTCCTGCAGTTCCCTCTGCCTACCCTGCGATGTGCGAGATAAAGCGTGAAGCTAAAAAAATCTAAATTAAAACATGACGCTTTAAACAACACTCTCTCTCTAATAAAATAAAAAAAAAACGATAACTTGGCCCTTATATTTTCAATCTATGATATTCATTTTTTTCAACTATTAATATGATATGGAACAATAATTCCGTCATTTAGGACTTCTGAGTTTCGCACGAAACCAATTGGCTGTAGTTTATTGTAATATGTATACTGGCTTATAGACTGTATCTTCCCTTGATATATGAATAACTATCTAACATAAAAAAATCTATGTAATTAATTCTTCACCTATATAATAGTATACCTCAAGATATAAAATGGCATGTTTTTAAAATACTTAGTAGAAAATTTCTGTCATAAGTTTTCTTATCTCATAATGTATGTGTACTTGCGAAAACTTCGACGTGCTGCCTCTATAGGTGCTTTTAATAACCCTGTTTACGATGATAACGAATAATAAATGTAACTATTATCGTGGTGATAGATTCATAATGTTCACGTTTATGAAATCGCAATTTAAGCTTAGTTTAAAATATTTTTGTGGATACAGTTAAGTTAGGAAAAATATTTCTAAAAATATTGGCTCTATTTTATGCGATGAACCTCTGGCCTCTAAATAACTTTTAATCCGCCACATCTGTATGTCAGGGGCGCAAAGTTAACGATGGACCAACGCCAACGACAAATTGACGCGGATTGACGTCACATTTATTTCTGTGACGTTGTATTATTGTCGGGATTTATTGCTAACAAAACTAGAGAATGCCATTAAAAGTACAATATACCTTAATAGTTATTATCTTTTGCTGTCAGAGACATTACATGTGAAATTATTTTGTAGTTTTCAGTTTCTCCATATTTAGAGTTACAATTACAACAGAAACATTCAGATAAAGAAAGAGTACATATTTTTTTAATGTAAAATACTCATAATTTCTTTTGTCGGCTAACTTATTACAAATTAAAGACATCGTAAAGCACACGAAACCCATTGTGTAATCGTAATTTATTCACCAGTTCAAATACAAAAAACTTGTTCGTCCTAACCGAAGGGTCCCCGGCAAAAAGGTGTCAATTTTTGAAAGATTGCGCCATGTCATGAATATTATATGAACGAATCGAGTTAAGGCTATTTTGCGATAATGTTCGACGCTCGTTTGGATGCTGTCAGCCTATGTCATTTCACATGGATTGGCCCTTTGTTAAAAGTAACACGTACTGTGTCAACGGGGTTCGAAGATATCGTGTGGAAAATTTGCCTGAGAGCGAGGTTACTTGTATGTCAAGATAGTTTGTGAAAACGTACAAATAAAAACAATAAAGATAAAGTATATTTTTGTTAAATACATATAAACATTTTTATTTTCTATTTTTTAGCCGAAGTTGCTATACATCGTTTCTCATTAACTCATCGGCTTTATGTCTTAAATGTGTAAATAATTGTTGATGGCTATTATGTTACCAATATCAATCTGCTTTCTTTTTAGTGTAATGATTTGAAATCCCAGTGTCACCAGCTCAATTTTCTAATACAAGTAAATGAAAATAATCCCAGTTCTTGATATGCTTTACTTTATGCAGCTCATAGCAGGGTAACAGGGGGAACCGCTGGAGTCGTAGGAATCTAGTGTTAAGACACTTTTCTCCTTTTATCATTTATTTTCTCATGATCCAATTATATAAATCATTTATATTTCTCTTTTATATACATAAGATAAAAACCAGCCCGTAAATATTACTCTTAGAGATGGAAAACAATAAAAAGTAATTATCTGATGCAAAACGAACAACTCGAAAGAAAAACGATAAGATTTTACATTAATTTCTTTTTTCTTGTTTTGTTTCAAAAAATATGTTGTCTCCCTAGTGATTGCTTAACGTCAAACATGATCTAATATTAGCATTATTTTAGCTACATTGCTTTTATATTTTAGATTTACCACTTATTGTTACATTAATTATAACAGCCGATAAAGGTAAAGAATGAAATAATTAGAATTAAGCAAAAATACATTATACATTAGTAAGTAAAAAATAAAATAAAAAACCGCCTTTTTTTACTATCTAAAAAGGCAACACCATCTAAGTGATAATATCTTTGTATTTATAGACGTTTTCCTTAAAAAGTTATAACAAGTGCTATAAATAATAGATATTACACAAAATTCTCCGATAGAGAGCTTCAGAAAGGAAATCGTAAAATAAGTTTTTCTGCGTCGTCGCGGCCCCGACGGCAGTCTGCATCAACAAACATTTCGCAAACACTTACTTGTGTAGGTATACTATATATACATAGATGCAAAAATACTATATTGACGAGATGTTCTGATACAGATCTATATACAATGTCTTGAAATGGCAAATGAGTTATAGACAGAATAAATTATTTTATTCACCCCAAATGGGAATTAAAACGTAGGGTTTACAATGAGAAGTCATGCTGCTGCACTATGGAGAAATTTGCTATGAAATATTTATATTTAATAACATAATAAGAAAAATCATTAGTATATAAGTGTGCATAAATATCTTTAAAATTTAAGCGTCTGTTAAAATACGGCTTTTTCATAATTTACATACAAAAACCAATGAAGAGTATAGACATTTTTCTCTTATCTCGACGTAACAGTCTTAGCACGAACCTTCAAACGAACCCAAGATTTGCATGTAATTATCATTTTTGATTCGCTCTTCTTTTGTGTAAATACTCCCTCCTAAAGAAACAGCGTAAATGACATAATGTGGCTAAAGATACGGTGAATTATTTATACGCTAATACGGTCCTTACATCAACTCTGCGTAGAATAGAGCGTAATGTAAAACGCTTCAATGAATATTACTTTTGGGGATTTTTGTGCTTAAATAAATTATTACATTTGAGTAAGAACAGGTTTTAATGAATTTTGAAGAGAAACGTAATACGATTTCCTATTTCGTTCTGTTGCTTAAAACATAAAAGGGAATTCGTTTAGGGTATGTCAGCACGTTGACATTTCATCTGAATAACAGATGATGTATTAGGCAGCTATCGAATAAATAATACGTTGTAAGACTCAAATCAAATTTAACATATGGAAAATTTTAATAAATAAACCTTTTTATGCTGTTTTCTTTTTTTATATGGATTTTATTGTTAGACTATTGATTATTACGACAGCTTGTAACAATTTGTACCATAGATATAATATGTAGATTCATATTTTATTCATATTATATATATATATATATATATATATATATATATATATATAATATATATATATATATATATATATATATATATATATATATATATATATATATATATATATATATATATATATATATATATATATATATATATATATATATATATATATATATATATATATATATATATATATATATATATATATATATATATACATATATATATATATATATATATATATATAT
The DNA here is from genome assembly GCA_037178615.1 of Dione vanillae. Classification (NCBI taxonomy): domain Eukaryota; kingdom Metazoa; phylum Arthropoda; class Insecta; order Lepidoptera; family Nymphalidae; genus Dione; species Dione vanillae. The sequence goes on along the minus strand of JAZFAU010000034.1, from coordinate 3,029,302 downwards.
ATATATATATATATATATATATATATATATATATATATATATATATATATATATATATATATATATATATATACACAATTTATTATTGTAAATATTTGTTATTTTAAAATATAATGATGGTCAAATAAATGACTGGCAATACAAAAATATCATGTCAGTATATATGCTTATGTAGATAATGATGATGTGATCCTATTATCCTTCACCAGGGACATAGGGATCGCAGAAGGGATTTCCGTTACCGGCGATTCTGTGCGGCGATCTCCAGTTTGCTCCAATCGAGGCCAATTGACGCAACTTCCCTCTCAACTGAACACCTCCAAGTAAGACAAGGGCGGCCAGGTCTTCTTGTGCCTTGCGCTTGTCATTTGAGGCCTTGCTTGGCTATGTGACTGTTTGGTCTACGAAGTATATACCCAATCCATCGTCATTTTTTCATAAATATTTCTTTGTAGACTGGTTCTTGATCAGTTAACTCCCATATCCTCACGTTCGATATAGTTTATGGCCAGTAAATCCCCAGTATGCGGCGTAGGCATTTATTAATAAACACCTGCAGCCTGTTGGTCATTTCTTTCTTGACGAGTCACGTCTCACACCCGTACAGGAGAACCAACTTACCGTTGGAACTAAAAATTCTCACCTTCGTGCGCCGCGTGAAAACAGTAGAGATCCACACGGGCTTTAATTGAGCATATGCAACTCGAGCTTTGTTCATTCGATCTTCTACATCTGCCTCTGTCCACCCTAATGGATCAACCACGCTACCCAGATAGGTGAATCGTTTAACTCGTTCAACAGCATCTCCATCCAATATGGGCACTGTGTCAAAGGTGTTTAGGCGCATATCCTTCGTCTTTGCACAATTGATACGAAGGCCTTCTTTAGCAGCGGCAGCAGCGAGATCATGAGTTTTGAACTGCAGATTATTCCGTGAATCGGCAGGCAGACACAGATCGTCAGCGAAATTTATATCTTCCAAAACTTTGCCAAGCATCCAAGGTAATCCTCGTTTCCCCCTGTCAGTTACCCGGCGCATTATATCGTCCAAGACAATCAGAAATAGCAGTGGTGACAGCAAACAACCCTGTTTTACTCCGGACGTCACTGTAATTGGTTCCGATAAATGGCCCTTGTACAAAACCCTTGTAAGAGGATTCCTCATATAGGCTCTTTATGATTCTTATTATTTTGTCCGGTATTCCTCTGCGCTTGAGTAAACGCCATATACTGGACCACTTAACCAGATAAAAAGCCTCTCAAAGCCTCTATAAAGCGGACTTCGCATTTCATTGCACTATTCCAAAATCATTCGCAAGGTATTTATCTGGTCTGTGCAAGATCGCCCCACCCTGAATCCACTTTGTTCATCTCTAAGCGTACAACCCCATTCAATTGGTTTAACAGTACCTTGCACAAAACTTTGGAGCACACAGGAAGCAAGTTAATTCCACACCAATTGGAGCATTGGGACAATTCCCCTTTCTTTGGCAGCTTGACGATAATTCCTCTTTCCAGCTTTCAGGCACTCGCTCTTCTTCCCAAATCGTGTTTAGTAACGGAAGAAGTACGTCAGCTGTCGTGGCGGCGTCCGACTTCAGCGCCTCAACCGGGATGTTATCATTTCCAGGTGTTTTTCCACACTTAAGTCCCCTTATGGCAAGATAAACTTCATCTTTATCCCGAGGGTCTACTATTACGTTCAAAGTGACTCCATGTATCTTCCTTCCTCTTACTGTTTCTATAGCCTAGAAATTTCTCGCAACACGAATGCAAGATGTCCCTAATAAATTTCCACTGATCTTCCAAAGTATCCTTCAGTCCTCTTTGAGTGGAATTCTAAGTATACTTCAACGACGAACTAGTTCTTAACATCTGGATCTTTTAGCGCGGAGACATCGATTCGTCGAGATTACTTTGCACTCTAGCTATCGTCAACCGAATAGCCACTATCAAATGATGATCGCTGTTAACTTCAGCTCCTCTGCGATTACGGATATCCAAAAGGAAAGTCTCCATTTTCTGTTTATCTATACCTTGTAGCAATCTTTATGGGGAAAGATAGAACCATCATTAATCACCAATTCGTGTTCGCAGCAGAAATCTATGAGCCTGTCTCCATTCTCACTTCGATTGCCCAGCGCATGTTTGCCTATCCACTTTTCGATAACCTTGTTATTGTTGCCTATCTGGGCGTTGTAGTCTCCCAAACCAATCACTATGTCACCCTTCGGAATATTACGCAATGTTGTAGAAAGTTGTTCATAAAAAGCCTCCTAATAATCACTAGGTGCAGTGTTGGTAGATGCATAACTGGACTTAAAGCGGACACTGGCCAATCCAAGAGACAATTATGGGCTTTTTTGGTAACTAATATGCCTACTCCGTACTTACGTTTCTGTGTCTGACCCGAGTGCAGAAGTGTGCATTCGTTCACTTGTTTTTCTCCAAAGTCCTTCCATCTTGTTTCAGAAATACCAAGTACATCCAGTTTGTACTCCCTCATATATTTAACAACTTGGTGCACTCTACTTTCTTCCCGCAAAGTCCACACATTCCAGCAGCCTATCAGAGTCCTTAATTTCGCGCCAAAAGTTATTTGTTGAGAGTTAATCCGATTATACCTTCTTTGGGTTTCAGTAATAATTTAGTTCGGATATACAGGTTATTAGCCCATAGTATCCGAAACGGCTAGCAGGGCTGCTACTTCAGAGCTTCGCGCTGTCTCGCTCGGTTTTCTGTCAGAGAGCCCTCTCTTGTCGCCTTTTGGTGGATATTTGCGCCCCCAAGGCTCGCGCTAGCCTCTCAGTGATTGGATATACCGCCAATGGTCGGTCGCCATAGCCCCGCTTGTTATCTAGCAGGGATGAGATGTTAGTTCCATTCTTCCCTTGCCCATTACACCGCATTATAAGTATGATATTTGTCCTTAAAAAATAGATTTGATTCTTTAAGAGGGGCTGAAATGAAAAGACCAGGAGAATTTTTTTTTGTCTCTTCTGCTAGATCTTACATATTATTTTATATTTTCAATTTTACTATTTATTATCTTTGTTATGTCTGAATTTATTTTTTTTTACAATTCTTAAATTAAAAACCATTGTTAAATTTTATTATTCATTTTTTATTTTGATATTTCTGCATATATTTTTTGTAATAGTTAGTATTACATACTAAGTAATTTTAAATAAAATGCTGATTTGAAAATTTAGACACATTTTTTCGTTTATATAGAACAAAATAATATTAAATTTTAAAATGCAAATATAGTAAAGCTTTTATAAAATAAAAAAAACCACTTTAAAAATAAGTAAATACATATAAGAGCTTTTCTCTTGGGATAGTCAAGTCGAATTTTGTGAACGACATTGTAAGCATTATACATTGTGTTTGACATGAAAATTTGTTCAAAACGATTATGAGCGAAGCCAACATAAAATTGGTTTTTCATTTTTCATAGGGCGCCTGCATATGATCGTTCGTTCGGCAAAACTTGATGTCTGACCTGAAAATGAAATTGACATTTTTTTCACTCGATATTATTGAAACTCAGCGCTAAATGATTATGAAGATTACAGTTTCAAATTTTATTTAGGCCACAGTTAAGTTTAATTTTGTTTATTATATAAATGAAACACTTGATTGTGAATTCACCATAAAAATGTGTTAATAGGGAACTAGGAGTGTTGAGTTTTAAACATTGACTATTGGGTGTAATTCCTTATTAATTATAAAAAAAATGTTCTTATTTAGTAATTGAGTTTTAATTTCAATGTATATTTAATCAAAATTATAATAATAAGTGTAAATTTGTAAAATATTTTTTCAAAACTACTAAGATACGACGCAAATAAAATTTTATTTTAAATTGTATGCTACAGTTGTAGTTTGCTTATCGTAAAGTCCACAAAAACTAAAAATTCAAATCATCTTGTATTCGTAAGGCGCGCGCTCTTCGTTAGGACAGGCTTTACCTGCACTGCATATGTTACAGTATCCTTTCTAGTTTTTACCAAACTACATTTGCTTTGTTTATTTGTTACCAGTTGACGTACCGGCTAAATCGAATTTTCTTTGATTCGCTGAGCTGAATCGCAAGTGAAGTAAAACAAAAGCGAATACAGTTACAGCAATGATTGTAAATAACATTTCGAAACGTACATTATTTATTGTTGTTTTCGTGTTTTATATATTTTCTATATATAACTACTTTTTTTACTAAACAACTTTCTCAAAAACTCACTCCGATATCTCAACAAAAGGGAGAGTAGGATAGAAACCCACAACTATCTCGTTCAGTCCAACGACAACGACGCGTCCAGTGTCTTGTTTATTTAAATAAATTTTAAATTTATCATCTAATAAAAATATTATAAAATTAATAAGTTTAAATAACAAACATTTGTAATGAAATATTGCACATTTAGAAATAGAGTGTCTACGACGTATTAATTGCACTTACTACTTGTTAAAAACTTTATAAAGGGTCGCTATACAGTCATTACTTAGATTTAAGTCCTTTGTCTTACGCCTTAGTCCTAATCGGGATAAATGAGGACATATTCATGATATAAATTGTACCCAACCCTAATTTTCAGACGTTATAAAGTTCACAGCCTTTTATATGACATAAATTATCGTTTCTAACCTTTTAAAGCCTTCTGTATTTTTAACATTATGTTATTAGAACATTACAGATGGGCACTTTATTTTGGATTGTTTTTTTTTTCATAAATAAGATATTATTTATATAACATAATTTTTAGTGACGTACTAAAATGTAAGTATATGAAATAGAACACTTTGTACACTCTATACTTTATTGCTTGGCTAAGATTGTCAATTTTTAAAAAATACTACACATAATGTTATTTTAAATACTTTATTGCTGAAACTATAACTAATTGAAATACATATAGATATAGGGAATGCTATAAAGCGTTAAAATATAAGTTTTTAATTTCTTTCAAATTTCTTGCTATATAAATAAAAATATCCTATATTACTTCTACCTCTAAAAGTACATATGTGTACAGAGATTCGTAACACGCATGTTATCGCACGAAAGAGAAACAAACAAACATACATTTGCATTTGTAATGTTAGTAGAGGTGTTTCATAGATACTTAACTATCTCGAATTAAAATCTTATTCTGGGAACTGCTTAAATATTCTTTCAGCTTCACGTTTCTCCTTAATAAAGTAGCAGAGACAAATATAAAAATATAATGTTATGTCAAGATTCCGTTCTGCGCCAGACCTTTTGAACAAAACATTGCGAGGCGGAACTCAACATCTCGCTTTGTACTGTGACAGCACGGTAATTAATATATTCAATCGAAATTCGTTTAGAATCACTTAAAATAATAAATTTAACTTAAGATAATTCTATTTAAAACCTTTCCAAGGTTGTCATTTACAATATGCAGTGTATTACAAAAATATCCGAAAAATTTCAAAAATTATAAATTTATGTAGAAAAGTAAACGAACAGCTAATTTAATAAGATCGTTAAAATCAAAATTATTACCCGAAACGAGTACAAATGGAGGGAGAAAACATTTACCCGACTATAATATTCATGCTCCAATTACAGAAATTTATAACGTAAGGTGCTTATTAAAATAACTTACCTTCATTGTGATCACTGAATAAGGTTTAATTTTGCAGAGAAATTGTTTGAAAATACTTCTTAAACCTGAACTTGCGGCTTATATAAAATATATACATACGTACATATAAAAATATATAATTGTCCTGAATTTTACATGCGAAACCATTGTTGGTTTTTTTTAGTTTATCCAATATAAATAATATTGTAATATAAAATAATGACGATCTTCGTGGCGCAGAGGCATAGCATCTGCCTGAAATCGCGAAGATTTGTGGATTCCATTACCATTCGGGGAAGATGAATTTTTTCATTCATATTTTCTTCGCTCTGGCAACTAGGGAAACCGCGAAGTTGAATTCTGCCACTCGACGCGCAATGTCTCGAAAAGGTGGAAAGCTGGGAACGGAGTGTCTCAACACTAGGGTTCCCGTAGTCCCCTCTGCCAACCCTGCCAGAGCAAGATGAAGCTGGAAGCTAACATTATATTTTTATATTCATTAGGCTCAATATGTAGTTTGTTAATTTATGAAAAAACGTGATAAAATAAATTAGTATTACGATGCAGAGCCTTACATAAATAAATTTATTATATTTCTATTATTTACAATTAATCATTTAAATTTCAATTCAAAAAATAAACATTCAAACTTCGATACCAATTTATTAAAATTTGCTGAATAGCCAATTGGAATAACACGAATATAATGTTATTATTGAATATTAATATCAGCAAACAACCCCGAGCGGTTCTTTTCATAGCCATTACGCTCCGATCACTTCATCGTTTTTCATCAGACATTAAATAAAATTCTCAATATTTCTAATATTTGATCCCGAATGCATTAGCGAATTCTATGAAAATAAATTTTTAATATCTCGTCTAGACCAAATTCAGAGTTTTGCTTTCGTTTACCTAAACATTGAACGTTTTATTGGCGGTCTTAACAGTGTTTACTTCATCCTATTGGCTTCATGAAGCTACAAATAAAACTGTAACGAATAGACGCCAATATTTTTTCTTATTATTAGATTGAACGCAAGAAATGTTTCTTGTTTTTATATTATATTTTATTTTATTTCTTTTAAATTTCCGATGTTACTTGATATTGGCTATTTTTTTATTTGCTCAATATTTAATGCAAACAACGTAAATATAGTAAATTGGTAACATTAAATTTTACGTCCAGTTCGGTAATGTATACACAAACAAAAATAGTACATGATTGTATGACTTATGGTTTTTTCAACCTTTTGATCTGTTTGTACACACACATTTTTAGATCTATAGACAAATTAGAATGAAACTTTCTTATTCTATAGCCGTAGGTCTGGGCAAGACTGGGCTATAATTTATAAAGACTGGGCTCTGGGACTTGGGCATTTTCAATTCCAGTAAGTAAATAGTTGGCAATTGAGCAGCTAATTATAAAGTCTACGCTAATGAAGTTATAAACATATACCAAATGTGTATAAATCTGGTAACAATGTGTATTTTCGCTATGTTAGCTTCTTTCTAGTCTTAGTTTTCGTGTAAAAGTTATAAATGTATGCACAGATATTTACAGGGATCACTGATGAGGACAAATAAAGATAAGCAGGAAGCACTTGATATGAAGACATTCCGTTCTATACTACTCAGTGAAACTTAAACTATTGCGCATTGAATGGTGGAGCGTTTTCATACCATAAGATTCATTCTCAGACGGCAGATGCTATTCACATACGTCACAATGACCAGTACTTTCTGATTAGGAATATATGTGATTTCGAAACATTATGTTTGTCTTGTCTTAGTCAAAGAAAGGCTCAAATCAATCCCACGTTCTCTAGATAGTCTTGAAATATATTAAACTGTAAGTAAGAGTATAAAATATTAAAACTGAAATTGCTATAAAAAATACTTCAAAAGTGCTATAAATAACTAAAAGCACTAAATACTCGTCTCAATTAGTATTCTATAATATTAAAATATAAGTGATATTTTTTTGTTACTTTCATAATATTGTTTGCACTGTTAACAATGTCGTAGTGATTTCGATTATTAGAAACTATGTAAATTTAACTTTGTAGACCCGTCTACGTCTAATGGTGACATCTAGATGCTTCTCCATAAGCTTCTAATGTCTTGAAAATTTTAGTTATGAAAGAAGTTCATTAACCCTCCTTTATACTAATAAAATATATATTTTTAAACTTTCATAAAGATCTCACAAATAGCTGTGACATTTTTATGAAGGTATATAAACATCACAGTATCACAAGAGATTTAAATACTTAATAATTTAACATTTTAACGTTTTAAGCACTATTGTTAAATAAACCTTAGATAATACTTTATAAGTTTTTTGTTATTTCATATTTTTCCAAATTTCTCTCTCTCTCTCTCTCTCTCTCTCTGTTCAAAGACTGACAGACGGGCACACAAAAGAATACACGAGCAGACATAGAGTGATACTAACAGGATCTCCTTTTATTATCTATATAAATAGAGATGCAGAACCTTAAAAGAATATATATATTATGGTGCATTAGTGTTATTAAAATATATGTACAATTATATACGGCCTCAGATTTTGGTATTTATCTTCGTTGTTATACCATGCCATTATTTTTTTATACTTTATATTGTAAATTTTGTGTATATTAAGCCAGACGATAAACTATTAATTTTTTACCTTCATATGAAGTATTAATAACCCAGCGTCTTATAAACTATACTAAAAGCTTATATCCGCAAAGTAGCTTTCACAATAGAAACTTTGTAAGTATGTATACTCCTAATCTAGTTGTCTTGTTGCCATCAATCTTCTAAAATGGTCGTGGAATTACAAAGTTATGTTCCCCTCCTAAGCCCAAGAGGTCACTTCCTCTTATAGTTAATTATAATAATTGGCGAAAGGGTCCAACCGCGTGCGCAATATTGAAAGGCCATTTTGTTTCCGTACCCTTATTTCATTATTACTCGGTTCAAATTTCAATTAATATATCATTAAATAAACTGATTGTTTAGTACTAAACAATGAAGTGGAAGTCATTAGGCTTAAATTTTAAAAAGAAATTTTTAAACGTATATTAACTTTTCTTTTTTTTTAGCTTCATGCTTTATCCTGCACATGACAGGGTAGGCAGAGGGAACTGCAGAAACCATACGAACCTAGTGTTAAGACACTCCGTTGCTTAGTCCCTGCTTTCTCCATCTCTGCTTTCCGCCGTTTTCAAGGCACTGTGTGTTGAGTGGCGGAAGTCAACGCCGCTCTTTGTATATTGTTTTTTATATATAACAATTAATATACAAATATAGTATATATATTTGCAGAACTTGATAACTATTAGTATCTAAATCTAGACTGCTTTGCTTTTTTTATATACATTGAATTACTTATTGAATAAAAAATGATATCATTAAAATAAATTATAAAGATTTATGATAAGATATATAGATAATCGTTAAGATAAACATATACTGTCTTTTTCTATTTAAAGTAAAATAAGAGAGAAAAAGACAGTATATACTTGTCTTTATTACGACACTAAGTCTAATTCACTCACACGAGCCTCGTTAGTCAACGTTAAGACAACATCGACAGACATTAAGTCAAGAATATGTGCATGTATGAATTTTTAAGCAAATATTTATTCTCAGTTAATAGAAATCCAATATATGGAAAACATTATTAACTGCTAGAGATAGCGCAAGACCCTTCATTTCACCGTAACTTGATTACTAATGCTAACTGACATGTACGTAGTACTACAAAACGACCAAAATACAATGATCTTTCAAATGTCTATCAAAATAAATAATCGAAAGGCGAAGAGAGAATACACAAAGCTCATCATATATGGTCGGGTTATCGCTGCAAATAGCTATTATACTCTATTTGAGAATGTAGATTAGGTATCGGCTCTTATAGTTACAGAGAGCATATAAAGCAATTACTTTGAAATTGCTGAAATACGCATCACTGATTGGAGTGCCCTTGGCTCGGTAGAACCAACATATACATATATACAAATTTTCTATACATAATATATTTACAAATCTGAAATAATTAACTAATAGTCAATTTAAAATAACTTCTAAGCTATTATACTATTTGTGATACGCTTACTTAACAAAAACTAAATTAATAAAGTTAATAAATTCTTTCTAATTCAAATTTAAATAGATTTTTGAAATGTTTTTTTTTACCTTATGATAAACAAACTATATAAATCACTTGTAAAAAATATTTAAATTATAAGTAGTTTAAACTAGAATAATACAATGTAAAAAACTCCTTTGCTATAATGAATCATTTTCTTTAAGCCAGCCTGCGACGTTGACGTAGAATCTGTATGAAATTGGCAGTTTTTCCATTATATTATGTTGCTACGCCGGTGAACTTTTAATGTATGCTCGTTTCACTGAATGCCGGGTCGGAGGGCGGAGGGCGGAGGGCAAAAACTTGCTCCGTCGAATCTTGAACAACTAATTTAACTACGTCTCCTAACTACCACTCGAATAAATTCTAAACTAATTCGCGAAACTAAATTTTATAAGGTTTTTATTTATAACAATTCTTTCTTTACTTGTCTAGGTTTCTATATGTATATTATATACTAAATAAAAATATATTTTAACGTTTCGTTGGCTCTACTTGTTATTTTGTACTTTAGCGTCCTGCTTTTGCCTGGTTTATATTTAATATTGTTAGTATATGCCTGGCGCAGGAATAGCATTAATATAATAATCTTGATTAGTCAGGCGCTTTACTACTGTGCCCTGCCCCATAATTAATAGTAATTTTAACACAATTAAATTTATTTTTGTTAATAGTATATTATAAAACAGAGTTTTGTTGCATAAAATTGTTAGATACTCCTATTATACTATGCAGGTCAAACAAGCAGCTTAAAAGTGGGTAGTTATTATAAATACGATAAAACTGAATTATTTCAACATATTCAGGTTCCTGGTTTTAATTTATTCCCTGAATATGCAATAAAGCGAATATTTTCCTTATAAATGATATCTCCACCAGGTTAGCTCCTAATTAGTCGTCCGACTACGCGCAATGCATGTTAACGAGTAACATTTGCATCCGTCTCGCCCTCTTCACTAATGTTTAGAGTCCTGGCACAATAGCCAGATTTAAGATTTTTTTATCTTCTCTTAAAAGTTATGTTAAATTTATTTAAATTATAATAGTTGTCGACTGATGTGAAACATACAGATTATTTATCTTATTAGATGAAGGTAATTTTCATTATTTTTAATATATATGCTACACAAATGTTGTAATAATTAACAATAATTGTTATTCAGAAAGTAGCAACACTATTTCGACTTCACATACGCAAGACAATTCTTTAAGTGACCCATTCGGAGTGTGTAAACAGTTCGTTACAACAAAGGGTGGTAGGGCAACTGTCAAAATCACCACGTGATCATTACACCAGGGAATCAGTCGGAAAATGAGCGCTCACGGATAATTGGCGTCCCGGAATGAATTTGTGATTTCGTAACGCGATATTTTGATGAGGTTCTGACGTTGACGTTGTTATATTCAATAGGGTTGTCCGTCAATATCTGTGAAACAAAGAAATTTATTTTTAATCTGTTCTCTTTAAAAATAGCGAGAGCCATTGTGATGCAGCTATGGCTTTGATCTCCACTAGCACAAAGCTTCCTTTTCGTGGTCCCCGCAATGGCAAGATCGGATGAGCAATGTCTTCAATCAATAAGTGAAAATTGGAGTGTCTCCACTTAGCTTGAAGGAGGTTAGTGTTTTATTTATCAGGAAATATTTTATTTTACTTAACTTTCGGAAATAGAGAAAAAAATACCTAGAAAAAGCAGTAAGAGATAAAAAGGAAAAAAGTAAAAGAAAATATAACGTCACCAATAATTTGTTTTCCACATTTTATCATAAACAATTATATAAAGAACCTTAGTAATTGTTAAAAAAATAGCTTTACGCTGTTGTCCTTCCTAGCAGGGTAGACGAAGGGAATTTTCGTTACAGTGAGTGTCGACTGGAGAAACTCTACGTGTTGATTTCCAACAAGAATGAGAAAACAAAAACAACTTAAATATAGTCTCTGGAGTTATACCATTACACTTGTATATACCAATTTAATAGTAATAAGTAAGTTGTAATCACAAAGCGAGACTTCATATAAGTTGTATTAATTTTCTATGTGGTTTACACGACAGAATCATAAATACTAATACTTAGAGTAATAGAGGAAGCTACATCTTGCAATACACTTTGTGCTCAAAGTGGCTTACGAATAGATTGTTACGGCGCTACTTACAGTAACGTATTACAAGTGCCGTCTGGAGTTTAAACCGTCTTTATTCTTATTGCTCATAATATTTTTGTTTTTATCCCGATATTCTGAAATTGCAGTTTATTCCTGTGGGATATTAAGCCGCCCGCCGCGCTTTTCCATACTTCCACCGTACAAAATTGCCAGTTTCCTGTTTATCGTATGCTCAACTTGTTCACTCTACATATTTATATTCAATGAAATATTCACCGTATTCATACTGATAAAGAAAATAACCTAAATGTTTATAGTTTAATGATATTCAAACTTGTAATTGTTTATTATATAAAATATAGTACAAAAATATTAGTAATAAGATGTTTGGTTTCCACGATACATAAATAAATAACAAAGTATAATATTTTTCATTTATACATACTAAACAATTTAACCAGGCCAACCACGGATTGCTGCAGAGTGTTTGAAACGCAGGGTTTCAAATCCGAAAAATTTTATAATGTTAAATTATTCGGTTACATAGTTTTATTTAAAAATATTAATATTACTATTCATGTATTAGTTCATTACTACTAATCATGCTAAAACAAAAGATTATTTTGACTTTTGACATACATATTCTCTTTTTGTCTGCCGCGTTTCGTCAAATTAAAGCTTTGAATTCTCCTTACTAATGTGTTTAACACACAGAATGCTTAAAAATAATATATATATATATATATATATATATATATATATATATATATATATATATATATATATATATATATATATATATATATATATATATATATATATATATATATATATATATATATATATATATATATATATATATATATATATATATATATATATATAAAGTTTACTTACTTTAACATAATCTAGATATAAATGAGAATGAGACTATTGTAGCACAGTAGTAACATAATAATAATGACTAAGATCGTAGCTTTTTGCGAACAGAGGGTTTGTTATGCGCCGTATACCTGTCAAAAGTGTTTTAAAAATACTTTAACTTTTAGAGTACCTTTTCCATATGCATGAAATGTTTTTATATCTCAAGAGTGGTATTATAACGTCAAACAAAGCTGCGAAATATATATAATTAAAACATCGTATTTGTATGACCTTCAAAGGATTTTAGCAGAATGATATTTTTTTTCTTTGATTCAATATACTCGTATATTCTCATGTTTGTTATAAATCAAAATGATGAAAACACTTTGCTGTCACAGTCGCTACTGTAGTTTTAAATTTAGGTTTCTATAAATTATTTTTAACACATTTAGAAATTTCGATCTGAAAAGATTTACATAATGACTTAAAGTCGTTATATAGAAAAATGCAAAATTTTTGTACACGGTTGTGAAAACTTGAAACGGGCCTTGACACTAAGTTCATTTTGTCGATCCATTATATATTTATTTAATTTTTATTATTACGTTGATTATTCATATTTCATTTAAATAGATCCAAATGACATGTAATCTTACGATTAAATTATTTTTAACGTCTAAAAATGTTAAATGGCAACAAAACGCATCGACACTATGTTATATATTTTTTAGATATAACTTAATATTAGTTAACACATTCGTCAAGCGACAAAATATATTCCGTTGTGTAATAAATATAAACACATAAAGTTTGACCATATCCAATCAAAGAGCCTTATGATATTACGAGCAAAATTTACATCGTAAACACTAACTACCTATCAAACGGTCCGAAATTCCCCAATAGTTTCCTTTAAGGATTACCTTTTGTAAACTAAAATGGGACTCAATCATCATCTTCTGCAGTAGGATTACTGAAGGGCAAAGGATTATAACTATGTCTTACTTATGCAATAGAGAAATCGCCTCGGGCGGCGAGATGCGACCCTTTCGGTCCTCAACAAATATTCCATATAATTTCGCTTTTAATTATTATTGCTGTACAAAATTTTGTTTGATGTATTGATTAAAATCGTGTTTGTGTTTAAATGCTGTCTAGATAGCGGTTTCTATCGTGTCAATGGATATGTTGTCTCTTGGGGAGCCTCCTTGTCACTGGTCGCACAATACCCAGTTGATTTAGGTGGGGTCAATAAAAGCGTTGTACATCCCTAATGAATACTGCTAATAGAAATACTGGTTAGTTTATTTGAATTTATTATTTATAATATTATATTGCTTCTATTAGTAGTATTTATATTGAAAATTTGATGATGATTTTGGGGATGCATTCATAAAGAAATTAAAATCATATTTAAATTTTTCGGTCTACGAGTTTAGAAATAATCATGAAAAAAATGAGTTAGTAGGTAATGCTTGCCTTTTCCTTATACTATCTAAAATGAAGTAAATATATGAATCTTAATTTGAGATAATATTATATCGTAGTACTAATAAATTTTACAAGCACACTTTGTATTGAGTGCTTTATACTACATACATAAACACATATGCAACATTGTCGCTTAAGCTATAACGACCAGTCTCTTTACGAGCACATAAACATAAAAAAGTCATCGTATCTATAGGCGAAAAATATGAAAATGCACCTAATACCTTGCATGTGTAGAAATAAAAGTTTTTCCATTTAGATGGTACACCGTCGGATGGTATTTCCCTATAGAAGTCATAAACATGATGCTCAACACCCGCCTCCCTCTCGCCTCCACACTCCCTAGACTCAGCTAAAGTTCAATTTTATTTTAGTCTTTAAAGCTTGTCTATACTCAGCGAGAAAAATGTTTCTCTTCCCTGTCCATTAGCTGGTTAAATTAGAGTTTTAATTTTTAAATACTCACCCGTCTTCGAAACGTTTTATATAGAGAGTGTACAGGGAAAGTGTACGTAAAAGACGGTATATATTACACATGTACAAGAATCTCATATAATTCTATCAAATTTTCTTCTACTTAAGCTTCAATTACGTTAATAAATAACATGAAATGAGTTCGCCGAGGAATATAAAAACAATATTACGCCTAAGTAATATTCAAAGCAATTTTTAATAATTATGTTAGCGAGCCACAAATGTTCGAAATAACAGTGTCTATCAAACCGTGCTATTAAGGGCATGAGGAGGCTCGCGGTAAAGCCACGCGAGCAAATAAAGTTACGCCGAAACGCACGGTAATGAAAGTTCATTGGATTAAGCCGGGCTTATGCAGGCCCCAATAATAATAATAAGCAAAAATGTAGGTGGAAGCTCACATTAAATAACTCATTCAATAACATCTAATATAAGGCTCTCCAAATATACCCGGGCGCATACCAGGCCAGGGCCGGCCGCCACATTTTATGCGGTTGAGAATTACGATGCTCCAAGTTTATGTTATTCTCATTAAGCTAAATGCTATGGATGTTTAAAGCGTTTACTTTTTAATACCGTTTGTGGCCTCTTTTATTATGCCGCTCCCCAAACCTATATATCTTTTTCGAATTAATATACCTTATTACTAAATAGATTTATAAATGTAACAAAATAAATAAAATTAAATTTGTAACTTTTTTATTTATGTCTTCACGGTTTATCCCGCACATGGCAGAGTAGGAACTGCAGGAACCATAGAATCTTAGTGTTAAGACACTCCATTGCTTAGTCCTTGCTTTCTCCGTTCTTGATTTTTATCTTTTTCGAAGCATTGCGTGTTGAGTGGCGGAACTCAACGCCGCGCTTTGCCTAGTTTCCAGAGCGAAGAAAATGAAAGTAGAAAAATCCGTACCCGAGCAGGAATCGAACCCACATTCCGCTGATACAAGGTAGACGCTACGTCTCTGCGCCACGACGGTCCTCAACATGCGTAAACTAAATATATTACAGTTGTTGCTACTTTTATAGTAAGGTTAAAATTACTCTTTTTGACTTGATATATAAACCAGTTTAGTTTTACCAAAAAAACATATTAATCAAGTCACTTTTCGTAACAGTTTTATGATTATGTTATATATTATACTCGTATTCCTCTGTGGAAAATGCTATATTATAAGAAATACAAATTAAAACTTCTGGTTGTATGTACTCGTTTAGCTTTAAATTAAATAGGTACTAAAAGAGATTATAATTATTTTTTTTAGTTTTTATATTGTCAATTTTTGAAATAATATTCTTTATACAAACTGAAATTATCACTTCTCGTCACATTTTATAAGTCTATGTCAATGAATTAAGACAAATAAACGTGGATCAACTTTAATTTGTGGTCGTATGTTTTTGACAAACAAACAGATAAGCAGACGGAAAAGGGAAACCTTTATAGAATTACTTTGCAAAGACTGCAAAGTAGAATTACTTTGCATGAAGGTTCCGCTTTTCTTTTTGAGGTACAGTACCTAAATACTACTCTTCATCAATAAAATAATTCGTTTAAATGTATTATTATCGCCAAGACCTGTCAATATTTGTAATAAGACAAAGCTTAAAAATAAAACTTGATTCTTATTTCTTCATTTATCACGTTTTTGATGTGAGTTTTCATAAAGAATATATGACTAAAAACGGTCGCTACAGTACTTTCCACGTTAGATACTCTATAACAAAAACCTTTGAAGACTTCTCTTCAATTCTAATACAAAACAATACAAAAAGTGTCGACTCGTGTCATACAAATACAGTATCCGATGTTTCTCAGGTGTATTCGAACAATATCGAGTCATTTGTCGTAGTAATGCACCGCTACGTTTTCATCCAGCGCTATTTATTTGCATTCACTTGCATTTTTTCGTTTGCGACTATACCTTTAAGCTTTAAAGTCAGTAGTTTAGGATCATGAAAACATTTTAATTCTAATTTTATAAAGATTTTTACATTCTCTAAAGTATAAAAGAAGTTTGAAGAAGCCAGTAGAGTATGAACATTTAGGATATTTATATTTCAAAAAAATATATCAAATTGAATTTTAATATATAGCTCTGTCTGTCTGCGGTTTTTGTCGAAAAGTGGAGTGGACGTCGATTTTATTTTTTTCTGTCTGCTATCCCTGCAACCGATTGATACACACTAAGCTTACTAAAATAGCGCTGCTACTAATTTCCTACATTTTATTTTTTTTATAAATATATTTGAAACTGTTACTAAATATATATATATATATATATATATATATATATATATATATATATATATATATATATATATATATATATATATATATATATATATATATATATATATATATATATATATATATATATATATATATATGTATATATATATATATATATATATATATATATATATATATATATATATATATATATATATATATATATATATATATATATATATATATATATATATATATATATATATAAACAGCTATGTCATTACATAAAATTATTACCAAATTACATAAGATTAGCAAAAAGAATAATTTCTTATTTTAAAAAGTACGGCATTGAACTTCAACTTAACAGATCTTAAGTGAGGAATAATGCGAAGATCAAAGTATATACAATACAATAAGTTTTCTTAGTCTATAATGTATTTAAGATGCTTTAGAAACATTACTAAGCAAAGTAAATACATAAAAGATTTTTTTTAAATTATATTTTAGAAATTCTTTATAAAAAATGTAATAAGATGTCTTTTTGCAGCACTTGAACTATACTTGAAAAAAAAAATGAAATCTTAACTAAAACAATAGAATGAAGTAAAAGAATCGACCAAGACGTTAAAGACAAAAGCACGTGTACGCTATTTTTCTAAGGCGCCAATTGTAAATAGTATCTGCACTATATTAATATAGCCGATACAATCCGCCACGTCGCAGAGTTATATCTTTTGTTTCCGTTTTGTAAAATTCCACCCCATGGCATTATGTTGATGATAGCAATAACGCTTGAAATATTTACGTATATCCATACAAATGCTAGGGATCCTGATAAATAGACAAAACCCACTGTGGCTTGACCATATGGATAAAAATTCTGATATTTTTTTTATAAATCTAGTTTAGCCTGTTAAAATCTGCTATGTAATTGCACTAAATATGGGTTTTACGACCTCATATTGCAAATATCTTATAATTTCGGCATTAATCATTTATGTATATTACCATATAAACATCTTTTCGTCTTTTTAAACTGTTTTTTATGAAAATTAAATCTGAATCCGCTTAAAGGCGATTTTGCTGTCGCATAGAAAAAAGTAAGATAGGTATAATTTAGAATATTGGTATTAACAAAATTGATTGTTACTAAATGAATATATTGTTTTAATAGTACTAAGAAAGAAATGAGACAGGTACAACAACAAAAATACTAAAGGTTGAATTGCTTAACTTCAGAAAGGAGCTACTTTTTGAGGCTTTGAATAGGTCATTTTATTTGAAGATGTTCCATTGGATATAGTGACCCAAAACTATTAATATTTTTTAAGTACTAACTTTAATATTTAAAAATAATATTTCTATAATTTAAATTTTGCATAAGTCTTTAAAAAAAATACAAAATCACAATGTCTGTGTCAAATACTGACAGAAACTTATATCAAAGTATAATTAAAGAATACAGACGTAGACCGAAATCAGACAATAAAAACTTAGCTGTCAGCAAAATTATGAGATCCCTCGTTCATTAGCAACGGCGCTGGTCATCGTGGACCCTTCAGATAATATCAAATTCGTATCCCAAGTGTACAACAGGGCCACTTACCCGGTTGGTTCATCGATGCTCACTTTGCAATTCATTGTTTGTTGTAACACATGGCTTAAAAGAACAGGGCATTTCTTTGTATTTACATATTATTTCGCTTTAAAGAAATAAATGTATTTAAGGAATATATTTATTTAGTTTCACATTAAAAAATGGAACATAGTGAGATTCGAACTTATGTCTTGTGGATATCGTTCCATATATGATCGGTCCCTATATAAATTTTCTTAATAATTCCTGTAAAACTTTCATTAAATATTAAAAAACGAATATATAACAAGTGGTTTACTTGTTGTATATTAGTTTTTAAATATTTTAACGTATGTAAATGCATAATGTGGTTGTTAACTTAGTTCTTGTTTTAAAAGATAAATACAAACGATGTCTTGTTACAAATAGTTGAACTAATTAATCTTTCTGAACAAATTTATATTATTCTTCACTTACTTGTGGGATGGCTCAATATATGTTAAAAAGTATGTTATAAAGCGTTAGTATCACAGACAGAAAAAATATTATATATAATAACGTGTGGTGTGAAAAGCGGCCGTCCGCGATTAAACGTTGAATTACTGAGAGTGTTAACTAAAAACGTGGAAAAGAAATATTTTCCTCTGACTGTGGTTGAAGCGTTTATTCCTTAAGTCATAGTATTAGTTAGGAAAAATTCTATTCAAAATTGAATAATGATATAAGTAGAATAAATTAATTCATAAGAAAATATACATACTTATTTTCACCTGCAGCCCTTTTAATTGATATAAAAAAATATATTTATATTTAAGAAATGTAAGAAAACTACGTAATCTAAAACTAAATTTTAAACATTTCAAAATTAACTATCTTTATGAGACCAAATTTACATAATTGGTATGGTAATATAAATAAAGTTTTAAAGTTCTGTATGTCTCGAGTGGTCAGCAACAATCGCCGCTGGACAAGTCAATACAAGTCCCTAATTAGACGAGTTACCTGTTAACAAGAACCCAATTAAAACTCACATTCTGAATAGTGGATCTAATAAAGTACCCTTTTCAGCCAATCGTAAGTAGCTTTTACTGTATTCAAATCACATGCTAATTAATGTGTATCATATTTAATAATTTTCTATGTTGGAAGCAATTTGATTGAAATTTTTCATAGAATGTGTTATAAAAATAAAATTTACAGCATATTCACATTTCACTAATGTAGACTTTGATTCTATATTTGTAATAATTCCTCTTGAGTGAAGATAATGTCACAATGTAAATAATACCAGTGACATTACTTTTTTTTTAATTTTCTCTCAAATAACTTATACTTCTTCTGTGAAGTTTAATATAATTGAATATAAAAAAAAACTATAAAAGAATGTAAATTGAATAGAAATTTATAAATTCTATGCTGGTGGTTGATTTTTATTTTTATGTCTTCACACTTTATTCTTCATTTGGCAGGGTAGGCAGAGAAAACTGCAGAAACCATAGGAACCTAGTGCTAAGACATTCCGTTGCTTAGTCCCTGCTTTCTCCGTCTCCGCTTTTCGCCTTTATTCATGGCATTGTATTGTTTATTAAATTTATTTTATAATACTTATCTACCATATTATTTTTATTCACTAATCATTATTATGAAAAAACAGACCCAATTTATTGGTTGCCTTGTACCATGCTTATATAAGAAAAGCTTTCATTCCCTATTTAGATCGGTAGCTAAATAGAACTCCAAATTTTGTCAAAAATGCCTTTTTTCATACATTCAGATAAATTTTCTTACTTTAAATATTTGATAGACAAACAATATTCACGCACTGCTCATAGTATTTTATTATAATAGTACTATAAAGTAAAATACACAAACATCAAAACATATCTTATAATATAATCAATAGGTTATATTATCCAGCTCTTATTCATGACACGTCACGACATTAATCTGTCCTACGATTTCCCGACGGACCTACGAAAGCTATATAATTACTGATCCTTCATAAATATTCAAATAACATATATATATAATATAATATAATATACAGTATATTTGAGATAATTAGTGGTCTAAATGTCAAAAGAAAATAAAAATATAAAATATTTAGTAGTATTTATGTTTTTAGATTTGTTCTTGTGTAAGAAAAGTCAGTTCTTGACAATATTTAATTGTATTGTATGGTAGCATTGAATATATCATGAAAAAAAAAATCGATTCATTATTATTAATAGGTTTTCTAAATATTTCCTAGGTGCACATACGATTGTTTTATTATTTTTAAAGTGTTTTTTTTTTAAATAGAATAATTTTTAGAAAATGTATATAACCTCTTGGATTTGGACTCGCGCGCCTTTGAAATTGTCCAAGCAAAAATACGTTTATAATTACGTTGCTTCTATGTTTTTAGAAATATCCGATCCGATTCTGATGCAAAAGAGTATATCGCGTGCACAGACTATTTTTAAAAAGTAGGGATTTAAAATTCGTTATCAAATAAAATAATAATACTAATAAGTTAAATAAATAATTATTTGAATAAATTTATATAAAATCCATTAGTGAAAGATGTATATGATTTCTAAAAAAAATATTACACTTAAAAAACATCTCGCTTTAAATTTTCAAGGTGAAGTTTGAAGGTGATAAAAAATATTAATTTATTACTACAAGACTAAAGTCAGACGGTATCCTACTGCGCCGGAATGACCTCATAATTTATTATTAATACAAATAAAAAATAAACTGAAAGAAAATAAAACAAACTGTGACATCAAAACAATATTGAAGCAGAACAGACTTCAAAGAACACAATTACTATGATAGTTACTGAAGTCTTATTAGAACTACAGAATGGGCAATTTCGTGGACAAAAGGATACCCCTCAATTTAGTGGACGCTGGACGCTGACGGCAATTGAAAAGTTTCTCGCTGATAGACAACCCGAATATACGAATTTATTGAATTTCATTTTGAATTGAGGGGATGACCACACGCTCCGGTATTGATTAGGGTTTAACAGTGTTATAGATATTCCTGGTTGGATACATCATAATCACAAAATGTCTAATTGTTCTAAAATGAAATATTATGACAGCTGTGATATTATACAGTTTATATATATTTTTGTACCTGAGTTGGCAAATGCAGCCTGGTGTTAAGACACATTCAAAAGTTTCGTTTTCGTTTAGAGAGGCGGAACCCATTAATGTGACTTGTCTACCAAAAAGTGTAAAATAAAAACGATTCACTACCTCCAGTGGGGATCGAACCGATAACTATTATGTCTAAGGTCAAACGCTTTTGCGACACGACAACTTTTATAATGGATATTTAATTAAAATCGTAATTTTACTAAGAAATTCTTGAAGCACAAAATTTCGTCCCGTTGGCTATGTGTGGTGTGAGATCGCTTAAAATATTAGAAAATAAAGCAAAACCCTCTCTATAAATAGTGAGGGTAGCGGCGGTCGTCTGCGGCAACCGGACAATTTGTCCCTTCTCGGGCTTTTCAATAATAATTCCATCATAAATTCTGGTAGAAACGCGTCGCACGGTAGCAGTAACAATTAATTATTATATCTATTGCGTTTTTGATCATATCTCTTTGAAAGCTTTATACAGGCTTTGTTTTTATTTTTTAGCACATTATTTTTTCAATAATAATAAATCATGACATATACATATAATATATTGCTAATGACATTTCTAATTCTTTCACATTAGTTCATTAAAGTACATCAACTAAAGAAATTAAAATAAAGACAATTATTATTTAAATTTAATAGTTTAAATTTAAAGTTTAATATATGCTTATTAACCACAATATCACGCATATTATTCATTAGTGCGTGAACTGCCGTTTATGGTAGGATAGTCAAATAATTAGGCACTTCACCTTATTATTTCAAATTATATCTAAACACAAAAATTATAATAAATTAAAATTACAAATTATACAATTACCACTTGTTCAGAGTTTTGTTTTATCTTTATATTTAAAAAAAGTATTATTTATAATATGTTTATTTCATCATTAAATTATTACATTAAAGTAAGCGTTCCAAATCTTTGTCGATCACTCAATCTTCTTACTTACCTCCAATATCTATTTTAAAAACTATAAAAGACTAACGGCCTTATTCATAAAAAGTTATAGCACGCTTAAAGACTCGATATAGTACAGTTGTCAAAAAACGTTATTCATAAAAGCATTTTAGTGCCAATCAGTTCTATAAACCTATCATAAAGTTATAAAACCGAGAACCCTACTACAAGAGTGTTTTAACGTCCAAAGATGGCCGATTCATATAACAGCTGATTATAGCTCATACTAATATGAGCATTGATATGACGTCGTCAAGTCGCTTGTCATCAAGAGTGTCAATTTCAGTTTCGTAAATAAAACAATATAACAATTGACATTTTGTTCGATATTTATTAACTATATTTAGTTATTAACAAGTTTTTTAATAATAAATTCTACATAAGAAAAGTGCACAGAACATAGGTAATACTTGTCCACGTCTAAACAATTTTCAATTCTTTGTCGTTTTACCTCTTTTGACTTAATTTTTTGAAAATTAACTAAGTTTATAAACTAAAATAAAATAAACATTCGTGTTTTTGTGATAACAACGATGTAAATGAAGCCGGTAACTGTCAAGCCAGATCCAACAATATATTTTTGTACGTAATATTATCTGTGGTCATACTATGTCAATGCGTTTGTCACTTATCATCTGTAGATTTACTGGTATTTTCGGCAACAAGTCGACCGACTTCAGTATAGTGGCAACATTGTGAACGTTTAAATCAAGTTAGTGACACTTTAGTTATAGAAGGCTTATAGAGCGTTTATGAATACAAACATTTATAAGCCTAAAGAGCGTGCTAACTAAAGTATACTTAAAACGTTCTATAAGACTTTTTTATGAATAAGGCCGTAAGTATATAATTTTTTTTAATATTCATTCGAGTTTCATCGTAATGTTAATAGATGTAGATAGTTTTTTGCAAGCCATAACTCAAATGAAAACTACCTTCCTAGGATTAA
This sequence comes from Dione vanillae, assembly GCA_037178615.1. Taxonomy (NCBI): domain Eukaryota; kingdom Metazoa; phylum Arthropoda; class Insecta; order Lepidoptera; family Nymphalidae; genus Dione; species Dione vanillae. Next base: position 3,005,745 of record JAZFAU010000034.1, on the reverse strand, counting down.
ATATAAAATACGATTGTAAATAACATGATCTGGCGGAATCTCTGTCTGTGGTGTCTGTGGCGGAACTCAACGCCGCTCTTTCCCTTGTTTTCAAAACGAAGAAAATGGAAATAGAAAAATCCATCTTCCCCGAGTGGGAATCGAACCCTCAAACCGTCGCGCTTACAGACAGACGCTTACGCGTCTGCGCCACGACGGTCCGCAATGTAATAAAAGTATAATTTTACTAATCGTTTGTAAAATTTGACGACTACCCCTTCTCAAGCTTAATCTTAAGGAAATTTTAGACAAACAGAGGCGATAATCTAAATAGACGACAAAAAAGCAATGAACTTATATTATACTAAATATGTACGTTTGATATCGATTACATAAAGTTCGTCCACCTTCCCGACACGGTGTCTACTCCAATTTATAACAGTAATGCTTGCAATCTGTCGTTAGCCGGCGTCATAACTCAAGCCGACAATGTACACGATTATGCTATGTAATAGTATTTTGTAGCCTTGTTTATCGTTATTGAGTTTTTTATTTTATCACGTTTCATTAAATTTGAACGAATAAATTGTATATAATACAGGTTAGTATTTAGAAGTGTGTTTGTTTTTTTAAAGCAATTTTATAATTGCTTCAATTTCGTAGCAAATTAAGTTTATTTTTATTTATTTACTCTAAAGAATTTTACCATTACTTTAAATTTAAAAATATCTTCAGATATGCACGTTCAGTACATAATTTATATAAATGTTCAAAAATATGGTTAGCTATCTTATTAATAATTCAAATAACACGCATATTCCTTGTGAAATATATTCATATAGCGAGTTATGGTTGAAATTACCACGCGTGGCCCATACATCGGGGTAGCCTTATTAAAGTTTAAAGGGCCACCCATTATTCATGAGTCTCGCTTGATTCTCCTCGAAATAGTTGTAATAAATTGAGAGAACTTTATTGCCTATTAAAATAAGTAATGAAAATGCGAGGACGCTATAGTTTCATTTGCTGTATTGCGGTTTTTAAAAATATGAGTCCACTTTTATTTTTATATTGATGTTATTATCATTATATTATTATTGGACACTATTATTTTGTATTTTTTTTCTGTAAGGTTATAATGATAATGTGATATAATGATATGATATTATGTGAATACACTAAAATCTTGTTAATATGTTTATAAAGGAGTAGTTCAGGTATACTTTATCCATAAAAAATGATTATCGAAATCAAACAACTCAGTATCGAGTAATATATTATTTAACGTAATATATTATATATTAGATAGAGCCATCGACAAAATGCAAGAGAGCTGGCCTAGATCCCAAATTAAAATTGGAATGTCACAATCAATCTTAACAGTCCTGAGTCAGATAGAGAAAATGACCGAAGATGAGTTGGACAGATGTAATCAGACCTGCAACGCCTGCATTATAAGTGCAGACAATGCGTCCAATCGAGCGGAGTGGTAGAAAAAACATACTAGATCAGAAAAGCAGATGAGAATAATAATGCGTGAAACGGAAAGCAAACTAGAACCACTGAGACATGATTACGCCTAAAATAAGAAGCTATGTTAACTGAACAAGAAAACTTTACGTGTTGTGGGTCGTAAATTTTAATAATTCGTATTTTTTTAAAAAGGGCTGAGCCAATTACTGTCAACCATCATATGGCGTAAAACATGTTAAATGCAAAAGATTTATATGTTATTTATATCATTGAACCACTTGTGAGAAATTATAAAATTTAAAACAATATAATATATTATAACACTTATACTGTACGCGATCAAATTATGATATCTTATAAATTTTCGTTTCTTAAAAGAGAAATAAATTAAATCGGGATAATAAGTTTTTTTGTTTCTTACATTAAAGTATTTTCTATAAACTATAACTATATAGGAAATCTGTAAACTATCTATAATGTTAATACTTTCAATGTATGTATCATGTGATCGTCTAGTCCTTTTAATTTTATGGTGAAGTTATTATTGATTACCCACACAAGTGATGTGAAGCGAAGTAATTATATGAATAAATATACCGTGGGAACCTGGTGTTAAGACACTCCGTTGCTTAGTCCCTGCTTTCTCTGTCCCCGCTTTCTGCCATTTTCGAGGCATTGCGTGTTGAGTGGCGGAACTCAACGCCGCGCTTTGCTTAGTTTGCCAGAGCAAAAAAAATGGAAATAGAAAAATCCCTCATCTCCGACTGGAGATCGAACCCAGAAACTGTCGCGTTACAGGCACACGTTGCGCCTCTGCGCCACGACGGTCCTCTATAATAATCTTTTTTAATAAATATACTTCATAAAATGAACACTCAAGTGTGGTCTTACAAAAATATAACAAAAGACGCTTTGCTAGAAATAAAACAAAAACAAATGAAACAAAACTCTCAAAGACCTTACAACTTTACATAATTATTTCCAACTAATTCTTTCACTACAAAGAGGAACAAATCTAATTTGCAACGTTATTTACTACGAAAGTATTGCTATACTGCTGTAGTTCCTCCGATGGCCCTCATTTTCTGCAGTGTCTGCTTTAATTAGTACAAGGAGCTACTTATCGTTTGTTGGAGCTTAAGTAAGAGTCTACGTCGTGCTTACATTTCTAAATATGTTATTTGAAACAATGGAAATGTTTTGTTTTGTTTATTTTCTCTTGTATATTTTCTTTTTAACTATATTTTTTGTTTGTAAATCATTTAATTTATTTTGGAAAGTGATATAGTTGAGATGGGATTGTAAAGTTAAGTTATGTTTAGTTAATTAATTGAGTATATAGATTACTAAGTCTCTATAGAGATAAGGCAATGCTTTACTATGATTATTGTATTAAGAAAAACACAAAATAATTGTAATGTTTTAATTTATCTGTATGTGCTATACCTATACCTTTCATACAAACATTAACATCGTGAAATTTATTGAGTCATAAAAAAACAGAGTCATAAAACCAAGCTTACTATGAAGTACGTAATGAATTAAGATTAAATTAATACATCTTTTGCTACATTTTCCTTACTTTAGTATTACAGTACAAAAATAAATACTAAAATATTTACATAGGAGAATAAATAAGGGAGAATAAGTTTGATAAAAAGATTTTCAATTTATTAAATAAAAAATAAATATATGTGAATTATAGTGAAAAATATCAACAACGTGATAAATGTCATTAAAATATTCTAAATAAAATTCGATCATGTTTAAATATATAAATCGTAATTGAATACTAAGCGTTGCCATTTTTTATAATATTGTATACTAACGATCTACTAAGCAGTTTTAACTTAACAATTAGTCGCAAATAGTAACATTATTAAAATAAATTTTAATAATGTTATAATAATAATTATATATATATATATGTATATATATATATATATATATATATATATATATATATATATATATATATATATATATATATATATATATATATATATATATATATATATATATATATATATATATATATATATATATATATATATATGTATATATATAATAACTACTATAAATAACAATTACTTGTATAACAATATAATAAGTATTTAACGTATTTCACTCTCGTCCAATTATGTCATTTAATGTATTTTTTTTTTTCATATTTTGTGTTTTTTTTATATAGGTACATTATATTTTTCGTATAATTTAAATATATTCAATTTAATTTTATTTATATAAAGATTATAAATATTTATTGAAGAGAACTTTAATGTAATATCCATTTCGACTAAGTATTTTGTTTTTAACTTAATTCATCAAATAAGAATATTCTTCGTAAAAGTTTAAGTTAAGAAATATATAAATAGTATATCGAAGTAATTATATCGTATAGATAATAATATCTATTAAGTCAAAATAGTTATAAAACTATTTTGACTTAAGGCATAAGAAAAAGCTTAGAAAACCAAAGAAAGATTGAAACATAATAACAATAGCTGTTCCACTGATTCACGATATATAGCGATATTAAGATCGAATCAAGCGCGCAAACGTTCATTGAAATTGCAAATACAGAAACGCATTCGTTTTCAAATTGTATTCATTCAGGAAATGCGTTCTGAATCTTTATAAATGTGATCGTGCGAGACATGATTGTAGTACAGTACCAGTGTATTTTGACACCCCATTTTCATCTCCACCTCACTGATGTAGTAGAATCTCTCTATTACCTAAACATCTCGAGATCTCTAAATAAATTGGAAATATAAGATCGTGTTTGAGTTTTTATGTGTATTCTTTATTCATACGACGTGCTATGAGTTTCATGTGTGACGCTCGTATTTACATTGAGTGGCAATTGTGTTTTTATTAAGGAATCAAGATTACTTAACATAGTTTTGTTTATTTTTTTTATAATGTCTACAAAATGTCTGGATAGAATTAGAAATAAAAATGAGTCAAGTAGCTAAATCCAATGAAAAAATCAATATTTATTATTATTATTCTACAATTTTTTTAATTACATTTTTTGTGTTTTTTACTAAAAACACTAATTGTAACTATTCATTCTGTACTAATTTTATCCTAAATAGATACAAAACTATCACTTCACTGACAGCTCGTTGTGAATTTGCAAATAGAAAATGAAGACGTGCCATAGAATAATAAAGAAAAGGTTATGAGGTAGACATGTTCGTTGAGTTCCTCACAATGGCTAGATCGTTTTATTCGGAGGTCTCACACGTCAAATTTCACTTGAATAGGATCACCCTCGGCGGAATCTTTATAAATAGTTGCGCTAAGGTGCTGTTTAATTTGTCGGAAACGCTCAATGCGTGCCTCGAAGTCAACGGATTGCTTCAATGGCTTCCTGCTTAATTGAGCTCGTGATTAAGAATGACTGCAGGATGGATTCAATATGTAATTCGATCAAAATATTCTATTGTTAAGTTTAGTATTGTCCATGTTATTTGCACATTAAGCTTATTTTTTATATAAATTTTACTATAGAACTACTATATAAAAATATGTAAATGAAAAACTCTACAGCCTAATATATATATATATATATATATATATATATATATATATATATATATATATATATATATATATATATATATATATATATATATATATATATATATATATATATATATATATATATATATATATATATATATATATATATATATATATATATATATATATATATATATATATATATATATATATATATATATATATATATATATATATATATATATATATATATATATATATATATATATTTATTCATAAACCCAAATAAATTCAAATTATAAATTATATCAAAACGTAACCCCATAACAAATTGGCAAAGGGAATCACAAAGTTATACAAAAGCCGTTCCTGTTATAGAATGGAGTGGATGACATACACTCATCGGATTAATGTCCATATTAGGCATGCATCAAAGAGCTCTACAGTATTGTGAAGTACCCTCCTATGATTTAACTCCGAACAATACGGACAAATTATAAGCAATCGCTACCTTTGAGAGCATCTTGACCTATTTCTGATTATATTAAATTAATTTGATACCATTCATATAGAAAATATATAGATTTACAAATTATTAAAATGTCATTTAAATTATAGTATAGTTAATTGGTTGAGCTATTAATCTTCAGAATAAACAATTGTATAGTAAAGCCTCTACTTGTTCTCATTAATTATCTATAAAGTTCTCTGTATTTGTATATGATTGACAAGTCGCTTTTAAAGTCTTGCTTTTATGATACGGGATTTACATAACATATTTTCCAAATGCTCGTGGATACGATGTGGGAAAATAGACTTAGTTATAAAGTACATCAACCGGGTTTTGTCAATTGAGATCACAATAAATTTCTTATTAATATATGTTATATGTTTTTATCTTTACAATTATTATTTTTAAGACATAAAACTATTTTTTATATATAAAAATTTCTATTTCTTCTATACATTTCTAATGACGTACCAGTTTATTGTAATTATCATATCGTATCGTGAGTACTAACTGTACTATTCAGATTACTTAACTATTATAAATAGATGAACTGCATAAAGAACAAAATCAATTGTAAAGTACACGGCTCGATATTATAATGGCGCGAGCTAATTCATTAAGGCAAGAAGTAATACAAGAGCTGGAATTTTTGGAACTTATGGGAGAAAAAATATTTCTTTGCCCATTTCTAGGTACAACAAAATTAAAAAGAATTGGATATATTATTACTTACTTGTTGATTTCTTGTACTGCAATTCAACTTACGCTCACTCTTTTTTCTAATGGTACTGACTGGTTGGAAATTATCAATGTTGCACCGAATTTAGGAGTCGTTTTGATGACTGTGATAAAATATATGAAAATTCATATCAATCAACATTTTTATGACGAAATATTCAACCACTTCCGCAACGACATGTGGGACATAGTTGAAATATGTTCTGTAGAACAGCGAAATATTATCAAGTCCTATAAGTGGCTATCTATGTTTATTAATAGATTTTTACTTTACTACTCTATACCTCTCCTCATAATTGTAGACTCCTTTCCATACTTAGTAATGTTATACGAAAGCCGAGTCCAGGGTACTAATGAATATTTGTACCCTTTCGATGGTTGGTATCCATTTGATAAAGTGAAATGGTACGTCGCCGCCTACATATGGGAGAGCTGTATGACCGTTTTGGTTGTTTGTGTGTTCGTATTTTCAAACATGCTACATGGTTTGCTTATTATATTTATTTGCATGGAATTGAAAATAATTGGGGATCGAATTGAAAATCTTATTGGGGATGAAAATGCAACGGCTATGTTTAAAGACAATTACGTAGAACACATTCATAAAAAAAATCTCTCAAACTTGAAATTGTTTATAACCAAGCATAACTTCTTAACTAGGTAAGTTAGTAGGTACAAAAAATTGTAATATTAAGTTGTATAGTTAGTTTAAAGTATATAACAAGTTATAACAAGGTAGCTGGTATGTAAAGTTATATTGAACAATAACTGTAACCATTTCTTTACAGAACATCAGAAAAACTTGACGCAATATTGGGTGACGCAATGCTTCTCAATTATTCCCTCGGAGCCATATTTATTTGTTTAACTGCATTTACGTTTACTGTAATGAGATTTAACAAACATACTAAGAATTAAGAATTAAATAAAGCTTTAATTGTACACTTTAAGAGCCAGTTTCATCACTTGCTGATAAATTTACTGTTTCTTGTCTGGCTAATAAACAACAAATTTTGTTTCTCAGGTCTCATTCATGTCTCGTTCTATAAATTACGTTGTAGTAACCAAACGCGATAATCACATGCCGTTCCGTCGATTATTAAATTAATTTGCCTACCTAGATAAATCGGAGTAGTAGATGGGTTGTGAAACAGAAAAAAATATACTATACATGCTCTACGGCTTTACTACTATTTGAAACTTTGTTAATAACCGGTGAAACTGGCCCTTGATTGTTAAAATTATAGCTTAAGTAAAATAATATTGTTTTGCATTACTTTAGATTAAAATATATATATATGCTTATTTTTTTATTGTAGGTCGTGGATAATCTATACAAATCGATACGATACTTTTTTATGTTTACCGCTTTACTTATCGAAATATTTAATCAATGCCTCATCGGACAAATATTAAGTGATCACGTAAGTATTAGGTTTTATATACTACCATGTTTATAATTGTATGTAATTTTCAGTGCAGAAGGAAATTTCTTGATTATCTTGGTATCAGTTTAGCAATTGAAACGGATTAATCGCGTATCGATGTTATATTTTTTAATAACCCCATGTTATTAATATTTTGTAGTAGTCCGTAGTCACGAGAATACTGTGGTGATATTCTGTCAGTAAATAGTTTATACCAAACTAGCTGCCAATAGTTTCTGCTGCTTCCATTTTTAATGTTTTGAAAGGTTTCATTTCAAGGACATTTTCTAACAATCTTCTTTATTGAAATTAGGATAGTATTGTATTTCAACGGTCTTACGGATAATTCTAGATATTCATTTGTTTTTCTAACAAGTATTTGGTGTATTGTTTGCTAAAACCTGAAGTACAGTAGAGCTTATATACAAGTGAGTTCTGTACGCATTCTTAATGCCTATTGAGTGCTTCACTGGTAATTTCCTTTGTTTGACTTATACAAGAGAAACCACAGTCACAATCCAGTTTGTGTACACCTGCAGTGTGCAGCCAAAGCAATATTACATTTTACTTGTCTTAAGTGTAAATATTATTTTATAGAATCTTTTTTAGGTTACCTTTCTAGTCTCTACTGTAGGTGGCTTGTTGTCTTCTCACGAAGCTGGTAGTAAACTAAAAATTGGAAGTTTTTCTGAAAGATATTCTTCCCCATTTGAAGCTTGTTTTCTCTTAGATGAGCTTCATAGCAGCTCCCTGAAATAAAAATTTACCAACGGCACGTACCTTTCATAGGTGATGACCATCCATATCTGTAGATTTCATAATACATAATGTATTCCTAATGCTAGACCGGCGCCCCTGAAAATTCTATAAAGACGCCCTTACAATTTTTTGCTACTAAAATTTCTTTGACGAATTTTATATATACGATTAATTTTATATATACGTTTATATTTTTGTTTTTTTAATTTTTTTATTGATCACCTATAAATATCAATTTGCTTGAGAAAAAATTTGGTGCCTTCGTAGTATAGCGACTAATAGTAAACAGGATGATTGTAGATACGAACGCTAATCTGAGTTTGTCAATTCAAGAGGTTCTCTTTACTTACTCTAGTATATGTGAAAAAGAAGTGAAACTAAAAATAACCTTCACATATATACTTAATATTCTCCTACATAACATATTGGTGAATTGTTACCTTATACGTTTCTACAGAGTGTAAATCTGTCCGAATCAATATACAGCAGTAACTGGCCATGTGCGAGATATGAAATAAAAAAAATTTTGCTAATTCTTATGATGAGAACACAGAAACCGTTTGTGCTTACTGCTAGAGGATATTTTGTAATGAACATGAACACATTTAGTAACGTAAGTTTACTATAAAGTTTTATATATATCATTACAATACAAACGTGTTCCATACTCTCTGGAGACAATTATATATATATATATATATATATATATATATATATATATATATATATATATATATATATATATATATATATATATATATATATATATATATATATATATATATATATATATATATATATATATATATATATATATATATATATATATATATATATATATATATATATATATATATATATATATATATATATATTGGAAATAAATATCACATAGAACATTTTCTTCATTAGCTTTAGTTTAGATCATTAGACATTAGTTACTGTCGATAAATCAATACAGTTACATGTACAACTTTAAATATTATCCTGACAAATTTAAGTTCATTTTTATTACGCTGTAACGTCGTCTTACAATTAAATGAAGCTAGTTTTAAGCTACAGCTTACAAAATAGTTTCTAACATGTTTGCACTAAAATTAGTATACTTTTACCTCTTATTTTTTCAGATTTGCAGTACATCTTATCAATGCTTCAACTTGTTAAGAACTATGTATTTTTAAAATAACAATTCTAAAATCATTTGATATTTATTCAATACAAACAGTATTAAAATAATGTCACACACTAATATTATTACAAAATGAAGCTACAATAAACAAAGTAAATCAAATTCAAAAAATATTCTAAAAAAGTAAACCAGGATTTTATACTTACCTCAAAAGAAGTAATTGAAAAGAATAAATTTACAGAAATGACTTCGAGCATATGTTTGAAACTGAAGGAGCTGAGTCTAACAATGGCTTTATTGAAGCCATTTCGAACTGATGCCATAACGCCAAGATGTCTACATTCATGTTAAATGTTAAAAGCACATTGAGAGAAAACTTATTATGTGCCTTCGGCTTTATTTGAAACTCTTATTGTTTTTATATTATATCAGCTACAATAATATTGTAATATAATAAATATGAGAGTAAAATATCAACAATATATACTATAGCAATATATATTCATTACACTTGCGGTACACTTAATGCATAAAATATTAAATGATTTAGAATAATTTTAAAATTATTAAGATTCGTTTCTCACCTATCATCTAGCTTGCTCGAGTTACAAGAAAATCGCAACAGCAAAAATTTCTTTTTATAAAGTGATACTTATAATATAAAACAATCAAAATATAATTATCACGACTAAGGGACACGTGTATTATTAATTATTGTTTGAAATTCTTTATACGCTATTAATAAAAATATTGATATCATCACGACTTTGTGTGTTTTATTACATTTTTTCGTTTATAAGCGATTCAATAAGCAGCCATCGTCAGTCTTTGTACCAGTTACTGCAATAAGTAATATGGGTACTAAGCATCTAATAATATTTTTATTATTAGTTGCGCCTCTTGGGGTCTTCACCCAAAATTCAGGCCCAGGTAAATGTGGTATAAATATTTTACATAGACATTTTCCTATTTTAAAATATACTTTTTTTGTAATGTGTTTCCGGCGATTGTGTGTTCGACTCCCAGTTGGGAACGAATGACGTAATTTAATTTACGTCATTTAACTTTTTTTAATTAGGTGTCACTAAACATGGTAGTAGGGATCACTAAGCATGTATATTGATATCATATCAATATCTCGATGCCATTACTATTTATTTTTATGATATATGAAGTATTTAATTTAATTTGTTTTTTATAGAAAATGGCGGTGATCCTGCATCAGTTTTAGCAAACGCCTTTGCTAGGGGTAATATATTTTTTACAGAATGAATATTTCAGACTGTAAAATATAGTATAGTTTTAAAGCAATAATATTAAAACAAAATATATAATTATAAGGTAACAGTAGAAGACTTCTCATTGTCGCTACATACTGTCGCTACATCGCTCACACTTTTTGTTGCTCACTTATACTGTCGCTACATTACTCACACTTTATGTTACTCATTTTGTTGTTTTTTAAAGCTTCAGCCATTGGCAAAGGTTCCAGTAGAGCAGATGCTGACGCAAGTGGTAATTTTTATAATATTTTTTAATTATATTTAATAAATATTCTAATTTGATTAAAATTATGCTTTTGTCATAAAATATTCATCAAATTTATTTTAAATTAAAAATTTTAGCTTTAGTCGATGGTTACGGTGACGGTGAAAGTGAAGCCAACGCGGATGCAAGTGGTAAGTCTTGTAGGAATAAGAAATTTATACATTCTGGAATAAATATTAAGTTGAAAAATTTTAATCTAGTTTAGGATTACTTTATTAATGTAAAATAACAAAATATTTTAATTGTAGCCTTAACGAGTGGCATAGGTGCAGCTACAGCTGATGCTAATGCAATTGGTAAACCTTTAGTCATTCATGAAATAAGTCAATGTTATCAAGCAATTTTCTTATAATTCAATTCAATTTTTCATGTACTTTTATCTTTTACAGCTTTAAACAAAGGCAGAGGTTCCAGTGAAGCAAATGCTGACGCCAGTGGTAATTTTCATAAGTTATTCATTGTTATTAAAAGAATTTGAAAAAACATTAAACAGTAAATTTATTTTAGCCTTTATTTATTTAACATAAAAAATATTCTCATTGCAGCCCTAACGAGTGGTATAGGTGACGCTACAGCTGATGCTAATGCAATTGGTAAGCTTTTGGTCGTATTATGGATTGAAATGAAATAGTTTTTATGTAAATTTTTTAATATTTTTTTGTTTATCTACAATAATTTTACCAAATCTAAAACTGAATCTATTTTAGGTTACCTTAATTACAATAACAAAAAAAATATTCTCCTTGCAGCCTTAACGAATGGTATAGGTGAAGCCGCAGCTGATGCTAATGCAATTGGTAAGTTTTAACAAATTAAATGATATAAGTTAATATCTTCAAGCATTTTTTTATGATTTTTTTTTATTTACAATGCAATAATCTACCACATTTGATTTTTAATATTATTTTTATATTTTAAAGCTTTAAACAGAGGCGATGGTTCCAGTGAAGCAAATGCTGACGCCAGTGGTAAATTCATAATTTATTAATTAATAAATACAAAATCAATTTGATTTTAAAATGTCTACTTATGTAACATAAAATATCATTCTTATCGTAGCCTTAACAAGTGGTATAGGTGCAGTCACAGCTGGTGCCAATGCAATTGGTAAGCCTTTGGTTGTATTTATAAAATAAGTTATTCTTTATAAGAATTTTTACGATATGTTTTTTTATTTTTTAAAACATTTCTCATTAATTATAATTTAGCAGATCGATATGATTTTAATTTATTTTTTGTCTTTTAAAGCATTAAACAAAGGCAGAGGATCCAGTGAAGCAAATGCTGATGCTAGTGGTAAAATCGCATAATTTGTTTAGTGTTATCATTGGAATATTTACGAAAACCGAAATTTGAAAAGCGTTTCTTTCATATTTAGCTGTTAATGTGAAAGGCACTCTTGAAATTTAATAAGTTAACAATAACTTCACCTATTATTATATAATTACAGCTTTAATCGATAGTGGTAAATTTTAAATCAGTTGTTCCTTGACATATGCAAAAATTATATTTCATTCGTCGTATTTTTTAATTTATTAGTTCAATATTTACATATAATATAAACTTAATTTTAATTTTAAAATTTATTCGTGTATTATCATTATGTAGTATGTGTGATGAATAACTTTATTTTACAATTTATAGCTTCAAGTGCTGATGATGATGACTTGGGTGATGACTTAAGCGAAGCTGATGCTAGGGCTAGCGGTAAGATTTATAGTATTCTCTTAAATTAATAGAACACGAAAAGAACAACAAGACAAAAAGAGAGGTTTGTCATTAGAATGTAAACAGTTCAATATAAATATAAATGAAATAAGACATTCAATTCTCACACTGGGATGATATCCCAGTGTGAGAATTGAATGTCTTATTTCATTTTATTGTTATATAATATATTTCAATAAATTACATAATAATAAAATTAAACGGTCTGATAAAAAAGAAAACTAAAATCTTTTGCCTATTTTCTATAGCCAACACTCAAGGCAATGGATATGGCAGTGCGGAAGCCGGTGCAAGCGGTAAATATAATTTCTTTCATTTCATTTCTAATCTTTACATTACATAGTATAAAGTATAGCTTCTCTGAAGTACACACAAAAAGATCTTATTAAATAAGATCTTTGATTTTTGCGATTTTTATACATTTTAAATAAAACAATTTAACCGGATTAACCGCGTATATTAACATATTTATAATCTTTTATATTTTAAACCTATTTAAATAAAAGGAAGTTTAGCTTACTACAAAAGTGATAATTGTTATAGAATTAGATAAGCCGTTACTGAGATTAGAGTGAACAAATGTGTTATTAAATAAGCCAAAATATTTTATCATATATGTACAGACAGCGATTAATTACATTTTAACTATGTAAAGATACTAGTTATTCAGCCCATCCGGCCTGTTAATTGAGCGAGCGCGGAAGCGGTACAATAAAGACACTTTTTGAAGCGAAGCTCTTATATGTTCACTTCGCCGTTTTTTGTAGCCTGTCCCCTCCGAGGCCGTTTGACAGAACTCGATGAAACTTTGCATGGAAATTAGGTCCAAGTGGTAGCTATATCGCATTTCAGGAAATGATGTCCTTGAGGGATGAGGGGTGATAATTGTACCATAGAGTTATGCTGGGGAATTGAAATCTCTGTTTATGGCGCGCGCTAGCAAATTTCAATGGGTTTCTCAATAAATTAAGTTCACAATGTGTTTGGCCATAGAGAAATTGCACGCGCAAGCTAATCCAATGCATTTTCAATGAAAATCGAATTTTGTTGGTTTTTTCTCAATTATTCCTCAAGGACATGTCCGATCACAGTTTTTTATATATGTTGGCACTCCTCATGACCACAGTGATCGTTTAAAACAAATCCGATCAAAATCGGTTCAGTGGTCTAGGAGGAGTTAGCGAACAAAGAATGCATAGACCCCCACTAACAGAGAGCTTCGCTCGTCGCTGCGCTCCTCACTCGCTCAATGAAATTAACTTGAATTAAATTGAATGCAACTGTTAATGTTGCATTTATTATATACACCATTTGTCTTTAGTATTAAATTTAAAAGAATAGGAAAAATCTAATTTAAAAATATTTAGTTTTGAGATGTTACATTTTTTCTTTCATAATTCCATCAAAAATACACATTAAATTGATAACCATATCAAATTTATACAGCGGGATCCAATGGACGAAGATCTTCAGCACTGGCTTCAGCGTTAGGTAATATTTGTAAATTGCAATAACATCTATAATTCATTTTTCAATTATTAAATATTAATTACATCATATATTATAAAATTGCAGCCATAGTATCAGGAAACGGCCCTAGAGGCTCTAACAGTCCTGGAGGCTCGAATAGACCCGGTGGTTCTAATAGTCCTGGCGGCTCAAACAGTCCTGGTGGTTCTAACAATCCTGGAAACTCTAACAGCCCTGGAAGTTCAAACAGTCCTGGAGGGTTCAAACAGTCCTGGAGGTTCAAACAGTCCTGGAGGCAATAACAGTCCTGGCGGTTCAAATAGCCTTGGAGGTTCAAACAGTCCTGGAGGCTCTAATAATCCTGGTAATTCAAACAGTCCCGGTGGCTCTAACAGTCCTGGTGGTTCTAACAGTCCTGGAGGCGCTAATAGTCCTGGAGGTAATAACAGTCCTGGAGGCGCTAATAGCCCTGGAGGCAATAACAGTCCTGGAGGCAATAACAGTCCTGGAGGCAATAATAGTCCTGGAGGCAATAACAGTCCTGGAGGCAATAACAGTCCTGGAGGCAATAACAGTCCTGGAGGCAATAACAGTCCTGGAGGCAATAGCAGTCCTGGAGGCAATAACAGCCCTGGTGGTTCCAATAGCCCCGGCGGCTCTAACAGCCCTGGCAGCCCTAATAGTCCTGGAGGCAATAACAGTCCTGGAGGCAATAACAGTCCTGGAGGCAATAACAGTCCTGGAGGCAATAACAGTCCTGGAGGCAATAACAGTCCTGGAGGCAATAATAGTCCTGGAGCCAATAACAGTCCTGGAGGCAATAACAGTCCTGGAGGCAATAACAGTCCTGGAGACAATAACAGTCCTGGAGGCAATAACAGCCCTGGTGGTTCCAATAGCCCCGGCGGGTCTAACAGCCCTGGCAGCTCTAATAGTCCTGGAGGCAATAACAGTCCTGGAGGCAATAACAGTCCTGGAGGCAATAGCAGTCCTGGAGGCAATAACAGCCCTGGTGGTTCCAATAGCCCCGGCGGCTCTAACAGCCCTGGCAGCCCTAATAGTCCTGAAGGCAATAACAGTCCTGGAGGCAATAACAGTCCTGGAGGCAATAACAGTCCTGGAGGCAATAACAGTCCTGGAGGCAATAACAGTCCTGGAGGCAATAACAGTCCTGGAGACAATAACAGTCCTGGAGGCAATAACAGTCCTGGAGGCAATAACAGTCCTGGAGGCAATAACAGTCCTGGAGGCAATAACAGTCCTGGAGGCAATAACAGTCCTGGAGGCAATAACAGTCCTGGAGGCAATAGCAGTCCTGGAGGCAATAACAGCCCTGGTGGTTCCAATAGCCCCGGTGGGTCTAACACCCCTGGCAGCCCTAATAGTCCTGGAGGCAATAACAGTCCTGGAGGCAATAACAGTCCTGGAGGCAATAACAGTCCTGGAGGCAATAGCAGTCCTGGAGGCAATAACAGCCCTGGTGGTTCCAATAGCCCCGGCGGCTCTAACAGCCCTGGCAGCCCTAATAGTCCTGGAGGCAATAACAGTCCTGGAGGCAATAACAGTCCTGGAGGCAATAACAGTCCTGGAGGCAATAACAGTCCTGGAGGCAATAACAGTCCTGGAGGCAATAACAGTCCTGGAGGCAATAACAGTCCTGGAGCCAATAACAGTCCTGGAGGCAATAACAGTCTTGGAGGCAATAACAGTCCTGGAGACAATAACAGTCCTGGAGGCAATAACAGCCCTGGTGGTTCCAATAGCCCCGGCGGGTCTAACAGCCCTGGCAGCCCTAATAGTCCTGGAGGCAATAACAGTCCTGGAGGCAATAACAGTCCTGGAGGCAATAACAGTCCTGGAGGCAATAGCAGTCCTGGAGGCAATAACAGCCCTGGTGGTTCCAATAGCGCCGGCGGCTCTAACAGCCCTGGCAGCCCTAATAGTCCTGGAGGCAATAACAGTCCTGGAGGCAATAACAGTCCTGGAGGCAATAACAGTCCTGGAGGCAATAACAGTCCTGGAGGCAATAACAGTCCTGGAGGCAATAACAGTCCTGGAGGCAATAACAGTCCTGGAGGCAATAACAGTCCTGGAGGCAATAACAGTCCTGGAGGCAATAACAGTCCTGGAGGCAATAACAGTCCTGGAGGCAATAGCAGTCCTGGAGGCAATAACAGCCCTGGTGGTTCCAATAGCCCCGGCGGGTCTAACAGCCCTGGCAGCCCTAATAGTCCTGGAGGCAGTAACAGTCCTGGAGGCAATAACAGTCCAGGGGGTTCAAATAGACCTGGAGACTCTAGCAAACCTGAAGGTTCGATTTATTTTTTAATGAGACTTCATCATCTTGATGTAGTACTATAATTTTTATTCTTTTAAATGCATACTGTTTATTTATTCCGTCCGCGCTTAAATTATTAAGCTATTTTATAACATAATAAAATTACGATAACGACAACGATAGTAAATAACGACGCCTAATATTAACAGCTATACTATATTTCTCGATCAGCACTAGCTCTAAGTAGCTTTTATAATTTCAGCATTCAAATTTAACTCAGGAATAAAGCAATTAGATGGAATATTTAAAAAAATATATTTTTTGTATTGTATATCTTGTGTGGAATTTTGGTGTGCAATATTTAATATGTAGTGACAATAATGGACCCTAACAAATTGTTCGTATTGCAGCTCCAGAGGAAGATTCACTTGAAGCTATCGGAAGTGCGAGTGGTGAGATAATAATATATATTCACTAATTTCTCTTCTTTAAACTATAAATGGAGGAATTAATTTGAGAAAATCATGCCTATTCGCTTGTGTGTTTCGCCTCACCGCTTCCTGATGTTTGCTGCATTGTAGATTTATTAATAGACCTCAGATTAAATTATACTAGAACGGAAAAATAACTATTTTGTATAATCGCCCCCGTGAAGGAATTTAACCAACAACCGTCATATTTTACCACCAAAAACTTAAAACCAAAAAAACTACACGAAATTAATTATAAAATTAATAATAGAATAATGAGATTCACTTAAAAAAATACTCATGACGTTTTATTCGTCCAGCGAACACTGAAGGCAATGGATACAGTAATGCAGAAGCTGATGCTATCGGTAAGTATATAATAAGTTTTAATATTATATAGCATACTTCAATAAAGTTTATCAACAATGTACATTTTTAGGGTTCCGTACAAAAATAAAAAAACGGAACCCTTATAGAATCACTCGTGTTCCTGTCCGTCCGTCTGTCACAGCCAATTTTCTTTAAATCTACTAGACCCATTCAGGTGAAATTTGGCAGGACGGTGTAATGCCCTGGACTCGAACACAGATGTGTAACGTAAAAAATATTTTTTTGAAATAAGGGTAATTTTTGGGGGATAAATTAGGTAATTTAAAAAAAAATTTTGCGAACCTTGCTGAGTCATATATCAAATGAAAGGGCTTGTTATCAGGATCGCGAATATATTTTTTTATTTTTTTAAAATAAATAGTTTCGATGATATTCATGAAAAAAGCCAAAAATTGACCATTCCCTCCTCCCCCTAATCTCCGAAACTACTGGGCCGAAAAATTAAAAAAAAATACTGAATATAGTTTATGGCTTGTAGATTACAGGAAAACCTATAAAGATTTCATAAATTGAAAATAAAATGGTAAATTCGATAAAAAATGTTTTTAGGGAAAAAAATGTTTTCAGGGGAAATATTTTACTATGTTGTGTACGAAACCCTTTCCGCGCGAGTTCAACTCGCACTTGACCCGTTTTTTACTAATCATGTCGAAGATATGAATATTATCCAGTAATATTAGTAACAAGGCAAAGAGATTTAATAAGAAATTTAATCTGTAAGATATTTGCATATTACCTGTATATTAGAACAAATGTAAGAGATGTTGGTAGTTTATAATCTGCAAAGCAATTCTAATTGAAATATTCCTACAATTGTTACTACTTTTTTACATATAATAATAAAAGTGTTAGGTTTTATATGTGTAATCTAATCATATAATTTCGGTATAAGCCAAGCGAGTGAAACTTTAACTGGAACACTAATGTTTAACTTAATAATAATAAATTTTATATGATTATAAGGTTTTAACAAACCATATAACTGTCATGTAATTTGTTTCGTAGCTGCTACCAGAGGCCAATCCGTTAAAGTTGATGTTATTGCCAGTGGTAAGTGTATTATACAGAAAATTCCGTAAATAATTTTAATATATCAGTTTTAAAAAATATCAATAGATTATACCGTACAAAGAAGGTGTGCTAAAATAACCCACAAAAAGAATTAAAATATATTTAAGTCAATTGTAAAAGAGTAAAGTCAGGGTCTACTAATAAAAATATTTATTAAAAGGAGAACAAAGCGTGGACGGAGTAAGCAGAGACTAAGTAACGGTGTGTCTTAACACTAGGTTCGCATGGATCCTGCAGTTCTCTCTGACTATCCCGCCATGTGCGGGATAAAGCGTGAAGCTACAAAAAAAATTAAGTGTCTTAGTATTAGATTTCTTCTACATATGGTTTCCTCTGCCTCTGGTGCAACTAAAAAAAGTGAAATCTCGTAAAACATATCTAGGTAAAATTCATAATAAATACTTTAATCTCATTAAAATATGCAGTACAAACTAGTAACTATAGTTAGTAGATATGATATTTACTAGCTAGCTAGTGTAAGTAACTCTCATGATGTTAAGAGATCTTACGTATCAAGATCTCATGACTATATATGATCTCTTGATAATATATTCAATTTTTAAGAATACATATTCTTATACATAAGTATCTTATACAGTATATTATACATAAGTATATTATACAGCAGGATCCAATGGACGTGGAAAATCTTCAGCAACAGCTTTAGTCTCAGGTAATATATATAATTTGCAATATTACACATAATTTAATTTTTTAGTAACATTAATATTTTTAAATACATATGGCGGGGTAACTAATTGAGCTGAGCCTTTATTACTTTCGAGTACAAATTGTCTTACAAGAGCGGAAAAATGAAATTCTCCACAATCGGAATGAAATTCATAATCAATACATTATAATCCGTTACAGCCCTAACTAATTTATTCTCTCATATTGATTAACATAATATTTTACAATTTTACAGCCACAGTAGTACGTAAAAAGGGCCAAACGTCAAATAATCCTGGTGGCTCTAATAGTCCTGGAGGCGCTAACAGTCCTGGCAACCCTAACAGTCCTGGAGGCAATAACAGTCCTGGAGGCACTAACAGTCCTGGAGGTTCTAACAGCCCTGGTGGTTCAAATAGCCCCGGCGGGTCTAACAGCCCTGGCAGCTCTAATAGTCCTGGAGGCAATAACAGTCCTGGAGGCAATAACAGTCCTGGAGGCAATAACAGTCCTGGCAACCCGAACAGTCCTGGAGGCAATAACAGTCCTGGTGGATCTAATAGCCCTGGCAGCTCTAACAGTCCCGGTAACTCTAATAGTCCTGTAGGTTCGAACAGTCCTGGAAGTTCAAAGAGTCCTGGAGGCGCTAATAGTCCTGGAGGCGCTAACAGTCCTGGCAACCCTAACAGTCCTGGAGGCAATAACAGTCCTGGAGGCAATAACAGTCCTGGAGGCAATAACAGTCCTGGAGGCAATAACAGTCCTGGAGGCAATAACAGTCCTGGAGGCAATAACAGTCCTGGAAGCAATAACAGTCCTGGAGGCAATAACAGTCCTGGAAGCAATAACAGTCCTGGAGGCAATAACAGTCCTGGAGGCAATAACAGTCCTGGAGGCTCTAACAGTCCTGGTGGTTCCAATAGCCCTGGCGGCTCTAATAGCCCTGGCAGTCCTAATAATAGCCCTGGAGGCGCTAACAGTCCTGGTGGATCTAATAGTCCTGGCAGTTCTAACAGTCCTGGTGGCTCTAATAATCCTGGTAGTTCTCCGAACAACCCTAATGGACCTAATAATCCTGGAGGAAACGGTCAAACAGGTCAACCAGGTAAGCCAGGTCAACCAGGAAGGCCAGGTCGACCAGGAAAGCCAGGTCAACAAGGTAGACCAGGTAGACCAGGTAGACCAGGACGTCCAGGACAGCCAGGTCAACCAGGTATACCTGGCGCTAGTCCTGGAGGTTCCAATAGTCCTGGAGGCAACAACAACCCTGGAGGTTCAAATAGTCCTGGAGGCTCTAATAGTCCTGGAGGTACAAATAACCTCGGCGGTTCTAACAGCCCCGGCAGCCCAAATAGTCCTGGAGGCTCTAACAGCCCTGGCAACCCAAACAGTCCTGGAGGCAATAACAGTCCTGGTGGATCTAATAGCCCTGGCAGCTCTAACAGTCCCGGTAACTCTAATAGTCCTGGAGGTTCGAACAGTCCTGGAGGCGCTAATAGTCCTGGAGGCAATAACAGTCCTGGAGGCAATAGCAGTCCTGGAGGCAATAACAGCCCTGGTGGTTCCAATAGCCCCGGCGGGTCTAACAGCCCTGGCAGCCCTAATAGTCCTGGAGGCAATAACAGTCCTGGAGGCAATAACAGTCCTGGAGGCAAAAACAGTCCTGGAGGCAATAGCAGTCCTGGAGGCAATAACAGCCCTGGTGGTTCCAATAGCCCCGGCGGGTCTAACAGCCCTGGCAGCCCTAATAGTCCTGGAGGCAATAACAGTCCTGGAAGCAATAACAGTCCTGGAGGCAATAACAGTCCTGGAGGCAATAACAGTCCTGGAGGCAATAACAGTCCTGGAGGCAATAGCAGTCCTGGAGGCAATAACAGCCCTGGTGGTTCCAATAGCCCCGGCGGCTCTAACAGCCCTGGCAGCCCTAATAGTCCTGGAGGCAATAACAGTCCTGGAGGCAATAACAGTCCTGGAGGCAATAACAGTCCTGGAGGCAATAACAGTCCTGGAGGCAATAACAGTCCTGGAGGCAATAACAGTCCTGGAGGCAATAACAGCCCTGGTGGTTCCAATAGCCCGGCGGGTCTAACAGCCCTGGCAGCCCTAATAGTCCTGGAGGCAATAACAGTCCTGGAGGTAATAACAGTCCTGGAGGCAATAACAGTCCTGGAGGTAATAACAGTCCTGGAGGCAATAACAGTCCTGGAGGAAATAACAGTCCTGGAGGCAATAACAGTCCTGGAGGCAATAACAGTCCTGGAGGCAATAACAGTCCTGGAGGCAATAACAGTCCTGGAGGCAATAGCAGTCCTGGAGGCAATAACAGCCCTGGTGGTGGCAATAGCAGTCCTGGAGGCAATAACAGCCCTGGTGGTTCCAATAGCCCCGGCGGGTCTAACAGCCCTGGAAGCCCTAATAGTCCTGGAGGCAATAACAGTCCTGGTGGCAATAACAGTCCTGGCAACCCTAACAGTCCTGGAGGCAATAACAGTCCTGGTGGCAATAACAGTCCTGGCAACCCTAACAGTCCTGGAGGTAATAACAGTCCTGGTGGATCTAATAGTCCTGGCAGCTCTAACAGTCCTGGCGGTTCAAATAGCCCTGGCGGTTCTAATAGCCCTGGCAGTTCTAATAATAGCCCTGGAGGCGCGAACAGTCCTGGTGGCTCTAATAATCCTGGTAGTTCTCCGAACAACCCTAATGGACCTAATAGTCCTGGAGGAAACGGTCAAACAGGTCAGCCAGGAAGGCCAGGTCGACCAGGAAAGCCAGGTCAACAAGGTAGACCAGGTAGACCGGGTAGACCAGGTAGACCAGGACGTCCAGGACAGCCAGGTCAACCGGATATACCTGGTGCTAGTCCTGGAGGATCCAACAGTCCTGGAGGCAACAACAACCCTGGAGGTTCAAATAGTCCTGGAGGCTCTAACAGTCCTGGAGGTGCAAATAACCCCGGCAACTCTAATAGCCCTGGAGGCTCTAACAGTCCTGGCAACCCTAACAGTCCTGGAGGCAATAATAGTCCTGGTGGTTCAAACAGCCCTGGCAGCTCTAATAGTCCTGGAGGCTCTAACAGTCCTGGTGGTTCAAATAGCCCCGGCAGCTCTAACAATCCCGGTAGCCCGAATAGCCCTGGAGGCAATAACAGCCCTGGAGGTTCAAACAGTCCTGGAGGTTCAAATAGTCCTGGAGGCTCTAACAGTCCTGGGGGCTCTAACAGTCCTGGCGGCTCAAATAGCCCTGGCGGCTCTAACTATCCTGGCAGCCCCAATAGCCCTGGAGGCGCTAGTCCTGGAGGGTCCAACAGTCCTGGAGGCAATAACAGTCCTGGAGGCAATAACAGTCCTGGAGGCAATAACAGTCCTGGAGGTAATAACAGTCCTGGTGGATCTAATAGTCCTGGTAGCTCTAACAGTCCTGGCGGTTCAAATAGCCCTGGCAGCTCTAATAGCCCTGGCAGTTCTAATAATAGCCCTGGAGGTGCTAACAGTCCTGGTGGCTCTAATAATCCTGATAGTTCTCCGAACAACCCTAATGGACCTAATAGTCCTGGAGGAAACGGTCAAACAGGTCAGCCAGGCAAGCCAGGTCAACCAGGAAGGCCAGGTCGACCAGGAAAGCCAGGTCAACAAGGTAGACCAGGTAGACCGGGTAGACCAGGTAGACCAGGACGTCCAGGACAGCCAGGTCAACCGGATATACCTGGTGCTAGTCCTGGAGGATCCAACAGTCCTGGAGGCAACAACAATCCTGGAGGTTCAAATAGTCCTGGAGGCTCTAACAGTCCTGGAGGTGCAAATAACCCCGGCAACTCTAATAGCCCTGGAGGCTCTAACGGTCCTGGAGGTGCAAATAATCCCGGTAACTCTAATAGCCCTGGAGGCTCTAACAGTCCTGGTGGTTCAAATAGCCCCGGCGGCACTAACAGTCCCGGCAGCCCTAATAGTCCTGGAGGCTCTAACAGTCCTGGCAACCCTAACAGTCCTGGAGGCAATAATAGTCCTGGTGGTTCAAACAGCCCTGGCAGCTCTAATAGTCCTGGAGGCTCTAACAGTCCTGGTGGTTCAAATAGCCCCGGCGGCACTAACAGTCCCGGCAGCCCTAATAGTCCTGGAGGCTCTAACAGTCCTGGCAACCCTAACAGTCCTGGAGGCAATAATAGTCCTGGCGGCTCTAACTATCCTGGCAGCCCCAATAGCCCTGGAGGCGCTAGTCCTGGAGGGTCCAACAGTCCTGGAGGCAATAACAGTCCTGGAGGTTCAAATAGCCCTGGAAATAAAGAATGTAAACCGATTATTGTATATAGACCTGCACCACCAAGGAAAAAAAATCAAGGCTATATCTTAGTTCCATCACTAAGCATAACCGAAAATAAGGAAAAAGGTAAGCAATGCTTTAAAATAAATATTATTAATTTCAATATTTATATTAAATTACATATTAGGATATTTTAAAATAATCATAATGCTTACAGGAGGCCAGCGTAGGGACGAAAGAGACTACTCGGGCTACAGATCTCGCGGTGGATTGTGTCCATGCTCACCCAACAGTAAATGATCTTTTATATACATATATTAGTATATACGCTTGGCTTAAAAGATATTATAATATCTGACATAAATGTCCAACCTTTTAATTTCAAAATCAACTTAAGCCATTATTTTACCGAAACAATTTTAAATTATTCAATCATTTATCATTTTCAGGTAAGAGATATGATATAATAATCTAGACGACAACAACTGCAGTGTTATTAATATTTGACGGATTTTGGCATGAAATTGGATTTTGCAAAATAATTGTATAATATTTTATATATATATGTATATATTCATATATTGATCATTTCAAATATATTGAGCAAATTTTATTCTTGGTTTTATTTTATTATTTATTTCTACCTGATGAGTTGACTTTGTTAGAAGTATTATTTATAGCAGAGAGAAGAGACTTATATTTTTTATTGAGTAATGTCTACATTTGCTTAAAAGAATAATAATTCTTACTTGTATTTCGATATTTGAATGTTATTTATAACCTATCAGCTGTTTTTATTTAACAAAAAAAAACAATTGTTCAAATTAAAAATATTAATTTATTTAAATAATTATTTGTCGCGATAGATTTTAGTAAGTATATCTAATACTTACATATTAAATTTAAAATTGGAGGACTTGTGTTGTAAAGATGTGTCTATTTCTATGAAAAAGACAAAAGGTATTCATCTAACTACTATAATATTATTAAGATACAGGATTTTTCTAAAATAGATAAGATGTGATGCACACCAAGCTAGTAATACATGTTACAGAGCCTGCAATAGCGGTCATATTGCTGAAAACAATATCTGAAAGACGATTTTTCGCAATGGGAATTTAATCTTAAACCAAATATATCCATTAAAGAAAAAGAATAAAGTTTCGAACAATAATTATGGAGAAAAGAAAATCGTATGTATAAAAGTTTACCGGTAAAATTAAAAAAAACTGAAATAAGATGACTAAAGATACTCGCAACTAAGTAGCTGAAAATGAAAATTTTGACAATGTATAAATAATTAAAATATAAGATACGCTTGTTGAAGACTAAGAAAATTATCAAGAAGTGGAAAATTAATCTAGTTCTGAAAGAGTTAGAGAAGAGAATATGGCTGGCGAAATTCTGATAACAATTCATTATATTACTTCCGTATTTGTCATAAACGGATGTTTACTCTACGTAAACGTCAAATACCGTGAATCTTCTTCTTCTTCTTTTAATTTATGGCGTTTCGAGCGTGCAAAAATACCGTGAATGAAAATACGATAGTAATTGTCAGTTTTTATGATGTTTTCATATTTTCATTAACTTTTTAATGAACAAAGAAAAGAAATCAATTTCATAGATATTTCTTTTTATTTTTAATTAATTTTTTATACATATATCCTTAAAAAGAAATCCATCCAGTCCAGAGTTTTTAAAAACATATTGCTAAGGCGCAGTTTTCATATACGTGGTAACTATCTAATTACTAATATTAATCATTTTATTATGTAGCCAAACTGTTAATCACTTCAGATATTCCATTCTGTATCTTTCACATGACTGACCAAGAGTCTAAGCTTAAGTACTTAAAATTAAGGACCCTTTATTTTCTGCTTTCTATGCGTCTTAGTTATATTTAGTGTGACGAAACCCAAAACATCAAAACGCGAGAAAAATCATAGTGGCAAAACCCAAATCATGTCGCTGTCCATCATGTGCCCTATATGAGATGTGATATCTGTTTTACAGTGCGACTTATTTACTTAGCAACATTAGACATAAAAAGATTTTAATGAGATACTATTTCTTAATAAGAATAACATAACTTGTAATTTTAATTAAAAATATAGGCTTTTTTCGTGGTTGTAAGTAACCCGCTACTACTACTTATAAAAATTGACAAAGTTGATTTTATGATCGTATCCACTTGTTTTTTATGACACCAATTAAAAATATGAGTTCCTTTCAGACTTAAACTTATATAAAGTTTTATTTACTGCAATTTCTCTCTTTCCGTCAAATTTCATTGGTCTAGATTTTTGGGTAGGTAGGTAGGTTTCCTCTTTCTTATATCTACAAATTTATAACTTTGATATTTCTTCTATTGATTGTAATATAATTTATTCTCTTAAATTCTTCTCTCTAAATTTTTGTACTAAATGCAAAAAAATAAATGCTCTAAGACATTAAGCCATTTTCGCTTTGTAATAAAATAAAAGAAAATGATCTTGATAGATGAACAGACAGACAGGATAAATTTCTTTTAAGGTTTACGATTCCGATTGTTCCGATTCTTCCGATACCGATAATTCTAAGATTAAAATTGATAGGAGGTACTGCCAAGTGCACGTGGATAATGCAAGAGGGTAAAATGATTGAAAGAGCTAAATATCTAGATAGTACTATGAACTCCGCATCACAGTGTACGTGGAAGGTCCCCTAGATAAAATGGATTGATGGTGTTCCCGGATTTGACAAAACATCTCGGTTAGTTGAGGTATTTAATTTAGAAAGAGATATGATTGTCACTAGTGCTACGGAAACAACTAATGAACTTAGAGAGAGGTTGTCGAAGCGTATAGAGAATTTGGTTCAAAGTAAAATACACACTATGGCGTCAATACTAGTGAACGGTGCACAAGGAGGATCACAAAAGTGCAATCGTCTGATAGTTGACGAGGCCCTGATGCACCACTTTGATTGCATAGTAATGGCAATTGTAAAGGCAGGTTCTTAGAGATCGACAAGGTGGTTTTAATAGGAGACCTAAACCATCTACCTTATATAGATCGAGAGAACCTTTTTGAAATGTCTTACCGAAGACCGTCACGAATTCTTAGCATAAATGAGAACCTGTTGTGTACTTATAGAAATCCCATGAACGTTATTTTAGCTTTGCGAGAGGTATATTCTGACATATACTCTTCAAAAGGGGCAATTCATTCCGTTTTTATACAAAAATACCAAGCTGACACCAGTGTCTGGGGATTTCAAAAATACCCTCTGTCTAATTAACAAATAAGAGGAAAACGAATCTTTGATTAGCCAAGGATGAAAAAAAAAACAGATTCGAAACTGACTATTTATGAGGCTCAGGGCCTGACCAGCGAGACTGCTGCTGCTAGCTGCAGCTACAAGATAGTGTTTCACATGCGATCGTAGCAATATACACCAACAGCAGCACGTACTACAGCGAGGGTAAAGACGATGCAGTCATAAGACTAATTCGTAATGTGACGGGCGCAACAACTGAAAGCATTGTGGAGTACAATTTGAAGATAGCCATTAAGACAGGAACGCGGCGGGCACGACTTCCATAATAGTGGACATGTCCTAATATAAGTCACAAAGCTCACTTCTTGTCACACACTTGTAATACCACCATCAAGTGACCCTACTTTATTATATAATTCTATTTTGTTTGCCAAGGCCAAAAATAAAACATAAAATTATCGCTTATCGACCATAGTCTTAATTCTAAGTAATAATAAATATTAAAAAAAATGTAAATATTAGAGTTTATTATGATTAATAATAATTCTATAATATTATGTATTAATATTAAAATTAATATCTGTTATAAGAACATATAGTAAAAGTTAAAAAAGAGTACGGAACAAGTGTCTGTAGTGTCAATTACATTACAAAAAAATTAAATTGATCTAAAAGTTGTCTTTTTTCATATGCGAATCTAAAGTATTAAGTCCTCTGTCCATTTCGACATCAGAGACATTACCTCCACACATTTTGATCATTTAAATGTCCCAGTTTAAAAGGCCCAGATTAAAAAACAAGACACAAGCAACACCACATGCATAATAAGTTTGTCTTTATTTCTCGTACCTGTCATAAAAACAGTTTTATAATAGTTGTTGAATAATCCTATGTATATTAAATCTTATGTTTATAATTCTGAAGGAATTAGATATACGGATACCGCTGTGAATAAGGCGTGCAGCTGAAAATAATAGAAAGTTGTTAAGTACCCATCAAATTTAAAACTGTTATAAATTTTATTGCTTTGTATTGTCACGACACACGTTACAATTTACGTTATTATTATATTATTAACTTTATCTACTTTCCATTAAATGTAACTATTTATATTCATACTTTGAATCACTTCTTTCAAAATATTAGTATTTTCAATCTTGTAACCAATACGTTTTTTTTTCTTGGAAATGTACAAAAATATTATACTTATTTTTTTCCTTTTTATTTTTTTAATGGGTTTAAAACGCTCTGGTAAGATTTTAAATTTTATTTTCATTTAATTTTGCTTATTTTTTATAACATTATAAATAATATTAATAATTTTTTTCGTTAAATAATTTAATTACTTTTCTAATCTCTAATTATAATTAATAATTATTACAGGCTTCGGTATTTTATTACGAGCTACGTAATATGTCTATGTACAATCCCCTTACATTGATACGTCTTACAATTTGATCTTGTCTATTTTTAAGAAACAATTTAGGTAATAACCATGTCGCCCAAATATATATTTATTGTAAGAAATATTGGTCTGAGTTGAATTTCTCCCTTCATTTTGAAGACCAAATTGAAAGAGACCTAGGCTAGATACTATTTTTATATATCTTTAACTTTTCCAATATAGGTACATACATACAGCAGCGAAATAATAACAGTAAAATAATGCAAATTATTATTTTTTTTATTATTTACAGAGACTACTGTACTATTCCCGCCGATAGGTACAAATGTTACTTTATTTACTATGTCATATATTTAAGAATAATCTTACTTTTATTATGAATTTGTCTCATCATGATTTGTTGCATGCGTGTGTTTATCAACTTATTCCTTTAATTTAAATATATACTAAAGATAAGTTAATATATACATTAGAAGTTGTTAATACAATTTACAACTTCATACTATTATTGAAAAAAAATTGCTTTGAGCTGTTCAATTCATTATATAGGTCAAACTAAATACTTATATATAAAAATTAAAATTAAACATTTGAATGACATCTTAACGTTTTTAGTGCAATCATGCGACGATACTGGTCCAGCTGACGACGGTAAATCGAATGACTTAGTTGTAAACACTGTTGGTATTACCAAGCAAAAAACGAGCATACCCCCATGTCCAATTGGTTTGGATGGATTGACAATATTGGTATGTCCTTTAATATTGTTTAACTCAATTATATCGTAATTCATTATACAGAATTAATATAAATAACATTTTTAATACATACAACAAAAATTAATTAATTAAACAAGGTCGTTTTGACCGTCTCTACTGTAGATATGACGTTAGTGGGTTCAATTTTACAAGGGGATATATATGGATTCGCTTGTCATAAGATAAAAAGTTGCGCTGGCTCCGTCTCCCAATGCGTACTCTGTCAAAAACTGGGCGGAACTTGAAGAGTGAAGAAAGTTATAAATATCATCCACAATAAATTAATTGATATAAAAAAATGCTGATAGTCTCGATTCAAATTACGTGATGTACGTACTTTTCCTTTTTTCAGAATTTGATTTATTTCTTTGTATTTCAGAGTAATATACTAGCTTTGTTTTCGGGAAGGGTAAGATATCCATACTTCTATTCATATTTTTGATTATTTTTTTGGTGAAGTGTATATATATTGAACTAATCTCATGAACCACTCAATCAAACTAAAAATTATGTTTATATTGAAGTAAATAAGTAAGCTTAGCTTTTACCTGAGCCCAGGAGCCATCTTCAAAGTTGACAAATGTTTTTGATCATATTTTATTAGGGAACGTGTTTCCGCCAAGCCCAATTATTTTGTTCTAGAAAGCTTCATATACATTTTTTGAATTGTTGTTATATTTATTATTTTATAGCTCTGCTACATTGGAAATTGGTAAGTGACTTGTACAAATTTCAATTCTATTATTTAATTATTTTATAAATTTGCGTAGGACAATTTTGGCTTAGCAGCACACAGACTGCCTGTAAAAGTTAGTAAATTCGATCTATACTCGTGGAAAATGAATTATTTTTATTTTATTGGTTCTGGTAACAAAAACGCGGCGCTGAGTTCCGCTACTCGACACATAATGTCTTGAAACTCGAAGTGCGTGGAGCCAAATGTGGAAGCACTGAGCTTTTCTACTTACCTGCTATTTTCGGGATACAAAAAATTATACGCAGGTAAATTGAGCGATTAGTAATGCTAATTATTTAAGTGAACTTGTATCTATTTTCTTTTCAGAAAATTTCTGCCTGAGAAAGATACAGAGCAAAGTTTCAGGTTTTTTGTTTATAAATTTTATTCCAAAATGTGAAATAAACTAAAAATTTAAATAAAACAACTCTTTTTTTTTTTTTTGCTAATTTTCTTATATATTATATATTAATCCTATGTTTCATAAACATTATTCTATATCAATAATAAATATCCGTATGTACTTACTTCACCGTAAAATATTTGCTACCTGTTCAACTAAATAGGATGTTTATAAATTTGAATTGCTATACCTCATGTGGTGTCGTGATTCGGGTATATGCGTTACACTTGTCAAATGTACCGTAGTATATTCACCTATTTACTTATCCTGTCCTATAAAACTTAAAGAATGACTTCTCAGTTCTTATTAAAAGTTATTGAAAAAATCTTAAATTTTTGTGAGACATGAAGAGCTTATTGTTATTAACAACACTACTACACTTACATTTACCAGACAGTAGATTTCATAGCATCATTATTCGTTTTAATTGGAAAACTCATTATGAACAGTGGTTCTCGAAAGCCTTTTGAAATGAGTCATTTAAGGTAACAGTAACAATGGAATACTCTTACAAAACTTATACATATTTTATATTTCTTAAAGGTCTTTTTAATTTCAATTTCACAGTCTAGAATGTTCATTATAATAGTTGTAATTTTTTTAATCTACTGAAAAGCACGTTGAATGGCTACAATGTAAATGAAATATACTTGAGCTGGAAAAAGCGTAGCCTAAGTCTACTACCAGTCTAGTCTAGCTTGGTCATCTAAAACATACTTCCGACACCTTTTTTTGACAATAATAGCTCTAAGCATGAAATTTGAAATTTTCTATCTTAAATGACGACAAAGAATTCAAATACTTTGAACCGTTTCGACGTATATGATTTTATTACGAAAAAGCAAGAATTTAATCTAAATATAAGCATCAAATTAATTAATAATTTTATTATGAAGTTATTTACAATGTTTTAAATGTAATATAACTAACTTCTAAAGTTTCGTTAGAATTTTGTGGAATAATTAAATTTAATCACAAAATAAAATGCAAGACTCTAATATTTGCGTAAAACCAATTTGCTATTTTGTTTTATAAGGAGCAATAAAATATTAACTATTTTATGATTACTCGTGTTTATACTTAAAATATTTTTAATTTATACTTATAATATAAAATATAATTTTATACATACGCATATAGTAAATTTACTTTAAATCACGAATTAACAATAATTACATAAATTTAATAGTCGTCAGAATAGCAGATAACGACACACGATTGCTATTTTTTTTTATAATTTCTAACAAATTAGATATTTGTATGTAACTTACTTCAATAGTTAAGTCAATATTAATATATTAATTATTTTAATAATCTCTGAAGCTTATCAATAACGGTAAGTAGTGAAAAAGGACGAAGTTTTCTCTAGATATATCAGAAGACACTTATTGCATATTAAATAATTGTTTACATACATAATATTTACTTACACAATATATTATAATTGAATATGGCCTAGAAGATAATTTTTAATCATGATTTATAACTAAAATAACTTTTAACTCTCCGCTAATGTTTTAATCTGCACTTGTGTTCCTTAAGCCTCGGCTTCAGCCTTAGAACTCTTTAACAGAAGTTTTCGCGTATGCTCTGATATTGTACATTTATTCTCCAGTAGTCCATGGTCTACTTGGTTAAGAGTTTTGTTCAAAATGTTCAAAAACACGTAAATTTTAAAATGTTATTATATTTATATTTGGCTTCTTTTTATTGTAATCATATTAGTATCGTTATAATTTCTAATTTTATAATCTGATCAGTCGATATTCCAAAACATGATTAAGCATCCATGTTGATCACAAGTAGGTTTAGGATGAATAAATATACGTGGTCCATACGGTGACAGATTACATTTGATCCTGTTATTATATCTGCCCGTCCAATGACACGATATACCTAAACAAACAGATTCATTAGATAAAGATTTATTATAGGGAAAGAGAAAAAAGAGAGAGAATTTTAATAATAGAGATTAATTAACTAATATGTAGTGCATAGTGAAACAATGTGACTGTACACGAGATAATAAACACACACAAAGAATAATCTCGAACAATTTAAAGTCCAAATAACAATATTTAGATAATTTCTAAAATATAAATTTTAGTACAATTGCGGACTTTCATTACTTAATTGACCTGTATATGATTATTATTTTTTCAAAGTACATTTTATTACTAAAACGCCACAAATATAATATTAGTATATAGAATTAGATAAATAGTTTAGGACTTTAAAAAAATTGACGCAAAGGATATTAAAATAAAACTTAAACAAAGCCACTATATAGTTTTATATTAATAACTCACGGGTCACTGTCACTCAAGACTTACGGTTATAATCAGATATGAAATCATACACTATCTTCACAAGCCAGCGTTTTAAACGTCAAAATATTATTTTCTTAGCCCTATAAGAACCCGACGCACAAAAAGGTTTTCTTTTTATCATTTTTTAGGGTTTCGTACCTCGATTACTTTGTTGTCTGTCTGTCTGTTTGTCTGTCTGTTCTGACCTGTCTGTCTGTCTTGACCGTTCTCTTGAAAAATAATGCTAAAATTAATATCATATGAGGGCCGTCGTGGCGCAGAGGCGTAAGCTTCTACCTGTAAACACGACGGTTGTGGGTTCGATTCCCGCTCGGAGAAGATGGATTTTCCTATTTCCATTTTTTTTCAAAGCGCGGCGTTGAGTTCCGCCACTCAACACGCAATACCTCGAAAAAGACGAAAAGTGGGGACGGAGAAAGCAGGAACTAAGCAACGGAGTGTCTTAACACTAGGTTCCTATGGTTCCTGATGTTCCCTCTGCCTACCCTGCAATATGCGGGATAAAGCGTGAAGCTAATATCATATTCAAGTCGATAATATTTTAAGAACGGTAAAAATCAAACTTCTACGTCAGCGTAGTTAAAAGATATGAGCGTTCACAAAAAATGTCAATATACGCGATTAATTTTGTTAAATTGTTTTATTTAAAATGTATAAAAATCGCGAAAATCAAAGAACTTATTATGTGACCCAGAAGATTTTTTGTAACTTGCATCAACCTTACTTACTACATTAATTGCATTAACCTTACTTGCTAGCAAAAAAAGGTATAAGAATACTGAGCGCACGTAGAGTAAATTACCTAAAGGTTATAAAAAATACATTTGAACCTCAAAATATAAATAAGACGTCGATCGTATCATATTTTAGTTAAAGGCTAGGATCACTGACGCAGAAAATATACCTTACCAAATGTCTTATCCAAGTATAAAAAGATAGCTATTTATTATTTCAAAGCAAACCTCTATCTATTTGTAATTTTCTTCAGGTATACCCATTGGGTATTACTGATTTGAATATATAAAAATTTTGTCTCCAAAATACGATGTACATTTTCGAAGGATTTCTCTTTGAAGGTAACCCGAGGTTAAGGTTTTTATCGAGCCAGTGGCGGTGACGGATTCCTGCATAATGGCCGCGTCGAATACAAAGCAGGAGGCTTCACCCAAAAGAATCTAATTTAAAAATAAATAGCCTCGTATTAGATAGTAAATGAAATGTAATATATGGAAATCGAATGGAGATAAAACTTTCCGCAGTATGCCTATGTGTTTTAGTAAGCTTTGACGTTGTATTTTTACTATATATAATAATAATATTTTTTTCTTAATAATTCATTTTAAGTATAAATAAATTACACACATACGTATGAAGGAATAAATACAATAAATTAGATTATTTATTTATTTTACATATACATATATAAAAACAAAAGATAGTATGTTTGTCTGTTGACCATTGTTAATAAATTCTATTGAAATTTATACAATAACACACTGACAAATTTACTTTTTTTTTATATATTTATTACTTTTTCATATAAAATATTATTTCTCTGATAAATCCAGCATGTTTTTAAAAATATTACCCTTTGATCCGACTAAGGGTTTTTTATAAAATTGAATTTACATGTGATATAGGATGTAAAGTAGTTCCACACTATATCTGCGAACTGAAATTTGATTTGTTCAATACATATTGCTATGATCATACGAGGGTGAGCATGGATGAAACGTAAGAGAATAATGCAGGTTTCCTATATAGGTATATCATGAAAATGCGTAAATACTAGATTTTTAGAAATAATAAATCGATAATACTCGCGTTCTTTTAGCTGGCAATTTTGGTTAAATCTTTGAGGCTAGAGTACAATTTAAAGTGATAAAATAAATTGAGATGAATAAAAATATATAAATCAAATAGTAAAACAATCGTTAACCTAATTAAGTAGATGAAAGATAGTGGACTTTTTTGAAATGCCCAAATTATACGAAATTGTCATTTATTATTGTATTATTTTGATGAATCATCTTTTTTAAAGGTATTTAATAAAACTAAATTTTGTACTAATTTATCCATACAGACTATTGTGGCGCATTTAAACTTGCTCTGGTGTAAAATGCAATAGAAAGTGCAACATTAAACTCAAAACTCAATCTCTAATATAAGTGAAAAAAACAAAAAAAAATGGAAATATTTAACAAATGAGACAATATTCATAAAAACAAAACTTACTTGTATTGTATTACTTTATTACATATTTACATTAAAACACTTTTAAACACAATCGTTCTAATAATTTAAATTCGAATCCACACATTTGCTATTAATATTTAGGCACAATTTTTTTATTTATAGTTCTGAAATGACAAACATTTACTGTTACATATCTCTTTCACACATACATGTACTTATCACAGATTTATGTATAATATTTACATTGAGCTTTGTACCACTGAATATGACTGTACAAACATGGAATCAATGCTTTACAACTATTTTTATACAAAAGGTACTTGTGGATTTAAATATATGGTTATTTATAGAAAGCCTTATCTTCGTCGGTAGAATCCTCTGTAAAAATATCTTGGAACCGCTGAGCCTGTAACGAGAAAAATAGTGTGAGTGCAGTGTGTGCCAAATGTTGATATAACGTTTACATATCTACATATAGAAATAAGAAATAAATGTGTTTAGAAAATATAATATAATTTTAAATAAAAGCTATATGTTACCACTTTTATATTGAATATATGTATATGTATCTTAAATGAATAAATAATTCACGAGTGCACGTGTACACGTGTGTATATTTTCATATTATTTAGAATAGAAAAATTAGAAAATAAATTATATTGAAATAGAACATAAAAGTTTGTGTTTACAATATCATATTTATTTATATTAGAATCAATAGAATCAGACAAGCTTAACGACTTACTAATTCAGCTCAATAAATTTAATCATAAACATTTATTATATTGTTAAAATTGATATAAACTTAAGTTACTAATGTTTAAACCACTTCTCGCTTTTGGCTACTAAATTAGGCCATCATAATTTCAATAGCACTATTTGACATATAATAATAATAATATTTTCTTAATTATTCATTTTAAGTATAAATAAATTACACACATACGTATGAAGAAATAAATACAATAAATTAGATAATTTATTTATTTTACATATACATATATAAAAACCAAAGATAGTATGTTTGTCTGTTGACCATTGTTAATAAATTCCATTGCTATTTCTACAATAACACACCGACAAATTTACTTATTTTTTTTTTTATATTTATTACTTTTTCATATAAAATATTATTTCTCTGATATATCCAGCATGTTTTTAAAAATATTACCCTTTGATCCGACTAAGGGTTTTTTTATAAAATTGAATTTACATGTGATATAGGATGTAAAGTAGTTCCACACTATATCTGCGAACTGAAATTTGATTTGTTCACTACATATTGCTATGATCATACGAGGGTGAGCATGGATGAAACGTAAGAGAATAATGCAGGTTTCCTATATAGGTATATCATAAAAATGCGTAAATACTAGATGTTTAGAAATAATATATCGATAATACTCGCGTTCTTTTAGCTGGCAATTTTGGTTAAATCTTTGAGGCTAGAGTACAATTTAAAGTGATAACATAAATTGATATGAATAAAAATATATAAATCAAATAGTAAAACAATCGTTAACCTAATTAAGTAGATGAAAGATAGTGGACTTTTTTGAAATGCCCAAATTATACAAAATTGTCATTTATTATTGTATTATTTTGATGAATCTTCTTTTTTAAAGGTATTAAATAAAACTAAATTTTGTATTAATTTATCCATACAGACTATTGTGGCGCATTTGAACTTGCTCTGGTGTAAAATGCAATAGAAAGTGCAACATTAAACTCAAAACTCAATCTCTAATATAAGTGAAAAAAACAAAAAAATGGAAATATTTAACAAATGAGACAATATTCATAAAAACAAAACTTACTTGTATTGTATTACTTTATTACATATTTACATTAAAACACTTTTAAACACAATCGTTCTAATAATTTAAATTCGAATCCACACATTTGCTATTAATATTTAGGCACAATTTTTTTATTTATAGTTCTGAAATGACAAACATTTACTGTTACATATCTCTTTCACACATACATGTACTTATCACAAATTTATGTATATTATTTACATTGAGCTTTGTACCACTGAATATGACTGTACAAACATGGAATCAATGCTTTACAACTATTTTTATACAAAAGGTACTTGTGGATTTAAATATATGGTTATTTATAGAAAGCCTTATCTTCGTCGGTAGAATCCTCTGTAAAAATATCTTGGAACCGCTGAGCCTGTAACGAGAAAAATAGTGTGAGTGCAGTGTGTGCCAAATGTTGATATAACGTTTACATACCTACATATAGAAATAAGAAATAAATGTGTTTAGAAAATATTATATAATTTTAAATAAAAGCGATATGTTACCACTTTTATATTGAATATATGTATATGTATCTTAAATGAATAAATAATTCACGAGTGCACGTGTACTTTATAATATTTTCATATTATTTAGATTAAAAAAATTAGAAAATAAATTATCTTGAAATAGAACACGAAATTTTGTGTTTACAATATCATAATTATATATCAGAATTAATAGAATCAGACAAGCTTAACGACTTACTAATTCAGCTCAATAAATTTAATCATAAACATTTATTATATTGTTAAAATTGATATAAACTTAAGTTACTAATGTTTAAACCACTTCTCGCTTTTGGCTACTTTATTTCAATAGCACTATTTGACATTATAGTTTTAATTTTAATCGACACAACATAGTTATTATAAAATGTAATAACAAATAAAGCCTCATTTTGCACGAACTTGAAAAACGTTTTGTTTTAAAATTATGTATCTTATATTAGTTCTCGCTTACAACAATGTTTGTTTAAGCGCGCTTAGGGGTAGGTTGTCTGTGTCAAATTTCACGCTCGCTGGAACGGAAATGCACAAAGTTTCCTTTTGTGGCGTTTCTCATAACTTGATTTGTGACGGTGCAACCCTTCAGTGTTCCGGAGCGGCGCCGCGGCGGCGAGACGCTCCACTTCCGCGCTACACCACGATACTTGCTACATATGGTCTACGACTGCTTGACGTGACTTGACAACCATATTTAGACACTTTGCACTTATTCTAATATATGAAATTATATTTTTACTATTTTTTAGTATATTTTAATTTTTAAATTTAAATAATTCAATTATATATAAATAGTCTCAAGAAAACAATATATAAAATTATAATATAATAAACAAAACAAATAATGGTTGTAATCAATATTTTTTACAGTTTCCACATGTTAATTCATGACAGGACTTCACATCAAATTAAACCTAATAAAATTTAATTCAGACGATGACATGTCAACCTAATTTTTTTGTGATTGATTTACAAATTGACCTCAAATGTATTTTTACATTAAAATATTTTAATTTCATCTAGATAACTCTAAATAAATACTAGACCATATATAAATGATTCTTAAAGTGTTAATCCGCACTTAGGATAGAAAAATAAAAGCTAGAACGGTTTCCATACGCCGCATTATATAATAATAATAGTAAATATTTTTCAAAATACACTTGTAAGTACTCAGTAAAAGTAAAAACAGAAGCTATATAAATTAGTTCTTATAAATTATGCAAGCAATGAATATATCTTTCATTAGTTCCACTCCAGAAGGCACATAAATCGCTAAAGGATATTGTTAAATCACGAGCTCTTTGTACGACGGACACAACTGCAAATTGATGTAAAAACCTTGCTAATGTTTTGTAAAGCGAAATTCGAATGGTACCTTACATATTAAAACTCAGCAGTTTTTATTCGATTTGTCATGACAATTTATTTCAATTTGATACGCATGCTTTGAAATTATTTAATATCTACTAAAGTATTTCTAGCTACTAGTATTTTTAATTTGTTACTTTTACTTTTTATTTTATGATATTATTAATAATTGTGACAAGACTTTATCCTATAATAAGTAAAAGAGGGCCTTATTCTGTTAATTTAAATAGAAATATACAAGTTTTCATATTTCATTACAGCTTCCAATCCCCTCATAATCAAATGTAAAAGTGTTAAATACCTAAAATAATACAAAATATAACATAATAGACTTATTTAAGATTTATCAATATTTGGAATGCCTTATTAGTAGATTTAAATAATATATCATTATTACTTAAGATATCTAAGTAAATTTTAAATTCGGCCAAAATAATAAAAAACAACATATGTATATCAAATGAATCTGACATACGTTGCGCAGAAAAATGTTTACTTCTCTGTATAAGAAGAAGAAGAAAAAGAAGTACTTCTCTGTACGAAAACATTTGACAGTAAAAAAATATTTTTAACTCTATCTTAATATATATTATACCACATCAAATATTTTATATGAATTTTCAATTTGCATATTTCTTATATTTTATTTACTTATAAAGTATCTAAGCCAAGGATATTTACTTGTTAAAACTATGTTATTTGCCATAAGCAAATTAAGCACCTTTATTATATTCATGCTGTGACATAGAAACATAATTAATATTTAAAGATTTTTTGAATATGCGACTAAGAAAAAAGAAATATTTCAAAACGTTCAAAAATTTTAACGTAGAGATTGACAGTAGCTTGGGCGGTTGGGCGGATGGGCGGTTTTTAGGAGATGAGATGAGTTTTTTAGTTAACAATTAAGCGATAGTTAATTAAGTTAAGATTGAAGTCATTACATCCTTCGTATTTAAATTTTACTTACAAAATTTAAATTAATAATATTTATGAAATTCTTAACATACCTTCATTTACTCTAACTCTAAGACTCGGAAATATAAAGCTTTTGTTTTAAATAATAACTTAACAAAAGAGTTTCTCTTCTGACATATGCATTTTGTAAGCATGCAACTTGTCTTACATAATTATAATGTTCAAAGTTTATAATCATTTATTATATTAAAGTATAGGATTTTTAAAAATCTATTATAAAGAATTTCACATATAAAATAAAATGAATACTATACAAAGAATATAAAAACTTTCAAGTATCAGAATTACTAATCCATCTTTGTATGTCGCCATAAAAAGCAAAACTTTATCAAATTAAAACTTCTTACACACTTGCTGTATTTGAAAACTGAGATATTGTTATGAAACTTTTGAAAAGAAATTCTCATATTGGAAAAATTGTTTGCAATCCTATATTTTACTACATAATTACTTTAAAATAAACAAAATGTGAAATAATAAACTAAATTACGGATATTACATAAATTTAGTATTTAAACTCCCGTTTTTCTCCAATATTGTATTTTAAATATACTATAGGCACTACAATATTTTAAAATACTAATAATGAAAAAATGTGTCTTTTTATTATTTGATTCTAATAATATGAGTTCACACTTGAGTAACGACATAAAAAATACTTATCGACCACAGAACCTTTTCCCTTTTTGCAATCTTTCAAGAGAAGTTAAAAGTTAAATTTGATTAAGATAATATTTTTTGTTTTTACGGTTGGTGTAAACTTTGTGAGTAAATTTAACGGCATTGAAAGCTAAGTAATATGAATTGCTAAATGAATGGAAATCGGAAACTATGTATGTAAGAACTACATCCTTTCTGACAAAACAACTTGTTACGTATTTTTTAAAAGAATAAATTATTCATCTTCTAGAACTAAGCGAACTATTTGAATTAGGAAGACAGGTCTCTTCACACTTGGTGCTACTAGCTGACTCTTCTATATACGTTACTAAGCGGACAATCAGCAATTGTCTTACACGAGGTTGTTATGTACGCAGTTACTGTAGAACAATTATGTAATAAAAGATATGTAACTAATTAAAATCATACAATTAATTATTAAAATATAGTTTTATACCAACGTCAAATTTAGAATATTACATAGTCTTGAAAAGGAGTTTACCATGTTCGCGTTTACAACAACTAGATAGCTCTACTTTTGCAGAATAAACTATAAATGAAGTTAACGGCGTTTATTTATTACAAAAATTATAAATAAATCTAATATCCTAATAAAACATATACCAAAATATAGGAAAATTTTAACACGCATATAAAAACACCATAATATTATTTTACAAAAATTATGATCTCTAGCTTTATTTATTTTTTCTAATTTAAATACAAAAATATATTCTTACTAATAATATAGCTTCATATTAAACCAATAGTACGAAAAAATTTTTTTTCCTTAAAAATGCGCCTTAATCAGTAATCACATAACAATTGTAGTAGGTGTCATAATATTTTTAAGATTCATGAACCAATTAAGTGATAAGAATTGGAAAGCAGTTTAGTTACTTAAGTAATTAATTTAAGTTTATAATAGGCCTTACACGCAATACGTTTGCCCGATATTAACTTTAATATTTTAAAATATCAATTATGAAACCTAATTAGACTGTTATTGAGCACCTCATTATTTAAAATAATATATTTGTAGTAAAAAAAATTAATACAGCTTTTTAATTTAGGTGTAACGAACAATGTAACTGAGTTGATTTAATTTTTTTTTTTTTTAGCTTCACGCTTTATTCAACGCATGGCAGAGTAGGCAGAGGGAACTGCAGGAGCCATATGAACCTAGTGTCAAACACTCCGTTGCTTTAGTCCCTGCTTTTTTCCGTCCCCGCTTTCCGCCTTTTACGAGGCATTGCGTGTTGAGTGGCGGAACTCAACGCCGCGCTTTGCCTAGCCTGCTTTAATTAATGTGTAATAATTTAATGCTTGATTTTGAATTTTTACTTTAAAAGTTTTTGATATTAAATCCGATTGAAAAAGCAACAAAAAAGAAAATGTTACTTAAAATTTACGTAATTTATATTTTCTACAAATATTATGAAGTGTGATTGTATACAATACGGTCAGAATAACCTTTGCTTTAATAACGAATACGAATTCATTTAAAGAGCACACATGGGACGCCGTGTATTTTTGAGAACAAACATATAAATATGCATAAGAGGAATAACAAAGGTTCGGCTAAAAATGGCGGGCGCGTATGAGGTTCCAATTAATATTATAAGTACAAACTCTTTTATTAAATCTACACACACCC
Organism: Dione vanillae; assembly: GCA_037178615.1. Lineage (NCBI taxonomy): Eukaryota > Metazoa > Arthropoda > Insecta > Lepidoptera > Nymphalidae > Dione > Dione vanillae. The sequence goes on along the minus strand of JAZFAU010000034.1, from coordinate 2,964,245 downwards.
TAACTAAATTCATGAGGTATAATGTCTGTATGTTGAAAATTTTGATATATTTTTATTATTTTATTACTATATTATTTCCTTTCCTAACCTTATAAATATTTCCATTTTTTTATTAAAATAAAGAATGATACTATTAATCAATTTATATATTTTTCTGTTCTTATCCTATATCAACTTTGAAAAAAACATTACAGAATATATAACTTACAAATAATTACAGAATATACTATTTTTATGATTTTATTATCTTTAAGTATTTTTTTCTATCCACAGAATATACTACAGTCAAAGTTTTTAATAAATATAAACAGGCAAAGTCATGTCCAGAAGTTAGTTAATTATGAATAGAACGCGTCACCGGCCCCAGCGTTTGTGATATGTCAATTTCATAATTAAAATGCGTTTGACCGTGTTGAAGGGTCTACGAGATTAAGGGAGTCCAAATTGAATGTTTGGGACGAGTTAGCACTCAAAATATAAAGTTGTCGAGAATCAAATACAATTAAAAGAACCGACACGAATAATAGAAAACTCAACCTATTTATTGTAGTTAGGTTACAGCATTAAAGCTATTTACTTAGTTTATGTAAATCAATATAACCTCATTTTAAATAAAAGACTACGATTGAACAACGCTCCTCTGACATATAGGAACTATAGCGTTACGACTTGATTTTCTTATGTTTTCTGTAGAAAAGATTTATAAACAAATTCCGTATATTATGATGCTAATAATTTATATTAATATAACCTATAAAATATTTATTAAATATATTTTAAATTTGTATATATACCTACTCATAGTAGTATTGTAACGTTGATAATATTATGTTGTTTATATTAACAGAAAAGGAAGAAAATAATAATTATTAATTTCTATTTACATTAAAAACTAAATCTTATTTTATAGTTAAAACAATAAAAATTATTGACTATAAGACACCACTTAATCCCTCGACGGCCAACGCAGACGGCTGTGTGGTAACATAGCGGTAAGATCCTAGGATCAGACTCAATAATCCGATTGAACTATTCTATTTGTGCCAAATAAACTAAGCCTTATATTTACAAAGCAGATATAAAATACTTTCGTAATAAGCAGATATGTATGTGTATATATATATATATATATATATATATATATATATATATATATATATATATATATATATATATATATATATATATATATATATATATATATATATATATATATATATATATATATATATATATATATATATATATATATATATATATCTATATATATTGTGTTATTTGTAAAGTATGAAACCTTACATACGCTTGCTCATTGTATGTTGAAACAAAGCATTTACTTGTTCAAGTATTAAAAAACTATTTATTTATTTATAAACATGCATAAACTTATACCAGAAACCATATAATCAACAGCTGATTAAAAAATATAATTATATTAAGAGGAAACATGTTTAATAATTCGTTGATCCGGCATTGCGAAGGCCATACTATCGTTTTGTCAGCGGTGACCAAATCTTTTTACTGTGAGGTCGTATTATTACCACAATTTTCTTTTCATTACTTTGCTAACTATTCTATTAAAATACTTAATTAAATTTGATTAGCTTTTATTATAAATTGATGTGAATGTTTATATATTTTTCATATATGTAATAAACATATTTTATACAGATTTGACTTTGGTGACCACTGGCTTCGCTGCCGGAACGAACGAGATTAGGCGTTATTTGACCGCAAGCCTCTGACTCATAGGAAAACTATCACTACCGCAAAACACGAAGCATGTTGTTATTTTGAAGGTAATGTTGCTAAAGTGATATTTTGATTTTATAATTAAATAAAATCTAAATTTCACTTACTTCTAATATGTATACGAATATATTGATGGAATAATAATAGATAGTTATATTATATATATATATATATATATATATATATATATATATATATATATATATATATATATATATATATATATATATATATATATATATATATATATATATATATATATATATATATATATATATATATATATATATATATATATATATAATTATAGTATAGTATTATATTATAGTTAGCTTTTACCTGTAGCTTTGTGTTTCTAAGCCGATGATTCACATTATACAGTGTAGCCTGTATCCTTGTTTGATAAGTACAAATTATTTCTTTAGTATGATTAAGATATTCTGAGATTGCGTTTCTGTCCAGACAAATTGGTCAGCTAGGAAGTATTAGTTTAGTTATAAATGCTTATTTAAAATTATATTTAATAATTACCTTTAATATAACTTATGATGTACATAAAACAAACTTAGAGGAGATTTAATAAAACAGTAAACATTTGTAATTTTTTATTTCTAACTTAAAATTATTTATTTACATTTATTTCCTTTACAGCTGTACAAAAACAATAATACTTACAGATTATTTAACATAAAGACCTTTGAAAACTATGTTAAGGCTCTCTACATATAAATTATAAGTACATTCATCAAATCAAAAAAATAACTAAAGTGTTAACATGCAACAAAAACTTAAACCTGAAGTGGTCAAAAGTGTGAATTGTCAGATAGATCATGCATATCTATAAGCATTAAATACTTACATATATAGATAATAAAGAATAAATTATTAAAAATAAGTTACAGCTGATTTTAAAAATGCAATTATTAACCAACTAGAAAAAGGTTGCAATCAACTAATCCAAATAAAACGATAAGAAATGACTTGTACTCTTTGCAGAAAACATAAGGAAGTAAAATTATTGTACATATTGGCAGTATAATAATTTCAATATCATTGCTGAATAAAGCCTAATAAAAATTAATTAATATTTTTAAAAGATAATGGCACCATATGATAAAATATTCATTTATATGTTATATATTATTTATATATTATAAAAATATATGAGAAAAAAGTAAAGAAAATAAGTACATAAGCTATTATATATAATAATTTCTTATTGCTTTATTTGGTGATGCATAATTTCCATCTACATTTTACTAAATAATTTTCTATCGCCCGTAAGTTTTACCTTGCGAACCAGGTGGCTGGAAGCCGTAGCCGGAAGCGCCTATGACTACGCCACTAGTCTGGGATGGGTCGCCGGGAGGTGATGGTGGAAACACTACTGGGCCTATAAAAATGAATTAACAATATATTGTGAACCTAATTTAATATATTAACTTAAGATAACAATAAGAATCCAGTAACTAATCGAAAGCTGTAATAATATGTTAGCTGTCTCCTAGTTTATTTTTTGTAAATGTCACGAAAATATATATCCATTTTAGTATTTTAGCTTCGCTATTAGAGGTTACGAATAGTAAAACAAACATCTTAATTATGTAAATACGAAATCTAAGCGAATGACTGTATAACTAACCTGGCATTGACCTCCAAATTATATTAATATTTAAAGAAATTCAACATTGGTTCATTAATACCAAGTTTATTTATTTTACATTCTTAATAGATTTCTAATGAAATACTAACAAAAGGAAAATATTAAGAAACATCTAAGCGTTTTTGCCAAACAAGTCATACGCCTCCGCCTAGTCAAGTTGCTATGTCGAAAACACGAATCTGGCTCATATTATACTTTAATCAATTACATTACTAATTTCGATTTTAAGTATTTATTATTTACTTCTTTGATCTAAATATTTCTTAGAATCACAGTCTAAACCTGAGCCTTAGTCTTTTTATAAAAGAAAATAAGAAGTATAGTGAGTTGTACAACAAAAATATAGTACCCTACAAAGTTAAACGCCTATTTTTACATCAACAACATGAAGGGTGGCACAAATATCAACTCGGAAGCGGAACACGCTGCGTTTCCGAATTGATATGTGTGCAATGACGTTAAATAAGAATCCATCACTACCATATGACGTCAGTAATCAACTCATTACTCGAACATAATGTAAAAGTCGACTTCAATCCATACGGACGAACCGTACGACACAAAAAGAAAATATTTTTTAATAATGATTTATATTTATTTTTTGCAGTAAATGTATTATAGTAATGGCTAATTAAATAATAATGTCAGATTAAACTTCCTTTCAATATTCAATTTCTTATTATAGATGTCGCATTAATACTTGCACAATAAATAAGAGCTTTCACAGCTCTCGAAAGTTTAACAGAATGTTGAATAGCGCATTATAACGCTTTAATCTCATCCATTCAAATTTATTAATGATAAATTATTAGGTAATTTTACTTTAAAGAAAGCACGTGGTGAAAGCTTTCTTGTTGGATAAGTCTTAGAATGTGAGCATGACGAGGTGTTAAAAAATACTTAAAGAAATCATATAAAACTTGAAAACATCAGGATTCGAACCAAGATCACTAAACTATGTGTTCATTATGACGCTTAGTCGAAATTCGTATAAGATTTATACTTCTTTTATTTAAGTATTTTTTCTAAATGTGGTTTAAAAAATAATAAGTTTAAATAACGTAGTTAGTATAACTGCAATAACATTTTAGGGATGGTACAGTGGAATCTTTTTTTTTTTCAGTTGAATATATTTGAGACAGACAAAAAGCATATGAAAATGTTTTTTTTTATCGATTTTATTAAAGTTTATTCGACTTGAATATGTTTAATATTATCAAAGGAACTGTTCAAGTTTAAATATCGGCTCTATTTTTCAACAAACCGCCTTTACGAGACCTTTGAATTCAAAAGTAAAGTTTTAGGTCGAAAACTCGCCTTTATAAGTAATAATATAAAAAATGGTAATGATTTTCATTAGAAATGAAACTTCAAGTAAAAATCATACATAAAAAAGCGTCTTTTCAAGTTACATATCATTCACTGACTTCTTTGTACATTTAAGCAACATGTACAAATTATGTATCTAATTTAAATAGCATATCTTTATTTTTACAATGCTTGTTAGTCAAGCAGTCAATTCACTTGTACTTACGAATAATTCTTAAATGATATGTCATTATAATGTATACATTTGGCTACACTTAACATAGCATTACGTTGCAAAATAATTTTACATAAGTAAACCTAATTATCGTTAACTACGATGTTATTTATCGATATTTACATTATATTTAATTGCACTACAGTTCATAAATGCCTGTTAATACAGATTAGAATTGTATGAAGAAAAATAAAATAATCTGTGGGCGTATAGTTTGCATACTAAAGTGAATAATTAAAATTTTGCAATGTCCACTGCCTAGTCATTTATTTTTAACCACGTGAAATATTTTTTCCATATGCAACAATACCTTTTGTGGTCTCAATGCCAACTTACTAATCAAGATATATTAAAAAATTACACAATAAGACGAAATTTTCTTATGAAAACAAAATACCAAATAACTTTCTAAAAAAATATTTAGTATCTTAGAGTTCTACAATTCTAGTTCCAGACCTAAATTTTTTATGTCATATATGTAAGTGTACATCACGGTGAATGTCTGCATAGCCATGTTTTCTATATAATTATGTAAATTGTTATACAGTACCCATTAATCACTTTAAAAACCTTGAAAAAGCTATCTGGTTTAAATTAGTAACAAGACGTTTTCTGAGTCATTTTTGAGTAAGTCAAGCAGACAATAGATAATATAATTGAGAGATTTAATCACTTAAAACTTTCGAACAGGATAAACGAGATCAGACGAAGCCGGTTTAAACCCATAAATATTGCAATAACTAACGTTTGCAATTAAATGTACTGTATGAACATTAAAACAGGAACTAAAACAAATGTCTTTGCTTGCGTTAACAAAAGTTACTCTGATATGATCTCCGGTTGACTTCCTTACAGAGAAACGGCAATATATAGTTCAAATTGGAATAAAGTATTCCTAAACTCTACTTCAGACTCTAAAATTCGAATATTGGAATCCAACATCGTTTTTCAACTTGGAAGATTAAACAGACCTAAATTTTAAAAATATAAAGCAAAATTGTATCTCGTATATAGCATGAAAACACTAGTTTTTTTAAAAAAAAAGGAGCACCTTTTTTGCATCCCAACAAACGGAGCCTTGTCAGACAATCAGAGCGAAGAAATGATAATAATCCATGCCCTGGAGTAAAACTCGATGTTGACTTCTAAACACTGAGCTACAATGGTCTCAATTTTTAACATACATCACGTTTCAGTTTAACCCCACTGTCAATATATCGATCTATTGACTTAAACTTTATTGTTAATACAACTGCCTATCAATAGCATCCGGTCACATTATTATTATAACCACTGTAATATACATTTTTTTGGAAAGATAAAAATTAAAAAAAATGGCCGATATTAAATATTCAAAATTAACATATTTAAATAGTTACGTTACAGTATCATAAGCCTCGAAAAGTAAATGCAAACTAAGTTCACGATCCATTAATAGTTTTATAATTGCATGTTGCTATGAGCGCAGTTATACAATTTAATGCACACGAGTACAGTTTGACATTGAAAAATCAAGAATCAGAGCAGGTCCTGCTGCAGTATAGGTACTATGATATACTTATATACGTCTCCGTCTACTTTGCAAATTCCATTATTTCAATTTTGAAAACTTAATAAGTATTTCATTGATTGATTTAAGCTATTTAAAAAGATTACCAAGTCATAATAGCTCTTACTATTAAAAACCATTTTCATAACTAAGAAGTTATTAAATAACTACTCGTAAATCTTTAGCTATGACATTTAGATCTAGCTTTAAAATTTATGCGAGCGACAGAAACAGCAACGATGATTACGGAAAAATGTTTTAAGGCAACTAGATTGTAGATACTAGGTTCTAAACACGAGGCAGGGTTTTCATCCTGCCTTGAGACTTTCGTCTCACCCTCACTCTACTTTGTATTGTACAGCGTGTACATGGTAAAATTTTTATACTATAATTAGTTTCAATTGATAAAAGTAATATATCTATATCAAATTACTTACTAACAACTGCTTAATTATAGATTTAATCTATTTTAAATTAAATATTGCAAATGCATGTACTATATAATAGAAGCACGCAAATTACTATCTCCCTCACGTATTGTGCAAAGATCTTTTTATACTGGAACTTGCAACACGACAACTGTGTATAGTTTTACGATTTACTAATTGAATCTGATTCTAATTAAATAGTTTTTTTTTTGTTAATAAATTAAAAGAAACATAAAAAAGATCATAATATTATTATGATAATTCTAAAATATAAGCTTAAGGTTAAATATTGTTGGCAAAATTTTCGACTAGTAATTAAATATCAGCTTAAATGGAGAAGAATCTAATATTTTCATAATAAATATATACTAATAACAATACACGTTATTTATTTTAATATCATCTATATATATCTTAATATGGAAAACAAAAATAAAGGATATTTTACCCATAAATCTTATAATAATAAATTAATTATTAATAATTGTACATAATAGACCAAAATACCATAAACGACTTAAAATGTAATTCTATAATCAAGATGACAGTATTTTATGAAATTAGAAATAGAAATGACATTTTCAACGTGTCTCCTAAACCGAATTGTATCAAACTGGTTACGTTCGCAACAATTAATCCTGATTGAGGGATGCCGTGTGCAAAACACTTGTGCAACGTCCTCAGTTCTTGCTCGGCCGAGCATAATTCTGTCATTAAACGGACCAGGACCCTTCTAACAATAACCAGATTCGTTGGTATATGGACATGCGTATATTTTCATCTATTTCACTTATTTATATATTGTGTATAACTGTAACTTCGTTAATTTGTATAAATTTCTTTAATAATAAAACATATAGAATAACATATAAAGAACTTTATTAAATCTTTTCTTAGATTTTGTTGTCTTATGAAGTAGCCATGAAAAATCTAAAAAATTTAAACTCTATTAGAGTAAATAAAAATTAAATAATATATTAGGTTTTTATTCTATACGAGTAATTTGAATGAAAGTATAGTTAAACTAATTTGAGAACTCGTCAAACAATAAGAGAATTGATGCAACAAATATTTATGTACCTGTACATAATCTTTTAGAAATGATATCGAATAAATTTAGCAAGTAGGCCCCTTTCCTGCATGGAATGGACCAGTCTAATTTACATTGGTTTGCGTAAACGTTCATTTGGCTTCAAGCGGTTGAATTACGGAAGCCGCAGCCGTGAAAAAAACTGGACCGTAAAAAAGCAAATAATTAAAGTGCACGTTGGAGAATGTACTGCGTATTGTGGGAACCCAATGTAGTGTCCTTCTGTAATTTGTCACGAACCGAGCAGTAGACTTCATTTATTTCTAGGAAACTTACTAAATTTACTTTTTTGTATATAAAAAAATATGACTATCAAATGTATAAATATTGGAAATTATATACAAATTAATTTGTGACTTTATTGCAGCTTCTAGCTAAAAATATCTTTTTAATAAATAAATATTTAATCAATGTGGTGACGTAGTGAACGTCAGACGTTTAACAAGCGATGGTAGTGAGTTCTATTGTCACGTGGAAAAGTATTAACATTCTTTTTCTTTCTGGCAACAGCTAAATTCTACCATTCAAGGTATATTATTTCGAATTTGATCGAATGATAGAGTTCAGAGTTTTAATACTAGGTAAGGTACCTATGCGATTTCTTGTAATAAAAGCGCTGTCTTTTTTTATATGACAAATCATACATATATATATATATATATATATATATATATATATATATATATATATATATATATATATATATATATATATATATATATATATATATATATATATATATATATATATATATATAACGTGAAATCCTAAACTTATTACTGTAAGAAAAAAATTCTGACCGCTAAAAAGTTCGCTGTGTAAATATCTTACAAAGTAGAATCTATTTATTTTTGCTCATTAGTTTTATTTCTTTCAATACTATAAAAACAACAATAAAAGTAAAGACAACCGCAGACTATTTCGAAAGTATTTGCAAATGCAATGTTTGCTGTCGTAATGTCATGAGCACATGTTACTAACAATTAGTAGAGTGCAGTTTTTACTATTTGCTGAGTATTTGCAACAGTACTTTAGACACCACACCTATAAGTTACCTAATGTTGATTGTCTTTAAATGGCTACCTATTATAATTCTAGTAAGTCAGGGCGCTACTTTCAAGGAGGTTTTGTATGTAAACAGATGAATAGCATTTATTTATATATCCTTCGGTTGGTTTTGCTAGACCAGGTAAAATATTTTATTCAATTTATTTAAATCAATAGTTTTTGATTACTTATAGTGAATTAAGATTTTTACAAAAACAAAAATACTAAGTTAACCATTTGTTATTCATACTGACTTGTTGTCTCTGTCATACTGAAATTGAATTATTTCCATTTTCTCACTGGGACCAAAAGCTCCACTTTTTATCCACAGAGTGTCTATATATGTAGGTATAGTGGATACAGCAACATAGCTAAGCTAAGCTAGCTTTTAAGCCTATTTATATTAATATTAAAAAGTTTAATTCGTGTTATATTTTATAGTTATGTACCTGTATTGGCTCTAGGATCCCTAGAAGCAGCTGCCGATAGGACATTTAAGCTGGGAGGACCAAAGTTGGTTGCGAGGTACCCGTCCGAGAAACCGACACCGAGGTGGTTGTATTGCGCCGCCGTCAGCGCTACGCACGCGACAACTATTAACGCCTGTAAACAAAAAATATTTATATATATTAATATATACATGATATACTAAATATTCAAGCAGTTAAAGTCAATATTTTACTATTTTATGTAAGACCATGAAATAGACAGATTTATAGTAATAAAATAATTGTGCAACATACTATTTTGTTTAATGTTCAATGTCAAACGAAGAGTTGTAATTAATCATACTTATTTTATATCACAAATATTTGTATTATATTAGCAGTCACCTTGGTAAACATGAAAAACTTTTAATTTTTAACATTTATATGCCTAATACATATGGGTAGTTAAACTGAGTCTTTAAAATTGCCTAGAATTACTAGCTGTTCAAAGTTTGTCAATATACACGTTTCTTAAATGTACTAAATTTTCTTGGTCACGAAGTTTCATTTACCTAATTAATATTCAAATAGAATCCATGAAATACAATAAACATAAATCAGCAACTCTCATTGAAATGACTATAAGTAAAATGATCTAGTCTTGATTTAAAATATTTCAAGACTATTATTGTCTATGTTGTGTAATGACACTGTAGTGTCAACTACATACTTATATCCGTTTACTTTGTTTTCATAAAATAACAAGTTCGTTATTTTGTTGTTCTTTATATTTTCTTGTTATAATTCACAAAATTCCTGACACAATCCGGTGTCTCTCTTGTATAAAATGGAAAATAATATATAATAAAACTCAATCAGTATATATATATATATATATATATATATATATATATATATATATATATATATATATATATATATATATATATATATATATATATATATATATATATATATATATATATATATATATATATATATATATATATATATATATATATATATATATATATATATATATATATATAATATATATATATATATATATATATATATATATATATATATATATATATATATATATATATATATATATATATATATATATATATATATATATATATATATATATATATATATATATATATATATATATATATATATATATATATATATATATATATATATATATATATATATATATATATATATATATATATATATATATATATATATATATATATATATATATATATATATATATATATATATATATATATATATATATATATATATATATATATATATATATATATATATATATATATATATATATATATATATATATATATATATATACTAGCTGACCCGGCAGACTTCGTACTGCCTCATCGATAAATAAAAAACCAAATCTTTTGTTTAAAACAAACAAATCGAATCGAATAAAAAAGAATTTATTGAATAAAGCAGGAAGTTTTATTATTATTTTCGATACATCATGTTGCTTACTTAGAAAAAAGAGTTTTCCTGAAATACTGGCTATTTATAAAGTTTAAATTTGATATTCACAGACACACACTATTAAAATACAGTCTGTTAATTAATTTAAAGCTTTCTCATTAACTATATTTTTTGTTTTGCTTTGTGGTGCGTAAATAAACAAAGAAGACGGTTTTCCGACGCGCGAACACGCGATGTATAATTGTAAATGCGCGAAACAGGGAAATTCCAAGTCCATTCCACAAACTTCTAACGACTGTCCTTGCGATTTATTTATGGTCATCGCAAAGGCCAGACGTACTGGAAATTGTAAGCGTTTAAAATCGAATGGTAAGTCCGTTGGTATCATCGGCATCCGCGGGATCAAGACATCTTCTCCTTTGTATTTTCCTTTTATGATTGTCGCCTCAATGACGTTATTCATTAGTCTTTTCACAGCCAGTCTTGTTCCATTGCATAGTCGAGGTTGATTAATGTTACGCAGCATGATAACAACTGATCCTACTTTTAACTGCAAATTGCGATGTGGTAATCCAGGCAATTCCAGTGAATTTAAAAACTCAGTGGGATATTTGATTACGTCATCCTGGTTCATTACGGTGTCGATATAAGTAGCTAGCAAAATTGTCATTCTTGCTACATTATTCACATTGCCATCAGCATTTATAGCATCGCGGAGATGGATGTATTCCTCTGACCGTAGCCGTCGTTGGTTCAAACGGATGTATGTCAATTGTTCAGTCTCAATTTTGACATACATGTCAACTGCAAACTGATGAAAAAGTCGTTGACACATCAAAATATGATTTACTTCAACTTGACGGATCATGAGTCTGTATGAATAGAAATTCATAGCACTAACTTTTTTGTTGGTTTCAGCACCTGCAATCAAAAATTATAAATGTTTACATTGTTACTTAGATGAATTGAATTTAAAAATGTTATTTAATCTTGTTCAATTCATTTACCTGTTACTTGATTTACCATTTTGATATTAAAATGGTATCCATCTTCCCCCTGCCAGAAGATCAAAGGATATTGTAGTGCATCATAACTCCTGTGTGTTTCAGATACACGTTTTAAATCACTATTCCGACGATGAAGCACAATATCTCTAGATTGTAAATTTTCTCCTACAATGACAACATCCACTTCATCAATGGTAGGTGAATTGAACCTCCTTGTGTGTTCACCGGCAGGTGTTTTGTCAGCTCGAATAATAATTTTATGGCTATCAGATGGCATCCGATCCAATGCTATTTTGAACATGTTTACTAAATTATTATTCTGATGAAGAAACATTTGTAATTGTTGGACAATGGTTCTCTTCACTGTGGGATTGTGAGCATAACGATTATTAATTGAATCTGAATTGCCTGAATTGCTTATTGCATTGCATCTGAATTGCCCATAAAATAAATTTGTAAAAATTGATAATCTGCACCAGGTACTGGTAACAGAGTTCCCAGTAAGTGATAAATTTGTCCTTGTATCTGTAATTTTTAAAAATTTGTCCATTAATTATTTTCGATATATATATTTTAGTACAAACTTGAATAATATAAAAAATATTCTTATATAATACCTTGAAAGTGGGCATAAAATTGTCTTATATAATATGTGTAACACCAAATGATGTCATCTAGAAACAGTTGTTATATTTCTGAATGTTGGTCAAGAAGTGTTTAGAATCATTTCCAATCCTAGAAACTAAAGAGCGTAAAGGATCTGGTGGTGGGACCAATTGTGACAATTTTACTTTGCCTTCAGCACAACATAATCCAGTAGATTCACCAGTGTATTTTAACGCCTTACAATATTTACAAATTGTTTTCATTTCCCCAATTGTTACCGATTTGTCGGCACAATAATCAATTGCCGGATCATAGTGGAATGCAGCTTGTTCAAGAATCACTGGAGCTCTGCGTCTGCGGATTCGCTCAATTTCATTATGTCTAGCTTGCTGTTGATGTGTTTGATGTGCACGAACTCGTTGCATTCTAAGCCTACATTGTCACTCACTAAAGAACGCAATTCTGACATAGCAATACGACTATTTTCTTGATCTGTCTGTCTCTGGTCATCAGTGCGGTTAGCACGTGAGATAGCTCTTCGCACATTTGATTGACTACGACGACCTAAGTCAGGTCGTCTTCTCCTCGGCATCGTAAATTGTAATTAATCAAAGTGAAAAAATTTACCGCTTATTTAGCAATAAAGTGTCACTATCACAAAAAAAAGCACATTACTTGGAATGTCACTATCACAAAGGATCACCAAAGTAAAGAAAGTTCTCGCGCACGTATCCACAAAGATAGATATAATATCGTAATACTTTTTTCCATGCTCTGAAATGCGACAGGATGGATTGACATATTAGTTGGTTGTCAAATCTAATGTCAAATATTATGATTGCAGTACAATGTATTTTGAGACTATGCAATTTTCTTCTGTTGAGTTTCAGAACGCGATATTTGATCCTCCAACGCGCAGCGAATTTGAACTTTATGCAGCGGTAATAAATTACAAATTGACTCTCCATTTTGTTTAGACAACGTTTGTATGGGAAATAGAAAAATGCTGTTTTGAGGATTTTCCCGGCAATTATTCGAATTTTTCTCACCTTTTAAACCTTCCCTAAACCTCCACGAATAATTCAAGACCAAGATAAGATAAATCCGTTCAGCCGTTCTCGAGTTTTAGCGAGACTAACGAACAGCAATTCATTTTTATATATATAGATATATATATATATATATATATATATATATATATATATATATATATATATATATATATATATATATATATATATATATATATATATATATATATATATATATATATATATATATATATATATATATATATATATATATATATATATATATATATATATATATATATATATATATATATATATATATATATATATATATATATATATATATATATATATATATACTAATAAATAATTCTGATTTTAGTATACTCTGGTATAAAATGGAAAATAATATATAATAAAACTCAATCAGTATATATATATATATATATATATATATATATATATATATATATATATATATATATATATATATATATATATATATATATATATATATATATATATATATATATATATATATATATATATATATATATATATATATATATATATATATATATATATATATATATATATATATATATATATATATATATATATATATATATATATATATATATATATACATATATTCTAATAAATAATTCTGATTTTAGAAGAAATAAAAAAATTTTAAGATAAGCAGTGTAATGTTTATAATAAGTAATTAGTTATGTAAGTAGTTGTGTAAATTTATTCAGTATTTGTTAGTCATTTGCAACAATAGGCTAATTTCTAACCTAAGGGTCATTCCCTACCTTATTTCTCAAAAGATATTGCATATTTTTTTTAATGACAACTTTCTTGAGACTACAAACTATAATATTATGTAACTAGTTTCAATTTATTAACCTAATTAAAATTAAGTGGTTTATTTATTGATTTAAATAAAACAATGTTCTGTACTGTTCGTTTAAAATTATTTATGATCATTTTTTTATTACTAATTTATTTTAGATACAAATAAATAACCGTAATTTTCAAGTTTATTATAAAATTCTATGATTCCCTTAAATTTCTTTATCGAAATAACTTGTGAACGGGAACTACGCAAATATTATGCAATATGTGCACATATGCAACCGGTCTCTGAACATGCGAACTTGATATGTGACCTTAGTTAAGGCCTGCTGAAGGCGGACCACTTATGAGCTGGGTCAGAGGCCTATTAGTCATCTATACCTTGTGATTATAATTCCGCATATCAACACATACGTAAACTTGTAGTTTGTCGATATTGATATATTTTTTGATTTCTTATTTTGTACTGTTTTTTTTTTGTATTTTTTTATAGGAATGACAAGGCAAAGGAGCGTTCAGGTCACCTGATGGTAAGTGATTACACATGCTCATAATTGTGTAACACTAGAGGTGTTACGGGTGCGTATCATATAGTCCTGAAAACGCTACCTTCGGTAGGCTATTCCTCAGCGTACTGAATACCTCTTGATAAAAAAATATGACGGTTATTCATATCTTAAGTTCTTTCTGTCAACTTTGTTATACCTAAGTGAAATAAAACGTAAAATTCTGGATTTAAAATTATAATATTCTTTAAATACGTCTTTAAATAATCCAAAGATTAATTTTAAAGCCTTTTATTGGCAACAAATTAATGGCCACAAAAGCCAAAGCGATAAAACAATTGAGAATGTTGCTTAAATGAGTGAAAGGGCTGTTTAAACAACTTATGGCATGCCGAGCGAACTGTTTTAACGCATGTCGGATGTAAAGTTGTGAAGAAATCTGTTACAATAATATGCAAATTCAAATGTCGCAAATAATAATTTGCTGAGTGGAATAAATAACATAAATCTGGTCAGCAGTTTAACACCCACTTAGTGAGGCAACACTGTTTATTCCATTATAGTGACGAAATTTTTTAATTCGTTTCCTAACCATTGAATGGTATTGCCATATTTTAGATAACATCATATTGTTACATTATCTTTTTATTCTTATGTGTTAAAAGGCGAAAAACCTTGTGTGTATTTCTATATGGCGTCTAAAGTGTCATAGTA
Organism: Dione vanillae; assembly: GCA_037178615.1. NCBI lineage: Eukaryota > Metazoa > Arthropoda > Insecta > Lepidoptera > Nymphalidae > Dione > Dione vanillae. The sequence continues at coordinate 2,948,538 of JAZFAU010000034.1, read as the reverse complement.
TAAAAAAATTACATAGTAGTCTTTAAATTTTTTTTACCACTCAAGAAAGCTAAAGCTCAGCGCGTTTTTTTATAAAGTAATAATGAAAATAAAAAAATATAAAATGACATACATTCCAACGACGGAAGTCTTACAGAAAGACATCTCTGGTAATCGTCAATATCTGATTTCATAGCCGTGAAATGTTCTGAAGAAAGTATAATGAACTTATTACCTATTAAGTTGAATTAGTATTTACTATCTAGACGATAGTAAATACTAATTCAACTTAATAGGTAAATCACGTAAAGGTCTAAATTTTTTAATTGTGTTAATTATAGAAAAATCTTAATAGTTTTTAAAAAACATAAATGATCTTAAATTTTATAAAAATAATCAAATATGTTACAACTTATAAAGTAGTTCGATACAATTTGATAGCTGACTAAACAAGAAACAACGCCAAAGCACAGCCAGATTGTATCTTGAAGCATGTTTTATCGCTAACGGTTCTATCAATACGGCACTTAGCTAAAACTTCCTAGACTGCTTTTAGACCAACTTGCCGATAGCTAGCTTTGAAGTGTATTTAAATATTTTAGTAAACTCAAAGAAGTTATGCAATATTAAATAGTACAGTTCATTATATTTTTATTATTATATTTAGTCTTGTATGCATAAAGTCAAGAACTATTTGGTTTTCGAGGAGAACATTTTATTCTAAGACTATTAATATTTTTGTTGTAGTCTAAAGAACCTCAAGAGTCACTTTGTCTACATTTTATATAGGTAATGTTTTAAACAAAACTCATCGCGACTCTATAATTAAGTTATTGAAACAATATCACTGACTTCGAGACTGCTGTAGCTTACTAGTAATGTTGGTATTTATTATACACTTACATTGCGGGTTTAATAAAATTTAGCTATTTCGTTAATTTACTGTACCTAGTCACATAGTACAGTCAGCGTCTAAAAAATAGGTACACTCAGAGTATTCAAATATATAGACGCAATCAAAAAGTCAATAATATCGGTACATTCAAGTCGCTCAAAAAGATCGGGACGTTTAAAACGTCATATAGATCGTTACATTCAAAGCGCCATAAATATGGTGACACTCAATCTGTTATTTGGTATCTAAGCATTATTTTCAAATTCAAAATGTTTACATGTCATTCTACTATCTATCAAAGATAGTAATTATTGTCAGTTGTATTAAAGTCGTGGACCGTCGTGGCGCACAGGCGTAGCGTCTGCCTGTAAACGTGACGGTTTGTGGGTTCGATTCCCGCTCGGGGAAGATGGATATTTCTATTTCCGATTTCTTCGCCCTGGAAATTAGGCAAAGCGTTGAGTTCCACCACTCAACTCGCAATGCCAAACTCAAATAAAATAATAGTTATTCATGCTCAAATATATACTATTGTCGGCGTTAACCGCAAAATAACAATTCTAGAATTATCATAATTCTTTGCGCAAGCAAAGCAATAGCAATGTCTATTTTATATTTTTATATTATAGCTTTCTAATCAGTCTAAGATTTGTTCTCTAGTATGTGTGATTATTATTTTTTAATACGCTTTTATTAGTTTCACTTGTAACTGAGTAACTCTCCTTGGACTGAGAAACCGTGGTTTATATAAGTTGTCAGTATTCTTAATTATCGTATGTGTCTCGTTGGCCGTGCGGTCTGTAGTGCAGTTTGTAACAAATTTTTTGATGACTTTACACGCGAGTTCGAATCCCGTCCGTACCAGTGAAAATGTCGTTTTTTAGTCTATGTTTATTTTTTTAATTTATTTTATAATATATTATTTTTTTATTTAATTTTTACTTTATTAACCAGTAAAAAATTAATTTTTTTATTAAATAAAAAAGAAATGAAATAATAATTTCCTATTGAGTTGGTCATTTCTTTTTCCTTACCCTTAATACTCAATCTCTATAAATATGCATAATATAGTTTCAGTTGCTTAATATACGAAAAATGTGGCACAAGGCGCCCACCCTTTTCTTCACAATAATATTAGTATTTTTCGATCATTACTGTCTTTTACTTGTTTTAAGAATTATAATTTACTTTTTAGTTTAATATACTTCAAAAAGCGTATTTTTTAGTTTTTTCAAACTATATTTATTAAAAAGCTATTTGTCTGTTGGCGAAGGCCTCCTATCATTTCCATTACTTTCTGTCTTTAGCTCCTCTATGCCACATTCTTTCTGCCACCGGAGCTATGTCGTCATACCAACGTCTAGCTAGTCTGGCTCTCCCCTTCTTTGGCCTTCTCTTGCGTACCATTGAGTTACTATTTAACTCCATTTTTACCTTTTTTCACCTCTTGCTGAGTGACCTGCCCATCATCATTTCAGTCTTTTTTTAGTCTGTTGTACTATTTCTTGAACTTTTGTTCTATATCTTGTGGACGGCACCGGCGACGGTTTTCCACGGCTTTTTGACATTTAGCAAGTTTGTGTTGATATGCGTTACACACCATGTTTTACTATCATTTCTAAGGACTGAAAAAATGCATGTGTTAAATAGTTTGGCGATCAGCTGTTTTAGATACTTCTGTGTACTCTATTTGGTTGTTTCCCACAAAAACTGAACGTTTTTCTCCATTCCTCATGGATTTTGTTGTTCATGGTTAAATTTCAGGTCAAGTTTTTCGTTTTCGATTACAAGATCTTTTAGCATGTATCGATTTCTTCTGATGTTCTTGCAGATAGGACAATGTCATCTGTGCATCGAAGGTGTGACAATTTACATACATCAATGTTTATTCCCTCGTTTTCTTACTTTATTTTTCCAAATATGAATTCTAACACTGCTAAAAAACTTCAAGGACAGAGGATTCTCAGTTTTACGTCTTTTTTATGGGGAATTGTTCACCTTTCTTCTCTAATTGGATACTTGCAAAGTTGAATTTGTATGGTCATGTAGTGTATCCCATATTTTCTCATGGACCAAAGAGATTTTATAATATTAAAAAAAAACTAAATTTAATATGATATTTTAATTGCCCCCTTTTACTTCTACGATTTGTGAATTAGGGCATCGCATTAAGTATCGTAAATGACAATGCACAAATTTTACGAAACAAAAGACTTATCTATGACGACATGCTGAAAATGAAAAGGATATCAGTAGTTTCTATCCTTTTCATTTTATATATAAAATGTTTTAATATTAATTGCCATGACAAATTATATTTTAAATGCCAAGCAATAAAGTTTATTTTTCTAGTGTGTTCCATATTTTTGAATACTTACAATGCTTAGATACTAATGACGGGATGAGTGTCACTATATTTATGGCGCTTTGAATGTAACGATCTATATGAAGTTTTAAATGTACCGATATTATTGACTTTTTGGTTGCGTCTATATATTTGAATACTCTGAGTGTATCTATTTTTTTGACGCTGACTGTACAGCGTTAGTCAATGGCAATAAACACGCAATATAATATTTTTTTCAGTTACAAATTATATAGGTGATGTGTAAAACGGGTTTAAAGATAATATTTATAAACACCCACCAAATTTAAGCCTCAAAAATAGAAATAATAAAAACAAAATTAACGAAAATAATTACAAATCTAGACCTGGATTCTAGACTACTACGTCATACATTAAGTTTACTTTACGATGCAAATTATTTTCAATCTCATATTTTGTATATAGTAAAACCATATATCCAATAACATGTTTTTATCAAATATTTATGTTACTCTATTATTCTGGGGAATAAAGAATCTTAACAATAAGTTCCTTCTACCAACGGTTTCCTCTGCCTACCTAATGTGTTATAGAGTGAAGTAAAAAAAATTGTAATGTAACTATACTAAATCTCATGGAAACTGAAAATGCTAATTTATTTATACAATATTAATAATATCAGCTCAGTTCTCTAATTAAGGTGATCGGAACGCGCTGTCTCAGTCACTGTACACATTAGAAAAAAACATTGTTAATATTATATATTACAACTATATATTATAACAATATGGAGAATAGGTTTGCTCGTTACAAAAAGTTTCTCATAATACCTTGCAATATTTGAAGGTTTTCAATTTATGTGCACTTTCATTTACAATGATGATAGTTAACTAGTTCCTGCATTACTGGAGCAAGGCTTTATTACCTAATTACATTGTAAATATCTAGGCACAATCTAGCCTGCATCCTTACAAGGACGATTACGCCGACTACGTGCGACGCCTGTCTTATCGAGATCACGTGCAAACGGTCAATGTATATTTCATAAGCCCTTTAAAATGTTAAATGGATACACGCGTATTAAAATTTAGCGCCAAGGAGGAGTTTACTTATTAGAGGATTTTCAATTTTTATTTTATTTAGGACTTTATTTTAAATATCTATAATTAAAATTCATTTAATTGGTCATTTGATGGCCAGGTTTTTTTACTCTTTACCCAAGTAATGAAAACGAATATTTACAAATTTATGTGATAAATTACTTCATTGTTGTAAAATATTATCAAAAAATAAAATAATACGTTAATATATTAAAGTTTAAATAAGAAATAAATATTTGTCTTTATTTACATATCTAGGCTAAAATTGTATAAATATCATATAATGATTTTAACGCAGCAATTGAAAACTTCTATGAAATTCTTGATTAGTTAATTCGATAGTGTTTCAAAATTTTGCTCGCGATCTAACTAACAGGTTATGAAAGAAATTAGCAATTAATTAACATTGCAATTTGACTAAATGATTACCATATAAATCTTAAAGTTACAATTTACTAAGAATTATTTTATGCACATCGTTCATATCACAAATCTTAGAGCTTCACCTAATGTAATTTGACATGATATCGTGAGACATCTATATGCCTAGCTGCGGTCTAGCCGCAACGCTTCCATGCGTGTTAAATAAATGAAGTGTAAAGGATCTTTACAACATTTTGATGCAACCTTCAGCTGTTATTACTACTTAGCATAAAATATTTTAGATTCTTGGACTATTAAGTAATAATTATAATATATTTTTGATTTCTTTTTACACTCTTTCCCAAGTATAGCAGTATAGGCAGAGGAAACTACGTGTTAAGACACTCCATTCCCCATTTATGGTACAATTTTCGATGATAAGTGAAAACCAGAAAATAAAAAATTTTTCAAGTGATGCTTGAATACATGACGTCAGACACATCAGTGGAGGAACAGTCAAGAGACACTATTTACGCAGCGTATTTTTTATAAAAGTTGATAATATTGCAAAAACATTAAAAATATTTAACCGTCTGCTGGAGGAGTAGATGGTACAAAGGAAAAGTATCAATATATCACTAGCTTTTTATTCTCTATGTGAAGAGCTGTACATTAACAGTATAAACTGACCACTTACCTCGCTAAAAATATGAGTTGTTATAAGTGCTAATGAAAGCTCAAGCGTTATAAATCCAACAACGATCTTTCTCAACACAAAGCTCGTACTCTCCGTAAATTAATTGATTTAGCAATTCCCGTACGATATTAATACCTAAGGATAGATTTCGTAACAAGCTAAACGTTTATGAGACTCTAAATACAACATTCTATGGCATTCTGATAGTAATTTATAGTGAATATTTATAATGCAACTAATGTTATAAACGTGTAATACTGCAACTTGCATAGATCAATAATAATTGCATAATATAAAAAAATAAATACTTCATTGCTATTGTTATAATAGGTGTATGGATAGAATAAATAAATAGTATAAAATAAAGAATTGTGCAAGAGTTTAAACGATTGCAGTAGATTATACCCATTATAAGTGAAAACAATGTCTCGATAGTGAAATAAAAAGTTATTAATATAAAAATATTATTAGTATATTAGCCATTATGAAAATGAAATACTTTTTTTAAATTGAAAGTATTCTCAAAGCTAATAAATTATTTTTTTACGATATACAAGCAGCAGCACACGCGTTGAACTCTACCATCTATCATTACGTCAACGCAATAAAACCGTTAAAGAAAACATTTCAAGGCAATATAAACAAATGAAAGGTTAAATCAATAACTGTTCAATAAATAATATTTAGGTATGACATTAACAAAAAAGGTGCATATTATTTATCTCAAAAAACATATGCAGATGTCTTCAAATTAAAATTGTAAGTACTTGACAAAGCTATGCTTGCAATGTAAACTTATTAGTAAATCATAATCGGGTAAGTATGTCAAGTTCAAATGATCACTGTAATACTCTATAGTAGTAGAATTTGCACAATAAATGTACGTATGTAATTATAAGGTAGTACATTGAAAATTATGTAATCTCTCGTTAGTACGTTTTACAATTGAAATGAATATATATATATATATATATATATATATATATATATATATATATATATATATATATATATATATATATATATATATATATATATATATATATATATATATATATATATATATATATATATATATATATATATATATATATATATATATATATATATATATATTGTTTGAATGTATACTTGATAAGAAGCTTTCTTTTTGTTAAAGAAAGCAATAAAAGCTATAAAGGATATATATATTCCGATTCAGAAGGCGGACAATTTTAACGGCACTTACAAAACAAAGCTTGAGCTAAATGTATAATTAATGTAATAATTAACGGAACATAATAATTTCATCGAACAATTTCTCATTAAGCATCATTATATTATTATCTGTAGACAAAGAGAGACTAAAATACGGCCCATGACACAATTATGATTTTAAAAAAAACTAGATTACAATACACCATTCATAATTCCTAAATTCTTTTAAGATATTTAATTAAATATATTTTCGATTTTTTAACTAGTATATTTTGTATGTGGAATATTTATTTAATCATTATTATTAAATTGACAGTTAAATCTATATTTATAAGAATGAAATTAAAAAGAAAATAAAATCCATAGTTCGTCTACTATAGTATTTATATCGTAATATTTCAAATATTGACGATCCTAAATTAATAAATAAGTAAATAAAAAGCTTTATATCAATTATAACAAATTTTCATACAAGTCATTCTTATTGAGACTTCTCTAAACAAATATTAAATTACTCTAAAGAAAGATAGAAGAAAGAAAGAGATAAAAAAAATATTTTGAGTACAAATGATATATGAAAACGAAATAAATTGATTATTAAAATCATTTTCTTTCATATAATAAATTAATTATTAAAACTATTTTCTTTCATATAATAAATTAATTATTAAAACTATTTTCTTTCATATAATAAATTAATTATTAAAACCATTTTCTTTCATATAATAAATTAATTATTAAAACCATTTTCTTTCATATAATAAATTAATTATTAAAACCATTTTCTTTCATATAGTAAATTAATTATTAAAATCATTTTCTTTCATATAATAAATTAATTATTAAAACCATTTTCCTACGACCTTAAATAATATGTTAAAGTTATCACTTCATCTTTAAATTATGAACAATGCTGATACCACGGCCCGAGTACTCTAAGTAGTCATTGTCACCTACATACCGAAGGCTGCCAAAAGTATTGTATGTACCGTAATTGACGTCGCTTATGCCACACCTTGCTTGCTTTAGTTATTTCAACTATTAATGTAATTTTGCTCTTGTAACAATCGGTTATAAAATTGCTCGTAAATAAACGCCCGAAGGTCGCTGTGACCCTCGCGTGTGCTACTGTATAAAAATACCGTTTTCTGTCAATGATAAAAACTTACTAATTGACCGCGACAACGGTTGTGGTATAGTATTTTTTAGATATATGCAGTGTTCTGCATATAGCAAAGGGAAGGTAGGGAACGTAGCCTTAAGATACTCCGTTCTGTTCCTCCTTACAAGACATGTGTTTGATGGTGGAACTCCAGCTTATTATAAAGAAAATGGAAATAATTCATTCTCCCCAAGTTGGAATCGAACCCACGAGGGCTTTAAATATATATATATATATATATATATATATATATATATATATATATATATATATATATATATATATATATATATATATATATATATATATATATATATATATATATATATATATATATATATATATATATATATATATATATATATATATATATATATATATATATATATATATATATATATATATATATATATATATATATATATATATATATATAAATATAAATATCCAAATATAAATTAGACATTTAAGTTAGTAAGTAAACAAAACAAAACAAAAATAAAATATTTTTCATTGCATTAAAAATAGATAGTAGAAATAGTTATAGTACGTATGGAAATAAAGGGCGGCAAGCAATGGCCTCTAATTTTTTTGTAACTTAGTTAAATTTCTAACGTAACCATTTTGATTGGCATTCACATATGTAATATATTATGTAATACAAAGATATATAAGCTGTTAGAGTCATAGGCAAGAGAGTCCTCGATTGGCTTTCGAGAACACAGTATCAATGACACTGGAGGAAGGTCACGTAAAAAGCACGAGGACAAATGTTTGCCCTCGTTTTGCAAACTTAGGAAGAAGAAACTCAACTGAAACACAACGTTTTCCCGCTAGAGCTATGGGAAGCTATATACATATACATACATATGTATGTATATAGCTTTACGCTATGAAAAAAACAATTATAGATTTATTGTTTCGAAATGATTAACTATTGAGAATAATATTTAATTATTGAAATCAATGAAACCTATTTGTACATATAAATTACTTTATGATATTATTTTTGAATGTTGAACAGAAATGTCATCTGTTAAATTAATAAAAAGGCTCTAATTAATTTGTTAGGCTCTTCTGTATTAACTATCGTACGATAATAGACTACTACAGCGCCGACATATCATATGTATATTGAATTTTATAATTTTTTTGCACAACGTTCAAATAACTAATGATTAGGCGGAAACGTTTATAGAATTGTTAATATAATTTATATATACAAAAACATACATATTTAAATAAAAATTTATTACTAGTAAGTATAAATATGTATTTTTTATTCAGACAATTTTAATAATTTACATTTATTATCAACAAATAAAAACAAGTTTATTTAATTATTGCGCAAATTATAAGGAAGTAGGATATATACCGGGTCAGATAACGTAAAAATGTTACGTTTAATGCCACTTGCGATTTTAACCACGACTAGAAAAAAACCTTATTTAATTCGGTACTTTTTTGCTACTATACGTATATAACTTTTTATAACATTGACCGAAATTTGGATGAAAAGTTAACGAAAAGATTAAACATACAAAAATACAAGTAGAGGCTATATTATGTCTACATATTAAATAAGCCAATAAAGTATCATAGTGCAAGTTAAGTACCAATCAATTTCACAGTCTACATAACAGCAATATAAAATAATTATTAAGTAAGAATGAAATTCTCAATAATTATAGTTCAATAATATGCCGGGAAATTTCATTAATATATCATATAAGCTATAAATATATTTAATATCGAGATGTTAAAAAAAAACTATAAATATATCATTATACAATCCAACCGTGTCGTATATCACAGCACTATGAATGGCTAGTGGGTAGAATACGTCACAGTTATCGGGAAGCTCGAGGCAATTTTATGACATCAAACAAACTTGCGTTTGAGACGATTTTGTCTTGAAATAAAGTAAAATAATTTATAAAAATAAAATAAATATATGGTTTGTATTGAATTACTGACATAAGATTTAAACTACTAATTTATCAAATACGTAATTTCTTACACCAATGTATACCAGTGTGGTATAAAATTATGGTAGACATTAATTAATCACTTATTTTAAAATTTGCTTTAATTTTTTTATGAAGTAAATATAATATCATTATTTATTGTTGCTAATTAAAAATCTCGTCCGCTTGTCTATGTTCGCCAAATGAGCGCGAACGCAATATATTAACATACTTGTACACATAAACATACACGGCGTGTCCACAAACCGGTCACATTAACTTCCGTCTTCCGTGATAAATACTAGTTATTAAATAATTCGTTGTGATTTATTATCCAAAATATATTTTCAACTTGCCAATATGTGGCTGACAGGTCGATTGATAAATTGAAACAGATAATAAATAAATTTTTAGACTAATTTTACCTCACTATGAGATTTTGCCATTTTTCATAATATTGGTTATTTCCTTTTTTTGAATATCAAAGTTTTATTTTTTTCAAATGCTGCTCTAACTTATAATTATAAAAGTCAGTGTCTAGTAATACTTTCTATCTATGAGACATATATAAAATCTATTCTTCCATAAACATAGACAAAAGTGATACAAAATTCTATAGTAATCATATTAATAATATGTGACGGAGTTAAGCACATAAATTTATAGGTTATCGATATAATCCATTAAACACGACGTGTACGCTAATAGACAATTTTGATGTAGGGATTTAATGATCTGCCATTTACATTATTTAAGAAAATAGAGCATAATATATCAACGCTTACTCGACAATCGCCAATTACGAGTGATCATTTAATCGCGACTCGTGATCGTTATAATTATGAAATTATTTATTAATATCGATAACTAAATGTCAAATTCCTAGATGTCAATTTCCGTGCCAACGTATTTGTTTATCCGATATTTAAACTTCCCCATTCAAATAGATAAATAATTACTAGAATAGCAATAAGCCACGAGAATCGTATTATTAGATAAATCTATTTTTAAGGTTAAATAAAACTTAAATTTTATTAAGCTTTTTGTAATACAAAGTAAACATATATATTTTACCATGCTATGATATTTTTTTCCAGCATGTCTTCGTTAATATTCTAAACAACACATACGCTTAAAGGTCAAGCTGCCTAAATAACATGGGTACATTATACTTAAAAACGCTATCTACTTTAATTTTATTCCTAATCGTATGACAATCTTTAATAATACAACAGTAAGTGAGGCTGCTATTATGTAAACATGCGTACCGTACAATCACAGTGAAACACATTTAAGTTCACCTTGACTCCTATACTAAGGCTGAGAATAAGAATTGTAAAAAGGAAGTAAGTATATTAAACTATAATGTAATGTAAAAGAATTTAAAAATTACTACTTTTATATATAGGCATGGCTTCGAACGTATCACATGCCTTCCTTGAAAGTAAATATTTTTAACATCACCCAATATCCGTAATAAGATAGATTTTTGTCATAGTTTGTCGACTAGTTATATCAGTAATTATCGTTATATATGTTCAGCGAATTTGAACTTTAGTTATGAGAGTCTCCCTAGTAAAAAATTTTAGTTTCTCGGTAAAATAATTCATTAAACAAAATCACAAATCGAGTTTTATAAAAAATAATCGAATTTTTGAGATAAATTATTGTTTTATAAAAAAATGCTACTGTGTACTCGTAAGTTGTATTTTTGAATGTTAATGCTAAGTGATCAGAAAACATTGTACAGTAATGTAAAATGCGGAAATACGATATAATGTGCGGCTTGTTTGGCTATACGATAACATTCTTATTAAATATACGCTTTCTACGAATACACTGGTACTTGAACATTTGTGAATGCGCTTTCAATGTTGCACAACACTTGCAACACTAACATCTCCACTATATCATTAAAAGTCTATTATTTTGGTCACAGTATATGTAATGGCTAGTCCAAGGTAATGCACACTGTCGCGTGCTCCGAATAGACGTTACCTAATTTAATATCTGCCTAGCGATCTGGACCATTTCATATTGCCAGCCGCTTTAATTATATAAAATAAAAAACTTTAATAATAGTTTTTATATGACAATGAAAATTCAATTATGTTTCACAATTAGATATTGGACCACGATTTTTGTAACGGATCATTGGTTGTAATTTATTATGTCATAACAATTAAACGTTATTATCTCATATGATTAGGTACATGCATTTAGATCATATGGTTAAATAGGTCGTTCACCTACTATGCGTAAAATTTACGAAGGTCGTTTTTCTCAATCACGATATTTTATCGAAATCTGCAATACCCACAATTTGTATGTGTTTGCTTATTTTTACTCTTTGTAGAATTATATATTTAATATGAAATTCAATAATGCAATACGTTTAATGCACTTATATAAGTTTTAGAAATTTGTCTTTCTCCCGAAATATATGAGATGTAACCTTAAAATACGTTATTAAAGTCGCATAAAAAATAAGAACCTGTTCATTTGTCTTATATATCTAATGAATCATTTCAAAGATGTACTCATATGTGTCAGAACTATGAAACATTATAGGATGGGACTGTGGTTATTATGAGAACCAATCGTCTTTGTTCTAATGTAACGCTATGTGTGCCTTGGCCGTAATTAATCAACTACAACATGATAAATGTAAGTATATAGGTGTATGTATATTTTGACCCAATTTTTTCATCTTGTAAACGTCTTTTAATGAATAACGTTAATGAATCGCCCACGATTCTTTTTCGTTTCTTAATCAAGGAAGTAAAATTTTCGATACGTTACATATCATTTAAATCAGCATTACAAAATTACATTACAGCAACACGCACATATTAGTAATAACATGATATTTACACCAATTAACTAGGCACAAGATAATCTACAAATGTGCGTTTTAATTTTATAAATATAGAAAAAAGTCTTTTTACAAAAATATCAAGAAATAAACAAAATAACAGTTAGTTGCGTACAAATTATACGCCATTACATCAAATTTTCATTGAAAATTGATATAAATTAGCAATAACTTTGGTTTACCAAATAACTTATACGCAACATGCTTAACGAGAAGCACGTGTGCGCTAGCGCCTTTTGATGATATAATATGTTACTTACGAGATTAAAAATCTTGTAACATAAAATATATGTGATTTATTTTAAAAAATCTACTTTTTATGTGCAGTCGTATATATTTTAATTAAAATCACAATTATATTCAATTTTGTGTTCCATTTGACATATATTCTATGAATTAAATGTAATTTACTTGTATAGGTAATCAAAAATTATGATCTACAAATTGATTCGACTAAATACTTGTCACAATGCCCGTCAACATAATAGTTCTCATTGTGTGATAAGCGTATCTAGGCGTATCAACAATGTTAACTTAGCTTTGACAGTGATAGTTATCGGTTAACCGTGACGGTTAAATGAAAGTGAATGTTTAACTATTTCGTTTGCCGACTAAAGTCTTTGTGTTTTACCCTGCACCCTTGAAGGTATAATTAAGATAATTTAAATAAAAAAATATGTAGACTAGCTTAATAATCGTTGTGGGACGTTATTTATGTAAAATAATATCCAACAGGTCGTAAAAAGTGACATCTTTTTTTTTTTAAAGATGTGTAATACGCATAAATTATTTATATAGTGAAATCATTGCCAATATACGCAAACGCATGGCTCACATAATCTTGGAATAACTTATTTCCGCGTAAAATTAAGAAATTCGTGCTAAAGAACCAGTTCGTATCACGTGTAAATACTAATGTTATAACATAATTGATACTGTTTGTATTTAACCATTAATTTTTTTTATATTACAATCTCTCAATGTATTTTGTTGAATTTAAATTAGAATATTTCACTATATTTATTAATGTGTTTTTATTTCAATTGAATTAAATGATGACAAAAGTGTTAAGTTAGAATAAAGTTAAGTAAATAGAAAAAAATATTAACTATTTTTTTTGAGTAAATATTAATAATAATATCTTAGTTTTATTTTAATATATAGAAGTGAATACACGTAATATATTATATTTGTGACCTCGTCCAAATATATAAGTTCACACCATATTGCAAAATAGAAACTCTATGTATATGTAAATATTACCAAGATATACCTTTTAATACTTATTAAAGTATTTTTTTAATTCAATATTTTTTTTTATTTTAAAGCTTTTAAGCTAATCAATAAAAATGATAGTCAAAGGCTTAGCAACATCCCTGATGGTATGCACTTAAATTAAGATAAAAATATACATGTCAACTTACTACTGCGTATTTGGTCATGTTGGTACTTGTCACTGTCACAGTATCACAAGTGAAGCACGCGCACTGACCGGCTGCGTCCGAGTTCCAACTGACTCTACTGGAAAACGCCTGCAACCAAACGGTGGTGGTACATTTACCGCACAATGCCGTACATACAAATCGACAATATTAGATCACGCGTCTTAATAAATTATGAAAAACAGATCGCGGGGATGTGGAAATCGTTTCGCAAGGTGACCCTGACGGGGCCGATTGGATAGTTATTTTAACGTTTTTTTTTTATTACGTACTGGCTTGTAGGGTGTTGGCGCTGTGCGCTTGAGTCGGGTTGTACGCGCTACAGAAGTGAGATCGAGTTATATAGGACAGCGCGCGACCTCCGTTTTGTTGGAAACACTCGTAGCGTGTTACCCTCGCTGAAGATTACACGAACTCGATGAACATAATTAGTTGACACTTTAGTGCTTATCAATATTTATTTTCTTGTTATTATTTGCATAATTTATTGTTAAAGAAAATTTTGTAATATTTACAAAATCTACATGTTTTACTAATTAAGGAATAATCAAACAGATAATAGTTAATCGATTGTGAAATGTGGTAATGTTATATTATGATAATTTAATAATTTATGTCTAATAAAACACGCAATATATTGAATTCGGAAGGAAAGCGTAGGAAGGCTGGATGAAAGCCTAAAGAACCTTCTGTAGGACCTCCTACTGCATGCCAGAAAAAAAATGGTTCTAAAGAAAATGTCAAATTATGACGATATTTACTGTCACTAGCTGCTGATAATATATTACGCAAATAAATGGGCTCCAGGTCCAGCTCTGGAGTAATTTATACTGTACCTATTTTTTACTATAATAACTACCACAACCAGACACAAATCCCTTGTACTACTTCGTTCTGATTTCGTACTGCGTCTTCATTTTTTTTTAATATATCAATTCGTTACAATTTCACCTGGCATATAAACAAGTATGCACTTTAATTTTAATAAAAAATATATATTTAATTGTTATATAAAATTAAATAAGCTTCGCGATAAAAATATGACAAACAATTTGAGTATGATTATTTTGCTCAAAACATCATGTATTATTACATACATATAAGACTTGCTAGGAAATGTTACCGTATCCCCCACGAGATATGCAAATTACTGACAAACAGACATTCTGATAGAACCCGTCAGTCAAAGCAATTTCCAACCATAATTTCAAACGTTGTTTCTGTTATTATTAGACCTTTAAAACCCCAGAGTCAATTTTCATAGAACTTTAAACTTTGGAAATATTATGAATTGTAACGTCTGGAATGTGATTTTGATTCTATTAATTAGTTTTACAGTGAAATAATGTTTTTTGTATCTTCCTATGGCGGTTAAATTACAATAACACTTATGATTACAAATAAATCTGTCCTTGCTAAGAGCTTATAATTTTCTTCAACATTAATTAATGTAGTATTTATGTAATTTTTTTGGAACAAAAAAATTACAGCCAATCTCTTTATATTCAACACAATTAGAGAAACATCTGTGTAATAATTTGCTCATAATGTTATTATTTTACTAGGAGAATCATATTCCTTTCGCCGGTCTGATATAACGTAGCTAAAAGTGTCTTTAAAAAAAATGGGACAAATTACCGGTGATATGGGAAGTAGTTATAAATAAAACTTAAGCATTACTATACTATTGAATATAGTAAATAGAAACTACAAGTATAGCATTAGAGACAGTTATTACGCTGAGTCCACGCATTTTTCTATATTGAAGGCTTTGAAATTGCTGAAAAAGTACAAAGTACATGGTAAAATATATTTCATTCGTTCATTAACGTCTTCGTTGTGGCAAGTAAAGTCGTAAACCCTCATATGGTACAATGACGAGACGAATTGGGCCCCAACGACATTCCCACTAGCTCACGGCTTGTCTGTCCTATATCACCACTACCAATAATATACATAAAAAATGCTTAGCGTAAATAGTGCTAACAAGCCTTTTTTAAATATTTTTAAAATGGTTTTGAACCTAGCATCCTTTGGTTTCATTTGCCAATAGATTGCCCCAATCCGCTTTGCCTAAGCGGCAGGCCGACTCACACTGGGAAATTATTTGTGATGTATGAATGAATTATATGTGATGAACAGATTTTTTAACAAAAACGAAAAAAGACTACGACTGTTACATTACCCGCTATTTTTTTTTCTTTGACACCCTACATAATTTATGTGTTTACCGTTAACCTCGAGAATTTTATTAAACTGTTAAGAATTTTAATAAAACAATTTAATCGGACCGTTGAGTATCGTCGTGGCGCAGAGGTGTAAGCGTCTGCCTGTAAACGCCACGGTTTAAGGATTCGATTCCCACTCGGGGAAGATGGATTTTTCTATTTCCATTTTCATCGCTCTGAAAACTAGGCAAAGCGTGGCGTTGAGTTCCGCCACTCAACACGCAATGCCTCGAAAAAGCGGGGGCGAAGACAGCAGGGACTTAGCAATGGAGATACTCCATTGCCATCTTAACACTTGGTTCATATGTTTCATTGCAGTTCCCTTTGCCTACCCTACAATATGCGGGATAAAAGCGTGAAGCTAAAAAAAAATAATCGGACTATTTGTGGCTCTACCTGCACTACTGCAAAGTATTCAAAACTGATAGTTTTCAATTATTTTATTATAAATATGTAAAAATGGCAAAATCAAATATCATATTATGTTAAGAACTATAAATTATGTACTTATATGTCACGCCACCCTATCACAAACGGGCTTATCTACGTAACATGGGGTCGTAGTATATTTTGTGCTTACCTTCTTATAAAAAATAAAAAATCCATCTTTCCCGAGTGGGAATCGATCCAACAATCCGTCGCATTTACAGGCAGACGTTACACCTCTGCGCCACAACGGTCCTCAAGTACCTAAATATATTAGTGCGCGTTTTTTGAAGTGTTTAAAATACTAACTATAATATTTTCCGTTATAACCAAATGATTTTACTGTGAAATAGACCATGGGTGGCAGTGTTTCCAGGTCGTTACAGTCATTGATATCTTAAAAAGGCGCGTCTTCCACCACCTTAAAGTCCGGCATCACACCTGTTATACTTGGATGTCGATTATCACTTACCATCACGTGACCCGAACGCTCGGTTCTAAGTACTGCTTAGTATTTTTTTTTAATTAGGCATATTAGTTTTTTTAAGCATATTGTTAGTAATAAAAGACCTTTTAAATAATACATATTTCCTATGATTGTAATTGTAACTTTATGTTGTGGAGACTATAATTATATTTGTGTGGAGTTTATAAGTATTGCCTTGTTGTATCAGTATAGACTGATACTGTATTTGTTTGTGTTTTATTCTCTTGTATTTTTTTAACAAAATATGATTTAAATATATATTCTTTACGATTTAAATATATATTCTTTTCTTTTTGTTATAGACAGACCAGTGATGACTAAAAATCTATAACCTTTCGGCTCTTTATCAGGTTTTTCGAATCTTTATTTTTCACGATAAAGTTAAATTCCTAAAATGCAGAATAGCATATGCCTGGACACTAAAGCTTGTTTACGGATTTATACGTTATCATATTCCAGTTAAAGATTTTTACATTATATTTTATGGTTTTAAGTGTGGCAGTCTCTAAAATCCATTAAACACTTTGTTCCACCTTATAACTATATATAAAAAAATATTTAAATCCACCGTCACCAAAACCTGCCTGATATGTTGTGGTGATTAATTACTATGACACTTACAAATCGCAAGACAACAAATTCATATTCAGGATGTTTTTTTGGCAAATAATTATCTATACCAACTGCTTAAATAATTATTCTTGTACATAAACGAGTTTTTTTGTTATTTTTATAAAATTTTCCATTAAAATTAGAAAAAAAACGTGAACCACGGTAAAGTCATAATTAATTGACTCAAATTTAGTGAGTCACATGACTTATTTTATACCATCAGCTTTGCAATTGTGGTCAGTACGACTTAACTAAGACTTTTGTACGATCCTCGTTCTAAGTGCCCGAAGAATTTATTTACACAAGTCAGTAGAGATAATTTGAAAATATAATTGCAATATAATCAAATATATTGGACCCAAAAATTTAAGTAAAAAATTTTTGTTAATTTTTGTAACTTAAAATATTTAAAATAAAAATTTAAATTTCAATTACTGCTTTCGAACGACTGAAAAAGTGAAGTTAAATAATTAGATGACTTGTAAGCACAAAATTTATGGTATGATTTTCATTGTACATAATTTACATTTACAGAAATATGTATGTATATTTCTATAAATATAGATTAGAATATAGACGTAATTGTACTCGGGGTACAATTTTTTTCTCTCGTAATTAAATCATAGGCTCTCGTAATGTCATCACTATTTTTATTACTTAAACCTACACTAATTATATTCAAAAGGCAGCTTTATATGAATATAGTATTTACTCTAAATTACATGAGTCAGTGTTAAGGGTACGTTTATGTTTGAGTGTAGGCGAGACTGAACAGGAAAACTTCCGTATGTCCATTTGTCTGATATCGAAGGTGAATGCCCGCGGGCCGTGAATAATGCCATTGAACTATATACATACGTTATTAAACCATTTAAAGGAATTGTAATAGGTACTTGGGAATACCTATGGCATTTTGCGTCTTTTATTCCTATCTAAGAGAATCTTTAATTTCTTACATTCTGTCTATAAAAAATATGAAAACATTACTTTTTTATTTAAAAACATTAATACAATTAAAACAATTCAATAAAACTAAAAAAAAAATTTTTCATTCATATCTTTAATTATTTCGAACCCCTGTCTATTTTGTTAAACTATTAATATTTTTTTACGCGTACGGCTTATTAAAATTTACCTTGAACATAACTGTTGCATAAATTTGTATAAATGAAATCAAGTCACTAAAGTTACGAGTACAATTATTTTTTTTTTATTATGTCAAATTATTTAAATGTCTTTAAATTATAACAATAAGTATAAAATAAAAATAAAGTCTTTTGACACAAGCTCACACACAAGCTCGCACAAGCTCTTGAAAAATTAATTTTCCTAAAGAAAATTATGCCAGACCTATACAATAAAGTAGTAAAGTGATGCTAATAGGTATTTATAATGATTAAAAAATCATTATAAGTAGACTATGGGTATATTTTAATTACAGGAATTCAGAGTATACATATATATGAAACTCTTCCGGCTTCTCTGAGATAAACATATGTATATATAAAAAATACGCAAGGTTAACGAGGAGACTTGTTCAAGTATCGCAAGGATTATTGAACCTTATTGCTAGATTGTTTATAAGTAAAAAATAAAGATATAAAAATAACCTCATTACCGGTCATTAAACGCTTTGTGTGAAATTTTGGAGCTTTATATAGGACAGGAAGCTTTTAAAATCTTGTTAATTTTTAAAACATTTAAAAAAAACTTCATAAAATCATGTTCTGTAACACCACTTCACACACGTGGTGACATAGAAATAGCCAAGAATTGCGCCTAACATATTCTAAGTTAACCCTAGTCACAAGGATTTACATCCAATTGATTATTGTTATATATTATAGCTTACAACCTTCTTCGACTTCCAGAAAGTATCCAATAAAAGTATATTTTTTTAGAAGTAATTTATTCCTTTAAAAAATCTATATTTATATTATGTTAAGTATGGAAATCATTTTTATACTTTAACTTGAGCAGAACTACATCTCACAATATAATTCCTTTATTTATTAATAGAGACCCGCCATTGTCCTTTGCTTATTATAAGTTATTACTAAATACTAAAGCAAAGTGAAACTTTGTTGCTAAATACTAGATATATTTCCAGGTACCAATAATTTAATGCGACCTAGAATGTTATAAAAAGCGCGATAATCTGACCTTAGTTTAATTTATATAACTTACAATAAAATTAAAGTATTATGAAACTATATTAAAAATTTGGACATTCTATACATTCTCGGTTTCATTATTATAATAATATTATTTAAATTAGTAGAGAAACTAGAACTTTACATCACAACAAATATTTTTAGAGACTATTGTAATTAACTTTAAACTAATATTTATTTTGTACTAAACTAATTGAATAATGTATTATTTAATTATCTTATTAATAATGGTTTTTGTTTAAAAAATGCAATATAACATCAAGTTGATCGTTTTGACGTAACCCACTGGATATACGATCAAAGTTACTTCGGGCACCTAAAATGTGTCATGTGGTAAAAGTGGTACTTACTAGATATTAATGTTGTTATAATCTATAATTTTACATTTTTTTTTTTAGATTATTAAATCATAAGACACTTAGAATATAATTTGGCAGCAATGTGGAAAATTTATAAATTATTAAGAGTAAAAATTAATTATATTAATTCAGTATTACAGGTTGATAATGAATAGTTACAATGTAAGAAAATACTTAGGAGTTCATGGATTCACCGTGCGGATTCCGGGTCCATCGCGTTGTAGGAAAACGATGTGAGAGCAGAGCTTGGGACTTGCGACTACATCACTTTGTCATGAAAGCAAAGTATAAATTCTTTATATACAATCTAGTATCTTTCCTAACTTTAGAATTTTAACTAGTAATTACTTTGTTCACAAAAAAACACAACTTCTTATATTATTTTTTTACCTAACGTACCAAACCATACCTTACGTACCAAGTCATGTTAGCACTTCCTGGATGTTGTTGGAATCGGTTGGCAGAAGCCGAGGTCGCTTTTTATCTAACCACGCAAAATTATGCAAATAATTAAAAAGGGTTTAATATTTTATAGTATAATTAAATATTATATTCTGTTTTGACTAAAATTTTGTTTATTATCGTCACACATTTTACTCTTCTCGGAACATTGAACTTGGCAGAAATGACACTGACCTAATAACCATCTATGGTTCAACGATCGAAAGCGCTTCACTGGTTTTATATAAAACGATAAATAAAATACAAACATTATTTAAATTACTTTTTGGTATACATTAATTAATATTAGAATACACTTTGCTCTACAAAATGTCTTAGTAATTTGCATGCTTGTTAAAAAGTTATAGGTAGATTTGCATAATTCTTGAAATTGAATAAAAAAACACCGCAGTTTGTTTTTATTTGCTTTACATTTTATATTTTAAATTAAATTTGGAAATTATATTGAAACAATTCATCCATTACATAGGTACGTTTGCTTTTTAAGCATCATCACCATCGTTATCATCATTATATATTATTTGCTGAGGCATTTTAATCGTACACTACTTGTAGGGGCAAATTTTAGAGAATTTTACTTATGGTTAAAGATCTCAAAAGGTAAAAATTATATAATGAAAAATATAGCCACTTTTCAAACATTAACAGATCAATTGATAATCGATTAATCAAATATTACACGTTAGCCAGATGGATCGTCTTTAAAAACATTTGAGTGCGCTTTTTATAATTCAATTTAAAAAATGTCTTTTAACAAAAAAGGATTTCTAGCTTTACCATCCCTAAAAACTGTAAACTAAATAAACAAAGAGCGTGGTCGCGGGTCACTCACTAGTTACATACATATTTTATACATACAAGTAAATTAGCAATTTGTCTATTAAAATATAGAACTACTAGCATTTATTGCATTTCATTTAAAATTTTCTTTATTAAAAAATTTATTACAAATAAAATAAAATTACGAAGTACGAGGAAAATAAGAGCAACTACAAAAATTTATTTAGGAAATAAAAGTTGTATAATTTAATATCAAATACACATAACACTAGAAACAAAACTCTTCATTAAATACTCAAATATCGAAGCTCCTATTGTAAATGTTACAGAACTATTATAGAACAATTATTCACAGTAGAAGCTTGTTTTTCTAACGACGCTCATCACTAAGCAGAGATAACATTACGTCTAAAAACCTTCACCTTGCCAATTGCTTCATTGAACCAAGACGTGCTTAGTAAAAATATTACTTAATAATATTGGGGCCAAGTTCATCTCGCTTGAGTTGCCACCATTATAGCAATTGCTATCTTTCGTTACGCTATCACGCGTACTCCGGATATTATGTTGAAATAAAAGTAATATGTTCTTTTTTTCAGCCAGACGATTGAGTGGAATGTAGCATGCATTTTTATATGAAAGTTTCTCAATTAAAAATTTTATATTATTTATATTTATATAAAATTTATAGTAGGTGTATATTTTACTATACATACATTACATTTTTAGCCTCCACGTTGTCTTTTTAACGTTTTTGTATATCAAGTTTATGTGTATGTCTAGTGGTTCTTTTCCTCTACGCGAACTATCATTTTTTTTGGATCATAGAGTAGCCTTAGAGTCTTTATTGACCGGTTGTTTCATAAAAGCGTACCTTGTAATCGACAAATCACATGCCTTGCAAAAGGCGGAAAGTGGGAAACGGAGTATCTTAATACTAGGTTCTCACAGATCCTGCGTTTCCCTCTGCCTACCCCGCTAGATAAGCAGGACAAAGCGTGGAATGCTGAATTAGACTGGGACCGGATTACCGGGCGTCCACTGCACATATGAACATATACATACAATTGATAATTGTAAGTAAAAAAGTGTCTTTTATTAATAATTGAATAAACTTTATTTCTTTTCAGATGATTAGAATTGGAATTATAATATAAAAAATGAAAGGAACGGTTATAGCGATAATCCAACCGGAAATAGTCGGCGTGCCAACACCTCGAATCATATCTGTCATTTCAAGAGCAACTGTCGTTAAAGAAATAACAGTAATTTAGCTCCAATTAATAGTATCAATATTCAAAGTTAACCAAAGCAACAGAAGGAAGGCATATATGACACAGACCTTGCTCGTACTTCCGTTAACCATAGGAACTGCACTTGGCCTCAATGATAGACTAATGACCGATATACTCGTAAGTGCAATAAATTATTGCAAAATGCAACAGATATAGCAATTTAGTTGAAACGGAGATAATTAATCATTTTATTAGACATTTTATTAAACATGTTGACATTTACTTACAGGTAAAAGTTTTCTTCATTCATTACATTATCGGTGCTAAGTATTTACCAAATATATATTTAGGATAGTAAAAATTTAATAAATTATCTTAAATGTGGTAACACCCTTAAATAATATTACTACCTGGATTCTAATTAAATGCTCTATTTCTAAAACAAATATGACATTTTTGATTTCTACTTAGCGTTTTTCACTTTAATGACTTAAGCGTTATGACCCAAATCATATTTTAAGCTCGTAATTTTTTATTTAATTAATTGATTAATAATGATAATTAAAAAAACAAATAATTCTTCCATTTTTTGCAATAATCTGCAATCGCATGCAATTCTAATTGCTATTAATCTATTAGGAAAATGGTCAGTCATTTAATTTTTGTTCATGTCACATTTATATAAGAAAAAACAAACATTAGATGTCATATAAAGTAAGTAATAGTTTTAAATGATATTGCCAAACCTTGCCTCACCGTAATTAGTCTCGAGCTGTACCCAAGGATACTCAACACCTGATTGCGAAAGACAATGAAACATTAAATTGTTTATATATTGTGCACATAAAACAAAAATGTGCTCTTTTATTTTCTTTATAATTACTAATTAATTTATCAAGTATATTTAATTTTAACACTAACAAAATTGTTATACTAGTGCAAAGTTTTATTTTATTTATAGCCCAGAGCTGCTCTGACTTGTGTTGCCCTGCGATACATGTTATAAGCCAACAATTACAATTTGTACTCTCTGTAAGTACACGCTGATCTGATTGCTGATATTACATTTATTAAATCGACGTTATGTACATGAATGTACATTTGTCTTGTATATTTATATTATTAAACACAAATATATACGCAGCTAATCAGATTAAAATGACAGTGACACAAAGTAAAATATTTTAAATTTTTAGTATCCATATGATTATACTAAACTATGTTATTTTCATTCTAAGATTGAGATTGACATCTACGTGTAATATTTACGTCAAGATTTAATAAAATGTGTATATATAGATAATAAAATAAAATAAATAATTTAGTTCATAATTTCTCAACGTTTATTATATGTCATACATTGTATCGTGTTTCCGATTCATAATGTACTATGTAGTACGACCTTCTAGTCTCGACCCAGTATATCATGAAAAAATATTGCAATAGCATAAATAAAGTTGTAACAACCTCAGTAAAGTGACAGGTTCTAAGGTTCGACCCCCGTTACGCACACTACAGCTTTAATAGGTCAGGCTTTCCATTTGAATTCGAGTCACTTTGCCTTGTCAGTATCATCACGTTCTCTAAAATAGTCTAACCCACTAAGCCTAAAGTCTTACAAAACATTCTTTCGCTAAGCCGATAACAACTATATTTTTAACAGTATAACGTAATAAACGTTATTTTTTTATGGACCGTCGTGGCGCAGAGGCGTAAGCGTCTGCCTGTAAACGCGACGATTTGAGGATCGGATTCCCACTCGGGGAAGATGAATTTTTCTATTTCCATTTTCATCGCGTTGTAAACTAGGCAAAGCGTGGCGTTGAGTTCCGCCACTCAACACGCAATGCCTCTAAAAAGCGGGGGCGAAGACAGCAGGGACTAAGCAATGGAGTATCTTAACATTTGGTTCATATGGTTCATTACAGTTCCCTCTGCCTACCCTACAATATGCGGGATAAAACTAACGAAAGCTAAAAAATAACGAAAGAATGTCACATAATATGCATTTTCCGAAAAATGCGCTTGACTTTATGGGAATCAAAATATCGATGAGTAATACCAAATTAGGAAAACAGGTCTGAGAAGGACAACGGGGATATTCCACCACACGGGCGCCTTACCCATAAAAAGGGTATACTCACGATAAATGCAGATTGGCAATTCAAGCCCACATTTTCTTCACGAGAAAGGCACCACTTTAATATGTTTTTTTATACGAATACTTTATCACGATATAAATCGAGCAGAATATTAATTACATTTAATTTTATTTCTTTATAACAAATGTAGGATCGTCGTGGCGCAGAGGTGTAGCGTCTAACTATAAACGCGACAGTTTGTGGGTTCCATTCCCACTCGGGGAAGATGGATTTTTCTGTTTTCTTCGCTTTGGTAACCAGGCGGCGTTGAATTACGCCACTTAACGCAATGCCTCGAAAAAAGGCGAAATGTGGGGAGAGACAAAGCTAGTACGAAAGCAACGGAGTGTCTTAACACTGGGTTCGTAAGGTTCCTGCAGTTCCCTCTGCCTACCCTGCCATGTGTGGGATAAAGTGAGAAGGTCAAAAAAATGTAAAGAGATTTATTTAGAGTAGATTTAGGTACATCGGTTGAGATAATTCATCAGCAAAGCAAAAGGTATATTTGTTTGAAATTAACAATAACCTAGCAACTACCTTGATAATAAACGTGGCCTACTGTAATATGAATGATAACTAAATGAATCATTTATATAGTAATTTAGATTTTGTGTTATTTTTTCTAAGATATAATGTATAGAACAAATATATGTAATATAAATATTTGACCTTTGCAATAATGATATTTTAATGTATTCATAATGAAACTTATATTGTTACGTGTCCGTAGTTTTATTACAAAATATTTTAGATAATAGCAAATAGTTATATCAAAATGCAATTAATTTAGTAATATAAAATCTTAGTACACACAAAGTTTGGTGAAACATTATTTATCTTTAAAAAATACACAAACATTATATATAAAACATATGCGCTATTACACTACTATACTACAGCATAATAATATAGATATAGTATTCAAAACATACATATATGTACGAATACAAGTTATTATTATTATTATTACTATAGCTGCACGCTTTTATCTCGCACATGGCAGGGTAGGCAGAGGGAACTGCAGGAACCATATGAACCTAGTCTTAAGACACTCCGTTACTTAGTCCCTGCTTTCTTCGTCTCCGCTTTAAGATTATCAGATTTAACTATTTTTACCTATAAATAAAAAAATCCTTGATATCTCTGGCATTCTAATAACAACAAATTTAAAAACTTAATAAACGGAAAGTAATTTTTTAAATATGCGGTAGAAAGAGCCTACGTGACTTTTAGCACGTGTCAAATGTTCGTTTTTTTTTATTTAGTGTATACATATACTGATTAATTTTCGATTAATTTGTGGGTTCAATTCCCACTCCCACTTTTCTATTTCCATTTCCTTCGCTCTGGCAACTAGGCGTTCAGTTTCGCCACTCAACACGCAATGTCTCGAAAAAGGCGGAAAGCGGAGAACGGAGTGTCTTAACACTAGGTTCCTATGGTTCCTGTGGTTGCCTCTGCCTACTTAGCCATTTATCCCGCACATGGCTAGCTACGTAAAAAATATATAAAAAATAGTACCAACATACGAACAGCTAACTGACAGACGTATAACAAATTGTTATAAGGGCTCCACTTATTCCTTTTGAGAACCCAAAAATTATGATTAATGTTATGCTAATATTAGTTCAATGCTATATTATGTTTCTAAAACGTAATCGTGTATTTTTTTTCTTAGCTTCACGCTTTATCTCGCACATGGCAGGGTAGGCAGAGGGAACTGCAGGGACCGTGAAACGTAGTGTTAAAACACTCCGTTGCTTAGTCCCTGCTTTCTCCGTCCCCGCTTGTGTATATAATTAACATAATTAAAATAACGTAGGCTAATTATGTTCTGGCTATTCTATTTATAGCGTAAAAAAACAATATCGAAAGTGGACCCTCAATTTATATTTATAATCAAAATCATACCAACACTATTTATTTATTATTTATTGGAACGCCGTAATTAAAAGAATTTAAATATATTATTTTTAAATACGCCGCCATTCTTTAGCGCTTTTTATTCTAGTCCTAACAGATACACTACAGGTATCTCCTATTATAAAATGAAATTGTATTTAGTCTTTAGTAGATTTTTAGTAATCAAACATACAGACAAAAAATCCTCGTGTAAATTTTTAGTATGTATTAACAATAACAATATCTGAACCATATAAAAACCGACCCATTAAGTTTGGCATTAATACAAATTTAAAAAAAACCTGAAAGCGTGATACAGAAATTTAATTTTAATGAATATCGACATCAATTGTATTATACACATATGTATTATATTATTCTTAAAAAGTCTCATATTAAAAATTTCCTATAAACTTTAAACACACTACACAGTATTTGTTTTCAAAAATGATTTAAATTTACTTCCAATAGTAATTTATTATCAATTTATCATGTAACCACTAAATGTCAACATTTGTAAATCAAATAATGTGACACAAGTACAGTGACATTCAGCTAATTGGATCTCTTTCAGTCATACATTCTTCTACTGTGCAATTTCTATTTTTTAATGTAAATGAATGTCCTAAAGTAGCTCGCTTGAAACGTCATATAAAGAAGAAGAAATAAAAAATATCCAGATTTTAACCGTCAGTTTTAGGTTCCAGGAACGTTGTGAAAAGACGTTTGTGCCTTAAAGGTACTTACTTAATATTTTTTTTAAATGATGGTGTGTTACCTAGGGATTAAAATGCTCGCATCAGTCTATTTCAAACGTATCACTGTCAAAAATGAAAGAGTGTAAAATTCTTTAAAAGAAGACCATTTAAAAGAAATGTCCCTCTGAGAAACTCAGACTCGCGCCGGTTCTTCTCAGGTCTGAGGCTAACTTGAGTGAACCGATAATAATATTTTTGACGTTTAAAAAACGAAATATGTATCCATATTTTGAATAAAATTATTTGAATTTGAATGTGAATTGGGATAAAAAAATATCCTTTATATTATTTAAGACTTCAAGCTAATACTATTCCAAACCTATCTCACTATTTTTAGTAGTCATGAATAATCAAGGAGATTTACTTTTCTTACTATTTTCCAGGGACTGAATAGAATAACGGGGCCGAAAACCATAATATGTGTGGGTTGAGATTGTAAGCAATTATTATACAAAAAATCATCAATCACTGTCCTGCTGTTCTTTTTTTTTGTCAAAAGCAACCGTCAGAAAGTCAAAATTTTTTTAGCTTCCATTATCGATATAGCCAACCCAATTAATATTTTTATACTTTTTATTGTACAAAATTTCTATCACTTTATTAAATTTTCATTAATTATGTATTAATTATAATTAAAAAAAATGATTCATCAGTGGCACAGCGTCCGACTTTAAACGTGACAGTAGTAAGTTCGATTACCACTAAGGGAGAATTATTTTTTCACCTATTTTTCCTTTGGTAACAAGTTGCCTTGTTACCTTGTTGCTTGTGCACTGCGTATTTTCACAATAAGTTCCCTCCATCTGAATACAGCGTAAATTAAAAATATATAAATTATTGAAAATATTTGCTAATTAGACAATTATGACAGAATTTTTTACTGAACAATTAGTAATTACCAATATTAGAAAAGAGAGGGTTATTACAACAATTTTCCTTTAAAAATTATAGACAAACTGAAAGAAATAATGGTTACAGACACGCTATGGTTTTTCATGCCATTTCATTACTTGCTGATCCAAGAAATTATATTTAAGTATTCAACATTAAAAAGGTGGAGTAACACAAAATATTCTGACTTACAATAATTTCCCATTACTTATGCTATTGTATCTGGGCTATCATAATTTTTATTTAAATTCATTCACAAGCTAACGTTAAGTAAGCTATAATTAAAAAAAATCTCATTACAAATATTCAAATTACCGGCATAGTTACTACTACATAACTAGATGCAAACAGAAACTCCCTTTGTTTTAATTTGAAATTAACTTAGAATGGGCGATAAAAATTTAGATATTCTACAATAGCACGACGCGAAGGTGAGATTTATGACTAAGTATACTTTTTTTACTGTCTACTTATCTTTTCTAAGTGATAAATATTTCACTGATATGACCATTTGTTACGTTATTAATAACGTAATAACATTTTACATAATATTTTAGCAATTATAAACGTTTATATACGTTTATTTATAAACGTTTATTTACGTGTGTTCCGCACTTGGCCGCGTTTAACTCTTTTGTGGGGTAACCATTGTGCGTAAAACTGCACTTTGTCAAGACGATGTCAAGGCGAAATAAATAGGATAGGTCACTATCTCATTGTTCTACGTTAATTACATATTAGACACACTGTAATTGTTGCATTTTATATGAATTCCTGCGTTATAACAAATTTAAGTCAAGAGCGAGTTGATTAGGTGTCTGACGTTCTAGTTCAGTGCGCCAACACAATGAATGGAATGAGATTCCCATGGTCCAACCTTTAAATTTTACACTTAAATTGTTGTAGCAGGCTTTTGCTCTTTGTTTTGATAACATTTTTTATGCATTCACGCGTTATCCCGCACATAGCAGGATAGGCAGGAGGAACTGCAGGAAACGTAGAAACCTAGGGTTCAGACACTCCGTTTTCCACTTTCCGCCGTTTCGATATTAACAATATCTAAATACAATTTACATTTTCATGATTGTTTATTTGACAGCACGATTCAGTTCGAACCAACAATTGGGACTGAAGCCGATGTTCAGTAGTCTATCCTGTAACTGCGACGTAGTTAGGTATATGAGTATAGGACATGTACCTTTACAAATACCTATTACGTAAATCGTTTTTATAAATGAAGACATGAGTGGATGAAGAGGATATGTTACATTTGGAAATGTGGAGATAATGAACATTTTATTGTTAAATATCTACATAACTATTTGCATCAAATTGAAATTAATATAATGAACTAATAATATGAAGTGTAAAGATAAGATAAAGATATACAAATTGGTATTTATTAAATAAAATATGTTTATAACTCCCTCATTTAGTATAAAAATCGGTTTTAACAACAAATGTTACATATCCCCTTCATCCACTCATGTCTTCAAATTTTACACAGTAAAACAAAGTTTTGGTTTGCTAAATAAATTTAATTTCCTAATTCAACTCTAACTGAAAACCTGCTGAGCATGTTGATGTTATTAAAATTTTTAAATTCATTCAAATTTTTCTTTGCCTCATGCCTCATGCCTCAACTCCTAAGAGATGTAGAACTGTTGTTTCATAGGTTTTATTTTTTAATCTTTTGAGTGACTTTTCAATTTAATATCTATGAAATTAAACAATGTACTTAACAAATTGTAATAATATAGTATTTTCAGTAATAAGTACTTACAAAAAACAAATTATTAATATACAAATAGTATGTTTATTCATGACGTTTTAAGAATATTAAAGGTTTGTAGCGAAACGAGAAACTAAATTTGACTATAAATTAAACGGCTGCAATTTGTAGCGTGTCTTAATACTAATTTAAATTTCAATTTGAGATGATATTGAAAATAATTTGCAGTACTGGAGAAGTATTAATGACGAAGTGGTTTTCCCATTTGTATGAAAATTATCTACTTAATAACTTGTTTTTGTGCAAACGCAACTTGTTGGACTCAAATCTCTTTTTTTCTAGAAAAGTTGTAACCCTTAAGCTATATTACAGCTTAAGGGTTAGTTATACTTATATGATAATACCATTGAACAACTTAGAGATTCACATGAATAGAGTGAGATAATGTAGATAAAAGCTAACACAAAAATTAATATATTATAACAAAAGAAAATAATTGTAAGCAAATGGAGAAATTATTAAAAAACAACGGGTATTCCGTGATCACGGGTAGGTACTGCAGTATTACGTAGTATATACGTTTCCAAAAAATGTTAATATACGCGATTAATCCATTAAAATTGTTTCTAATCTTATCATAGAATTGTTACTTTAGGCAACCTTAGTAAATAGACATATGCTATCACGATTTTCACTGTAAGTGGTTTCATGGGACCAATTCTATCATGCATGATATTCGCTTAACTTGAACCTGTCACGCAGAGCATGCAATTATGCATATAAAGCGCACAATTTAGTTAGAGTATTTGTTTATTAATCAGATAATTTACAATAAATAAATTTCTCTTTACAAAATAAAATTTATAAGTACCTACTTCTATACTTTTAGATGTACGTTCAACGATAAGTACATAGTTCTAAAAAATATTTGATGTTAGTATAACAATGTATGCAATTTACATATCAGAGTAGGTAGGTAGGTAGTAGTATTATTTTGTAAAATATATTCTAAAATGTTTCATCCATGTCTCTTAAAGTTTGGCTAGCGACGGTTTGGCCATCATCAGGTTAATTTATTTTAAATGAACAGAAAGTTCTCATCAAGATAATCAATTAATACTTAAAGAAATATTTAAAAATTTGAACGCAGCGGGATTTTTATGTTTTCTTTAAGTATTTTTTTCTATCCCGAGTGTGGACTAACACTTTAAAAATCATAAGAACAAGTTAATCAACTTTGCCCAAGGTGGCTTCTAGATTTGACGGAGTGCTAGGATATTACATCATGTAATTTAAATCTTCTAAATAAATTATAGCATAGACGTTGCCGAGCTTTAAACAAAAAAAAATAAATTCATCCAGTAGCTTTTGTGGGATATAATATTTTGTTTATAAGTAATATAGAAATAGAAAATAGTACCCACCTAACGAAAATTTTTGTCACTTTATTTTTTGTTTAAACTACTTTAGTTTAAACAAAAAATAAAGTGAAATCCTCCAAATTTCTCCATTCTATATAATAATACACATGAGATAAATTTAGTATATTTTTTATTTGTTAAATGTAATCAGTTAATTTATATATTTTAGACACCCGATTCCATCGCATGTGGGGCTGACGCTTTCGGAGCTTCTAAGACTTTTTTTTTTCATATTAATTATAAAGTAACAGCATACCAGTCTATTCGCGGTGGGATAATGCAATAAAAAAAAACATTTGTACAATAATTTTTATTACTCAATGGTTATTCATACTACAAAACCTGTTTCCGGAAAGAAGAAAAATGTTAAATAATCGAATTGGTTAATAATATGATAAATAAACTTATATATATTACGAAATATGACAAGGTCACTTTAGACACTTTTCACACAACACTAATAAATAACTATATGGAGAATGCTAAAATATTTATTAGTGTGATAAATTATTTAACAAAAAAAGTTTAAAAAGTAATTATCTTTTATATCATTTTTTTGTTGTTTTTAAGCTTGTCATTTACTTTGATTATTGATTTAGTAAGTTAAATTAATATTTTAAGTATTGTGTGAAAGTACCTTATATACACTTTACTACAGACACATCAGTTAAATTCATAATTTCGACTTGCTAATAAACAAAAAAATTGATGGACAAATACCAAAAATAACTCAGCCTCATTTAAAAATCTAACTTAAATACCAAAATGATTATAATCTTCAAATATATTTAAAGTTATAATATAAAATGTAAACATATTATTTCTTACATTAAACAAAAATATCACATCAATTGGCAAATTTTGAATACAAGACTTTTTATACAAAATTTACTCCGTTTATAATAAAATAGTTTCATAAAACTATACACATAATTACTCTATCTCTACACAGGAGTAGTTCGATAATTTCGTGATTTGAAAGGTGACGTCGCGACGAGAAAAATACTTTAAAAGCTACATATTATGCAGCTGATTCATTTACACGATAGTGAAACGTAGTTTATTTACTATCCCCGAAAATAAAATGAAAACGGAGAAAATTATCATTTTTCTCACCGAAACGTCACAGCCACTTTTTGATTATTGAATTATTAAATAATTATAGATTTTTTTCAAAATTATGGCAGGAATTTGAAGTCATACTAAAGAAAAACTTCTATTACTGAACATGAAAATTTGGCTTTACAAATGATTTTGAGGATATTTACATAGATATCTCTGAAATAACATATTCAAAAATATATTTACTTTTTTGTAAAGTCACGCATGTATCGATCTCCTTAGTATTAAAATTATGACATTTAAATGTAAAATATGCATGATTTATGATAAATGATTATATATTTTTTTAATTTTTTATACCTTATAATTTTAAACGAAAAACATGCGGCTCTGTTGCAGCATACGGTCCAGTACTCGAAGTCGCTGCGGTTTTTTCTCCAAATCGGCATTATTATATCGCTTTTCGCTGGAAAAATATAAAATTTTGTAAAATTATTAAAATCTTTTATTATTTTTGCAACTTAAAGGTATAGAGACAAAGGCGCTTCAGTCGAAAAATATATTTTTAAAATTCAAGTCCGAAAGAACGAACGAACAAACGAACAGATATATCTCATTACAGCTTCGACAAAATAGTGCACGTTTGCGTCATACATGACAAATAGCGTTTTATTTTAAAACACTTGAATTATTCACCTTGGTTGAAAAAAAAACATTATTTTTATTAAAAAAATACATATAATACTACATATAATACTTTACAGTTTTGTAAAGGCTAGTATAGTTAATATAATGCTTTAAATTAAGGTCGCGTGTACATCCACACCTGTATATCAAGACCAATTACGGTCAACAGCATTTATTCGTTCGAGAGAAAAAAAAAGAAAAAGAAAAAATAAGAAAAAAGCCTTGAGTACCTGGTGCATTCGTTCTTTTGAGAAAATAAAAGCATTTGTTTTTTCGAGAAAAAAAAGAAAAAAATAATCGAAAAAGCAGCCTGCGAGTACCTGCTGCATTTGTCCTTTCGAGAAAAAAAAGAAAATAAAAGAACCAGCCAATCAGTACCTGGTGAGCGAGCGCGCGCGGAGGCAGGCGAGGTGGGCGTAGTAGGTGGGCGCGGGGTAGGACACGGCGCGCATGCAGCGCGCGTACAGGTGGCACAGGTAGTAGGCGAGCTGCTCTACCTCGTCCGAGGGGATGTGCCCGTCGTTGCACACCACGTGGTAGCGCGTGGGCCGCGCCGTGCCCTTGATGGCCTGGTGCGACACCTGACATGTATGGCGGATTTAATATATATTTTGTTGATTAATGATTTTAATCGGATTGAGTAAATTTAAAAGGAACCAAGGGAAATAAAATATATCTTACGCATATTATTATGACATTACATAACTATAGATTATAAAGATTAGAAAAAAATTCAATAACAATTGCCTTGTTACTTTGTCTCATCCCTAGGCATAGTCTAACACAGTTAGATTTTAAAAATGTTTTATATTTACTAACTAACTACTACTAATGTTTAATAATTTTAACCTAAAACTAATAAATTTATAGTAATATGACACAACAATGACATTTTTGATGTTATCACCGCTAAGTACCCTCTCTCTCTCTGTAATATATATTATATTATATAGAGATATCTCACCAAATAAAAGTCCAATTCACGGACATGCACAATGTCAGTGTCCACAACGGTTCCGGGATCTACATTTTGAGGATTATTGTCACCCAAGAAGAACCTAAGTAAAAACAAAACCCTGGATTATTTACTTAAAAAAAAAACGTTTAAAAAATATACGCTATACAATATACTATATATAATTCGTTAGCACATCACTATCTAACAAAAGATAAATTATTAAGTTACCGGAGTTTCTGGACTTAGTTTAGTTTAATAAATAACTATAGGTTGAAATGTTCACTCAAACAAATATATTTTTTTAGTGCTTTCACGAAAATGCAAGAATTGAAAACTTACCGCGTGTGATGACGTTTTTGCACAAGTAAGAATAATATTTCTGGTTTGAACTTTTGCTCGAGACGACTGTAGGCTCGTTGGACTGCTACCAATTCACTATTCATCACCTGAAACAAATATCACAATTCAATAAAATTCCTTAAGCTAGGAGAATGATGAGAGGGGGAAGTGAGAGAGAGGGGAGGGGAGGGGGAGAGGGAGTGATAGGGCGAGAGAGGGGGACGGGGACGGGGAGAGAGGGATAGGGGGATAGGGGGATAGCGGGAGAGGGAGAGAGGGAGAGGGAGAGGGAGAGGGAGAGGGGGGAGGAAGAAAGAGGGGTAGGAGGAGAGAGGGGAGACGGAGAGAGGGGGAGAGAGAGCGAGAGAGAGAGGGAGGGAGGGATAGAGAGTTAATAAAGTAAAGAACAGATATCATATTTTTTATAGCTTCACGTTTTGTCCCGCTCATAGGGTAGGCAGAGGGAGCCGCAAGAACGGTGGGAACGAATTGTCTTAATATTGTAAAGACACTCTGTGCACTTTCCGTCTTTTTTCGAGGCATTGCGTGTTGAGTGGTAGAACTTAACGTCGTGCTTTGCCAGAGCGAAGAAAATAAAAATGGAAAAAAGTCATCTTTCCCGAGTAGTAATTGAACCTAGAAACCAATAGAGTTTAATTGCAGACGCTACGCCACTGCGCCACGACCGTTCTCATTAAATTTCAACAATAAAATATATTACCATCTCAGCGACTAACTAAACTGAATACTAAAATAACTCAATATCTCACATTACCTGAGCAAATTGTCCCTCAGACACTCCATCGCGGAAAACAAATATCTTCCTCGGCAGGCAATTCTGATGAGACTTATATACTTTCAAGTGATCAAACATCATGTCTTCAAACTCCACGATTATTTCATGCTGTAAACGTTCATAGAAATATTTATTGAAATATAAAAATATTATGTACGTCCGTTTGTCAGTCACGATGTCACAACTACTTAATGTATATCTTAAATAAAAACAATAGCCACAATAAATATAATGGCATATAACTGTAATGTTTTTATAATTTTATTTAACATAAAATATAACAAAATATAAAAAAAAATAATAGTTATATCATATTATACCTTTGGAGTTTGTATACTAAGTTCAATATTATACATGAAGCATTTGGTATCAAACGAAGCTGTAACTGCAGCAATACTCGGAATGTTGCTCTGTAATAAATCAATTTTTTATTTATTTATTTTTATTTATTTATTTTCCACTTAGAATCAATAAGATGATCACTTGTGTACGTCAGATAGAGCGAACGGAGGATTGTCAAAGGAGCCCAATTTGATAATAAATATCAAGCCCCTCTGAAACCTACACACTCCACGACTTGAAACTAAAGTTACGAGGGTTCCAAGCGCGACCTGGTAAGAAGAGCCCACAACAAACTCAGCCAGGTTTCCCTAAACCTATTGTAATCACTTCACAGACGTCATTCTAACTTATGAGCAATTCATTAATTCCATGCCGTTTTATCATCCATGTAATCCTTTACACTATAATAGGATTTAGTAATTAATTGCCGTTTAACAAAGATTTTAAATTTATTTAACGAGAGATCAAATACTTCTTTCGGCAGTTTATTGTAGAAACGGACACAATTACATGGGAAGGAGTTGCCTATTTTATGAAGCCTAGTGGTGGGCATAACAAGTTTATACTTATTCCTCGTATTAATATTGTGAACATCACAATTTATTCTAAATTTATCAATGTTTTTATGAACATATATTAAATTCTCGAATATATATTGACTGTGAAGAGTCATGATTTTAATTTTTTTAAATTTATCCCTAAGGGAATCTCTGGGCCTGTTCGAGCAATCTATGTTATAGATTGCTCGAACAGCCCGTTTCTGAAGAACAAATATAGTATCAATATCATGTATGACATAATGCTGTGAAAGTAACTAAAATAAACTAGTCTAGTGGTATTGACGTCGGTTAAGTAGCGGATCTTTTTGATCGCATACGCGGCTGAGCTAAGTCTGTTCGATAAATCGTTCACATGAGGGCCCCACTGAAGTTTTGAATCTAAAGTAATGCCCAAAAAAACTGTAGTATTTACTAAATCTATTCCCCATCGCCAAGTTTTACAATAGTTTTGGCAAATTTAACATTCGGGAGTGTGAATTTAATACACTTGGTTTTCTTCTCATTTAACAGTAAATTATTGACATTAAACCATTGGACAATATTTGAGAGAGTATTGTTCACATTATCAATGTCATCATGTCCTCTATTAATTTTAAAAATCAAAGATGTATCATCTGCAAATAATACTATCCCATGTTTGTCCTTTACAAGGTAAGGTAGGTCATTAATATAGATAAGGAACAGAAAAGGGTCTAATATCGAGCCCTGTGGCACCCCCATTTTGACAAATGACCCGGGAGAACGCTTTCTATTAATGTCTACTATCTGGATTCTATCATTTAGGTAAGAACTGACAAAGTCCAGAGCTTTATTTCTAATTCCGTTGTGGTGTAATTTCTGAATTAATGTTTCATGCTGTACACAATCAAATGCCTTGGGGAAATCTTGGACAGAGAACACTCCTAGAGCATCACGTGACTCCTTTCAGTTTATAATTTAAAACACTTTAACGTTATTAATTTCAAATCAACTACAACAGGATCGGTCAAGTTAGCTGTAAAGGGCCAATACCAGAAAATTTCCATATATGTACTTAAAATGCCTGAATTTTAATTCATAATAATTTTACTGCTGTGGTTAAGAATAATATTAAAGTAATAGACGAAAAATATTAATAAAATTTGATACAATATATGTATTTCAGTAATTATATTTTCTTACTCTACATTTTGTCAATTTCTTTTCAAATATAATGCCGTGATACTAGAAAATAATAGAAAGTTTTTATTTTTAAGATTTTTTTAAAGTGTTAATCCATACTGAGGATAGAAAAACAAGTTAAAGAAATCATATAAAAATGTGAACGAACCGTGCAAGCGCTCCCACCACTGAGCCATGCGTGCTTCTTTACGATATGTTTTATACAACTTATTTCATTGTTAGCATCTCTGTAGGGAAATTTTTACAAATTTCCGCTACTCAAAGATTAAGAACAATCGTTTGGCGAGAGAGGATGCTATTATAATGAATTTTTTAAAGTATTAATCCACACTGAAGATAGCAAAAATACTTTAAGAAAACACATAAACATTTGAACGCAGCGTTCAAATGTTTATGTGGTTTCTTTATTTAATTTTTTATTGTTAAAAAAGTATAATCACCGTACTGAATTCAAATAAGTAAGTATATATTCACCTGTTCGGGTGAGGGGTGCGTGACGTCAGCGCCCACCACCATGACACCCCCATCTCTGATACATTGCGGAATGCTGCGAGCCTCCAACGCTTGATTTACACCCATTAGCTTAGAATTAATCTAAAAATATATATAAATCTATGTATTATTTAACAAAAAAAAACAACATATACAATATTGTAAAATCAGCTATCATATTTGATATAATGGGTATTCAAAATGTCCAAAATAGCACCCTACAGTCGAGTGGAGTGCATTTTCTCTTAGTACTCAGGAGAAAATTCACTTACGAACTATAATTTTTAACATCTACACCGAAAAATTAGAAGATCTTATACAAAAAGACATGAAATAATTAAAAACAATTCAAACGATCAATTTTGTATACTTAGAAATGAAGTGATAAACGTTTATAAGATACCTTTAGCAAAATATTCTTGATTGTTTGTTCATTCATGCGGTTCATTACAGTGTTGTCTTTGATGCATTGTGTTACGATACCCACATCAAGTTCAGCAATACGCTTCACCTGTAAACGTAGTAATATTATAGGCGCCATTCAACTATTACGTAAACAAATTTACCCCCCAAATCCGCTTGCCAGCAAAAATAATCTAAATTCTTGCCCCCTCCCCCTACGATTACTTGTACATTTTTAAATGAATATATGATTTCTTTTATATTATAATTATTATGTTACAATATTATTTGTTAATGTTGTCATTCTTATAAAAAATGAGTGGGGGTAGCCCCATGTCATTCAAAATAAGCAAACCAAAGTACCTCCCGCTCCCTAGAACGGCCCCATAATAACAGAAGTTAATATATATTATTGTTTTATGAACAAAAAGATATAGTAAGTTTTATTAATATAACTAAATAAAGTTACGCATAGAATAATGAAATTATTATATAATTGACTTACTCTGTCATAAGCATCCTTGTATCGTCCAGGAACAATGACAATCATTAAGTTGATGCCCTTATCGCTTGCAGTCAACAGTACTCTATGGACGTCGGTCATTTTCACATTAAAATTGGTCAATTTAGGTTGAGCTACACTCATGCCCATTGACTCACCAACTCGCATCATCTGTAATATGTAAAAGTTAAAAAATAGTATAAAAATATATACATACATAGCTACCGTAAATGTAGATTATATTTTATTGACATTAAGTTTTATCTGCCTACTGCCTATATGAAAATTATTTATAACGCTAAAAAAATGTATAAAGACCATATAACGAAATATTATACCGTTACGCTAAAGAAATATCAGATCATGAAATTTAACTAATGGTTGACAAGTTTCTGATGATGATGTAATATATAAGAAAAGTGAAGATTTATATTTTTTAATATCTTTCTTTTACATTAAAATCTCTTTTATATATATTAAATACTCTATCTACATGCTACATTTATCATACCATATTTATAATATTCTGACAGTCACATCGGCGTGTATCTATATCCACAGCCATCAAGCCCCATGCATTCATATTGCTGGCTTTCAAGAAGCGATTGGCTTGCCACACACCTCGCCTGTTCACAATAACAAAATCAATTACTTGCGGCGCCATGACAAAGTACTAGAAATCATACGTGAAGCCAGAGCAAGAGCACAGAGAAACATAACAACCAGCAAACGCTCAATAGAGTTTGAGAAAGGTTTTTATAAGAAACCTACATTTTATGTATCCTTTCTCTATATTAGATCCAGCTCCTAATTGGACACTTGTGATGGTCACTTATGAGAAACAGTATAGAATCCCTGAGGAGGAAGACAATTGTGTTTCGTCATCCAGACCGATCCAGCGATATTCAGCCTAAAACGCGTAGCACTGGTAGAACTTACAGTTCCGTAGGAAACAAATATCCCGAAAAGTCAGCATTTTAAACTGAATAAGTATTTCGATCTTATAAACGAACTGACCAGGAATAGGTTTAGAGCTAGCTTACAGCGAAATCTCTCTATAGGTCACTAAAAGATCTCGACCTGTCCAGAACTATCACAGATTAATTTCTAGAACGCACTTCGAAGGCGGCTTTGGTAGAATCATTCAAAATTTGGTGAGGTAGTGGGAGGAGCTCGGACAGTGAAGGTAAGCGTTAATTTATTTTATTAAAGGGGCCCTTTAAACCTACACTTGGGTCGCAAGTCCCAAGCGCTGCTCGGAGCTTCTCTTCCTACAACGCGATGGGCCCGGCACTCGCACGATGAATCCATGGAACGCTAAGTTGTTTCTTCTCATATAGTACTTTTAGACTAAAAATATATCTATAGTATAATTATGTTAAAAAAAAAATATGTTTTATATTCACCTAGGGTCAACAGTCCTTCCGGCCCCGATATCAAGTTTAGGAGCAGGCAGCACCTTTGCGTCCACCTGCAAGAATTGATTGCTGACCTGCATCTGGAAGTGTCTGAAGCACGGGTGCGCCGAGTAGTTCATCTATTAAAAGATAAAAAAATTAATTAAATTTATTGCTGATAATTTTTTTTTCGATTTATATGATCGGAGAGCATCTGATTCTAAACACAATGGTCGTTTGTACGTTAAATACGTCGCGAGTGAAACTTAGAAAAACAAATTAATGTTACAAGAAAAGCAAAGTGTTTATTTAATTACTAGTAGATGACCAAACTTCGTTTGTCTTCGACTTTAAGATCCTTGCCACTCGATTTCCATTAATCAACTTATTTTAATCAAAAATTAAGTTTAATTTTATTATCCCTATTCAATCTATTTTCACATTTAACTTATTTTTATTATTATTTGACATATCCTTCTAAATTGAAATTTCCATATATATAATTATAGTTTTCTAATATATATTTTTTTAATGTTCTACATAATTTTTCATAATAGTAAATATATGGAGATTTTTTTCAGTATACATAATTTAGAAAAGTAAACACAATCTTACATTGGAAATAACTTCTTTTATCTTGGCCATGCGGTCGCTGGGCGGCGTGGCCGCTTGCCGCACCATAGTCCGTAGTTGAGCCTCATTGAGCTGCTTATTTAGAGCCTATAAATATAAATAAACAGAAAATTAAATTCACAATTTGTTTTATAGTTTTAAATTAATAAATTATTTACATAAAAGACCTAAAAACACTGGACTTATAATAATAAATATGGCCTTTTGTATTTTTTTTATTTAACAAATGAAACTTCTACACACCTGCCCATATGAGACTTCCAGCAATTCCATCGGATAATATATCTTTTTGTCTTTTGGTCCCACCCAGACACAATTTAAATTTGGATAACGTAATCTAGAACAATTTCAAAAGTTCAATCTTACAAAACTATACAAAATTAAATACTAAAAAACTAAACTAAAAAACAATATTTTTAAAAAATACATTAATCATAATAACAAATAGTCAAGTTTATTCAGTTAAGTTAATCAAGATAATTATTTTTACTTATAAATAAAAAATAAGGTAAATGAAGACTGGCAGCAAAAGCCACTAAGGCGTCATAAAAAGTACTCATGCAGTGCTTTACTTATTTGCAATAACTTATTTTACTATGACAAAACTAATATTTTCCTTCATGGTAGCTTCTATCTAACATTTAATATATAATTTGTGCACAATACTTGAACTTCTTTTCCACGTGGAAGTATTTCTCGACAGTCATGTTGACAGTTCGACCGGAGGAGTCTGTCATAGGAAAGGTGAGGCGGCTGGGAGGGTCCACTAGCGAGTTGCAGATGTACTCGCGTTTTTTGCCAGCACCTCCAATGTTTGCCTTTACCTGGTAACGTTATTAATAAGTTAGTAGTCTGTATCTGCCAACAACTCTAACTTCCTTTTTAATTGTAATATTGTTTTT
Organism: Dione vanillae; assembly: GCA_037178615.1. NCBI lineage: Eukaryota > Metazoa > Arthropoda > Insecta > Lepidoptera > Nymphalidae > Dione > Dione vanillae. The sequence goes on along the minus strand of JAZFAU010000034.1, from coordinate 2,906,694 downwards.
GTACTTCAGCTAGTAAATTTAGGGATATCCCATTTTAGTGCTATATTCTTCAACCAATCTTAAAGTGAAAATATCTTAAAGCTTATCATGATTTTGCATGCATTCATAAAAGGATAAAACAATATAGTTTTATTTTATTTTTTGGAAAATTTTTAACAAATTATGCAATAAATATTCAATATAAAGAAAAAAAGAAGCATCATACTTGTATGAAATTAATTTGTATTATATTAAATATCTATATATTGCATTTACCAAACTTTCTGCACATGTTATCGTATTATCAACAAATCCAAAAGCATGTAGAAATTTTCAGATAAATTGGACAGCAAAGAGTTCAAAAACCAAAAGCAATCATCCAACCAAATAAGAAAATAAATTAATCTATTACCTTAGTGAAATAAAACATGAAATTATAATAGTAATAAATAATAAAATATATTTTTTCCAAGCACATACCCTCAAACCTTTAAGAAATTGTTGGAAATAGTCAGCGCCCTTTTGTCTATCGAGCGGTTGAGTCGGGTCGAGCTTGAAGTCTCTCACGAGGGCATCGATCAGGGTCTGCTGTTTGGGGAAGCCTTTGTGTGCCACTGTTGGAATATTTATTGATTTGTTATTAATAAATAAATGTAATAACAATAAGTATACAGTAAATAATTGAATTACTGTTCCAAAATGCCATTTGTCAAGTACGACGCATCGCAGCGTACACTGTACTGTTAGAACGGGAAAGAGATATATCTCTTTCTCATTCGGTTATTTTTTGGAACGCAAGGTGACAGATTGACAACGTTTAATAGTATTTTGTAGTACGAGATGTTTACGTCATTTGTATTTAATGATGACTACCTCACGCGTTACACAGCACGTATAAATATTGTAAAATCGTAAAAATGATCCTGTACCTAAATTATTGATACTTCTTAACTAGATTTTTATATACAAGCTTTAAACATTTTACCATATAAGTAGTTTTGGCAAAGGTCGCACTGTCAGATACAGATTCTGTATCATGTGTGTACCTCAAGAAATAAAAAGAATTGTTACATTTTTTGTTCATAATAATTGTTTTAATAAAAAAAATCAAATAAGTAAAAGAAACAGAAACTAAACTCAACTACAGTTGAATCCCCAGAACAATCATAAGAACACACAACATTTTATAATTAGTATTCCTAATAAAAAATAATAAAAGTAATTACAAAATAAATACGTACTTTATTACATTACTATAGTACGTAGTCATGTTTACCGTCGATATTGATGAAAGCACGTGAAGTGAAAATTGCGGACTGGAAAAGCCCTGTCCACATTTCTAAGCCATAACCCAAATCTATTGGGTTCCTTGGCTGCTTGAAATACTGCCGCCCAGCCTGAAAATTGACACAATGAAAAATTAAAACAAAACGGAGTGTCTTAACACTAGGTTCGTATGGTTCCTGCAGTTCCCTCTGCCTACCCTGCCCATGTGCGGGATACAGCGTGAAGCTAAAAAAAAAAACGATATTACTAATTTCACAAATACTATACTACACGTAAATTATATTAATAATAATTATAATAACTACTATAATTATTTATTCTTCAATGGCAATATTGTCAGCTGAAACACCATGATGGCATCAAAAAATATATTATATATATAGATTGTATTTTCAAGTAAATTATGGTTCAGACAATTTCTGCATAATTATATTAAAACCTACTAAAGTCGATTCTACAAGGACCTAATCAAAAACTGGCTATAAGTAGGAAATATTGTTGCACATTTCTAATTTTGCATATATAGACTGGAAATATTAAATTACGACATAATTTATCTATACTTAAATAGTTAACTGTTAATAACGATCCTGGTTCCTTTAGTTTGCATTCACATATTCTTTAGTAAAGTCATCACATACACATATGTTGTCATCAATGACAGACTATCCAGGAAAATTTATATTATCACTGGCTATCTTTCCTTTACCTCTAGCACAGCATCAAACGCGAAATTTCTGAGACTTTTTCGGTAAAAATTGGCATGGCTATGCGTTTTAGATGGATATTCCTTTCCTTTATGACTACAAACCTAATGTTTTAGCACTTTAAACGGGACTATCGTCGTATTATATAAGAATTGCGCTTCACATTTATATTTGCTTAAAACCTCTAATAGTGTTATTATGTTGTAAGCATTTACGGCCTTATTCATAAAAAAGTCTTATAGAACGTTTTAAGCATATTTTAGTTAACACGCTCTTTAGGCTTATAGAACGTTCGATAAATGATTGTATTCATAAACGCTCTATAAGCCTCTATAACTAAAGTGTCACTAATTTGATTTATACGTTCACATTGTTGCCACTATACTGAAGTCGGTCGACTTGTTGCCGAAAATACCAGTAAATCCACAGATGATAAGTGACAAACGCATTGACATAGTATGACCACAGATAATATTACATACAAAAATATATTATTGGATCTGGCTTGACATATACCGGCTTGATTTACGTTGTTGTTATCACAAAAACACGAATGTTTATTTTATTTTAGTTTATAAACTTACTTAGTTTTTAAAAAATAAAGTCAAAAGAAGTAAAACGACAAAGAATTGAAAATTGTTTAGACGTGGACAAGTATTACCTATGTTCTGTGCACCTTTCTTATGTAGAATTTATTATTAATAAACTTGTTAATAACTAAATATAGTTAATAAATATCGAACAAAATGTCAATTGTTATATTGTTTTGTTTACGAAATTGAAAATGACACTCTTGATGACAAGTGACTCGACGACGTCATATCAATGCTCATATTAGTATGAGCTATAATCAGCTGTTATATGAATCGGCCATCTTTGGACGTTAAAACACTCTTATAGTAGGGTTCTCGGCTCGGCTATAACTTTATAATAGGTTTATAGAACTGATTGGCACTAAAATGCTGTTATGAATAACGTTTTTTGACAACTGTACTATATCGAGTCTTTAAGCGTGCTATAACTTTTTATGAATAAGGCCGTTAACATATTATCAATTATAACTTACTTTCACGTAATTTTCTAGAGTTCCCTGCTGTAATATTACATCAACACATTGAATAGCTTCCATTGGGGGACTCAGTGATGTTCCGCCGTTTTCCATGTGGCTGAAAATGTTATTATAATGAAAAAACCTATTATACGATACGCAAATATTGAAGGTTCAAATTTACAAAACTTAACAACTAACTTTTAGATAATATTTTTTTATAACTTCACGCTTTATTCCGCTCATGTCAGGGACCTCAACGCCGCGCTTTCCCTAGGTACTAGAGCGAAGTCAATTGAGATATAAAATCCATCTTCCCCGAGTGGGAATCGAACCCACAAACCATAGCGTTTACAAGAAGAAACTACGTCTCTAAGCCACGACTTTCCTAGTATCGAAGGTATTTTCTAAAAGGATTTAACTCTAACTTAAGTATCAAATATTTATATAGTATTTCCACAAGTAAACTTACGATATTATGGTTCCCAGGTCTACGATACCAGTAAATTTTATAATGATTTCAAAGTTCATTTTTACACCATTGTCGTCCAACACTTCCACCTTAAGACAAAATAAAAAAATCTTAATATAAAAATTTAATAAATCTAACATGAGTTAAAAATTACTTTCTATCGATAATACAGAATCTCGGAAATAGTAATACATATTATTATTTGTATGAGTAATAAACAAAAATATAACAAGTTTTATAATTCCAAGTACAAATGTGCGGAAAAAAACCGATAAATGTACGTAGTTAACTGTATAATACTGGAAGATTTAATAAATCATTTACAGAAATAATTAAACAAGCAGCTATAAAACAATTTCATAAAATTTATTAAAATAACGTATAAAAGTAACAGGGCTTCGAACCCGCGTCCCCTAGACATTACGATCATTTACATATCTATACTAATGTATAGATACGTAAATGATCGTAATGTCTAGGTATATGTTATGATCACGGTACCGAAGCAAAACAATTGAAAAATAATTGAAGATAAATTTATGTTAATTACATAATAATAATAAATAATAAAGATAAATTTATGTTAATTAGGTTACAAAAATCCATATACATAAAAATTAAGAATTAATACTTACAGTTGTGGTAAACCTTTCATCAGCAGAGGTCCAAAGTCGTTCAATAGAATAGCAATTTTTCTTTTGATCGAATGCTATTATATGCTTCGGAAAATGTTTCGCTTTAGCAAGCGCAAACGATTTTGGTACAATTTTTTTTGGACGATCAGGTTTAATTAAGACGTCGTAGCGATGCTAAAAGCACGAAAAGGAGGACTTAAGTAATAAATAACACTAAGACCATATTTTTTCATAACATAATTAAAATTAAATCTACTGTGAATTAAAAATTATATGTCAAATAGGCAACAATTAAGGAAAACACAACCAAAATTCATTCAAATACTTACTATTTTTAACGGTTTTATTTTCATTTCCAAGTAATTAGTCAACACCTTTAGTGGACGTGATTGGGAGGTGACAATTTTGCCAACTCTTCTGTCGGGTATTTTAAATCGGCATACAACGTCTGTGGTTTGCCGCTCCAGCCTACTTACGGGAGCTTTACTAGAACCCGGTTGGGAGTGGTATGTCGGTGGAGGTTGGCTAGACTGCGGCGGCGGGACGGAGGTAGGTGGGGTGAATTGTGGGACTGGCGTCGTTTGCGGATCATAGTGTCTCCAGCCTCGTCCACGGCCGCGGCCTGCTGACGGACCGGCAGATTTGGCGCCCCATGACGCTACCGGCGGACCGGTCTGTTGGGGCGCCGACTTGGGAGCCTGTTGGGCAGACGGTGGAAAAACAGGTTGGGGAGTCACTTGTGGAGTTAGTTGTGCAGCCGATTGAGGAGTCAGTTGTACAGCCGGATGTGAAGCCCGTTGTGCAGACGGCTGTGGAATAACTTGTGGGGTCGGCTGTGCAAACGGCTGTGAAGTCGGCTGTGCAAACGGCTGTGGAGCCCGTTGTGCAGACGGCTGAGGAGCTTGAAGAATTGGATGCGGTGCAGACGGTGGTTCTGTCGGAGTTACCAACGCTTGACTCTGTTCCGGTTTTTCTGCTGTGTCTGAACTCTCTTTCTTCTTCTTACGTGGTCGTTTCTTCTTTCTTTCACCTAATCCAAGTCCGAACTCCTCCTCAGCTTCTTCTTGTGGTGGTGAAGCTGCAGATTGATCTGCAGCAGATGTGGATGGTTCTTCTTTTTTTTCAGCAAGAGACGTCGACGATTCTGTTTCAGTCATAGATAGTGATCCAACATCTAGATCAATTTTCTCCTTATCACCTTTCCCTTTTTTCTTGCCACCTGCGAAAGTTTTAAAGATGTTTGCCATAATGAAAACTGATGAGATTTTTTGTGGCTGTCCATTTTTTAATTACCAATAAAACCACAGTTACTATACTTACCATACCTTATTATTATATTGTTTTTGTTCTAACTAAATAAATCATTATCTATATTAATATTATTTGGAAGACAGATTTGTTTTATAGTGATAGACTTCGAAATTAATATACAACAATTAATTGTACCAAGAAAGAAAAAAGTAATGGAGAAGGATCTCTTTCGCTTCCTTCTTACATTTCAAGAGTAGAAAAAATCTCTAATGGTATGCATCTAAGCTTACAGAACATTGAAAAAATAGTAGAGTAAGCTACTAACCATCGTGTCCTTAGAAGGATAATCTATAATATAGAGATGGCCAATCGAAAATTCAAATTATTTATTTTCTATAAATTACTGGGAATATATTAAAAGTCCTTCGTAGGTATAATTTTCTACTTGTGATTAGAGGAAAAGATTCAATGAATATACATAGCATTCATTCATAAGAAAAATACAGACAAAGCAGTAAGAGAAAGAATTTAAAAAATCCTGTCCAAAATGGAAAAGATTTGATCTCTTGCAGCCTACTAGAGACTTATTGGTAATTTCTAATTAAAGATATTTATAATTAAAAAAATAATAAAGAAGAAATGATTAATTACTCAAGCGTTATGCAAATGTGACCTCTTCATGACAAAAAAAATGTTTACGATAATATTTTTCTACAATTGCGCAATATTGTAACAAACAAAAATAGGGTAACCTATTTACACAGAAAGCTCTAAACAAGCATCAAAATCAATCAATAGAGTACAACTTGGGCATTACTCAGCTTTAGATATGGTTTAGCTATATTTTTGTGATAAAGGTATGAAAGCTCTGGCAAAATTGTATAACGACACCATTCTTAAGAAGGTATCTGAACCCTTCAACCACGCCATACAAAACCAAGAACAGTCCTTAATAGAGATATTCTGGTCTCCATCATAGCTGAAGGTGAGCTATTCTAGTCCTGATTTTAATGGTCAGTAAGGCGGGTAAGGCTTTAAAGATAAAGATTCTAGATAACTGGCCTATTAATACAGTCAATATAAGGCATCTTATTTTAAAGTATAATCAAACGTAAAAATTATATTTTATTATTATTTTTTTGAAAGTTATAATACATTTTATTAAATACAAGAAATATATAATGCAAATGATTTATATGTTTTGTACCTTAGAGTTCAGTCGAATTTTAAAATCCCAATGAAATTAGGTTAAATTTCAGGAAATAGCCAGATTAAATAATTAGGTAAATACAGACATTATAATAATATGATTAGCTCCTGCATGATGATCTGCTAGCTGACATGAGTTTCATTTGTTATGCGGATGCTACTCTAGTCACAGCCTGGAGACTATCTTACCCAAGACTGCAGAGGCCGACACTTGTTTGTGTGGCCTAGGAATAGACCTTTCATTGGCAACATAATAGAAGAGGAAAGTATTAGCATCATGGTAATTGTCTTGGGAAATCATCTGAAGTCCAGTTTTTACAGAACTTCTTCAGAATTTCCTTCTTGGGCCTCCTTGGATGAAGCAGACTTAAGTATTGAGTTCTCTAATAAGTCTCACAGTACCTGACCTGCACAAAGACATTTTCTACCACAAAAGTAATTGTTGTATGTTTTCTATATATTTTTTGTGTTTTAAAACATCAATCACTAATTATTACTTTCTTTGCAATAATGCAATTATTTCATTGAAGTAATCATATTTCATTTATGATTACATACTTAAAATCAACTATGAATTAAAAAAAGCATTACTGAAAATTTGAGTGAATTGGTTTGTACAGATCACAGCTAATTTTTCTGATGCATAACAATCTTGCAAGATATATTATGCCAATTGTATGATTTTTGCAATTACAAGACTACAACTTTAATTAACACTGTTCTGTTATATTATTCTCAATAAGATACTAAATTAATTACAAATATCTATATAAAAAAGAAACATGCACACAATTAAGATTTATTATTACTTACTCACTTATTATTACTACGGACTAGAAAGTAAAATAAAATGTAGATAATATATTCCAGACAACATTCTTTAGACTTTAGATCAAAGATGTTAAACCTCAGGTCTGTGGGCCTAATGTGGAACCCTACAGTTGTAAAACTTCATGCCAAGCTTTGGAAAATTAAATATTTTTATGATTTTTATAGTGAAAAAAGAAAAATAAACATTTTGATTGCAACTGAGGAAAAATGGAAAATTATATTGTTAATAATATGTTTAGAAAACACTTCAAAAAAGTTTATAAGCAGCATACTATACTAACATAGATAATATGTTTTTTACAATAAATCCTACATTTAGTGTAACCAATTGGACTTCCAAATCTTGACTTGTTTTAGTATATCTAATTATACATAAATTTTTACTTATTATATTACTACTTATGTGATCAAATAATAATTATATATTCTCTATGATTTTTTAAGTGTACGTAAACTTAATGATATAAAATATTATCTTACCTCTCCCCATATTTATCTAAGCTGTTCTTTCTGAAATAGAAACAAATAGTATTAATCTACAAATAATATAGTTTTAGGCATTTCCATTTGTGACTCCAGCCAAGCTTTGTACATTTCTAGATAATATACGTTCTAGACTTCTCTGTTAGCAACGTACAAAACACGTCATAAATAATATGGTCTCTTCTTTATATATAAAATAAAAATTACGAGTACACTATTGGTTTAAAAACGATATTATAACATACTACGAATAAGTTGATATATACACAAATGTGATATACACAAATAAAGTACTGTAAAATAATTACAAACTTTGTTAATGTAACTGATGAAGTTTAAGAAAATTATTGTGAAACAATTATCATACAATATGGGCTATACTTTTACACAAAAAAATAACCGATGATTTTTTTTAATAAAGTAAACATAGTCAATAATTGTCCAGTTGGATTATAGTGATAATTAGCCTTTCATTTACATTTTTTCAATATAAAACGAACGTAATATAAAAACAAGTACTCACCGCCTTTACAAAATGGTCCTGTTATTTGTTAGTAAATAATATAATGTCAACTTAAAAATATTTTTCTGTTCACTATTATGCAGCTTAAGATTTTATATTAACGTCTACAAGCATATGAAGAAAATTTATGAATTTTCAATTGAAGTAGTACAGTGGCAGGTTCAGATTTATATTAATAGGAGAAAGACAAAGATAATAGATATTATTTAAGGAATTCCCGAAAATATGGATGTTCTTTCTGATATGACTCGATGTCGATCAATATAAAGCAATACGATTCACCTGAGGCTCGTATCGATAAAGTTATTTTTTTATTCGTAATGATCGATATCTACACAATTTTAATGATGTCATTCAGTCGAGTCAATTATTAGGTGTAATTAATATGAGTAAGCCGCAAATTTCATTTGCGAATATAAAACTATGAGCGTCTCTACTATATTCAGTGGCAAATTATCTCTACGATTTTTGTAAATATTAAGAATGTCTGTGTCTACCTAAAGTAATTACTTTACTTTTTATATTTGCTTTTATTATTTACCACCATTGCATTGATCTCAATCTCATATAGCGATTATTGTTTTAAATTATTTATTATTTAAAATAATTGACAACATAAAAATTATTGTATCTGCACACTAATGTCAAATTTTTAATTATAATTTTATTCTCCACGATATACTTCACTCACTACTGGATTGAACCCATAACTTATAAACTCAACAGAATCGATATATCGTCATCTAGTAATTTGATAAAATTAACCTAAAATGAACGTCACTACCAGAATATAGTGTTGTCCTAACTGAATTCTTTCATTTTTTAATTCGATTTACTCGATAGCGGTCAATGGATTAATTCTATTCGTATTATTTTTTTATTTGAAATAAATTATATTTACAGAAAGTATTTTGTAATATAACGTTCAATTTTAATTCAATAGTAGGGCTTGTTCCAAAACACATGAAATGCTTTCATTATATTTAAACTGACCACTAGTACTTTCCCCTTGAAAAAGAACTATTAGTAATTATTTGTCGATGGTGAGAGACTGGATGAAATTTAAATTAATATCTTATTTCTGTAATCTGTACTTATATAATTTTCAGTATTCGCTCTATGTTTCTTTTAGTACTGTACATTTATACTAGAATTATGCGTACTATCAAATAATAAGTATTAACGACCTTTGAAAACAAATGTTAATAGTTTAATAGTTCTAATTAATTATCATTATAATTTAGTGTAAGTATATTAACTACTGTACAAAACCAAACAGTACTGCTGACAGTAACAAAATACTTTTTACTAGTGCACTAATAAAAAATTGCGTAGAAGTTAATATTATTATCTGTGCTTAGGTGGAAGTCACAGCTGAAAGAATTGAGAAATGGCACCTCTGTCTATTGAAGTTTTGATTTTTGGCACACAGCGTTATTAGTTTCTAATAAAGTTATTTTAAATGGCGTTTAAATTAAAATGTTTTATGACCGACAATCACAAGTACGATTTTTTCTTGATCTCATTTTAAATTTAAACATATTTTCATTGTTCCACTAATAGAACCTTTCTTTATATTAATTTGGTTTAAAAATATTTAAAGTTTGCGAAAAGTAAATAAATTAAAGCTCCATAATTGTTAAACTCATTACTCAAGTTTTATTTAAACTATTTCTTTTAAGTTATGCTTATTGAATTGTTTGTAACTTTCACAGTGAGCGTGTTTTGCTTAGGAGTGTCTAAACATGGCTTTTTACAATGCCGGTAATGATGAATCTTCAAACAATCTAAATGATTTATCAAATGATAATCATATTATTGACGAATTATCGATAGTTCCCTTGAATAAGGATAGTTTCGGTAAGTTTTTTACAATGAGTTCGTATGTTTGATTTAGGTTCAATGTATTTGAACTGTCGAAATCAAAAATATTTGAATTGTATACTAATAATCTTTATATGTATTATTACAGTTTCGAGGTTTTAATTTAACTCTTACTTTACTTTTTCTCTTTTAGCTATATGTGAATTTTGTGGGCGTGTTGGTCGTCGTGGTCAATTTTATCAACGAAATAACAAATTTTGTTCTTTGAGATGTCATACTAGCAACAATAGAAGGCGCTATTGTAATTGGAGATTCAAGCTAATGGAGGGATCTGAACACATGGAAGGTTTAATTCCTTTAGAGCCATTGCCACAATTGCAACATTGGCAGGCTAATTTTAATGATTTACAAGTATGAAAAATATTTTTATTTTTAAATATTTTTTTTTTTTGAATTTTTATGTAACATATGCAGGCAAAATATGGTGTTGAGTTCCATCATCAAACACAATTTTTTGAATAGTGAAAAATGAAAAACAGAGTCTCTTAACACTACATTTCTGCCTGTGGATGATTCCTGTTGCATACCTTGCTTTATAAAGAATAAAGTGTATACTCAAAAATATATTTAAATGTATGTCTGTGTTTAGGCTGGACCTTTAAAACAAACTGCACTTGTAGCAAATAGTTATGAATGGAAGGATGAACTATTTGGTTGTGACTTCCTAGCAGCACCTGTGAGTTTATTTAAGCATGCCCCTTTACACGAAATGTGGGACAATACATTTGAGGGCATGAAAGTAGAAGTAAAGAATACAGATTGTGATAATTTTTTGGAGAAATTTAATGACTATTTCTGGGTTGCAACAGTATTAAAGGTTTGACCAATTTAAGTTTTAATTGTGCATGATTTGTTTTTGTAACCATTACAATTCAAAATTATTTAGACACAGTAAAACTGTGAAAGATATAAATAGTATCTTAGCAGGAAATGTGATGTTTATAGATTTTATTGTTATTTGGAGAATTTTTTTATATGGAAAAAGGTTATTTTCAAATCATCTCCTTAGTAAGCAAAGTATGCCATAAAGTTCTATTGCTCAACAGGCAATGTTTAAAAACTATGGCATAAAGTAAGGAAATAATGTTTTAAATATTAGGTTCTCTGTTTTAATACTATATTTGCATTAAAAATGTCCAAAAATTTTGTGTATCAGGTGAAAGGTTACATGGGGCTCTTACGCTATGAAGGATTTGGGAGTGATGATTCCAAAGATTTTTGGGTGAATTTGTGCTGTTCAGAAGTACACCCAGTTGGATGGTGTGCAACTCGTGGCAAACCATTAATACCACCCAAAAGTATAGAAGACAAATATACAGATTGGAAAAAGTTAGTAATTTTATTATTCTTTTTCACTATATGGCAGATTAATCACTATTTTAGCACTATATGTACCAGTTTTTATGAAAGTAGTTTAAGTCTATTTGCAGCAAACAGTAGCAACAACTTTGCCAGACTTCATTTTGTCAATACTTTTTAATTAACAAATATGTTAACCAATTTTTTCAAAAGAACAAGGGATATTTATTACACCACTTTCAAAACAAACTGTCCATATATAATGTATGTATAATTACTACTAGTATATGTAGATAGAAGAAAAAAAATGGGTTTTAATTTACAAAGTTTATTTACTCATCAATTTTTTTGGGTTGTATTGAAGGATATAAAATTAATTAATATAATTCTTTTGTAGAAATATATTTGCTTACAAATTATTAGCTGTTCTTTTCTATATATAATTAAGTAAATATGTAATATAAATGTATATGTATATGTGTAGTATGTTTGCATTCGTATGTATGTGTATTTTTGTGTATTTATATTTTTTACCTTTAAAGACATCTTTATGCATTATCCATCAACTAAAATTGGTTAACTTGGATTTTAAAAAGCTGCATTCTTACAGGCTTATTTTATATCTATGATCACTCGAAGTGATAAGGCTGCCTTTGTACTTATAGTGTGTGGTATATTATTTTGTAATAGGCTATCTAAACTTAAATGCTTTTATTCAATTTATAATATTAGTTAAATTATTATTATTATTATTATTGAATCTGCTATCTGTCCTGTATTACTTTTACATTTCTGTTGTTTATTGCCTAATATTAGAGTGACATATTTTTTTTATCAGATTTCTCGTCAAGCAACTTACTGGAGCGCGAACATTGCCAGCTAATTTTTATACCAAACTGAATGATAGTCTTGTATCAAGATTCTCTATTGGTTCTCTTATGGAAGTTGTGGATAAAAATAGAATATCCCAAGTAAAGGTAAGTGTCACAATGAATATATTAGTAGTAATAGTAGTAGTTTTTTTGTAAAAACATAATATTTTCAATGTCCCTAAAACGTTTTTTGATTCATTGACTTAAGTTGATTATATTTATATATTATTATATTTTGTGAACCTAAACGTTTTTTTTTATATATATGAATTTTAAAATAACATCACCATATTTCAAGAAACAAGTAGTTCACACAATATAAAGTTATAAAACTTATTAAGCTGTTTTCAACATTAATTATTATCTACAAATAATTATTTTAGGTGGCAAGTGTCTGTGAGATTATAGGTAAAAGATTACATGTGAAATACTATGACAGTTCCCCCGAGGACAATGGTTTCTGGTGTCATGAAGATTCACCCTTGATACATCCAGTGGGATGGGCTTTTCGTGTTGGACATCCTTTAGATGCACCCCAGAGTTACTGTCAAAGAGTAGCAGCTGGACGATTGATGCCTAATGACACAACTCCTGAAATGTTCTTTAAATATCCATCAAATGAACCACCTTTATTCTCTGAAGGAATGAAACTTGAGGCAATAGATCCATTGAACTTGTCAGCTGTGTGTGCTGCGACAGTAATGAAGATATTAAACGAGGGTTATATGATGATAAGGATAGACTGCTATCCGGTCGATGCGTCTGGTGCAGACTGGTTTTGTTATCATCAACGCTCTCCGTGCATCTTTCCTGTGGGATTCGCTCTCGCCAATAATATACCATTGGTGCCACCTGCTGGGTAATATATTTATATACTAATATTATATAGCTTAAGTGATGGAAAATGAAATAGTTGAGGATGAGGACAGTCGTGGCGTAGAGGTGTGGCGTCTGGAAGTAAACGTGACAGTTTGTGGGTTCGATACCCACGCGGCGATGATGGATTTTCTTAACTAAACAATGGCGTGTTTTAACACTAGGTTGCTATTGTTTCTGCAGTTCCCTTTGCCTACCTTGCCACGTGCGGGGTAAAGCGTGAAGACATGAAAAAAAAAGTATGGTTGATAATCCAATAGTCGTAGGTTATAACATTTTGTCGTCCCACAAGGATGTCAGGCGGAGTCGTTCAAGTGGGAGACGCACCTGTCGTCGTGCGGCGGCACGGCGGCGCCGCGCGCGTCCTTCGCGTCGCGCGGCCACGTGGTGTCGCACGGGTTCGTGGCGGGCATGCGCCTGGAGTGCGCTGACCTCATGGACCCGCGCCTCGTGTGCGTCGCGACCGTGGCGCGCGTCGTCGCCGACCTGCTCAAGGTTTGTTTGCGAGTTCCGCCACTCAACACGGAACGCCTCGAAAAAGGCGGAAAGCGGGGACGGAGGAAACGGGGACTAAGCAACGGAGTGTCTTAACTCTAAGTTCCAATAGTTCGCGTAGTTCCCTCTGCCTACCCTGCCATGTGCGGGATATAGTGTGAAGACATAAAAAAGTTAATTCGTGCCTAGCACTGATGCTGTTAAAGTTATATTGAAGCATACACATTGTAGGCTAAGCGCTGAGCGTGCATTAAGTGCATGTTGATGTGTGTTTATTGCAGGTGCACTTCGACGGCTGGGGCTCGGAGTACGACCAGTGGCTGTGGGCGCACAGCACGGACGTGTACCCGGTGGGCTGGTGCCGCGCGGTGGCGCACCGCCTGGAGGGCCCGCTGCAGCCGCCGCGCCGCGCGCACCGCCCGCCGCGCCCGCAGCGCCCGCAGCGGCCGCACCGCCGCCGGCGTAGACTGCGTAAGTGTTTTTAGTTTTTTTTCCCTCTCTTGAAATGAGATTTGATTTTTTTATTCTTTCGTCCGTGCGGAGGACGTGCCTACGCTGTAGACTGCGTAAATATTGTTTTGTATTTTTTTCCGCAATGACCGCGCCGCCGACGCTGTAGACTGCGTAACTGTGGTTTTATTTTGTTCTTTTTTTTTAATTATTTTTCACTCTCGAAATGACCCCATCGTCGACGCCGTAGACTGCGAAAATGTTGTTTTGTTTTTGTTTTTTTTTTTTCTCAAAATGACCTAAATACTCTTGACCACATGCAACTTATTAATTTTAACAACATTAACATCTTCACAATTGTACAGTCGAAACCGATTTAAAAATAAAAAAAAAAATTTTTAGCTGCCAAAGTGCTCTCTCAGCCTCCTAACACGACTGAAGAAAGTTCACAAAACTCGGACATTGGGGAAACTAAAACGAACTCTCCTATAACAAGTGCATCGGAAGTGTCACTAGATATCGACGCCCGTGAAGACAAACCCAAAAATGATGACCAGAAAATTAACAGCCCTGAATATTTCAAAGAAACTGATTGTAAAAATACATTGGTAAGGATATTTTTTTATGTCTTCACGCTTTGTTCTACACATGGCAGTGGCGCAGAGGCGTAGCGTTTGCCTGTAAACGTGACGGTTTGTGGGTTTGATTCCCACTCGGGGAAATGGACTTTTCTATTTTCATTTTCTTCGCTCTGGAAACTAGGCAAAGCGCGGCGTTGAGTTCCGCCACTCAATACGTAATGCCTCGAAAAAAGCGGAGACAGAGAAAGCAGGGACTACGCAATGGAGTGTCTTAACACTAGGTTCCTGCAATTCCCTCTGCCTACCCTGTCATGTGCGGAATACAGCGTAAGGATATTATTTTAAAAAATATTTGCCACAGTACTAGTAAATGTAATTGAAGAAAGAACGTGATTTGTTTTATTACATATGTAATAAAACAAATCACGTTCTTTCTTCAATTACATTTATTAGTACTGTGTACAAATCGGATATCAAAATCTGCAGCACAACTGCATAATATTCTCTTCAGAATGATCCTCTCAAGAATGGTCCATCAAATATTTATACTACGTTATCTATACCTGCACACAGTTGACTACTGCCGGTACAGCCTTATTTTAATGTTGCCAACTAAACTACTTTAATGTACTTTTTCGAAGTACAATTCCATGATTTTTATCACGGAACACTTACATAATTAATTATAACAATCAATTAATTATTACAACATCGTATTATCGATCGATTACAAAAATACTTAATAGACAAATAACAAGTGACATTTACGACAATGTCTTACTTCTTTTTATACATATAATAATAAATTAATAATCAGTCACAGTGCAATTTATTAATAAAATAACAAATCACAACATTTATATTTAAACTTATTTTTTAAAATTACATGTAAATATATAAATATAATAATATGGCCAAGGCTATTTGGCATCAACAAACAATGTTTGGCTGTAATTGCTATATTAGGTTAAGGTTTGAATCCTAAATAGATAAATGAGATATTTTTATTTGTCTGATTGGGTAGACAATTAAGTGCCACCGCTTAATATCGCATTATCTCCATTCTTTATATAAAGCAAAAATGAAGATGATAAAATTTAAAGTAATGAAGACTATGTCTTTCAAGGAAAAACCTTTCTCTTCTTGCATTTTTTGACATCACAAATATTATAATGATAAATCATATGTTAATACATGTACTATAAAAACAATTTACAGAACACTATACCACCAGCTGACACATCACAAGACAGCGCTGAGATAAAAGATATACAACCAAGTGAAGAAATGAAGACTGATGATGACAAAGTGATACCACGACTAGTCAATACCACTGTACCCCTAGATGTATTAAACACTGTGGACCCTGAAGATTGGACTACAGCAGATGTTGCCAAGTTCCTAACAGTGAATGATTGCCAACCATACTGTGTCAACTTTAGTAACATAACAGGACCAATGATGCTGCAGCTAACTAAAGATGAAATAATTGAGCTTTTAGAAATGAAAGTTGGCCCCTCCCTCAAAATATTTGATCTCATCCAGCAGTTAAAGTGTAAAATTAAACAACCACAGTGCAGAGTGCTTGGCGGGTTCAAGTAGCGCTTGTGAATCAATAATAAGATATATGTGTGACATTTGTAATATAAAAAAGTGCTACAAAACAATACAAAGTTTGTAAGTTCATGTTGTCAGTTCATATTATAAGAAATTAAAAGTGAGATGTTTACTAAGAAGATAATAGGCTACTAAAATTTTGTAGAAAATAGCTGTAGTTTGATAGTTCTACTAAATATAATATCAGTATGTGGGAATCGTATGATAAAATCATATAAGGTTTCAGTGTTATAGATTTATAAAGATAGCAATGGCTTTACTATTTATCTTCTGTATTTCAATTGTGGCATACTATTGTGCTACACAATGGTTGATCAAGACCTTGCTTAAGTTTTTACTTATATATATTTCTCTAAGCTGAGTATGTAAGGTTCACTTCTTATAGAAAAGAAACACATTACGCATGTGTTACTGGAGGTCCAATATCTACCCTACAAAACTAAAATACTTGTGTTGTTTATTTCTTCGGTATTAGCTTTGAGGTCCATGAAAAGACTTATTATAAAATTGAATTATTTAACAATATATCATGAAGCATCTATTTTATTTGCCCTCTAAATCATGGTATTAGCATTAAATATATATTTTACACATCATGTAAATATTACAAGAATATTGTTTCATTCCAAAGTACTTCAATGTACAAAATTGTATAACAACTAACATATACTGTGTGAACTCAGAAGTGAATATGCCCGCCTGTATTAAATAAATTAGTTTTAATACTGTATTTTAATTGATAAAATAATTAATACTTGTACTCCAGATTTGTTTTGGTTTGCTTTTCTTTTCTGTACACTTTATGTAATTGAGTAATTTGAAACATTCAACTTCTCATTAGTGATATAATTTTGAGTACACTATTACAAATCAATTGTCTTGATGTCCTCTGTAGACTTATCAATTGAAAGTTATCAAATACATTATATTGTGTGTCTTTTTAAAAATTATGCTTTTGTAATGGCTTCTTTTTAATATTATATAAATGTGACAGAGGTTATGGTGTTGTATTTTTTGTGTTTGGTTATAAGAATTTCCCATATGAAGCTAGATTTTCAACTGGTTGTGTTGAAAATTGACATAATATTTTATGTTTGCTTGTTTCTATTAGAGGCTTAACAAAAACGCATGCCTGTTCGGGCTTAATTTAAAAAACAATATTTTATCAGTATAATATTGATGACCCTTATGTATAGTGTAAATTGAAATCAAGTAAATATATCTATAAAACATAAAAATATTAACATGATTCAATAATAATTAGATCAACTATAAGCAAGATCATGCTATGAATTTAAAGGTTGATTTTTACTTACACTCTGTAAGTAATTTCATATATATTTATATTGGCCCAACCTATAAAAAGTTTATACATGTAGTACATCCCTGAAGAAAACTGTTACATTAATATTGTTAATTTAACAGTTGTATATGAAACAATCAATTTAAGTGTTGCATATTATATTTTATACTGTGATATAAAAAATGGAGCTATTTGCATGATTTGGTCAGCACTTAAACATGTTATTACAATCTACTTTTTAATTTTAATGTGTGTCTTATTTAAATATCTTATTTGTAACTGTTAGTATTGGTCTACATGTCCCAGATAAAGGATCAAAAGAAGTTATCAATATTATTATTTTAAAAACCTATAAATGGTTATATCAAATTACAAAAATATACAGCACTCTTTAATAT
Organism: Dione vanillae; assembly: GCA_037178615.1. Classification (NCBI taxonomy): domain Eukaryota; kingdom Metazoa; phylum Arthropoda; class Insecta; order Lepidoptera; family Nymphalidae; genus Dione; species Dione vanillae. Next base: position 2,888,494 of record JAZFAU010000034.1, on the reverse strand, counting down.
TTATACATTTCAATATAACCCTTGTAATATGTTTTGTATTGTTTTATGATAACTTATTTATTTCTACATATTATTCACAAGAATTGTAAGTGTAATAATACCTCACATCTAAAGCCCTCATAAACAGACTGAATTTGTTCTAAATATCTACTATGGAATTTTAGATGATAATCAAATTGCCTTTTTAGTGACTTATACAAATATGCATAGTTTAGATATTAACGTGTTTTAGTGATTGAACGTCTGGTAATAAAATAAAATGCTGCAATATTTTTGTTTTTATTTTATTTCTTTTTATAATTTAATGGACGGTAATTTTGTGTATATACATACATTATGTATTGCAGTTACCAATAGATGTCCTTGTTCGTTGATAAATCCTGCAGTATTTGACTGGATAATAATCTAAAAAAATATTTTTCATCATTAGTTAATGTTTGTGCAGGGTAAATAGATGCTTAACTATATTTTGTTGCCACATTCTGTCCATCAGCTACATAGATTAACTCTGGTAGAGCATAGCTTGAATTATATTTATTTTATTTATATTAAATTCTTTTACGAATTACTTCTACTTTGCTTATATAAATTGATGGTGATTGACATGATTTTCTGTATTTTTATGATTTTTAAAGGGTTAATCCATGCTGAGGATAGCAAAAATACTTAAAAATTTGAACTCAGCGGGATAATTTCTGGTTACTTTGACCCCCATGGTGTAGTGGGTTTGTCAACTCAAATGGAAACTTCCATGAAGTTCACTTAGGCAAACCTTGGATATAGTAAGTCATATAGAAATTTTATATTTTTTTTAGCTTCACGCTTTATCCTGCACATGTCAGGGTAGGCAGAGGGAACTGCAGGAACCATAAGAACCCAGTGTTAAGGCACTTCGTTGCTCAGTTCCTGCTTTTTCCGTCCCCGCTTTCCGCCTTTTTCGAGGCATTGCGTGGCGGAACTCAACGCCGCGATTTTCCTAGTTATCAGAGCGAAGATAATGGAAATAGAAAAATCTATTTTCCCTGAGTGGGAATCGAATCCACAAACGTCGCGTTTGCAGGTAGTCGATACGCCTCTGAGCCACGACGGTCCTCAAACTAATAACATGAACACTATTAACTATTTAACATGATAGAAACCATTAACATGATATAATAGAGCCCTCTTCACTAAATCTTGCATAGATAAGATTTTTTATTTGGACTAATAGTTTTCAGACTAGTGTTTTGAACCAGACACTGCAGATTCATTATGTTCTGGTCTATTTAGATTATTTTCATTTGTAGCCCTAGTTAAGTTTGAAGCTATAATAAAGTTTTACCTCATAGTATGATTAGGCACAGCGGGCGCATATAGAGCACAACAGAGGAGGTTACCAGATCTTTGTGCATAGCATTTGTGATATTCAGAACACCAGTATGTCTCATTTACAACACCCAAACGGTCTGAAAAACGATAAAATTACCATCTTAATATAATTTTTAAGTCAGTAAATAAAATATAACAATGCTAGTGAAAATTGGAGCATCAATTATTATTATAAGAATACTTGCATACCCGAATTTAATATGTAGAGACATTGTAGAGAGAATGTTATAAAATAGTCCCACTTTTATTATTATTACATACATCAGGAGCCAAACCATGATATACTTATATAAATTTTATATGTTATCTTATTTTTATTACCTTTATCATCATCTAATTTGAATTCAGGTATTAACTCCTTAGCAGTGGTCACATAAAAAGTTCTCAAGATATCCATTTTGTGTACGCCCGACATTCCTCTGTTCTTCTGGTTGGAGCTGTGCATGTGGCGAGAAAACACGCATCTTCGCTTATCTATGTTAATAACTAATATACTGTAAAATATAATAATATTAATAAGTTAAATTTTATTGACAATTAACATTACGTATAATTCATTTCATTTTATTATATTTTCCAGGGTGGCCATTATAAAATGTCGAATTAATAAAATACCATCGTTGCGCAGAGGCGATTCGATTCCCACTCGGGGAAGATGGATTTTTCTATTTCAATTTTCGTCGCTCTGGAAACTAGGCAAAGCACGGCTTTGAGTTAGGTCACTCAACAAGCAATGCCTCGAGAAAGGTGAAAAGCAGGGACTAAGCAACGGGTGTCTTAATAATAGGTTCCTATGGTTCCTGCAGTTCCCTCTGCCTACCCTGCCATGTGCGGGATAAAGCATGAAGATATAAAAAAGAAGATACCTTGTCGCACTTTTAAATCAAAGCTATAAAATTTCTCACATATATTAACTAATAATAAAATATGAATTAAATTCAAAATTACTTACCCCAACAAAGCAGGATCAAATGATATACTCAGAGGAAAGTTTCTTGGGTAAATTAATTTAGCTTCCTTTATAGTTTGCGCATATCCTTCCCAACACTGTAATACCATTTCATCTATTTGTGACAAAGGTGGAGTCGCACCGCATATGACTAGCACATATACATCAGCTAATAGCTTGCATGTTACCACTCTGAATGCTACCTGTAATGTTATTTAATTTCATTGACTTAAATTATATGAAACCCCTACTCTGAGTAAGGCTTTGAGTTCCACCACTTAATATGCTATGCATCGAAAGTTCTAAGTAGATTGTCTTAGGTTCTGGAAACCTAATATTAAGACAATCTCCTAGGTTTCTGCAGTTGTCTCTGCTTAACATGTTACATGCGGAATAAAAATTGAAGCTAAAAAATGTTGAGATCTGCCACTTATTATAGAAAGGTACACTATAAAGTGAGACAACATTTGAGATTGTAGTTAAAAAAATATACTAATTAAAAAAAATATTTTACTGTCTATTTGCCAGTTGCATAACTTATAGGTAGTGTACCTGTTTTTAATTACTTTTAAAATAATTGTATAATAAATATGAATGTTTTAGGTACACTAACAAGACCTCTAGTAAATGATTGTCTTTACAAAAGTAGGCAAGGTTATTATGAAATATATGGTTAGATGAAAAAACAATACAACTAACATTAGGACTCATTTGTGGTAAGTAAACAAGAGTATCTCGTAATGGGGCTCCATCTTGAGTTGCTGCAAGTAAGAGAAGAAGTCTTGCTTCTTTCATATCTAATTCATAAAAATCCGAGCTTGTTGCTACTAAGTGTCCGTGTATGCTAAGACAGGCATATCTACCTGTTACTGTCTGTGCATAATTATCCAAAACTTGCTGAAATTAAGTAAAAATGAAATACTTGTATAATAATATTAATACTTACTTGTTTTCATAAATCATAAATATTAAATAAAAGATATTTTTGTCAATAAAATAATATTAATTATTAAATTAAATAGCAATAAAAGATTGTACAACCTGTATTTGCTGTGCTTGAGGACACAATATACTCTGTATTGAATCAAGTAGAATAAGTAGATTTTGGCATTGAATTAGGATCCAAGGTTTCTAATAAATAGTCAAGGATTGGATAACACTGCCTTAAATCTCTCTTAACTTGATCAATATTCTTTAAAGATTCTAATTCTTTCTTGCCTATATAAAATATCATTACATCATGAATGCAAGAGAGGAGTAATTCCAAATCAAATTCAAGTCCTCCTGTAGCTATACCAATCAGCGTAATGCTAAAAAAGTGTATAAAAGTGTATATACACATGGTTAAAAAATATTTTATTATTCGAACATTTATTATAATATCCAATATAACATTTTTACCTTTTACAATACTCCTTCCAGATTATAGTTCCGTTATCCACTTGAGTGGCAAGCATTGATAAATTATGGCATTTTGTAAACATATTAATTCCATGTAGAGAAGCTATAGTTGAAAATTGTATCTGATTTAAAAAAATTCATAAAAATATATCATTTTTATAAAACACAGAAAGTATTTAAATCGAAGTTTAAGTGAAACTAAAACTTACGTTTTCACTATTTCCGCGTTTCCTAGAGAATATAGGTACTCCGCTGTCGGATGCTACTGCTATTACCATTATAGACATTTTATATTTTGATATAATACATTGATTTTAACAAATTATCTAAGCTGAGAAAGTATTCTCAAATTTCAAATTAGTCTTGTATATTGTTTACAATTTAAATGTCATTTTTTAAAAAATGTTGCTAGAACTCAAAAACGAAAACATAAGGTGGGTGATGAAACTATTAGTATTATTATTTGTATATAGCAAACAAACAAATTGAAAGAGAAAAGGCGACTAAAGCTATTTACTATAATTTGTTTGTCAGGACTTACATAATAAAGACTTACAGTATAAATTCTGATATAGAAATTGACTGATACTTGTGCTTACTTTAATATTTAGTACTATTACTATGCTTCTAGTAATTTATATTTACGTCACAGGTAACTAGTAGGTATAAGATACATGAAACAACTCGATAATATTTTATTCTGTATTACTTACAAATAATATAATTCATTTTTTTTCATAAATAGAATATAACAAAATTTAACACTTGGGTATATTTATTTTAAGTACTGATTTTCTTTATTTACATAAAGTTAAAGCATTAAACCATTGGAAATCATTATATAATAATTCTGAAATTAGAACATTCTCATAACCTAGATGTGTATTTGTAAAAGTATTTTTTTTTCTTAGTCATTTTATACTAAACATATCTTAATAAAAAAATAAATAAAACGTTGTAACATTAAAATATTATATAAATACTTAAAATAGTATATTATTCATATCAGATTGATCAGATTCATATCAGATTCTACGTTGTAAATAAACATTAATAAAGTTGCAATATGTAAGTACAAAATTTAAGTAATTATTGTAAATAGAAAACTTTGTTCTAAGTAACCATTGTATATAAAAATATGTTTTTTTTTACAAAGCCGTGCCGCTTTCTGCCTGACTTTGACGAACGGCAGCAGGTGTTTTTGATTGAGCTGTAACATAAGAAGGTTTCATGAGAAACCACAACCAATGTAAAGTATGATGTCAGATGTTTTTTTTAGTAGATAATATAACTGTTTGTATATACTTATATAAATTCTAATAAGAATTGTTCTGTTATTTAAATAAATTTCTGATTGGAAGACGGTCCCGGCGCAGAGGTTCAACGTCTGCCTGTAAAGGAGATGTGGGTTCGACTACCACTCGAGAAGAATGGATAATTTTATTTCTATAAGTGGGATAAAGCATGAAGCTAAAAAAAATATTCTATCACATTTTTACTGAGTAGAACCTCAATAGTCTCGCCTTTCAATATTTATGCTACAATTTTACTATTATATAATAAGACACCTTAATTTAGATAGATAAGTTGTTTAAGTCCCTAAACTCCCTTTTCCACATGCCGTAATTTTTTTACAATACATTTTGAATACTTGTCAGATACTTACGATCTCTCGCAACGCCATAATTATAGAGAAGTAGAGGTACTTACGATCTCGACTCAGCAGCCTTGGTCCTGTAATAGCTATAAGTATAGCACCAATAGGAGCTGATATAATTACACTGAGAACGCTGACAGCCAAAATAGCTTTGGCATATTGTTCTTCATTTAATGTGGTGTCACCCGCCGAGTGTCCGTTTTGAACTAAATCTAGTGCCGCTGGACCTAAAGCAGCCTAGAAAAAAATAAAATTTAATAATTATTATAAATGTTTGTCTCCTTTTTCTCATAAAATTGGAATAAAAATAAGTCCAGATATTTCTACAATACACTCCCGCCATGATAGTGTGTAGGTACATAAAGTATTTTTTTTAATATGTATTATATTAAGATTTTGCTACGTTTCATTTACCGGCACAGCTCTGTAAGTAAAAGATATATTCAAAATAGATATTTCCAATAAGCAGGGTTCGAATCCACTATCATCTCGTGCACAAATTTGTGAAACTAAACATTTCTATATCGTCTAAGCATTTTCAATTATTTTCTAGAATAATAAATATAATTATTGACAATTAAGTTAAATATGGTAAATAATGAAGTAAATTAGCTAACATAAACATACCTGAACGGTAGCTTTGGCCAGCCAAGTTAAACCTATAAAAACTTTTTCTTTGCTATTCAAACCACAACCGTTACTCACAAGGAAAGTTGCAATGAGTCTCAGTACAAGACACGATATAAGACACACTGTCCCCATTGCTACAACTTGTGGATCTAATTTACTTATCTGGCAACAAAATAAATCATTTTATAACTTTAAATATATGTAAAAATTAAGTTTTATTTGAATTAAAAATTTCTAGAATATACTAACTGTAATTTGTGCTCCGGTGAAAGCAAATAATATTGGCTCAAAGAAAATCCAAAGTATTCTGAATATTTCGCTAACCGGATTACTGTTTAAAGCCCACCCTTGTTTCTCCCAATGCCCCGCGGCTATAAAGCCAGATGTCACAATGGCTAAGGGACCTAAAAGTAAATAAAAAATATATATATATATATATATATATATATATATATATATATATATATATATATATATATATATATATATATATATATATATATATATATATATATATATATATATATATATATATATATATATATATATATATATATATATATATCCCAATGTAAGTTTTGTTCAGTCTAAATCTACCAATTAGTAACATATAACTTAATAAGTCTGTAGTAATATAAGTAGAATGAAAAAAATATATACCTGCTCCGCTCCAGCCTATTACGCTTGAAATAAATAGTGCAAACAATCCTCCAAAAAGCAAAGCTAAAAATCTTAATGGAACTACGTATCTATCTCCTTTTTCAGGAATAACGGAGACAAGATATCCCCAAAAATATCCAAGAACGACTCCGACAACAATGGATAGGGGACCCTAAAATAAAATGATTTAAGTACTATAAATAATACTAATCTTTTTTTTAGCTTCACGCTTTATCCCGCAGAGGCAGAGGGAACCGCAGTAACCATAGGAACCTAGTGTTAAGACACTCCGTCGGCGCCGGCGGAACTCAACGCCGCGTTTTGCCTAGTCGCCAGAGCGAAGAAAATGGAAATAGAAATATCCATCTTTTAATAATATAATAATTAATATAATACTATGTATTATGAGTTTTAGTAATATAGTGGGACAGATTCTGAGAATATCATTAGGGATATTATTAAGTGGCAGAAGCCACACAACTGAGAAAGTGTCAATTTAAGTGAAGAACGGAGTGCCACGACACTAGGTTGTCTCTTCCTGTTTTATAATGGTTAATACAGCGTTAAGTTCGACAAAAATATTATATATATGTAGGTATATATTTTTTATTATATTATATAGGATATGCTTTTTGAAAAACTATTAGTAACATTAACCCACTGTGTTATTCAATCAGACTTTACCTACATAGGCGGAGGATATAAAAATATTTTCTTCGTCGAAACACAATCTAGAACTATTTTGCCTATAGTCTGCCACTAAGCAACTGTGGCACATTATAACGAAATTATATTTAAATGGTATAATGAGGTATATAGCTGTACCTTCAATATAGTAAATACCAACGTCCCTGAGAAAAACATCGAGTTTAATATTATAGCAAACACTGCCACACTAATAGAATCGTCAATGGCGGCCGCTGCCAGCAACAATGTTGGTATTCCTTTGGCGACGCCATAACCACCCTCCCTAAGTCTAAAAAGACATGGTACCACTACAGCTGGTGACACAGAAGCTATCATAGAACCTAGGAGAAAACCTAAAAACGAAATATCGTTTAAATATGTAAGTGTACCTAACTATAATGTGTAATAAAAATATCAATAATTCACATGAAATATGGTTACTAATAACTTATATATTAGTAATAATGTTGTAGTATTCACGGATAATTGACTATTTCATGAAACGTTTGATCATTTGAATGTTTTTTGTTTATTATACTTAAAGTATCTTGTAACAAACTAAAACGCATAGTTTATGTTTATTATAGATTCGGGATTTTTGACTATATAGCATTATAACAATACAGCTGCTGTTTAGCACATAGCAGCACAAGTAAAGGGGAGAAAGAAAAAATCATCATCATCAATCATCGCGTTGCAGGAAGAGGAGCCCCGAACAGAGCTTGGGAATTGGGACCTAAGTGTAGGTTTAAAGTGCACCCCTTTAAAATACACGAACCTTCACTGTCCGAGCTTCTCCCACTGCCTAACCAAATTCAAAAGGATTATACTAGTGCCACCTTCGAAGTACGTTCTAGGAATGTATAACTAATATTTTTAGACAGATATTTCTTTTATACTTTACTGTAAACTTACGTTAATAATATAAAAAAATGTTTAAGGAAAGTTTAAAAACATTTCTTTCTTTGTTTCACTTTTTCTCAAGCTCAAATGTATTGACAATACGGTTTCAGTACCAATTAAAGAGTATATAATCAAGAGGTAACACTTAAGTAATATGACACTAAATATATATCTATATGTATATATTATATATATATATATATATATATATATATATATATATATATATATATATATATATATATATATATATATATATATATATATATATATATATATATATATATATATATATATATATATATATATATATATATATATATATATATATATATATATATATATATATATATTAAGGAATTCTTTAGGTTAACTCACCCCAAATCCATGGCAAATGTATTAAAAAGTGAGAAGTCACAGCGATAGCTATACATTCTACAATCCATGGTAGAAGTCCTAGTTTCAAAACAGCTTTATAATGTTTCTTAAGAACTTTTGCGTCCAGACCCAAACCGGCTCTCGTCAATATTATTACTAAAGCTATTTTTCTGAGACAAAAAAAATATATAAAAAATTCTCTCTATTAACAAAAAAAAGATTCCTAACTTTATCATTCCTAAAAATTATTAAGTTAATAAAACGAAGCGCATGTGCATAGGTAACCTACTAGTACTATTTGTTATACGTAAATATATTTATTCAACATAGAAAACCTACCTAAGATCTTGATTTAATTTTTGATATTCTTCTGTCATTTGAACCCAGTGTAAATTTTGAAATAGTATACCAGTTAACAACATCGCTATAAGCGCTGGTAGTGTTGTCACTTTCAACCATATCCATCCAATTATGTACGCTGCGATGACAAGTAATGACATACTTAACAGTTCTCCATTTAAGTCCATTGGTCTTCCAAGAATAGAGTACAAAATACCCCAAATTAAAAAAACTAAAACATATTACATATTATAAATAATTTCTACATTTACCTTAGTTTATAGTAAATATTATATTTATATACAAAATTTACTTACACAATAATATTATACATAGCCGTTGGGCAGATTGTCTAAATGTGGGAAAAATAGGAAATGGAAATATTTTTGTCCACCAGCTAGGTTGCCATGCTGGTGTATTATCAGCTTGATGGCATCGTAAACAAAAATTGTACCACCAACTGTAATTATATCAAAAAATTATAGACAATAGAAAGAAAGTGTTACGAAAGATTACATGAGTTTGTTCAGGAAAGAAGCTAACGATCGGCAAAACTTACGCTTTAGTTTCATTTGTATTATCATCATTTTCACCTGAAAAACGTTCGTCACAATAAATATATTTGTCGTAAATAATATTTTTCCGAATGTACAATTAATATTTATATACTAAAAGGAATTAATTCAAAAACAGCTATTGCTAATAGTGCACCATCATACAAAAAAAATGTAACTTGAAACAAAAGTTAAAAGATAACAAAATAAGCAATAAAATTGTGATAAGAAGCGTGAGTAATTATAATTTCTCTAATTATTATAATTATGGTGAAATTACAAAAGCTTTTTATTATTCTTCTATAAGTTACAAAACATTTTCTTTTATAAGTTAAAACGTTACCGTATTATTAGTGAATTTCTCTTTTTAGTACTTTATAGCAATAAATAATGATTATTACCTACAAATGTATATACACGAGCACCTATAAACACAAAAGGATAATATACAATGCGATTTTACAACATATATAACAAAAATTAGTGAAACTTTAGTGACGAGTCCAAAACAGTAATAAAATAAACTGGTGGGTAATTATGTTAATAAATCTATTAGAATTTTGGACAAGCAAAACATGTACCTATTAAATATGTATAGAAAAAATAACCACTAACCTGTATGCGGATTCGGCTCCATATTTAAAATATTGATCTAATTTTATTCCTGAAATATTGTATAAATATTAATTTACTTACAAATAATGTTTTTTTAATTTAAAATAATACTGAAGAAATTTAGCTGATTTTATATGTTACATTAATGTTGTGAAAAATTGAGAAGAGAGAGATAAAATAAAATTTAAGGTTAATATTAAGATGGTGTTATTAGGAAGTGGAAATTGAAAACAAATGATAGCCATAAAGTGGACCTAGTATTTATTAACATCATAGAAGGTCGTTTTTACGTAGGAGTCAAAAGTCAACAAGATTGTGTCTCAACAGATACATGAGAAATGCACTTTTATGTTCATTGATATACAGTTCATTTTACTGGCTTATGAAATTCTATCATATGGTAGTACAAATAGACTTTACGATTAGATTTAAGCCATGTGAGTGTACGTATTGTTAGTATTGTATGATAAAGTCAACCAATCTCTATATTTGCAACATGAATAAATATTAATAAAATAGGTAAAAATTTTATTAATATAGCATTTCTTTTACCAAATGGCAACTTTCATTTTTTATATTTTTGTGGAAATAAGTGATATATGAAATGGCAGCACTTGTTAACATGTTATACATTGAATATTCTGTACATATTTGCCAAGCACATAAATATATTCAAAATAAAAACAACAAGGTATATTCTTCTACTAGGTACTTATTTTATAAAGTATTCATTAACATTATGTGGAAGGCTTAAACTTTATTCAAGAATTATCCATTTGCATTATAAATATAACGAAAGAAGAAATCACAAATTATAACCTATTGTATAAAATAATATATTACCTGTTGTTTGTAGGTACTTTTAAATTACTATGAATTATATTTAGTAAAATATTATATATATAGTACATATCAAGTTTTGACAAAGAATAGTTATTTACTAAAATACAAAAAGATTGTCTTTCGTGCGTCAATTGAATCAAGACCAGGGGGTTGAATGAAACTCCCATACAAAATAAGTTTCAAAGGAAACTAGCGCCAACTCTCGCCCAGGACGTAAGAAAGTTTGATATTTTTTACGTATTACGCCACTAGATGGCATTAACAGGTAGGATAAATTATAAAATTAAAATTATTTCATTATTTTTTATTTTCTTCACTAATAACTTTATTTTCATTTTTAATGTTATTTTATTTTTCATATTTTAAATAAAATACGCTTATTTATTTTAATGGCAACATTGTATAACTACTAAAGTATGGCAGCATACTTAACGTTTTTAAAAATTTGTGCTCGCTTTTGTGTTCTGGATGTTACTGAAATTTTCTTGGTTTTTATTTTAATAATTTAATATCACGCTGCCTTTTACTGGACTCTGATACTTATTTTGACGATCTACCTTAGGAAGATACTCGAATCTTTGATTTCTTACGTCTACGGATTAACTTGTTATTTCCTTTGCAGTAATGATGGTAAGTGTGACCAACAGGTGTTTCTAATTGTATCGTTAACGATAATTAGCCGAAATATGTATTTATGTAAAATATTTATTCATTTTCATTTAAAAGTGAGGATAATATATAAGGGAGATACTAAATGTAACTTAGTAATCTAACATACACATCGTATATGTTTATTTACTATACTCGTATATAAATTTGATAGAAGACAGAAGTGACTCCGAGCCGCAACCTAATTTAAGACGTTGTCACGTCAAAAGTTTGTATTGAAAAATATCGAGAGTTGCGCATCTACACCAGTATCAGTGTATCATCTATGATCAAGACTCAAGAGACTAGTAAAGAAAGAGTTCTATATACTTCCGCAAGATGGCGTACTGTCGCGATAATAGTAATATTTTTATTTTGACGTGACAACGTCTTAAATTAGGTTGGTAGGCTCGGAGTCACTTATGAAAAAGTAACGTAACGATGTGTCAACTGTCACCGAACTATGATCGGTCCGCCGCGCGTATCACTTGACACATGTACAATGTTTTAGTAAACAAAATATATTTTCTATAGTTAAAATTTGTGCAATTTATATTATAATTATTATTCATATCAATAAATATTTTACCGAGAAAAAGACGTTGTCACGTAAAATTTTCGCCCGTAAAACCCACTTTACAGGCAACCATTTTTTAACGATATTATAAGTAAATTTATTATTAATAATTTATATAGATATATTACACAAAAATTAAATATATAACTGATATTTATGAAGTTTATATATAATAAATAATTTACAACATTTTTTATTAAATTAATGAAAAGACTGAGTGTTAATTGATTCAAAACCCGAGTAACTAGTGAAAAAGAAGTTCTTAACACTTCCGCACGATGTCGTACTTTTGCATTTTGTGATAAATTCATAAATAACAAAACCATCAAAATTATATGGTATATTTTTTCAATAACATTATATAAATGTAAACAAAATTATTGTCACGTGTGTACAGTTCATTCTGTAGCTTTAAATTTTAAAAAGCATGCTATGCATCATCTACAGAAATTCTTTTCTGTGTACGTAGCCTCCCTCTGGAATAACCTTCCTCATCCTATCCAAAGAAGTCCATCAATTTTGTCCTTTAAGTCCAAATTGAAAAATCATTTACTTGCTTGTCTGAACAATTAATTTAAAGTCATAGACTTCACGTAGTCCAGTAGAATAGTTTAAAATTAGTTTTAAAAAAAATTGTCATACATAAATAATTTAAGTAAAATTACTAACCAATTTAGGTATCAATTAATTAATTTATTTTTACTAACACTATATGGATCTATGTAAATTATGGTCTAAAATAAATGATTATTATTAATATTTATTAAGATTATTATAGGCAGTATAACATTCGCACTATGTTTTTATAAGAATAAAAAAAAAGTATTTTTGCATAATATGTATGTACTGTATATACACAATATACAGTATGTATGTATGTATGTAGGTCTATGTATGTATATATTTGTTTGTATATGTAAATATGTACTTATTTATATAACATATATTTAATTTATATTGTACTTCATTTCAATGTTTATATTTCTTTTGTTTATTTTAAATATTTTAATTATTTGCACCACTTATTCCCGCTTTTTGAAATTTATTCACTTCCATTGGTTGGCTGGAAGAGATTTCTTTTAGAAATAAGCCCACCGTTGTCAACGAAATTTACTTGTTTATATATTTGTATTTTTTTATGTGCAATAAAGAATATATTATTAAAATAATAATTGCAAACAATATGAAAGTCAGAGGAGAACAGTGTATTCGGTATTTATGTTATATTAATCTTTAATAGTAAAAATTAAGTTATCGAAAATATATAAGTAGGATATTTTTGAAAACTTGTTTCCTTTCTTATGTGCACGGTAAGCGTTTGCCACCAAATTCCATTACATTTCATTAGCTATTTTATATATTAGTATAACTATTTTATATATTATATTCAGCACGTACTAAGCCGCTTATTCAAGCGCGTACACGCACCTTTTAAATTTTACTTAAGTAATAAGAAACCTAATTATTAACCAAATCTTTATTATTATTACTAATAATATACGTTTGGTTTATAATAAGTTTTCGTCTTTTAATCTTAGATTAAAAAATCAAGCTTAATTTTAGGTAATTTATTCGTCTTTTAGAAATTTAAATATTTTTACTTCATCAACAAAAAAATACCATTGTATGTCTATAGGTAGGATATTTTTTAGGATAAGCAGAGAGAATCTGGTATTAAGACTCTCCGTTTTCCGTTTAATTTTTGACAAATTGCATGCTGAGAGCGGAATACCAGAGCGAAGAAACGAAACAATTTATGCTTCCGAGGGGAAATCGTGGGAGTGGGACACAACCGTCTCGTTCACAATCAGACGCTGTGCCGCCATGCCACGACGGTCCTAGGCCTATACCTAATCGTATCTAAAAGCATCACACCTTATCTTCAGCTGAATTGCTTTTGATGTAGTTTAAACGTTTGCAAACTACAGCTAGCTAAGAATATTTTTTAATATATTCAAATTTAAAGAGTTAGAAAGTAATAGCAAAATTAGTAAAAGTATGGAAGTTTTTGTGTCGACACAATTAACTTATATTCTAAACGGTAGCGTTGAATTTAGTGGGAATTTTGACCCCACAGACGAGCTAACAGTGAACGTGCTTTGGATAACCATTAATTGTTCCGTTTCATAAAGATTTATTGTGTGTTATATATGGAAAAATACACCTTTAAAATTCGAGAAATATAGATATTATTTTGATGTTGTTAATCTCATAAGGTAACATGTGTTGTTAATCTGATAAAGACGGTAACAGAAAAAAGTTGTAGCACAGTATGATTTTTTTTAAATATTCTGTAAATTTTTTTTAATTTCTTTTGAGAAAATTTTTCTGTGCACAAAAAACTACATTTCAATAAAATTAAATATTTTTAATATCACTATACCTTGGATAATTTATATATTTTAATTATTACCAAATAAGAAAACTATCAAATAATAAAGAAAATATTTAGACAAGCATAGTAAAGTGTAAATGTTACTTAGTAGTGAATGTGGAAAGTCCACGCCTTTCTCAGACCTCTACAGGCAATAGCTAAGACACCATAACACTGAGAATATAACTGAACGTACGCTCAATGCGACGACGCGCGACGGTTTAATAAAATGATTCAAATAATTTCTTATTTTAAATTAAAATATTTGACGTGTGTCATTCACTATCTATAAACTATGAGTGTTTTTAAAATTAGTGCTAAGATAATGGAATTTAGTATAGTTAATGTGATCAAATTACTTTGTATTATCTTAATTTTTAAAGAATCTGGTAAGTACATCTTTTGGTGAATAATGAAACAATAAAAATCAGCGCTTTATCGATTTAGAAGATGCGATGTCTAAAATGCGTGTAATTTAAACGAGTGGAAAAGCTTGTCTTAGGTAGTCGACGTAAAATTGGTTTAAAAATAAAATCAAATATTTTGGGGATACGCATAAATATTCTTATTACTTATCTAGCAAATTATATAAACGAAGCAGGACTCGAACTTGCGCCTTTTCATCCATATTGAAATCTTTAGACATTTGGTTTTTTTGTACAAACATTTTGTTAAGCTTCCCAAAGGCTTCAAAACTATCAACAACAATTTAGTGAGAGAGAATACAAATAACGAAATAATATATTACAAAAAAATAAAATTTAAACATTAACAACAATATAAAAATAATATTAATTTTTAAAGGTGCAGACATAAATCGGACTCTGAATTCATGAATTAAGTACCTAGTAGGTACTACCTACATTAAATCTGCCAAAGAAATAATTATATATTATGTTCAAATTAAACATATAATGAAAATAGATGGAAATAACAATATTTCCATGTATGTATATGTATTTATAAAAAATGAATGCATTGTGTGAATAAGTGTATGACTATATTGTATTCTTTAAACAATGAATCTTTTATCTGTCTTTGTCATTTCGTTGGGTAAATTAGTTTGATATTGTCTTATACTAAAGACATTATAATAGAAGTAAAAGTAATGTACTACATTAACTGTTTATAGTTTCGAACTCGTCTGTTTCTTCTATCCCTAATTTACAGCACAATTAGATTGCTTTTTATCTTTTGCTTTCATATCTCATGTATTACTAAGGCTCTTTTATTTATATTGTTAAGTATATAAGGCTGTATTAAAACAAAATAATCAGTGTGACGTCATGGGGTTTTAATTGTAGTTGAACATGTAACCAATATTGCAAACTTAAGTTATATAGTTTCATTAAACGTATAAATATAATCGTAAATTTAAGGTAATTTTGATAAATTTTCTTTATAGGTTTCGGAACCCAAAGGGTAAAACGGGACCCTATTAATAATCCTCCGTTGTCTGTCTGTCTATCTTCAGGCTGTATCTCATAAAGCGTATTTTACAATTGATATATTTCCTTTGCCGCTACAACAAATACTAAAATTAAGAAATTTTTGCTCAATATACCGTTTTTACGGTAACAAGTAGACGTTTCAAATTTTAACTGAACATTTACTTGTATATTAAATAAATAATATATATATATATATATATATATATATATATATATATATATATATATATATATATATATATATATATATATATATATATATATATATATATATATATATATATATATATATATATATATATATATATATATATATATATATATATATATATATATATATATATATATATATATATATATATATATATATATATATATATATATATATATATATATATATATATATATATATATATATATATATATATATATATATATATATATATATATATATATATATATATATATTGAAGGGGGGCTCCCATACAACAAACGTAATTTTGAATTTTTTTTAAGTTAAACACAAAAAAATATACATACAAATAATTTAATTTTGTTATTAGTAATATGTTCTCCCCGTTATATTTACAATCAGGGAATTGGTACGGAACCCTCGGTATGCGAGTACCGCTCGCACTCAATTCATATCATTTTTTAAATTTTCAAAAATTTTCATTAAACAATATCATAAGTAGTAGTTTAAACTTATAACTACTTTTTACGCAGTCAGTTCAATATACAGACGAATGGTTTACGATTAATCGCCGTATAAATGAAGGTGAAAGTCAAGTGTGCGTAGGCTTCTTGCACCGATACTCTATAAGGAGTAGGTAGGTACAAAATAATTTCAATAGTATTTTCATCTAATACTATTTAGTACTTAAATTTATTTACATATTTATTTCATAGGCATAGCTTAATTTAAAATATAGAGATTAGGAAGATTCGTCAGAGTGTAACGATTTTGTCTTTAACATTATGTACTCATACCGTAAAATGCTATTGTTATGAAATATTTCATGTGCACCTTGCATATAAAATATTTCGTAACAAAGAATATATTAAAATCTCATCATATACATATCTGATGCATGTTGTAGTACATATATCTTTTAACTTTAAGATACTCTTTTTTTATAATACTTTAAATCATGGTAATCTCTTTACTTTATAAACAAATTAATGTCTATTATTATCCTAACAGATTATGATCAGTGATTGATAAGGTTCAAAATTAACCTTACAATAACAATTTTCCACTGCAAAGCTGTTAAACTGTGTTTATAAATATTACGTTAAAATAATTACAATAATATTATAAGCATATTGGAGATACGTTAAGAAAAGAAAAATGTGTTATAAGACTCAGTATGAGACCGTATTTTTAAAATAAATACAGTATTATTTTAGTAAATAGGTATTTGAAACTGCACGGAATACTAAATAATCACTTTATTGGGTTTATTGCTAGTATTGTTTTACATGTACGTGCCATTTCATACTTGCTAAATGGTTTTTTGGTTTCTTACATAATCTGTAAAGCTGTCAAAACTAAAAAATATTTAGGGATGTGTAACGAAATGAAACGGTTGCGGTACAGGGCACTGTGTCCAATATGCGGTAAAAGTCATGTGACGTCAACCAAAGCGCGCGCAAAATAGTGGCGTTTGAGCGAATCAAATTTATTCCGTTTTAGATTTCACTTTAAGAAAGAAATGTGTTTTTTCAAGTTATTTATATTTTTTTGCAAATTATAAAGATGTACTTAGGCAAGTAAAGTGACCCGGTTCTGGTCACTGGAATTCAGTGTAATAGCCGAGTTTGTGGATATGTTATTTAAAAAGTTGTAACAGATTTATTACTTTTATCACACGGCGTGGCTTAAAATATTACCTTCGAAAGCAATTACGGCTTTCGACGATGTAGATGTGTTACATTTTCATTTTATATAACACATAATTCGTCACACCGTTGTGTATTGTATTGAGAATATGGTTTTGGTAAATCTACACGGCAATCAATGAGTCCCTACGTAGAAAACCATTGATCACTTACATCGCTTGTTTTCGCGCTCTTTGATTATGTTTTAGAAGTTTAATAATGTAACTTAGAAAATATATAATCTACGTAGTAGTAGAACTTTATACTTGTATTGAAATAAAATATTAAAGAGAAAATTTACTTTGACATATTAGATAATTTTAATGACTTACAATTATTATTAGTAGCGAAAGCTTCTAAACATATATTCCTTTGTGAAAGAATAATATATTAATAATCATTGTTTTCAATATATATATATATATATATATATATATATATATATATATATATATATATATATATATATATATATATATATATATATATATATATATATATATATATATATATATATATATATATATATATATATATATATATATATATATATATATATATATATATATATATATATATATATATATATTATATGCATATTATTCCCTATTACATTAGGTTATATTATTACAATTTAATAGATGCTTTGGCATTCGCTAAATACACTTTTCGTGGCATTATTTTATACAATAATAAGTTATTATTTATATCTTCCGTGTCGTTTGCGCGGGTACCTTATACAGCGGGTGTCTAATTAAACAAGAAGCATTTTTTTTGTATTTCTCCATCTTCTAGTAAATATTACATGAATTTTAACCTACTTAGTTCCGGCCACTATGTAGCTAACGGGAAAAAAATGTAAATTATTCGACGATCTGGTCAAATACGATCAGCGATTACATGAAATAAGTGCGTGTTTAGTTGATAATGTTGTTGTTACAATTAATTTGAATCGTTGGAGATTTAAGTATATAATTTATATTATATAATATAAAATAATACTTTTTAAAAAATGACCATGACATCCTTCATAGCAGCATCTCAGCTAAACGGAGAATCTGGTAGGAGAAATGAAAATAGTTTAAACAGTATTATATCGCATTCATATCTTCACAGGGGAATAAACTCAACACCAATGTGTTTAATGTTTACAGTATTATTTAGTTTTATTGATTTTTTAAAAAGATTTTTTACGTTTAAGAGCTTCTGAAAGAGTAACATTTTGATGTATGATTTTAAATACTTTATCATACTGCTACATGTGATTAGCTGTCTATTGCCTCCTTGTAGATGTAGCGAGATTTACAATCAGACACTGCTACTGTATAACAAAGAACCCAAATTCCATCTTTTTACTTGTAGCACTTAGTTCACTAATTAGTTAGCACGTTAGCTTTTTTTTAATTAATATTTATATTTTATAAATTAGAAAGTAATATTTTTCATATTTATGTAACGTAACGCAGTTTTTAATGAGAAGAGAATTTTAATGTCGAAAAAATTAACTTATTTTAAATGGCATTTAAATTTTTTAAGAGGTATATTTGACATTTCTTCAGCCATGATCCCATATCAATTCAAAAACAAAAAAAAAATGTCTTTTGGTTCGTCTTTCCTAACGAGTTGTTTATAAAAAATCGCTAATTATTAATAAGACCGCCTTTTGGAATTTCAAAGCGGACTTCGTTATAGGTACTTCGAAAATAATTTTTGAATCTATCTAAATTATGAGTTTAATCATGCATATTCTTGGGTCTTTTTACTTTCATTTAAATTATACATAATTTTGACATAGAAAGATAAAGTGTTACACTTTTTGGCGTAGCGCTTCACTACGCTGAATAATAGCGACTTTCCAAAGTTATCGTTGATATATTTTTTTTTATTTTTAACAGTACCCGAAACGGATGGTAATTTAATGCCTATGATAGATTTTCGATACCTGACCTGCGTTATGAAGAGAGAATGGACGTGTCCTGATAGTGAAATAAATTTTTATTTATTCACACCGTAAGTAATCATTTAATATATGTAATAATATATACAAAGCGGTGTTAAAAGAATGAATCTAAATAAGTTTCTCTGGGTATAGTTTGTCAATTATTTAGAGAAATAGTCTACAGATAAATACATTTTGAAATACAATTTAAAAGACAATATTTTAACACCTAATTTCTAAGCGTGTTTATCTAATGATATATACCTAAACCTATTTAGTAGTATTTGTATCCTGTATAGTACTTACTATACGGCACGGCACTGCGTGTCACACACTTTCTGTATTTAGAGACATTGTGTATATAGTCAATGCCACGTTTTGTCCTGTAACCATGGCGAAAAAATTGATAATTATTAATTTTCCCCTAGTGAAAGGAAGTCCCCGAACCATTTTACTTTCAATCATCTAATGTGCCACTGCACCATGACAGCCTTAATAGTTTTTCAATACGTCTTTTTAGGGAACACCCATTTCCACAATGGGTGGACATTCGAAAACCAAAGAGATTGCCGGCGTATGGATGGAAGCTGTCTAGAAAAAATGTTCTAATTATTCATGGCTTCAATGGCACACATTCTAAGACGCCGATGACATTTTTGAGGGATGGTAAGTGGGAATTGTATATTTTACTGTACCTATAACAAGACCAGTAACTGGCAACACTCTCACGTCAGGTTAACTTTTTATGGTGATGGTATTTTAAATGGGAATGGGATAACGATATACTTTTCTTTAAGTTAATTTTAAGGAATAATTTTTTTTTAAACCAATTTTCTATAAGTTTTATTTTATTCTTTTTTTAAATCTATTAAAAAGGTCTATCAAGTTTTATTTTCTGAAAATTGAAAAGTAAATTATATTCCACTGGCACATTTAAAAGCTATACAATAAAAAAATATTATATAGATTTTAAGCACATTGTATATTGTATGTTTATACATTTATTTTTTTTGAGCAAGAGAAACGGGTATCTTTAAACATTATGTACTGATCGTAATTTTCTTGCACAAACTGTGCAATGACATAAATAATTAATTTTATAGTACTTTAATATTGAATATAAAAAGAATAACAAATATGATTTTATATACTTACAGCATACTTATCCCGCAAAGACTACAACGTGTTTATGGTAGACTGGTCGGCTCTCACGAGATTTCCTTGCTATTTGTCTGCGCTATCGAATACAAAGTAAGTATAGCCCTTTAAACTTGTCCCAGCCTATCGAGACAAGTGTTTTGTATTATAAATAGTCTTCATAATATTTATATGGTAAGGTTATTTTGTTATATGAATATCAAAATATTAATATAAGTCGGGGAAGACGGAATTTTCTATTTCCATTTTCTTCGCTCTGGCAACTAGGCAAAGCGCGACGTTGAATTCCGCCGCTCAACATGATATGAACTGGATAAAAGGCGGAAAGCGGGGACGGAGAAAGCAGGAACTAAACAACGGAGTGTCTTAACATTAGGTTCCTATGGTTCCTGCAGTTCCCTCTGCCTACCCTGCCATTTGCGGGATAGAAGCGTAAAGCTAAAAAAAGAAATATTGATGTTTTTATTTGAGTATAAATGTCAATAATTTTTATGAAGCGCCGACAATTGATTTTAAATAGTTGCTGCAACCACTGCTTCCACTGAGAGGAAGTAGGTACATAGGTACTACTACTTTCACCCATGTTATTATTGATAACGATGAATTGCAAAAATAGTTTATGCGCCATTTCTGTATTTACTCTTTGGTCTTAGTAACAGTTGACAATAAATATTCTTGTTCTTTAATTTTTAAATGTACCTAATTGGAAAATGATTATGTTCAAAAATCATATTTTTGTGTTCCATATAAAATTCTATTTATATTATTTAACCAATAGTTAATTTGACAATAGTTAATTTTGTTATAATACCACTTTACTTTGTAATAATTATGTTCTGTTTAAATATTGAAGGTTAGCAGGTCAATGTACGGCTCAGCTCTATTCCTACTTGACGCAGTCAGGAGTTAGTGCGAGGAAGATCACATGTGTGGGACACTCGCTAGGCGCACATGTCTGCGGGATGATATCTAATCACTTAACTGAGAAACAGTACAAAATTATAGGTAAGTGCTTAGCTTTAGTAGTCATGTTGAATGAAATTGGTCACATATAAAACCTTGAGAATTTGTAGCAAAAACAATAAAGAAAATTGCCAGATAAAATCATTATAAACTTGTAACTGCAATAATATTGTTGAGATTTCTTACTCACTATACGTAGGTAAGTATATTTGTTTATTTTTGTTATATCGCAATTTGTTTGTTGCTTGCAATTTCGTTTACATCGAGTTTACCGCTATATTTTTAATTTATAAATTATTTTGTGAAGGCTACCCGGATTATGTTATATTAAGAAATAATGAATTAAGACAGTGTTCTTAGTACTAAATCAGATATACCATATGTTTATTTTTTTAACCCCCACAAAAATACTGCTTGCAACGAAAAACTTTTATTTCGTTAAAGGGTTTACGTTAATTGGTAACGTTAAAGGGTTAATGTTCCTTATATGTCAATTTTGGTCTACTTACAGACAGTCGCGAGATTTTTTAATTTTTTATTGAATTTATAAGTAGCATTAACATATATAGATATTAAAATTAAAAAAATTATATTTCAATTAAACTCGTTATTTTTTACAAATCAAAGCCGATATTTAATAACAAGTAAGAAGTAAAAAGCGGACTTTCAAGTATTTTATTTATAATATAATTTATAGGAAATATTTTTTTTATAAATAAATTAAACAAATTTAAAAGTTTTTTAGGAACATACAAAACGTGTTTTTTATTCTTTTAGATTTATGATAGGTACATTATATATATTTACAACATTTTAAAGTAGAGGGATTTTAGGCACTGAAAATGTAACTGTTTTGACTTCCAGGTATTGATTAATACCTTCTTCTCCTCTGTAACAAAAAGAAATTAAGTTAATTAACTTTAAAACTAGAGCTTAGTGTTTTGTTGATTTATGTTAGCTTTGTGTTTTTTTTTAAATGAGAAATGTAATTTAAACTTCACTTTGATTTTAAATCTGTTACTCACATCAATCTAATATTTAACGTTCTATATATTTTTATTGTTATGCATTAGGAAACAATATCAACAACATCAGAGTATTTTAATGACTTTGTAGAAATAAATTTGACACATCATGGTGAAAAACGCATAGCTTAGTTGTCACGGCGCTAGTTAGCATCCAAGAGGTGCGAGTTCAAATACCGCCGCGTTTTTTTTACGTTTTCTTTAAACACTAAAGCATCTAAGCGGAATATTTATGTAAAACTGCATATTAGATATTTCTCTTTACATATATGTCAAAGTTTGAACCCTTATAAGTTATTTAACCCTTACAACTAAAACATTTTTATTATTGCAAAGAAAAATAAAATATAAGGATACTATTAGAATGGAATATACTATTTATTAGGATACTCCGATACATATATATGAGTATATCAAATTTTTTGAGTATATCTAATTTTTTACATATTTTAGTATGATTGCCTTAAAAATTAAATAAATAAGGAATGCTATTAATCGAGTAGTCGTAGGGAAAATCTCCTGTTTCTCTTTCGTTACTGACTGATAGACTGCAGCCGAAGTTGTGCTAAGAATAGCTTTCCCTTAAATCCGCAATAGCGGGACAAATGGGATTTTATATTTATATTTCACGCAAATGGGATTGTGGGCTACAGTTTTTATAATTGAATACAAATGAGTTGACTTAAATTTATACTTACAGTTCTCTACCTATTCCGGAGTCCTTAAATCCACCGAATGGAGTTTGACTTGTTGTATGATCATATAGGTTAACCCTTAAAAAACAAAACATTTTTATTATTCTGAAGAAATAAAATATAAGGAAATTGTTAGAATAGAAGGTATTTGTTGAAAGTGTATATAGTTACTTTAAGTCATATTATAATAATAAGCAAAGAAATATATATATACATATGTATATATAAAAAAATTGCGTACCATACGGAACCAGCGCGCACATGTTTAGCGAAGGTCAATGCGGTAGTAATGTCATTGGTAATAACCCCGGCGCCGAGTCCGTAGTTGGTGTTGTTGGCGCGGTCGACCACTTCGTCGAATGTTTCAAACTTCAAAATGCTTTGAACCGGCCCAAATATCTAAAACATTAATATAACTATATTTTTAAAAGCTTTTCATTTTTTTTTCAAATACAATAGGTCAAATAATACGTTTAAGACATGTAAATAGCACTTGTCAAGGTTGTCTTGGGATGAATATTGCATTTTTACTTCCCAAATACCTAAAAATAAATTATTTATAAATACTATTAATATTTTTATTAGTTTCATCAATACATAATCAATGGGCATGGTAAGGGTGCATTTGTATAATATACATACAAATACACGTCTGAATTCTCTTATTAATTTGATCAATTAATGAAGTTAGGTTCCCCCAACGAAAGTCTAATATGAACAATCAAAAACAAAATATACAATAATATAACAGTAAACTAAACAGAGTATATTTTGAATAACGGGTTTACGCTGTGTTTCACATGTACACATACACTATAGCTTAACCTTTTTACTGGGTAAGATCATCAATAGAAAAATCCAAGAAATACAATAACTGACCTCCTCTTTAGCAATTTTCATGTCATCCTTAACATCAGCAAAGACAGTCGGCTGTATGTAATACCCCCTGCCCGCCATCTTGTCGCCGCCCGCGACGCACCTAGCCCCATCTTGCTTTCCCGCTTCAATGTATCCAAGCACTTTTGAATACATTTCTTGATCGATCTGAAACGTTTAGTGTAATCTTTTAGCTTTCAATGTAAAATATTTAATATGTATATTCATTCATAATTTAAAGCGTGAAGCTAAAAAAAATCTATACACATTATGATTCTATAAATAATAATAGGACCGTCATGGCGCAGAGGTGTAAGCATCTGCCTGTAAACGAGGGTTCGATTCCCACTCGAGGAAGATGGATTTTTCTATTTCCATTTTTCTTCGCTCTGGCAACTAGGCAAAGCGCGGCGTTGAGTTCCGCCACTCAACACGCAATGCCTCGAAAAAGGCGGAAAGCGGGGACGGAGAAAGCAGGGACTAAGCAACGGAGTGTCTTAACACTAGGTTCATAAGGTCCCTGCAATTCTCTCTGCCCACCCCGCAATATGCGGGATAAAGCTACAAAAAATAAATAATAAAACATGTATACATATATGTTTTATTATTTATAGTATCATAATATGTGCGCATTTTAGTTACATTAGTATATTTTTGTGAGCCGTTTTAATTTTATCATTATTTTGTAAATTGATTGTGTGCGTGGCAAATATTTGAAGATTTCATTAAGCAGCTTTTCATACAATAAAGAACTTAATACAATAAATATACAAAAATGTTAAAAGTGCAACACATTCCATATAAACTTTTCATTGTAATTTATTTATTAAGTTATTTTATTTCTTTTTAAATTATAGATTATTGAAGTATAATGTAAAATATCTAATAGTAAATATGTACTCGCTGATATATTATCATTATTACATTATTTAATCTAAACTCGTGTGATGTTTTTCGATAACATTGAGGATTATTTGCACTATGTAAATATATCGATTGGTCTAAAAGTATATTATATCTTCTCCAATTAATTTATAATATAACTTTGAACACTAGGAGTTTAGGGTCGGCAAAGTAAAAAATTGGTAATAAATACCGATCATATTTGCAAATTTGTAAATGGCGCATGTTAACTAATTCGCCCTCTTTAAACATAATTAGATTATCATTGACAGATAATACAAACAAATCTAATCAAATCTGGTTAAAGTAGGTAAATCATCATCGTTTCAATAGCACACACTTAAAGGAACGAATTTTCGACTTGTAATTTTTTTTGAAATTTTTATATATCTCAAAAAGGCGTATTTGTAAAAATATAGCCTATGTACGAATATACTTAAGCAATTCAATTGATAATTGATTGGTTGAAAAACTTCGGCGCGCGGTTATTGTTACTTTCAAAAACTTTATCTTATAATAAAAAAAGTTTCATAGCTGTATTAGTTTTAAAAAGTGTTAAAACTAATGAAACGAAACGTAACTTACTGTTTACTAGTAAATAAACTAGTAGTTTATACCAGTAAACATTAAGTCAAACTAGCTTTATAAAAATATATATATATATATATATATATATATATATATATATATATATATATATATATATATATATATATATATATATATATATATATATATATATATATATATATATATATATATATATATATATATATATATATATATATATATATATATATATATATATATATATATATATATATATATATATATATATATATATATATATATATATATATATTTATTTATTTAGCCTCACGCTTTATCCCACACATGGCAGGGTAGGCAGAGGGAACTGCAGGAACTATATGAACCTAGTGTTAAGACATTTCGTTGCTTAGTCCCTGCTTTCTCCGTCCCCGTACGTGTTGAGTGGCGGAACTTAACGCCGCGCTTTGCTATATTGTATTTTGGATAAATCAGTAAACGTTATTCGTTGCCGCTATTTATAATAATGTTTTTATTAGAATTTACTAAACCTTAAAATTGATTTTTAATATATTTACTGAACTGCGAAAATGACAATCGAAGAACATTCATGGAGATTAATTGAATTGGTACTGTTGAGGCTTAAAAATGGATTTGTTTTACATTTATATGGAAACCCCAACGGATATCGGATTAGTAGATTAAAAATAATAATTTTACACAAAACTAATCTGTAATAGGTGTAATTTTAAAGATATCGCCAATTTAAAACATTATAACGATTTAAATAGGTAAACTATTAATAAGTATTGGAAAATAAGTCTTTTTTTATTTATATATCAGGGGAACAATAAATATAAAAGCATTATAATAAAAGATACATTTATACCTAAAAATATTAGGCACAAAATTTTATCGTAAACACATTAACTATGAAATACCTATATAAAGAAACTGAAAAATGTATGTAGGTACTTATATAGTATATTTATTACCTGAGGTCCTTGTTGAACATCGTCGAAAGGATTTCCGACAGATCGTGTTTTTGCTATTTCGGCAGCTTTAGACACGAATAGGTCGTATATACCGGATTGTACGAACGTGCGAGTACCAGCGCAGCAACACTGACCGCCATTTGCAAAAGCTGCCGCATGAGCGATTTGTGCTGCTTTTTCAACTGTAATGTTATAAAAAATAACCAATAGTACATTAAGTTTCAAAAAATGTTCGCGAGGTAGTAAAACAAAAAATAAGTTTAGAAAATGGTATTCGATATGTATTAAATATATGGCTTTTTGAGGAACAGGTGAGACACGTGACATAGCGAATTAAAGGAGATAATCGAGCGATTATAGGTTAAGCTTTTATTTGAATATCATTGTGTATAGCCGAGAGGCAATCATCTTGACTAGATAAAGTGATTATTATAAAAATAAAACATTCTTCGTGTATTTTTAAGTTCTAACTTCTTCTCTAGTTCCAAAGTGTTAACGCGATTAATAAGTTCGTCTTCTTGTCGATAATCTCGGAGTTCAAAGTAATTACAACAATTTAATACATACATTGCTTTGAAATTATGTTATACATTTATTTAATTTTCAGTTCAATCAGTTATAATATATTGTTGGGATACATATATCTATATATATTAGTAATGTAACGAATGCCACTTTTTTAACATTCGAGAATGCGAATGCGAATATTTGCTACCGACATTAGCGAATGCGAATATTCAGTAATTCTTGTAAATTTGGCGCCAATTATTTTGTATTACAAGATAAAACTTTTTTAGAAGAATTGATTTTTGTTTCTTCATATTGCATTAAAAAAAATTTTTCGTGAGATATAAAGAAGACTGATAATGTGTTTACGAGGTTAAGTTACTGTGTTTTGTAAAAGCGAATATTCGCGAATGCGAATATTAAAACGTGTACGTAACACTCGTACTTACCATCAGCATCGTTGAATACAACTAAGGGGCTCTTGCCTCCTAGCTCCAATGAGACACGTTTGAGATTTGCAACAGGAGCTGCGCCCATGACTAATCTGCCAACCTAGTAAAACATTTTACTAAATCCCTTAGTTTTAAATAGATTTTTTATACTGACAAATTAAATATAACTAGTGTATGTAGATACTACGTACGTAAGACCTACCAATATTTAATTTCATTGAGTTCATGGAGAGTATATCATTCCTCATAATATATTCGTTAGTATAGTAAGAAGATAAGAAAATCGATAATCCAACAATGTCGTCATTTTAATTATTTTTTTTCTAATAATTATATATATATATATATATATATACATATATATATATATATATATATATATATATATATATATATATATATATATATATATATATATATATATATATATATATTTAAATTAATCATATATTTGAAATAAAATTAATGTAAGTGAATGCTACTCAGGTACGTATTTAAATTTAATTCATTGAATACATGAAGAATATATTATTCTTCATAATACATTCTTATATACAAAAATCAATAAGGTAACATTTTTTTCCTTCTTAAATATTTACAATAATTTTATACTTTCTTTTTGAAATTAACTATTTATAATATTTATTATATAGTTAATTGTAGTAATAAATATATAAAATTTCACCCAATTTTCGAAATCAACGCTGCACTGTACTTTGGTGGATTATATTTTTATACACTAATCAAGTTGAACGCTGATTGCAACAAAATGTTTAAGACAAACTTATACTACTTAAAAACTACTGAAGGCATCAAATGCGCAGTATTGCCATATAAGATTCAGGTTTACATACTTCAGTGGACCCAGTAAAGGCCACTTTATCAACATCAGGATGGTGTGTTAACGCAGCGCCGGCTGTCGGTCCGTATCCGGGCACAACGTTGACTACCCCGGGAGGGAATCCCGCGTCCTTTATAAGGGCGGCCACAGCTAGAGCCGTTAGCGGCGTTTGTTCTGCTGGCTTTAGTACTATAGTGCAGCCTGAGAGAAAATAATATATGTTTCTAAGTATGAGAGGAGAGTCGTCTGTCTGTAAATGTGGATTGTGGGTTCGATTCCCGTGAAAGGAAGATGGATTATGCATTACCATGTTTTTAGTTTTGGAAACTATGCAAAACGCGGCGTTAAGTTCCACCACTCACTGTTCAATGCTTTGACAAAGGCGAAAAGCAGGGACGATGTAACGACGTGTCTTAACACTAGGTTTCTATGGTTCCTGCAGTTCCCTCTGCCTACTCTGCCATGCGTGAGAAATATGAAGCGTGCAGATTTTAGGTTACTACGAATAGGGCCTTCATGCATAATGTGTAAATAATACAAACTCACGGCTTTGTTTGCGATGTAATTAACCATTTCCCCTCATCTTGAAATACCCGAAGACACACAGAAGAAAATATTATTTTTAAATGATTTGATAAATTACAAATTTAATATTTAATCGCTATTGTACTTAAAACTTACTAAATAAATAAACGTATTTTTTGTAGAACATTATATGAAAAACAGTTAAATTATGTAATATTAATTGTCTTTAAGTTTTTTTCAAAATGTTGTCTTATTTTTTTATTTAAATTCACATACATATGTGTATATATTAAAAAAACATACCTGCTGCTAAAGCTGGTCCTATTTTCCATGATATCATAGGAATGGGATAGTTCCATGGTATAATCTGAGCACAAACTCCCACAGGCTCTTTAAGCGTCATCGATATTACTTCACCATCTGCAAAACGACATTTTGATTTACATATTGTATTTGCTAAAATATTTTAAATGCTTAACATCAAGATTACTTTAAATACAAAATAATTAGAAAGGTAACTTTTGGTTACATAGTAATTTCACGTGTAAATGAAATGGGAAATCTATTAAAAAATTTTTTTTTCTTAATGATTTCTATAAGCATTTCGTTATTTATTTATCAGTAAATAAGTAAACATAAAATATAATCGAAACATAAATAATTTCTAAGAATACAAAGTTATCTACTTGATACACTGAGTGATACGTCAGCTAATTCGGAAAATGCATTATATCTTTGAACAGTGGTGTTTTGTTTAAGAGTTGTATAATAAACACGCCTCTAAAATCTGGGGAGAGCGTGATGAATTGCGTCAACAAAGTGACAGCTTTGTGAAAAACACATGATATGGTTGCCCCTTAAAATTACTAATAGGAACATATATACATATGTATGTATATATTGTATATATATAAACATAATATACATGCAAATATATGTTCTTATATAGGTTTAGGTACAAGGTATTGATAAGATATATATTGTACCTTTACGCTTTATTCTTATAGCCTAGCTTGTTAACCTAGACAACTCTTGTACACTAAACTCAGCCCTACATTTTGTTTTACCAGCGTGAGAAAAAAAAATAATTTAGTACTAAGAATGATCGACAACTATCGTATTAACCGACAGACACTGTTAAAATTCACCACAATGGTCTTACTCTCATTTAAGAAATATTATATTACGTACATACGAATTACATTGTTAATGCACAATGATGAAAAATATACAAATATTCTAATTAAGCTTATCATGTCATATGTAATATTTTATAAGAGCGAAAGGTACTCGCGCACCGTAAATACATTTTCTAGTATATACATTTTCTAGTAGATACATTTTCCGGGAATAACGATTCCCGGTTCTTTAGTAATAATGTGATAAAACTAACCTATACGTTGCTTCATAGCTACCGTCTATTGAGTGACATAAAAAAGATTATCGAGCATCATGCAAAATCATCAATCAAAAGCAAAATCACGTTTCAATGATTATAGATATATGAGTTTCGAGCTAAGGGGACAGAATTTTTAAACATATTTGTAGTGTTTTAGTAAATTACTTGAAAACGCACAAATATTTTAAATCCTCAATAAATATTTTAATATAAAGATTTTCGTAATTCGAATATCGTATGTTTAAAACTAAAAAGTAATTAGATTTGTAAGCGTCTGAATACTTTTGTATTGTGGCTTAACAATAATAGCTATTAATTTTATGATATATTATATAGTTACCAGCTGGAATAGTATTTCCCAAAATTTTGTCAGCTTTCCCGGCATAATATCTAATGACACTGGCCGAGTAGTAAACTTCTTCTTCGGCGATTTTCACTGGTTTCCCACAGTCTAAAGTTTCCAGTTCTGCTAAATACCTAGCTTGAGACTCCATAAGCTCTGCTAATTTGAGCATCAATAACCCTCTTTGTGACGCATCCATAGAGCGCCATGCGGAATAACGATGAAAGGCTTTTCTTGCGGCGGCAACTGCTAGGTCAATGTCAGCCTAAAATGACCACTTTACTCTAGTACTTACATTATATTTTTTTCTATTTTTAACTAAACCCCTATATGTTATATATTATTATTTAGAATATATTTAGAGAAGTTTGAATACCTACCACGAAACGCCTAGATATACAATATTTAACATTATTATAAAAAATAATAATACCTAATCAACGTATTATGAGTAGATATGACTAAATTTATCTTTATACATAGTACATACATATTTATTAGAATATTGTGGTAGAAAATTATTTAGGCGATGTTAATTAGAGCTAAAAGTCACACAGGTATAAGAGTACCGTACAAATTATAAAGGCCTTTGAATAATTAACAAGATAATATAAATATATAAAATTATATAAAAATAAATAAATAAAAAAAATGTTTTGTATACCTTATCCCCTTCAGCAACTTGTATAATAACAGATTCATCCTGTGGATTTATTGTTGGAAAGGTCTTCTTACTAACAGCATCTACCCACTCATTGTTGATAAACAGCTAAATAAATAATAAAATAGTCATTTTGGTTTCTTTATTGTAATTATAAAACTTAAATACAATTAAAAACGATACCTATCTATCTAATATTTATTTAAATGTAAAATATTACAAAACAGTATGTATGTAGGTAGATGTTTCTTATCTTGGGCTTTTTTCTGCATAAACATTTCTTATCACGTTTCATAAATATTTTGTTGTTCAAAATATTAATCAGTGTAGGTATGCATTTTATAATCTCTTATTAATTTTATCTTTATTTTTAAATTATGGTAAAACTGTTAATAAATCTTTAAACCGCTGTACATTTTCATTTCTTCATGTATATATATTACATAGTATATAAAATATTTATTTAACATAACAGATATACAATATTATCCATCAAAACATATAATTTCATTTTGGCACATGTAAAAAAAATGACCTTGCCAGTGAATTTTAGTTTAACGGCGCGAGGCGGCGAATCTCGTTTAAAATTAAACTCGTTGAAATTTTTTGGATCTCACAACATTAGTATGTACGTACCTTAGTATATTTTACATCTACTTTGACCATATTGAAAATATATTTACTTAGTAAAAACAGAAAAGTATTTAAAACAATTATTTATAAATAAGAAATCTGTCCACTACTACAGCTCTCACCAGACCTATAAGTTCTAACCGGCAACTGTTTGATTTTTCATTAAATGTTGCCAACTAATAAAAATCTCCCATGTATTTTTTTACATGTTAAGATTTTTGTTTAATTATTAATAGTTAAATAATTTCATTTAATTTTATGACTTGATTATTAGTGTATTATTTAGTTTTTTTCTAATTAGATATGTTTCGCTATATATGTTTACGCTAGATAATACTTTTATTAGAAATTTATAAATCTTATAGGTATTTTTTTATATAAAGTATGTATATTTGTTATTTACTGATTTGTTAGGCTATCAATAAATTAACAATAAGTAACTAAAAATTTACAAATAAATAGATATAGAAATATAAGCCATTTACAATTTTACATCTAAACGTATTAACAGTTTTTTTAAAGATCTTGAAAAGATAAACTTTCACTCGCAATGAGTAAAAAATTTGTGTTTTCATTTAATCATAGACGCCTAGAAATGTTCATATAAATATTAAGGTCTTGAATATTAGGCTAGGGCGTTTGACGGATTCCTTACCTTTGAGGACGTTGAGCTTAAAGAAGCCACAGAATAAGCTTTCGTGATTACTACATAAAAAAAAACAGAAATGCCCTGTATGACTGCGGTCATAATTCAATTTCATTTACAACTTATGCTTGGAGCACAATGGAAAAAACTAGTATTAGTGCTAGTTAAAACTATAGGCAAAATAAAACCTTTAACCCGAGAGTGACACATTTAGGATGTGAGTTTTATATAGAATATTTTTGTTTCCTATTGTCATTATAATAATATAATGATGTAATGTGTCGTTTAATTTTAACAGTACTTGAACCCAAGTATTAAGTATCCTTAGAGTGATATCGTTTAGAATATTACATGATCAAATCGGAATATGTTGAAAGGTAAAGACACTAAAAAGTCGTGCTAACTGTAAAATGCATTAGAAATTATAAGTGAAGTGAGATTTTATACTATGTATGATTTTATACTATATGTAGAATTTGATAAAGAAAATTTGAAGCTTCTTAAAAATTTGACATTCTTCTGTAATTGTTCAGGACATAGGTGGGTGTCGTTATATTTAACTATAATGTGTTTTGTTTTCTGTTTTGGAACAACTAGAACATCTTCTTGAGAAAAATACTTTAGTGTTTACGATGGATTGTTATTTGAAAAAACTTTAGTAAAAAAAAAGTTTTTTAATTTGTATATAGTAGAAAAATACCTATTGTAAGAGGTTATTTATAAAGCGACAACACTGCAATATTGATTTTATACAGCAAACATATGCTACATTGGCTTATGCTAATGTATACCTTGTGCGATTGTAAGACGACTTAAAATTCTATTTTCATAACATTGTTATGTAATTTAAACAGTGAAATGTGTGTTGACATAATTTCTGAAACTATTTTATTCTACTATCAATAAACTTGTTAGTAAAGTTTTATTTTGTTTAGACATATAAGTGTTTTAAATATACCGTAAATAAATTTTCAGTATAAGATGTAGAAAAGTGCTTGAAAAAGTCAAGAATTCAAATTTATGTAGTGAGCGTCTTCATTTTCATATACTTATATTTTCTAATTAATATCAAAAGGTCAATCAACAGTTGGAATAATAAATGAGTATTACTATGTATACAAATGTCAAATTCAAATTTAAAGATTTTAAAGAAAAAAAATTGTACAAAAAATTTTGCAGTTCTAAAATATATATCACCTAGTCATATGTAAAAAAAACATTATATAATTAAATGTGTAATTGACCATTTTTAATCATATTTCAACCTCCCAAGACAAAGCTCGATGTTTACTTTCCAAGATTTTTTTGAACACAATGTTAGTGATAAAAAAAACAAAGAAGTAATCAAGTTATAAATTTATTTAACAGTATATCATAATCATATTTATAATGATACAAAAGTTTATAGTGATAACAGTCGTCGGTTGGAATGTAGGAACTTGGTGTTTACACACGAGGTGACTTTGGTAGGCTGAAAGTGACGGTCTTGTTCTCCAAATATTGCAGAATACCTTCCTCTCCCCTGTAACAGATAATAAATATTTATATTTAAAAAACATATAAAAAAATGAACGTACTGGAAACCGAAAATGGTCTATTCTCAGTGTGGGTAAACACTTTGAAAGTTAAAAAATAAATTATTATATCATATTCGACAAATAACCGTGTTCTACGTGGCTTTTAATTAGAAATCAGATTGTACATTAAATTTCTACTTAGGATATAGTGACATTATGCTATTATATGTTTATTTATTGTATTTTTTTGTATTTAAAATATAAATGATTTAGCTAAATTACTTACAATTCACGGCCAATACCAGATTCCCTAAAGCCTCCGAATGGTGTCTGTGGCGTTACGTGCTCGTATGTGTTCACCCTAGAATTAAAAAAAAACATATACTTAATAATGACACTTATTTTAATAACATAATATTTAATTATATAAAACAGAGTTTATAGAGTATTATTGTCCAATATTTCACTTACCATACGCTGCCAGCCCTGATGTGACGTATGAAAGCCATAGCGGTTGTTATGTCATTAGTAATAACTCCAGCTCCTAATCCATAATTGGAGTTGTTAGCTCTGTCCAGTACTTCCTCGAATGATTCAAACTTGAGAATGCTCTGGACTGGTCCAAAGATCTATAAAACAGAATTAAAAAATATGAATAAATAATAAACATACCTATATCATATAATATTATGAAAAATATATCAGTTACACGAGGATCGTCGTGGCGCAGAGGCGCAACGTCTGACGATTTCTGGGTTCGATTCCCACTCGGGGAGGATAGAATTTTCTATATACATTTTCTTCGCTCTGGCAACTAGTTGAGTTCCGCCACTCAAAACGCAATGCCTCGAAAAGGCGGAAAGCGGAGACGGAGAACACAGAGACGGAGAAAGCAGAGACTAAGCAACGGAGTGTCTTAACACTAGGTTCATATAGTTCCTGCAGTTCCCTCTGCCTACCCTGCTATGTGCGGCATAAAGCGTGAAGCTAAAAAATATCAGATAGGAATTTACCTCCTCTTTAGCAATTTTCATGTTTTCTTTAACATCCGCAAATACGGTTGGCTTGATGAAGTAGCCCTGGCTGCCATGGCGGTCACCGCCAGCAACGCACCTTGCGCCTTCCTTCTTTCCTGCGTCGATGTAACCCAACACCTTGTTGAACTGTTCTAGATCGATCTATACAAACAAGAAATTATTTTAATTATTCATATTAAATATTTACTATTAGCGGCGCCTGTAATTTTGTGAATGTGCGACACTAAATTTAAACTTTCGACATATTTTATAAGACAGTAATGTACTTTGTACAAAAGATTTTAAATTAATATGACTTTTACTTTTATATTTAGTGTTATTATTATTATTTATTTTAATATAAAAATTCTTCACATAATTTGCTTTAGACGGTTAAACCTTAAAGGTTGTGGTTAAAGGTCTTAACAATTATTGCATCAACCAAGTACGAAGATTACATTAAAAAAATATAGAAATTAGACAAGGAAAGACTTTTCGGATGTTCTTCTTTTTGTTATTAATTTATAGTAGATATAAAATCTATAGTAAGTTTTATATTATATATATTATAGCAATATTATTGCTAAAAAGGTCTCGTGAACCTACCTGAGGTCCCTGTTGCACATTCTCAAAGGAATTACCAACAGTCCTCTTCTTGGCGATTTCTGCTGATTTAGCTACAAATGCATCGTAGATTCCAGATTGGACATATGTCCTTGTACCGGCGACACAGCATTGACCGGCGTTTGCGAATGCGGCGTTGTGCGCAATCTGTGCTGCCTTTTCGACTAAAATGATTAAAACTCATATTATGAAAAATATTCAGATTTTTTCTCATAGTATATTGTGAGTAAACAACTCATTAAGATATTTTTTTTATATCTATACAAGCTTACAAATAACTCGGTCGCATTCTTCCTTAACCAGCGTTATTTATTAACAGTTCGATACCGACACATATTGATATTATAGATAGGTATATAATTAAAATGAAAATAAAATAGAATAATATCAATGCGGAATAAGGAATAATGCTTATTGATATGTAGCGGATATATATCTGCAATTAGTGGGCAAATGTACTTTTAGTTGTGGTTCATGTTAACATATTTCTAAACTTTCATATTTTTTAAAACTAAATTTAAATATACATCTCGTTTTATCAAAGAACGTTTCTCACGTTCAATTCATTAGAATATTTTAGCTTTATTTGCATATTAAAACTTATAAGTACCTATATTTCCGTATCTAACGATAATCAATTCTTATTTATCTTAATTATTAAGGTGTTAGTTGAAATTACCATCTGCGTCGTTGAATACAACCAAAGGACTCTTTCCACCGAGTTCTAGGGTGACGCGTTTTAAGTTTGTTTCAGGAGCACCCTTCATGATGATTCGGCCAACCTAAAAAAGTACATGAATATTATAAAAATTATGAAATGAAAAAATCATTTTATAAAACAAAACGATAAAAGAAAAACAGATGTTTGTCATTTATCCTAACTGATAAAATATCCGCACGACACTTATGTTATATGTATATATCTATTGAACGATCGATCGAACGATTGATATATAAATATAATATATCAAAAAAAAAATTGTGAGACTACTGATACTGTTATGAAATTAAATTTTGGCATTTCATAATTTAGGAGTACTTTATAAATAATTAATTTTACAAAGACTTTGTAAGTAAAGACTATTATTATGCGTACCTCTGTAGATCCAGTGAATGCCACTTTATCCACAAGTGGGTTGTTTACAAGAGCGGCACCGGCAGTGGGGCCGTAACCAGGGATAACATTCAATACTCCTGGAGGGAAACCAGCTTCTTTCACTAAGGCAGCTAAAGCAAGCGCCGTGAGAGGTGTTTGTTCAGCTGGCTTCAAAACAATGGTGCAACCTAGTGTGACATAAAATAAATTTAATGAAAAATAAAATTAAATTAGGAAATATTATTTTAAGATACTTAAATCATGTGATTGTCAAAGTAGTTCTAAATTTACATACCTGCAGCTAATGCAGGGGCAATCTTCCACACGAACATAGGAACTGGGTAGTTCCATGGCAGAATTTGGCCACAAACGCCGACTGGTTCCTTCAGTGTCATAGAAAGCACTTCACCATCTACAAATGCAATATTTAGAATAATTTGTAGAATATTGTCTTTAATTATAAGTTATGAATAATATTTCTACTAATGCAGAAATATCATTCATATAAAAGCCTAGCCAGTTTGATGAACCGGAAAAAATCGCAATGGAATTTGGTAATTGTTTAAATAAATTTATTTAATGATTGTGATATAAAAGTTATACTACACTTACATAATGTTTATATATATATATATATATATATATATATATATATATATATATATATATATATATATATATATATATATATATATATATATATATATGTGTAAAAAAATCATTAACCCGCAAATCAAGATACTGTATCAGGGATTTTATAAAAAAAACTTTCATAAATTACCTGCGGGAATGGTATTTCCAAGAATTTTGTCAGCTTTTCCGGCGTAGTATCTAATAATTGATGCAGCCCACGCAACCTCACCAGTTGCTTGCGCCACTGGTTTGCCATTGTCCAAAGTTTCAAGTTCTCCCAAATATTTGACATCCCTGTCGATGAGGTCTGCCAATTTAAGAAGCAACCTGCCCCTTTGAGAGGCATCTAGCAGTCTCCATTCCGAGTAACGGTGGAATGCTTTGACAGCAGCGTCTACAGCGAGATCCACATCAGCCTATAAGCAACGAAGTTTAGTTTGTAAGTAATATGTTCCTCCAGTTTCGCTACAATTATAAGTTTAATAATTTTTAATTTTCTACAAAAAAATATTTTGAACTTTATAAATAAAATTGGGATTTCAAAAGGTAATCTCTTATTAATAATATATTTTAAAATATTGTTTAAAACAATACTGATTTTTTGTACAAGTTAAATTAGTAGGTTCTAATATTAGCATAATCCAACCGGAAATCTTAGTAACAAAAAAGAAAACAAAAGCACAAAAAGAAAATAAAAATATAATTATAAATGCACGGAAACCAAGGGTCTATGGCGATCATAAGGCTAAAAATTACTACGTGTACAACATGACATACCTTGTCGCCTTCGGCAACTTGTGCGATTACAGTTTCATTTTGGGGGTTGATGGTTGGGAAAGTTTTCTTGCTGACAGCATCGACCCATTCGTTGTTGATGAACAACTGTAATAAAATAGTATTTTTTATTAGATCTAAAGATAATCAAACGTAAGTAATTTAGTTTATATACTTTTATATAATTATATTAATATATATTCTGATCCTGGTCCAATAACAAATGACCAATATGTTTCAAGAAACTTTTTTGCTTTTTTGGTACGTACTAAACATTAAATTCAATTGAGTTCAATAATAAACACGCATTGTAGGCGTTAGAGCGATTAGTTAAAGTTTATTTATAGTATTTGCGTCTGCCTTATAGAATAACAATGGCCTTATTTAAACTCTATATGTTAAAATGATCATTATATAATATTTTTCAAGGTGCTTTTAAGTGTACTCCACATATTAACACAAGTACTTCATGTAATATGCATTAAGTTTGCTAATATTTTTATACTATAGTTCTACCTACTTGCCTTTGAAACAACAAATCTCTTGAGTTGTGTTAGTTTCTAAATTATTATTGAGAATAAAAACTAGAGTATTCTTGGTATATTTTGTCTATGCTACAAGTTTGTAAGATAAACACAGCACTTGCCGTGTTATTAAGAATAATACATTTAAATAGTGGTTTAAAAGTGGCAGTTTTATACGTAGCGTAGTAGCGTATATTAGTATATAGTGTTTAAAGCAAAAAAATCGGAATTATAAACTTAAAATTATAAAAATAATTCTTAAGGAAGGAATATTTCTAACGATTACAATCAAGTGCCACAGATATAGAGATAAAAGTACTTAGAAAATAAATAGATCTTTATATTAATTTCACAACAAAATTCGTTATTACAACACGATATTCATATTTGTTTGCATTATCAACGTGAAGATAATTTGAAGAGACACTTTATTCATAAGATGTACCTAACGCGAATATTCCTACATATTATATATTGTTTATATAATAAATATCATATTTGTAGTAATACACATATTTTTATGACGGACTTGAAATTTCACGTGAATTGTAAAAAAAATTAGGAAAGTAGAAAAATAATAATGTTCAGTAACGAATATTCTTTGCTAAGGTATACAAAATTGCAACTATTGTATTACCTACTATAGCTGGTACAACTAAAGAGATATTTAAGATTTTGGAATATTATTAATAACTGTCGAGGTATATTTATTAAAGAAGACGAAGGATATAATAAATAAATATACATACACACATATGAGAATCTTAAAGCAAGCATTGATTATGTACAAGAGCAAGTATAGAGCATAGACTCTAATAATACGCTAATACGCTAATATGTCAAATTTCAATGGATTTTTATACTTTACATGTGACTGTAGTAAATGTGAGGCGGAAGTTTACTATACAGTACTGTAAAGTGAGAACGTACCGAGACTTATATACACGACATATCTATGTTACAGTTCTACAAAGAAGTTCTATGTATTCAAAATTATTCACAGCTTTATTATTCCCTCAGAAGTAGTATATTAGAACATACTGTTAGTCAAAAGCCTTTGGTGGGATTTGTTAAGCCAAATGCGTAGAAAGGGAGCTAGGTTTTGAATATCATCAATAAAAATGTAAAATTCAAAGTATATATTAAAAATTCTATTTAAATGAAATATACATATACTTGTAAATCTAAGTAAATGTATATTTTATAGATGTATTATTTGATAGATATCTATCGAACTAACCTACCTACTATGTTTTTGTCATCTTAAACAATTGTTGAGATCGTATTGTAAAAAGGAAATCATATCTAACTCGTTAAAAAAATTAATTACCTAACATAGTTATAGCCGGTCTGAAAGGAGAAATACAACATTTTATCGATACAAACAGTAAAGTTATGTACTTATATTAAATCACGAATAATTTTTTGTGTTAAACATGTTGAAAAAATTATTACAAAAATAATTACTTTGTGTTTCTTAATTTTACAAAACGTGGGTAAAGATTGCAAAATTTATATTTTTATTTGTAGGTACAGAAAAGATAATATCAAAACACTCCACCATTTGAGTAGCAGAGGCTTTATTCAAAATCGACTAATAAAAATATAGTTTAAATTAGGCAAATGGAGATGTAAGCCATTATCATTAGTCTACAATATATCATAAAATTATATAATTAAATTTGCAAATATTTTAACTGATATAAATAAATTCTATTAGATTTC
The DNA here is from genome assembly GCA_037178615.1 of Dione vanillae. NCBI lineage: Eukaryota > Metazoa > Arthropoda > Insecta > Lepidoptera > Nymphalidae > Dione > Dione vanillae. The sequence continues at coordinate 2,847,560 of JAZFAU010000034.1, read as the reverse complement.
GCGTTTATTAGTTACAAATCTACAAAAACATATTATTTATACATATCATATTTATATAATTCGTATATAACTTTATTATTGAGCTTATTAACATCAATACTAATCTTGATCCCTATCATAAGCATAGAGAAATGTCTCAATTTTGAGCAGAAAAACGTTAAAAAAATAAATAAAAAACATAAAATCTCTATTACCTCGTAGTTGTAGTAAGGAGAATAGAGTAGAGAGTAAATTTATTAAAAAAAAATTACGATCTTAATCGATATATTTGAAATATTAAATTTACTTAGCATATACCTAAGATACGAATTAATAAAAGTAATATCAACGAAGGATTAAGTTTAGTTTTAAAATGGCCACCTTATCTATTATTTACTACAAACAATACAACTATACGATACACATATGATGTTAGATATTTTATGCAGGAAATATTAATATAAACAAATTATTATCATTTTATTATTCAACTTCACCACAAAGCACTCTACCGATTTTAATAATGAAATATATGTACGTAAATATAAAAAAGCTGTAAAGCTTAAATAATAACAGCTTTATTAATTATAACTGAAACTTAAATATTCACCAGTTTTATACTAGCGCTGTAATAACAGTTCACAAATGGTTGATGGTTATTTTTAAATGGAATAACATCAGATCATCAGAGAGATCATCCTATGTAAAAATACGGTTATATAACAATCATTAACAAATCTTCGAAGAATTATTAGTTAGTCTTAAATAAAATAGAGTAAAATTTACCTTAGTGTATTTAATTTCAACTTTCGCCATTTTATGTGTGTAATGTATCTGTAAACGACTGATGTGGTCCGCGGTCTGTCGCCGTGTGCTGCTTATAAATGCTCAAACGAGCTAGATAATGTCGATAACGATTGGACGTAGGGTTGCCAATTTTTTATTCTTGTAGTAAATATAATATTTTTTGAATTTTTATTACCGTATTGCTGCCGATATGGGGTACTAGATTGGTTACTAAATTTAGAGATATATAAGTTATTATTTTTTATTTATTTTTAAATATATATGATAATACAAGCTTGGGGGACCATAACATGGAGGCAGTAAAGTCGTAATGTGGTAAAAAGTTTTTAGAGAAAGATTCAACATAGTTAGTTAAGACAAAGTTATAGCCACTAGTGTTTGTTAAATCAGAATTTATTCTTTTACATCAACCGACATAGACTTTTATGAATAAATTGTAAGAACGAAATTATATGCATGTTTAACAAGAGATTTTAAGAAATTTGTGATGGTAGATAAAAAATATATCATTTTGTTAACAGGTTTGGTTAATAATGCTAGAGAACCTTGTTAAAGCATTAATATAAAGGTATAATATAGAAAGATATAGTATAGAATATAAAAATATTTTTTGATTAGAAATATTAATTTACGTGTGCAATAAATTATTACACTAATTTCGAAAGTTGTAGTTAATTATATTAACTTCTTAAAATATAAAATTGTTAACGAATCTAGTTATAGGTTTAATGTTATACAAAAAATTTAAAGAAAATTCCGCCACCATTGCTTTTAAATACATAAAAAGTCATCATTTTATCGTGCTTGGCCAGCCTAATAATAAAACAATAGTAACCTATGTGTGCATAAAATTCAAGTACTTTCATATGCACTCATTTGTATCCTTTAAACATGAATGAACGAACTAATAAGTATTCCCCTATCACAGAGGTGCCCAAACTTTTTGGCACAGTGACGACTTTGAGACTTTGCCACTTTTACAGCACCTTTATATCTCCAAACGAAATAGAGCTAAACTTATCGTCTATTATTTTGCTTAAGGGAAGTGAAAAATGGTGAGCCACAATGAACAGCTCAACCGTCTTTTTCTCCGTTAAAATGTATGTGACGTTCACTTTTCTTTAACGCGACGCCCCTAGGATAGTGATGTGATGCTTTAGGGCGACGCATATTTTGGGAAACTGTTCTAATCTATTAAGGAATTATATCGTAAAGCTCTTTACAACGTATATAGGTACATGTTTTATTTACCTATTTTATGCAACTATTTAATGTAACAGTTGAAATGATTTCATTTTCACGAGCTTAAAGGTATCTACTCTAGAAAATTAAAAGACTATTATTTGAGCTTAAATGCTGTTGAGGCAATTTTATAGAAATATTATTTTTAAGCTCTTCTAATAAAATCTTTATTACTTTTAAAAATATTTATCTCCACTAAGGGTAAGGTTTCGAGCGTTTGGGCGGTTTCCAATAAACTCGGATTCCGTATCCTAAATTAAATATTTTGATATCTTTCCAAAGAAAATATTTTGTTTAATTTACAAAAAAAAAAAAAAAATTTGAACTTTTAACTTTCAAATAATATTTTAATTTTTCAACAAAATAAAAAAATGCCACACGTATGATAATAAACGGAAAATGGCAAGTCGACAATATTTTACGTTTTCTATGTATAACAACAATGTATAAAAATTATAAATTATTATTATTATTATTTTAATAAAAATTGAATAAAAATAGTTAAAAATAGTAGAGCAAAAATATTTATATTAATATTTTTCAATAATTTTGATCCCACGTATATATTGTTATTATTTAATACTTTAAAATATAAGAATATCAGTTCATGTTCAATGTCATATTCTATATCAAAAAGATAAGAAGGTTAGTGACAGTGCTTCTTTCATTTATTATAACTACCATACCTTATCAAGTAACAAAGTTTATGTAATCCATACCTATATGTAAACAATACATAATATCGAGTTATATCATTTAAGTTTCAAGGAAAATTTAAATTGTTATGTAATACCAAAAAAATCATATTTTGAAAAATGTTATATAAATAACAAAAATGAGTATCAGCCACCGCTGTATTTAAAATTTAAAATTTAATTTATTTTAATTTAAATTCTTGTGGTAGAGCCAAGCTTTTTGTTATCATACCTCACAGAATAAAGTTGTGAAACAGCAGCATTACTATGCTGCTGTGATCTGCTTCTGTGCTGTTTCGTCAGGTGAGTGAGAGTTTTGAAATCCCATAAAGGGTAAGTATTTAGTAGGTAACGCATCCACATCCTCAGGTTCATTTTGTGGATATCTACGGGCAAGAGCGAGGAACAAAAAGGGCTTTGAGAAAACTCTGTTGTGAATCTTTTTCTCTCTTTTTTAACCGACTTCAAAAAAAGGAGGAGGTTCTCAATTCGACCTGTATATATGCTTTTTTTTTATGTTTGTTCGCGGATAACTTTGTCGTTTATGAACCGATTTTGATGATTCTTTTTGTATTTGGTAGGTCTTATACCAGAGGTGGTCCCATTAAAATTTTATCAAAATTGATTGAGTCCTTGTGGAGATAATCAACAAAAACTAATAACGACACAAACATTTACTATTTCTGTTCGCGAATAACTGTGTCGTTTATGAACCGATTTTGATAATTCTTTTTGTATTTGGTAGGTCTTATACCAGAGGTGGTTATTAAAATTTTATCAAAATTGATTGAGTCCTTTTGGAGATAATCAACAAAAACAAATATCGACACAAACATTTACTATTTGTGTTCGCGAATAACTGTATCGTTTATGAACTGATTTGGATGATTATTGTTGTATTTCGTAGGTCTTACATCAGACGTTGTTCCATTAAAAATTTTATCAAAATCAATACAAACATTTATTATGTCTATTCGCGGATAGCTGTGTCGTTCTTAAAAACACCGACTACGGTCGTACGGTCGTTTCCTCATTTGAGAGGCATCCTTGCTCGGTCTACCCATCACTCAAAATCGTTAAATAAAGTAATTTTTAACAAAAAAGAACCGACTTCAAAAAGTAAAAAAGTTCTAGTCTAAAGCAAAAAAGTTAACTAAAAAGCAAAAAATAAATTTCGGCACAAAGTAATACGTTCGTATTTTTCTTTGTTAAATTAAATTAATGATTACTTAAGTAAATAAAAAATATTTTATAATTTTGAAGTAAGTCGGCGCCAAGTAAATGCTACAACAACCTTACTACAATATCAAATTACTAAGTACACAAATTCAAATTTCAAACACACAATATTATTAAATATATCAAACAGTAACAGTATTACAATATATAGGTATATGAATCGGTAGCTACTAACTATCAAAGTATTTTTAATACGGTAAGAATACAGAAGGTTGTTGTAGTATTTACTTGGCGCCGACTTCAAAATTATAAAATATTTTTTATTTACTTAAGTAATCATTAATTTAATTTAACAAAGAAAAAATACGAACGTATTACTTTGTGCCGAAATTTATTTTTTGCTTTTTAGTTAACTTTTTTGCTTTAGACTAGAACTTTTTTACTTTTTGAAGTCGGTTCTTTTTTGTTAAAAATTACTTTATAGCTTTAAGCTTTAACAATATTGAGAATAATTTTGTGGTCACGGAGTCGTCGATTCGGTCCCTGCATATTTCTTTCACTTTGTCCAAAATTATTAACTTCTGCACAGGCCTCTAAATTTAAAAGATTTAATAGTGTTTTAAGTTTAAAAAATTTAAGGGCCCTTGTAAAACCGCGTAGTAAATATTTTAATCGCAGGTTCAATATACTGCTGGATTCACTTCTTGCATCGCGTTGAGTGCGGCCAAAAGTTTTTTTTATGTATTCTTTATATTTATAACAGATGGAGAATCTTATAAAAATTTACGTTGTTCTTTTTTATTTTTGGGTAGAATGCAGAAAACGACAAGCTTTTACAGGGATACCCTGTCAATAACTGAAAAGAGCTTAATGTTGTATTTTTTTTCTTATGTCTAATAGCTCGATGTAGTCACTTTATGAGTTTTTGCTACTCCGCTGCAGCTGTTTGTCAACGCATGCGGCTAATTGGAGTGCCTTGTGACTCTACATGTCCTAAACATGGAAAATGGGGCATTCGTGATGACAGAAAACTTATTAAACTTGGAGATGATATACTGGAAACGTGAGTAGCCTACATATATTTTATACTTATTACACTGTATATACTTCTATATACCTACACTCGTTTAATTAAGCTTTAAAAAAATATATATATAGAATATGATAATATAATAATGCTTTGATGAGTTAATTAGAGCTTTAAGATAAACCTTTGGTATATATTTGAATATATATTGAATATATCAAGAAAAATGGATATCAGCAGCTAAAACCATTAAGATTACAGTAGGTGATATACAGCCTACCGACCGTAACAACAGCAACAACGTAGTCTACATCCGAGAAGCAATGACCAAAAATAACAAAACATTACTATGGCAAGCGAAACCGGAGCTGAAAAATAACCTCAAATTTAAGTATGTATGGTTCAAAAAAGGATTCGTAAAGGTGCGTAAGGATGACGGTTCAAAAATCTATACGTTGAGAACACTTGTACGCCTTAAGTAAATAAGTAGCTGTAAGACATTTAATTTTATTAAATATACATATATATTTATACCTTTTAACTAAACTTCATAATGGATTGTTTACTTGATGATATACACGAGATCTCTGAATGTATGGATATTAATGACTTCTTAAATAATATTCCTAATACAAATTTAAACTTACTTTGTGTTCACTTTAGCATTCGATCTCTAATAAAAAACTTCTCAACGCTCGAACAATTCATTCTTAGTTCTTCTAAATGTATAGATGTTATTATTCTCATCGAAGTTAATATCTCAGTTTGTACCATATAAATGGCTACCAAATGTTTACAGCTTTAAGAAATTCTAGGAAGGGTGACGGTATAATAATTTATGTAAGTAATAAACATAGATGTAACACTAAAATCATTCTAACTAAAAATTTTGAAAACATTACATTTACTATTATAACCCAGTCAAAATACATTGCAAATATCTGTGCTATATACCGTCCTCCTAGTACTAGTAAAAACCTTTTTATCGACGACCTCTACTATTTTAAAAAAAACACCCAAAAACTACTGATTTTTATTTAATAGGAGACACTAACATAAACCTGAAATTAGATAATCCTGTAAAACGTAAATACAATAACACATTACACAGTATGGGTCTTGTGTGTGGGATCAAGTCACATACTAGAGTAGAATTGCATAACAGAACGCTAAGCAAATCTTGCATAGATCACATCTACGATCGATCTCGCACATAAGATTTATACACTGCGGCGATCGGTACGACACTGGCCGATCATCGGGCAGTTGTACTCGCTTGCCTCGGTGCAAAAATACAGAATGTTCCCTGCTATAAAACTTATATTAGTAATGAAAAATTATTATTTTGTTTGCTTGAACACGTCGATTAGCAATCAACCAACAACATGTCCGAATAATATTTATAACTTTATATACAAAAACTTTACAGAATGTTATAAAAAATCAGAATATTTAGTAAAGATCAATCCGAACAAAAATCGAAATAATAATAATTGGATAAATAACAAGATAATAAAAGCATGTGACTATAGAGACTAATTATTTCTTCAATGGTTAAAAAATACTACAAATACTAATATAATACAACATGATAGTGAAACAAAAATATAATAAAGCGAGAAATTACGCAAATATGTTAATATATAAAAGAAAAGCAAAACTACAAAATCAGAAATTATTTTAAATAAAAACAAGTCTAAAAAGCTCTGGGGTATTTTGAATAGATTAACGGGAAGAGTAAAATCATCAATAGATGAAATCCTATTAAGCGCTTTTGGTGAAAAAAATTACACATCCAAAAATATTGCAGACAACTTTGCATATATGTTCAATAATAGCGTCAAAGGAATAATTTCGAATTGCTATGTACCACTGCTTGATAAATCAACCTACGAATCTTCGGCTAATGTTACTATGCGATTTCAGCCTTCGGACACTAAGTCTGTTGAAAAAATTATTAAGAAGCTTAACAGTAACAAAGCGCCTGGAGTGGACAAGATAAGAGCTATAGCTATCACAAACGCCCATCCTTACTAAAGACCGGGATTGTAAGGCCTATATACAAAAAAGGCAGTCATATGGAATATGAAAATTATCGACCTATCACAATACTACCTACTATTGATAAAATTATAGAAAAATATATAAGCGATCAAATTCACAAATTCTACGAAAGTAACAAAATTCTAACGGACCATCAATACGGCTTCCAATCCCACAAAAATACCACTCACCTACTCTCGGCCTTTACGGACATATGGATAAGAAGGAACATACCTTGGTTGTTTTGTTGACTGTCTAATTGCTTCTGGTCGTGATATACGAGAGGTAATGAAACATCTTCAAAGTGATTTCGATATTTTGACGAAATGGCCACATGATGCTGGATTAGTTATAAATGCTACAAAAACAAAATTAATGTGTATTAGTACGAGTCATAACAGAAGTTCCTTTAAACCTAAATTAATTGCACATAGTCATCAATGTCTGCATACAAACAACAATTATGCTCCCGCATCCTGTAATTGTAATTGTAATCCCATAGATCTGGTTGATAATCACAATAATAATCACACGTACCTTGGACTTGTTATAGACGATAGGCTAACCTGGAAAAATCACACGAACGTGGTATGTGACAAATTACGAGCCACATTAGCTAAATTTTCTCTTATAAAATATAAAATACCCTTTCAAATACTTTTACTACTTTATAAGTCCTTAGCAGAATCAATAATATCTTATGGCTTGACAAGCTACGGAAGAACTAATAAATTTAATCTTGACAAAATATTCGCTCTCCAGCTGCGTATACTAAAACAAATAGTTCCGAATAAAGTTAAAATTACTTGTAAAGATGACTACCGACGACTCTTCTCTGTCTGTAAAATTATACCTATCCATGAAAAAACTGAGCTATCATTGTTAATTGAACAATATTTTAACGAAAAATTAAAACAAGAACAGAATGTGTATTCATCCCGAAGAAATGACGATTTAAAACTACAATTGCCTTATTTTAATAATTTATATGGAATAAGACAATTAGCATATGTAACACCCAGCCTAATAAACAAACTGCCAAAAACATTAAAAGAAAACATAACACTCAAAAATATGAAACTCAAACTAAAACCATTTTACATTCAACATCCAATAGCAAAATACACATGATCTAAAATAATATGATCACATTACAAACACCTCTTATAAGCGCTCAACTAGATAAAAATATATAAATCTACCGACATAGAGTTGTGTCAATAAAAATGTTTTGAAATATTACCCTCGTATCACTTATGTTTTAATCATTTCCTTTGATTACATTAGTTTATATATATATATATATATATATATATATATATATATATATATATATATATATATATATATATATATATATATATATATATATATATATATATATATATATATATATATATATATATATATATATATATATATATATATATATATATATATATATATATATATATATATTATATATATATATATATATATATATATATATATATATATATATATATATATATATATATATACGAGGGTCAAACTGAAAGTTTTTAGAACTGGCAACTTAAAAGCATTATATTAAAAAAATAAGTTTAAATTTTGAAAATAGAACTCTTTACCAATAATATTGAGTATACATTTCATTCATTTGACATTTGTTTTAAGATTTGGCGGCAAATTGAAAATTGTCTGTGCACGTGAGAATGAATTTAAGCCGAGAAAATTTTCGTGCAATGATTTTTTATGACTTTCGATGTCATATAAGTCAACAAGAAAGTTATGATAGACTTCGATTGGCTTTTCACGATGAAGCCCCACCTCGTGCCACAGTTTACAACTGGTTTATTGGATTCAAACGTGGTCGAACTAATCTCACCGATGATTTGCGTGAGGGACGGCCTTCTACAGCGACGACTGAAGATAATATAAGTGTTGTGCGGCGTATGATAGAGACTGACAAAAGAGTGACCTATCAGCAGATTTGGACAAGTTTAGGCATAGGTATGAGTCAAGTGCACAAAATCCTCCATGAACATTTAGCGGCCAGGAAGCTTTGTGCCCGCTGGATACCGCATAATTTGACCGAGGCTCAGAAACTCCGCCGTGTTGATTGGCGCCGAGAAATGATGCAAAAATTTAACGGAGGTGACTCAAATGCTGTGTTCGACATACTAACGGGTGACGAAAGCTGGATTTACTGTTATGATCCGGAAACCAAAAGACAGTCTGCTCAGTGGGTGTTTCCTTTCGAAGAGTTGCCAACTAAAGTGAAGAGAGGTCGAAGTGTTGGAAAAAAGATGGTGGCCTCGTTCTTCGGAAAGACAGGTCATTACGCGACAGTTGCCTTACAGGGTCAGAAAACGGTTAATGCAGAGTGGTACACTAACAACTGTTTGCCACATGTCTTGGAAAAAGTTCGAGAGAAACGACCTCGCAGCAGGATCCTCCTTCATCACGACAATGCCTCGTCGCACACCGCCAGGCAAACGATTGACTATTTGGCGACCTTAGACGTGGAATTACTGGGTCACCCGCCGTACAGCCTCGACCTCGCACCCTGCGATTTTTATTTATTCCCGAAAATAAAAGAAAAAATTCGAGGAAAACATTTTATGGACGCCGAAGAAGCAGTGGCTGCGTTTCAAAACGCCGTTGAAGAGACCCCTAAGGCCAAGTGGGCAAGGTGCTTTTCTCAATGGTTCCATCGAATGCAGCGATGTATTGATGTAAATGGACGCTATTTTGAAAAGTTATAATAAAACTAATAACTTGCTAGAATGCTTAGTTTTTGATTTTTTAAGAACTTTCAGTTTGACCCTCGTATATATATATGCTTTTCTCAATGGTTCCATCGAATGCAGCGATGTATTGATGTAAATGGACGCTATTTTGAAAAGTTATAATAAAACTAATAACTTGCTAGAATGCTTAGTTTTTGATTTTTTAAGAACTTTCAGTTTGACCCTCGTATATACATATAAATATATATATATATATATATATATATATATATATATATATATATATATATATATATATATATATATATATATATATATATATATATATATATATATATATATATATATATATATATATATATGTATATATATATATATATATATATATATATATATATATATATATATATATATATATATATATATATATATATATTTTCTGTGTTTATTTAAAAATCGTATTATAAAATATTTATTCCATACACAGACACACATAGGCACTAATTTTTATTTTCTTTTTCAGGATTCTTTAGATCTTAAGTTATAGGTTATTAAGCTATAGATATAGATACTTTATTTATTTATTTATAACTTTTCCACTTAGAATCAATAAAATGATCACATGTGTACGTCAGATAGAGCAAACGGAAGAGTGTCAGAGGAGCCCAATACGATAAGAGTCCACAACAAACTCAACCAGGTTTCCCTTTACCTAATGTATATATATATATATATATATATATATATATATATATATATATATATATATATATATATATATATATATATATATATATATATATATATATATATATATATATATATATATATATATATATATATATATATGTATATATATATATATATATATATATATATATATATATATATATATATATATATATATATATATATATATATATATATATATATATATATATATATATATATATATATATATATATATATATATATATATATATATATATATATATATATATATATATATATATATATACCAGCAGACCCTTCCACGCGTTGCTGTCATCAGCCATGTAATTTGTTACATCACATTTATTAAAGTTTTTAACAAATGAGTACATACCAAAGTTGTTTGTAAATAACACGTGACACTTGAACTTATAAATAAGATAGGCGTAGCAGATAATTTCAAATTTAAACAATAAATTACATTATTTCGAATTATAAATATTTTAATTTTAATTCAATTTAGCACTAATCGGTGTACAATATTTTTAGTTAACCTGTCTTTTGCTAGCACAAATAGATTCAACGGTTTTCCTACACGTGAACATGCAACATATAGTTGCCCATGAGACGAACATGGATTTTCCAAATCTTGGTTAAGATTAGGTGATGTGGTTACAAATAGACATTGAGACTTATTTATGGTCATGGCATAAGTTAAACGAACTGGAAACTGTCACCTTCTAAAGGGTATAGTAGTAGCCTGAGGGTATCATTGGAATACGTACATACGTAATTAAAATAGTTACTTCAAGAATATTTCGGGTGGTCTTTTTGATAAACAAACGCGTGTGAATCGAGGTGGATTCAAACTACGCAGGAGAATGATAGGTGACCCAATCTTTAATCGAAGAATATGTGGCGGCATTCCAGGTATATCCAGTGAATTCAAAAATTCACTTGGAAAATTTACACTGTCATTTTCATCAACAACGGTATCGATTGATTTAAAAGATATCAGCTTGTTACCAGGCTAACAACTGTTGTATCTGGAATTTAATATCGTCTATATCAACATTTTTGCTGCCACAATAGCTCGATCACTAAGCCAGTTATGATTTAAATAATTACTCTGTATATCCGGGAAAATACTCCGAATCAATTCATTTTTTCTTGAAGAATAGTGCAAAAATTGTCAGGCAGTTTAATCCATTGTGTATTTGGTTGCGGTTCTATTTTACCGTCCCCAATATCTAGTAATTGTTCGGAATTGATTGTTATTTGTGCTGATGGATCGCTTTGTAATTGTACGCGCATGTTTATGGTCCATCGAAGTGTTTCAACACTTCGCCATAAGAATTATTTTTTCAAACATGCATTGATTTCATCCGCGAACGTAGAGCGAGGTATAACCTGTAAGGTCTGTCGGAAATCGCCAGACAGTAGCAAAATAGCACCACCGAAAAATTTATCATTGTCTTTTAAATCTTGCATAGTTCTATGCAATGCTTCGAGTGAATATTTGTGTGCCATTGTACACTCGTCCACTGCCATGCTACTGCCAATGCGATTTTATGTTGTAATCGTATTTTAGCAAGAATCAACGATATTAGTAATGTCTTACCGGTTCCACCTGGTGCGTCCAAGAAACCAAAAAATCCACCATATTCAGCAACAACAGCCCACATAATCCGATCATAAATTTTTTTTTTGTTCTGCTGTCAGTAATGGCTCACTGTTTACGATAATTGTTGCTAAATTACGATGGTCATATTGCTTTTCACGTTGTAAGTCGGTGGCTGGGCGATTAGGTGATGGCATACCATAATGAGATAATGGTAAATTTAAAATCAAAACACATAAATCTTCGATTAACAATAACGCTTCATTATACATTTCTGGCGTATGATCTACGTTTTGGCATTGATCTGTTCGTCTAATTCGATGCAATATGTGTTCTGTCATAGAATTTTTATATTTTCCCATAAAGTAAGTGCTTTTGAAGGATAGCATATCGTCAAAATAATGGCAAATAGCTGACGAATGTTGTTGGCCGTTAATGTCAACGCAGCATCAGCAAGCGTTAAGTCCCAATGGTTATCATCTTCTAGCAACTGCAGTTCATGATATGCATCTTGGTATGCACTGAATACACGGCCGTTTACTATTCGCAGAAATTCAAAAGACGTTGGTCCAGGAACATTCACCAATAACAAACGTAAATAGAAGCACTCATGTTGCTTTGGATGCACCGTGTAAAGTCGCCCCAATGTCTTAGCTTTGAATATTCCTGTAACGGAAGGATGAGGCTTTCCTTGTCTTCGTGGCTCCCATTTCTTACCAGATTTGTTCCATGTGAAATAGCGTGGGACATCTGTAGAAATCAATGTTTTTGCGAATTGGCCAAAAATATCAGATCTTTGACATAATGTAAAAAACTCAGTCAGTCCTGTTTTTGGAGCCGCAAGCGCTCTTTGGAGAATATTCAGTGAAGTAATAATCTTCAGTGAAGTATACACGTTGACCGTTTTCAAGATGTATTCGAAATCTCCGGCAGGGTAAGTATCTGGGTTATGTAGGTATCAGCAAGAATCCGTGTATTGTGATACCGCTGTTTCAGCAACTCACGAGCAACTTCATAGTTGCCTTCTTCAATTTTTAAATGTAGCAACAACCGCTTAGGTTTCATCTGCTAAGGATCCAACCAAGTACTGTAATTTCATTGTGGGGGTTAAATGGTGTTGGGAATCTACTACACTGTCAAACTGATCAATAAAACTTATCCAGGAGTCAGGACGTCCATCAAACTTAAGGGATAGGTAAATCAGGTAATCTATTATAAGGAGTTCGCTCAGTAATATTTTTACTACTCATTCTCCGGGTGTACTGGCCATGACAGGATCAACTACGGGAGCAGGTGGGCACAACTCTAACTGACGCACCCGGAGGTCGTCTATTTTCTTATTTACTAAACGCACTTCTTTTTTTACATACTAATTTCTTGGTAATCGATAGCCGGGTCTAACCCACCCAGGAGCACTGAGGACGCGTTTACAAATAAATTACAATGAGAATCTAAATCCTTGAACCTAACTAATAATCTAGGTATTTCAGAAGTGCCAAGAAGTTCCGAGGTATCGGCAATCCAATCGGAAACAAAGCGTACCACACCTATATTTTTTCTATATTCTGCGCTTTCCGTATATAAGGAACATTTTACTGTTTCATCATGAGTAGCCATTTTAAATTATCAAGTAAACTAATAACTGAACTAAAATATTAAAAATTAATAAACGCGTAATAAACAATGAACGAATGATGATGAATATATATATATATATATATATATATATATATATATATATATATATATATATATAATATATATATATATATATATATATATATATATATATATATATATATATATATATATATATATATATATATATATATATATATATATATATATATATATATATATATATATATATATATATATATATATATATATATATATATATATATATATATATAATTGATTAATAATCATGTATATATAAAGATTTAAGGTATTTTTAATATTTTGATATTGCTTCTGATATATTTTTACACGATGCCAGAATGCTTTTTGCCCTGAACTAAATAGATCAGACATTGATGTAGATATCAGCCCTAGCCAAACTATAATATAATAGATTAATCTTCAAGAGCTGTCGTGGCGCTGAGGGGTAACGTCTTCCTGTAAATGCGACGGTTTGATCCCCACTCGAGGAAGATGAATTTTTTTTTTTTCATTTTCTAAAAGCGGAAAGCGGGGATGGAGAAAGAAGGGACTAGGCAACGTTCCTTCACTTCTCTCTGCCTACCTTGACATGTGCGGGATAAAGCGTGAAGATAAAAAAATAATATGTGGCTTTGCTACTGGAAAATAGTGTTTTTATAAAGTCGAAAATTATACCAAAATGTATATACTGCAATTTGTTATTTGTATTTGTATTATATATTATATATTTACTTAAATCGTTGAAAAATTTATAACCTTATGTACCTGACTTAGAATTGTGTTTTTTTTTAATAAGCATGTCTAATATTAAGACAGTATCGCCTTCTAATCTTGAGATTATTTCGGTACATTCAACTCTCTTTGGTCCCTTGCATATATCAAATTTTCCAATTTTAAGTTTGAATTCTCCCTGTAGGAAAAAAAATTTAAGCAATACTTAAGTATTATTGATATACTTTTATAAGTTCAACATAATTATTAGTTGAATATCTTCATTGGCATATCTTTAACTCACTTTCAGGTAGGAAATAATATCAGAAAGAATTTGTATTTTTAAATAAATGAGGAGTATGCACTCATTTTATATAGAATAAGTTACCTTCATAAGATTGTAATGTTATATTAAAGTTTTACGAGTAGTTTTTTGCTAAATTTAATCGAATATGCATAAAAATTGAAGATAAACGATTTTGAGAAAATTATTTTCTAAACGTGACGTAACAAAGAAATTTTATTAGGGTTCCATTTTTTTTCCATTTGAGGTAGGGAACCACCTTAAAAAACAAATGATAATACGTTTTACACATAAGAATAAATTTTTGTAAAAGTATGATTTTATAACTTATTATAAGTAATAATTTGACTCACATAGTTGCTAGCGGGTCCGCAGCTGGCTAAATAAACGATGTAAGCTGTAATAAGAATGTGAGTGTAAAAAACAAGCATAAGCTTGAACATTTTGAATTTCGTATAATTCCAATCTCCATACAACTACAGCCTCACAATCATTATTTGTATGTAATTATTAAATGCTATTATTTTTGAATTCAACAGGCCGTGTAATAATAATTGAATTATTTAAGTAGAATGCTATTATGTTGGTATTTTTTTTCTTTTATCATTACTTAACTGAATGACATTTATGTATAAATAGATAATATTAATTTACAGTATACTGTTGGAAACCAGAAGTGGTTTGTTTAATTTAGACCAGATGGTTCGGGCGTATTCGAATGTATTTTCTAAGTAATTGTAGTAAATGAAATAAGTCACTTAACAACAATATTTCCTTAAGGAAATACTTTTAATTCAGACCGGTGCCTGCATGCGACAGCCCCGATTGACATAATTTAATCCAGTCTTCCTCATCTTAGACTACCATCTTTTTAAAAGGGTTTCGTAACCACATGTTACTTTTTGATTATTATATATTAATGAAAGTTTAAAATTCAACATTTATATTTTTATAATTTGTTTATACGTAACAATTCGATGTTCTTCTTTTATATGAATATATAACTAAAATGTTAACGATAATATTTTATTAATTTAAAACTGAAATGCATCAAAATACAGATAATGCTACTTAATACGTAAATTCTGTTATCTTTACATACAAGATTTTGTCCTAAATGGCTGCTGTATCAACGCACAACTTAAACCACTGTTAGTGGAGACAAGACGTTAAGGGTACGTTTTTGTATGACGTGCGCATATGATAAGAAAGGAATTTCCTAAATTCTATATAAAAAGAGGTGAAAACCAGGGGTTGGATGAGGACTTTCGTGGCGCAGAGGCGCAACGTCTGCCTGAAATGCGACGGTTTCTGGGTTCGATCCCAAGTCGGAGAAGATCGATTTTACCATTTCCATTTTCTTGGCTCTGGCAAACTAGACAAAGCGCGGCGTTGAGTTCCGCCACTCAACACGCGGAAAAAAAGGCGGAAAGTGGGGACGGAGAAAGCAGGAACTGAACAACGGAGTGTCTTAACACTAGGTTTAAATGGTTCCTGCAGTTCCCTCTGCCTACCCTGCCGTGTGCGGGATAAAGCGTGAAGCTAAAAAAAAAAATGGGATATCGTGAATTTTCGATCTCACTTCAATTTTAGAATACATGTGTATGTCTTGACAAAATTCATCATCATATAAACAAAATTTAAGTATTTGCTTGTAATTTCGGAATAATTGCATTTAAATTTATTTATTATATAAATTAATTACAAAGAAAAATGTTAAAATTTTTGCGTATTCATCAATAATTCAGGGCTTGGTGTAATACGCAGAACAGTAAATAGATTTTTATGGAATTTTATTTGGAATCTGCTTACGTGGCAATAGCCACGTTTATCGTGAGCGACTATCTTCTGCTCAGACGTAATATTATATATAAAACTATAGTTTCCATTTATATACACAAATCTTAAATTAATTTTTACAAAAAAAAATGATTTAAAAGGACAAATAATTTTTTTACATCTGAAGAAGAGTCACTAGTTCACAGTAAATGTGTATGAAATTTACTTGTAAGAAGATCCAAGGACTTATGGCTGATGATCAACTGACCTGATGAATTCAAAACTAGTTTATGGCTGATTAGTCTATTTAGTTACCATGAGGACCCTCGTGGCGCAAAGGCATAGCATCTGCCTGTAAACGTGACGGTTTGTATGTTCGATCCCTACTCAGGGTAGATGGATTTTTCATTTCCATTTTGTTTGCTCTAGAAACTAGGTAAACCGCGGCGTTGAGTTCTGCCACTCAGCATGCAATGCGTCGAAAAAGGCGGCAAGCATGGCAACAGGAACTGAGCAACGGACTTTTTTAACACTGTTCCCACTATTCCTGCAGTTCCTTCTGCCTATCGTGCAACATGCGGGATAAAGCGTGAAGCTAAAATATTTTTTTTTCCAAGCATTTCAATGTTACTAACACGTAACGTTAACATTAACACAACACATCAATCTGTGATCAATCACATAAGGTATTGAACCACAGTGGCAAAACAGTAGAAAAAGCTAAGTCTAATAAAATACAAAAAAATATTGTTGCACATTGTTTAAATTATTTTTACTTAATAATATAGAAGATCTATGAATTTTAAATTGTTTGCGTCGTGACTTATGATAGGTTTGTTTCGTATAACTTATAGTCTGGGTAGAAGCACTAGACTACCCCTCGTAGGTATAATAGTTAATTTAAACTATACAAATATATGAAATTTATAACTTTACACTTTATCACTAGAGAATAGCATAATAGGTAACGAAGCACTAAACATTATGAGACGCTAATGTATGGATGGTTCTCAATCTTTTAATTCCATGTTTTCCGGAAGTGTTTATGCCTTTTACACTACCCTTTTTTCCTATTGTTGAAACTCAACAGGTTTTTCTTCATCTCTTTTGCCAATGTCTAATTAACCATCCTTAATAAGAGAAGTTTAAGAATCATAAAAATGTTATTAAGTATGAAAAATAATGCTAGGCAAACAAATAAGTTGTCAGTATATTAAGAGCGTTGTTAAAATTTTACTTTGAGGTTTAAGTTCGTTATTGAAAGAATAAAACTTTTTTTATATATAACTTATTTTAAATAAGAATATTACATATAGTATAAAAATTTCATTTCACTATACACGTCATATTTTGGATTATGCATTACAATACATTAAAATAAGCACCAGTCAGTGTTGCCACTATTAAATTTTTAAATAAAATTAATTATATTTTTAGATTTATAGCTTAAAAGTGGTTCGTTTTCCGTGCGAATTCGAGATTGTGTGAAATTGAAAATGACTAACCCATGTACCGAATCTACAACTAGTTTTAGTTACTATCCCATCACGATGGCCTCTAGAAATTATAATAGAAATTATAATCGTGCTCACCTCATACTTTGTTCCTCAGCCTTAAAATAATTTATTAAATGAAATGATTTATAAGTTCTAAATTGTAAAAGATTAGTTTTGTAATATCTATATCTTTATATGTTGTTACTTATTTAAAAATTTTTGGATAGATCAATACTTCAATTAAATTACAGACCAAATTACATTCTTCACTATAGATAATGGTTTTAAAAATAAGGTTTCCGTATAAAAACATGCCTCCGTAATGTTTCTGAGCCATTTTGTCTACATCGAGCTTTAAGCTATAGTTGCCCTGAAAATTATATAAAAAAAAATTATAAATATATTAAATTGACTAGACTTAAGGACCGTCGAGGCACAGAGACGCAGTGTCTGCATTTAAACACGATTATTTGTGGGCTTATCCCACTCAGTGAAACTAAAAACAGATATTATTATTTTCACTAATTATTCAAATGTTGAGGGAAAAAATAATTTCATTTAATCAGTTTAAGTCCTAAGCTCATCTCCTAATTTGATACGAGCTATCTGCCTTACTATTGAAGTTATCTTTGATCAAAATATGTGACAAAATCTAGCTACGAAATCAGATTAGCGAGTAAGATAGGATAAAGCTACTGATAAATTGTGCTACATATGTAGGAAGGAGGAGTATAAGGAGAAAATGAGTTGAAATAAGTATCAAATTGTTAGTGATTGCTTGTTATAGGTTAGTGTATAAGCTTTAAGACTTGCCTGTTGAAAACTACATGTACTCGTCATATTTAAGACAACTTTTAATATGGGCTTCATGATAGAGTTCTCACACGGTTTTTTCATTAGTAGTTTCACCAATGTTTTGTTATTTATTGTTGACATAATACTACCGTGTGTTAAATTTCAAGTTGATTAATTCTAATTAAATATACAAATTTATTCTGTTGTAATTGTAAACATTGTGAGTTTATATTTTTTTATAATTAATTAAAAACAAATTGAGACCTTAAAATAATACATTACCCGAGTTGGAGTTATATTTTTCTTGATATGAAAATGTATTAATAAGTTTGTATCGTTTTGAAGTTTTGCAACTATGTCGCTACAGTCAAATCGCTTAGGTCCTTTACATATATCAAACCTCAGTACTTTAGTACTAAATTCACCCTGTATTACAAAAAATCGTTTAGCAATTCATAAATAACTGTACATAATAACCATACTTGCTTGAGATACTAACATAATCTTTTCGTGTAGCGTGATGAGAGGAACATACGATGAAAATAGCAATGAAACTGTATGTGATTACAATATGTTTTAACATTTTAAAATAACATCTGAATTTTATGTTCAATTGAAACAAACAGAAAATGAAATGATATGAAATGTATGTAATTTAAAGAATGATTATTTTTAAAGATTATTATAGTAAATAGCTTTTGTTGTACGAAGTCGTTTATGAAAGATCGATTATTAAATAATGTCCATTATTTTTCCATCCATGTCCATTATATTTCTATTATTATTATGTAGAGGGCTTTCCGGCGCAGCGGAACAAGAGTTTATAAATACAATGATTGTGAGTTTAACCCCCTCCCGATATTAATGAATAATTTTCTTTTTCTTCGCTCTGCTTACAAGACAAAGCGTGTAGTTCAGTATTGCCACTCAAAACGCAATGATTCTCTGAAGAGGAACGTAGGGAGTGTTTTAACACTAGATTTATTCTTCTTATGTGGGAAAATAAAATATAATACTTGTATTATTTTAGAAGTTCAAATTATTTTTGTTTTCGTTTTAATCTTTTTAATTTTAGCAAAAACAAAAGTAAATATGAATTTTTGTAATAACAGTTTTGTATGACTTTTTCCGTATACTGCTCCTTGCTTCTTTTTTTCTAATAAAATACCCAGTAAAGATCTAGTGATCCGCGACCATAGGATACAACAGAAAATATTAAAAAATCGTGCCTATTATATTGTTGAACAGTAGCTAGTTTTTGATCAATTGATACAAAAATAAAATGTCAACACCAAAAATAACTATAACTATTTGTTTACACATTATATATACTAATAAATTAAAAAAATATTTAAATTGAATTTTTAAACACAGAGCAAAAATTAATGAATTGCTTACTACACATTTTTTTTTATCGCTTTACGCTTTATCCTGCACATGGCATGGTAGGCAGAAGGAGCTGCAAGACCCATACGAACCTAGTGTTAAGGCACTCCGTTGCTTTAGTCCTTGTTTTCTCCGTCTCCGCTTTTCGCCGTTTTTTCGAGGCATTGCGGCTGAGTGGCGGAACTCAACGCCGCACTTTGCCTAGTTTCCAGAGCGAATAAAATGGAAATAGAAAAGTCCATCTTCCTCGCGTGGGAATCGAACCCACAAACCGTCACGTTTACAGGCAGACGCTAAACCTCGGCGCCACGACGGTCCTCACATTATTCTATGCATTTGTCATATAAATCAACCGTATGATATACATATATCTATATATATTTTAAATACAATATATTTTATTATAGCGTACAGCTTAAATTTTATCCTTAATTCGACATTTTTATTATACTCTATTATTTTACAATACATATTATGTATAGTTATAAAAATTATTACTGTGATTAATGCCTGTTTTTATATTTTTCTAATCTTTGTATTATATAAACAAGGTATGTCCTAAATAATGATGATAATCACTTTAGTGCTAAAAAATATAACATGACTGTCCTTCAAAAGAGTTTCTTAATAAAATGTTATGTAACTATTTATAAACAAAATGCTCCGAGGCAATGACAGTAATGAAAACTATTTAATATATAACATATATATTTATTATTAAAAAAAAAGAAACTTATTTTTTATTTACTTTTTTGTTTTTAGGAGAAAACGTTAAGTCAATTAATTCACAAAATCAAAAGTATCAAAATCAAAAAGAGTGTAATCTTACACTCATCATTGTAAACGTGAGTCACAAAAGTGTGATTTCCAAATAAAAACATTCCTCCAAAGTATTGCTGTGTCGCCTTTTGTACGTCTAT
This sequence comes from Dione vanillae, assembly GCA_037178615.1. NCBI lineage: Eukaryota > Metazoa > Arthropoda > Insecta > Lepidoptera > Nymphalidae > Dione > Dione vanillae. The sequence continues at coordinate 2,826,471 of JAZFAU010000034.1, read as the reverse complement.
ATTTAAATTGTATGTACCCTGTAAACATATTAAATCATTACACAACATATATATGAATATGATTTATGATTAGGTTAAAGAATAAAATACACATAATCATAATGTTAGTCATATTTAATGGTTTAAAAAGCCCGAAGTAAGACGAGATTTCTTAAATGTGTCTCATCTATTTTTGATTAAAACATTAGAAAATAAAAAAATGTTATCCCCGCAAAATGCATAAAAATAAAAAAAAATCGTTCAAGCGGGAGTAACACTTCAAGATTGCGAGAAATAGGAAAGCACAAGTTGTAAAAGTTTACAAACTTCAATTTGCAGTTGTATGCACTAATTTCATAATTTGTATGCACTAATTTCGTAATTAAAAAGTAATACTTTTATTCTATAAAATATCTATAAATAAAATAAAAAATCATGTGATATTTATTCCAGCGGAATTAGCAATCGTTGAAAAACATTTTTCTTGATCGCTAATTCCAGCGGTTCCGTTCTTAGTTACAACACATTTTTTAGCACTTAAAAAAGATTATCAGTAAAAACTAGCTATAGCTGGACAAAACATAATTTTTTAAAGTGATTCAGCAAAATTTCAACCATGATTATATATATATATATATATATATATATATATATATATATATATATATATATATATATATATATATATATATATATATATATATATATATATATATATATATATATATATATATATATATATATATATATATATATATATATATATATATATATATATATATATATATATATATATATATATATATATATATATATATTTATATGTATGTGTATGTGTATATGTAATAATCCAATTATGATAATAATTTTGATGGAGAGACATCAAGTAGTATTGATAGATGACAGATAGAATTCTTTTACTTGGCGCTTGAAGGAATCGTGCGATGGAGCTCTACGAATAGAATCAGGCAATTATTTTCATAATTCTTTGTTATATTTTATGTAACCACTATAGTTATTTTAGATATTGGTATCTATTAAAGACTATTTCATGTGATACAATGCATATATTTTATTATATAAAAAGATTATAAAAGATTTTTCGCAACATAATTTGTTAAAATCAATAAATGTTTACAAAACAAATAATTTTTAATACAATTTGATGCCCAACACTGCCAAAAATTGTACACTTACAAACAATCTTTATTTTAAAATGAAACTGATGAATCATGTTATTTAAATAATATTTTATGAATACTTTTTAGTTTGTATTATAGTAGTCATGTTAAGAAGAAAAATATTATGTCATAGAATATGATACTTGTAATCACCGGCCATCAATGTCAGATTAGAAATGACTTTAAGAGCAAATGGTGTTAAGCATTGCTAGTCTTATTTTAAAATTTATAACTTTGGGACTAGTTACATTTGCAGGCGGCTTATGGATCATAGGAGATGTTGACAGCAGACCAAAGAATCGAGACGAGCAAACGCTTATAGGAGGCGCGATATGGTCGCAAATACAAATCCCTATAGGTCTGATTCTATCTATGATGGTTGATGAGGAAATATATTCATTTATGCATGCATACTTTTTATTTACTGGCTTTGTGATACTCGGCCTAAATGGAGCTATGCTGGTATGATTTTGATAAAATTATTTGTTATTATATTTTAAATATGTTTATCGTAATGAATATAATAATAGTTGTATATATGTTGTGTCATTGTGGTGTACGAAAACAAAGTCTGATTATATTAAATGAGATAAGCGAGATGGTTCGTAGTTCGGCCCTCACCAGATTTATTTTTATCTGGCCGTTCTCGTGAGACTAAGAACGTGTGGCATGCAGCATGCGGCACTAGGTTCTTGTAGAAATTGAAAGACATAAAAGTTCTTAATGAAGAAGATGATAAAGTACTTCTTTTTTCAATTAGAACGAATATTTTTCTACACTTGCAAAAACAGTTTCTACACATGTTAACACAGAAAAAATCACTTGTACAAGTAAACAAATCAAAAGTAGTTCTTTGAGATTTACAGTTCTGTGAAACATTAATAAATTTATCTATATATACATATATCATAGCTTTTATTCTCTCTTTATGACTTACTTGTTATTGTTGCAGATTACAGTAGAAGGCAAAAAATTACGGAAACATAGTTCAACTATTGCGATACAAACTCCTTCCATTTTAATACAACCTTTTGATAGAATCTATTTTAGCATTGGATTACTGTCACTGTTGGCATCCATCTCCACGTTAATCAATTTTATTTTAATCATTGTATAAATCATGGAAAGAATTTTAATTTACCACAATATATATTTCAAACTAAACTATTTTTATTGACATAGTTCGTGTGAAAATTTGAATTAAGTACTACCAAGTTTGACGTTCAGTCAAATATTATAAGTCATTCAGGTCATATTCTTATATTAAACATTAAATGTTAAACATTAAATATTATTGAGTTTTGGGAGTACTAAGGTTTGGTGCACAATGAATGCTACAAGTTTGCTACATATTATTTCATTTCATAATATATGAATGAAGGAGGCTGTATATATAACAAGGAGCTGTAATTAAGTGGTCTTCTACCTCCTGTACTTCTCCCAGGTAGTTAAATGCAAAATTTCAGCTTCCTACGCTTCGGCTCAGGCTGTGCGTTGCCTGTGAGTCAATCATTTAGTATCAAAAGAGTGTTATGTGCTTATATTAATTTTATATAGCTTCAAGCTTTATCTCACACATAGAAGCGTAGCCATAGGAAACCGCAGGATCCGTGGGCAACTAATGCTAATTTCTCAATTCCCCGCGTGGCATTACGTGTGGAGTGGAGAAACTCAACCCCGCGCTTCGTCTAATTGTCAGAGCGAAGAAAATGGAAATGAAAACGTCCAATTTTCCGAGTGGGAATTGAACTCACGAACCGCCGTGTTTTAGGGCAGACGTGCGTCTAAGCCACAGTGTGTATATATATATATAATTATTTACATTATACTACAAAGACGTGTGTAAAACTTTTTACACTAAAATCTCTTTCGAATTGTGTGGATTACTACACTTATATACGATGGCAGATCTTATATAGGGGTTCATTGCGCCGACGTATTATAACGTGCTATTGCCGTTAGGAGAATAATTCTTAATTTTGATTAACACTTAGATCGTTTAAATAAATATGCCATTTGTATAGTAAGTATCTACGTTCTATATTTATCTAGTTATAGTATTGTTTGTGAATCATTTACTAATCCATCGACGTAAAAGTAGGTGTGAAAGTTGTTAAATTTCGCTAACCGTAAACTATTCCATCAAATAAGTTAGAGATTTGGCTCTAAAGTAAGTTCAGCATTTTTTAATTTAGTGTCTTCCAAAAAGAGGTGGTTCTCGTTATATATACTTGCATTCTTTTTTTTCCAAAAAGTGCTCTTGAGGTAGTGATCTATTTCCCATCAGGAAAAATGTACACATTTTAAAAGTGTACTATAAAATTTCCTAAAAAAATATATATTTCAACTTTTTGTGATATATTAAAAAGATGTAAGGAATATGTACACGTCTATTAACGTTTAAAAATAAGATCAATAATTAATATCCATTATTTAATAATTTTACTTTTAAATCGATTTCAAATTGGAGAAAGTTTATATATTTAATATGCTATTTCCACGTAAATATTTTCTAATTACACTTTTTTGAATAGTTGGTCCCATTTAAGAGCTGGTCTCATATAATAAATAACTACTAAGTACATTGAGTACAAGATAGTAAAATTAATTAAAATTATACCCAAATTGGCACTGATTCCAAAAATACAGGATTATAATGAAGTGAATGCGTATTATTGATTTCGATTTATTATTTACATTTTTATTGTGTAGAATAATTTTTTTTCATGTTTGTATTTGTATTTGTGTTCGTCTACTTGTCATTCAGTAATTTCTCTACAATTTTAGTTAAAGAGAAATATTTATTAAAGAATACTTGTCAAATCACGTGTCTTATCCTCAATGTAGCCTTACGCATTATATAGTAGTTAATAAAATTTGTCTAGTGCAAGTTGGACCTGCTTGATAAAAGTACTTGCAGTTTAATAATAGTATTTATAGTATTTATCTAAATAATTAATGTAGGGTTGCGATAGCTATACAAAGTAATATATATATACCAGTTTAATAGTCAATTTGTGTGTCAAAATAATATCAATATATAATGTCTTACGGGAAAACGTTAAATTTATATGAGTACTGTTGTACTGTAAATTCACAGCATTATCTTAAAACAGTACCCAATTAAATGCAGAACCTACCTACCTAGGTAAGTACTGAAACTTCTTCCCTGTTTGTAACGGATGATATTTCAATCAATATAGACCTGTTTACTAGACATTAGTGACGTAATTACATTGTACATATATTAATATATAATATCATATAGGTATGTCACATGATAATTTTGTATTTGTAACAAGCTGTACTCCGTTCATTCATTTGCGCAAACTATAAAATGTAAGGACAAAATCACGTTTTGTGATTGACATCAAATATTTAATAAGTTAGCGGTGTTGTATGCTTATCACTCTGTAACAAGTGATTTTTGTATGGAGATAGATATTATATTATAAATTATTAAGAAATATTTATATCCAATTATTAATTTGTCTAAAACTGAAATTTAATTTTTCAAATAAGAGTTGTCTTCTTCTATTGTTTATATTTTATAATAAAATATAATTTCAGCATTTTAATCACCGGCTTATTAGCTTTCGGAGCTTACTGGACGACGAAATATATAATGAATAATACTGATACCACTACGACCATTCCTGACACATCCGTGACGACGACTGCGAAATATAGTTACTTCAAATTTTGATAAAATTAAATATTGTTTAATAATATAAATGTTTATCAGAAAAAAGGCAAAACAGTATTTAATAAGAATTTACAATGATAGGTAACATTTAATCGTGGTAAGAACAAAAGCTCTAGAACATATTTTTTCCTTAACAAGTATACCTTAGATAAGATAAAGATGTCTTTGTAATTGTAGGCAAAATAATTATTTGATTAAATGTTGTTGTTGTACGATCTTTTGATTAGTATTTTGACCTATGAACTTAATTAAAATAGTAAATAAGTGAAAATGAAATGCAATTTTATTCGTTGCTGATAAATTAATAAAAGTGACTTGACAGAATAAATAACTTAATAAACTGTAAGTGTAAAATTGTAATGAAAACATAAAAATACGGCCAATCGTCGAGTCATGCTAAAAAGAAGATATTTAGGCGCTAATCAATGATTTTAACGACAGCGAAAACATGACCAAGCTGTTAAGAATTGAAAAATAACTCCTTAGCAGTATATATTCTAAATAACGAGCCAGTAACATGAATCAGGGTCTGGAACACCTGATGTGGAGTTCCAAGAGACTAACTAAAAAATAGATATGACGCCTAACTCAAAATTGATCAAAGAAATAACACCTTAACTACAAAGAATATCAGAAAGGTTTGTTCGCTCAGTGGCTTTTTAATTAATAAATAAGTTACTGAAAATTAACACCTGAGCTATATGAGCACCAAAACAACGCATTAAAGTTTAGATTAGATGGAATTAATTATTGGGTGGCAAATAATTCGCTAAACCCTAGTAATCAACAAGGACTGTAAGAGGAATGTGAGACTCCAAAATATATTCTTGTTTTTTTAAGTATGGCTTATGCATAGAGCTTTATTTCAAGGAAATTTTACTGTAAACTGATAGACATTGAATTGACCAGCCATTGTCCTCGTATAAATGATACACAAATTCCCAACAGAAGCGATTGAAGTGAAAGTAAGGTCTAATGGCTTTCGGATAGTAAGTATTATCTTTGTATATGTAATTTCAATAAATGTTTTTTATCTAAAATAAGATTAAGCACTATAATTATAAACGTCTTTTTGTCAAATTATTAAAATATAACATAACTTAAATTATACTATTATAAAATAGCATCTGTAATTTAGACTTTATCTCCCTATGATGATGATGTGACCTATTGTTAAGATACTCCGTTCTCCCCTTTCGGCCCTTTTTCGAGGCATTGCGTGTTGCTTGGTGGAATTAATACTGCACTTGCCTAGTTGCCAGAGCGAAGAAAATGGTAAAGAAAAAAATCTATCTCCTCGACTGAGAATTGAACCTATAAGCCGTCGGGTTTACAGGCAGACCCAATGCCTCTGCGCTACGACGGTCTTGTCTCCCGAAATTTGTTAAGCTATATTATAAATTTACATGATGATAAAGTATTTTCACTTTTCAAGCTTTCTTACTTTATATTTTAGCTTACTAATGGGATGCCTGCTAGTTTTCGGAATGTATTGGGCAGGAAAATACACGTTAATGTCAACTATACCTGTGACAGAGAAGATTATTATTAATACTACTTATACGACTCCCCCCTTTTTAATAACAAGTGAGATTTATGAGATGACTTCGCAAATAGTTGAGGAAATGACTACAGTGACACCAGACAAGGAAAACGAATGAAAAACATAAAACGTTAGCATTTTTACTTGTCGCATGTTAACATTAATTATTTTAAGTATTTTTTTAATAAAATTGTACTATTAATATTAAGTTATTATATTTTTCACCTCAGAAGTTATACAAAGATTGAATGTTTATTTTGGAGTATTTTAAAATTATATTTTTTTAATCTTTAATTAAAATTTCAACTTCCTCTATTATATATTTAATACTAATTTATTTTAATTTAAAAAGATTATGAATGTATGGTGTGTCATGATTTGTCTACGGTAAATTCTTAAATACCATATTTTCTTTTTTTTTGGTATTAAAATTAATGCTATTAGCTCTACTGGCGTTGACAGTGATACCAAGCGGGGTTGGAAGAGGGAGAAGTCCAAGCACTATGTGTAGTGTTTGCTTAAGAGGTGTCTTCAATGTCAAGGGCGGAAAATATCCTCCATCTACTCTTTAAAACATCGTGTCTGTCTGTACTGAAACATCTTACGAATGAATTAGGTATACAAAAAGTGATATAAAGAAAAATAGAATATTAATTTTTAATTTGTATATAAAAATAATAAATATAATACAATATGTAATAGTTTGAATACGCACATCTTCAGATGTTAAATTTTGAAATTAAACTTTTTGTTGCATTGATGTTAAGTTTGGGCAGGATCTAGGCTATACCTTTTCTGAAAACTGCCCCAGCACAGAACCACAGCGTGCCAGCTGATTTATAATCAAACATGAAAACCATTTTTGATTGACCAATAAAAATCAAAGATTTGGAACACTATTGGATTTGATATATTATGTACGAGTACAATAAACTGTAAGAAATAATATAATGGCTCCTTAATTTGAAGTTGTTACGTGAGATGAACATTTTTTAGTAATATTTTTTATAGCTTCAAGCGTTATCGCGTACATGGCATGAAAGACAGAGTGAACCGCTCGAGCTGTTACCAGGTTTCGAGGTATTGCATATTAAGTGGAGGAACTGAAACCGCGCTTTGCCTTGTTACCAGAGCGAAGAAAATTATTCATTACATTACGCTTACATACTTTTGAATTATGACCGTGATTAGACGGTCAGATCCTTTTATTATCTTTAACAACAAAATAAAATCTCAAATATTATAGTGTGAAAATAATATCGTTAGAAATATATTAAAAACTTGCATTGATAATAATATTATTCCTTTGTACTCTTTTTACGCAAACAACGAGCGTCATATAACAATAAGTATTGTTCCATTGAAAGGAAAATCTTTCAGTATTCACTGAACGTCTCAGTACAGTAGAATAAGATATTTGTTTCTTTATACATACACATGTTAACACTCTATTACAATTCAATCATATCAAAAGAAAAAATGACTACCGGACTGTAAGTATGGCATTATTCTATAAAAAATATTGTATGTAAATTTTGTGATAAATTAATACTTTCACAACTGATCTAGTTGTAGAATCAAATTTACAATTTCAACTATTTTCTTAGTACTAAAATGTACTCTAATTTTCAGTGTACTTATCCTTGGAGCAGTTGTCTTTTCCGCATTTTGGACGACGAAATTTATTACAGAAATCTATTCGGCTTCTAAAACTGATAATATTTTAGCAAACAAAACAACTATGTCGAAATTACAGCCTACAGGCTTTACTGGAGACTTCGTCGAATATGTTGAATAACTGTACATCTATTTGTAACTATAATGTTTAAAATTTAACGTTTTAACATTTGTCCTGGTGATTTAACTTGAATATCATTGTGGGTTGAAACCTTTTTTTTTAAAATTGACTTTGTGTAGTTTTATTATCTTTGTTTTAATTCTTTTCACCTATACTTACCTATATTTTGTGTATTCTGCTGTGTGTGATGTAGTCCTTTTAGCTTAATAGAAATTGTGTTTTGTTAGATATATTCTTGAGCTAAGTATAAAATTGAATATGATTTTTTTACAAACGTTTTATGACTTATATGATAAAACTAAATCCTTATTAAGATTATTATTATTTAATTTTTCATTCTTTTTTCATAAAAATATGTAAAAAATACAATGTATGAGTTAAATTATTATCGCAATTTTTTACTTTCAGGTTTCTCTTAACTGGTGTTATGATATTCGGTCTCTACTTGGTTGCACACAAACTTACAATCGACTATTCATTTTTACCAATATTCAATATCTCGAGAATACCCGGACTGTCCTGACAAATTTTTCTCTTAATATTGTAATTAATCAATAAACAAAATAAAAATGTTTCATAAATTATTATACTTAAACAAATAAAATTCTGTTTTATATATTTATTTTAATAAAAAAATACAATAGTAACGCTACTTTATTCCATTATTATATATAACATTGTGCGTATTAAGTTCATTAATATGGTCGTCAGGACGACCCTTAAATCCATTTGCTACATTTAAAGTATGAAATAATTTTACAAATTGCTAAGTCAACTATACTTATTTCTAATGTAATTTAATAAGTAATTCCATCTTTTTCAATTAAAGGAAAAATACAAGTTGTGATAAATAAATTAGAATAAATTGAGTCAATCTGGAGATCAAATCTTCTAGTTGACAAATATTCTTGTTAATCGAGGAAGAATAACTCTTTCTGCTTTCGGTACTATGGAAGGTGGGTCGCTATTTCCATTATCAAAATCGATGTTTATACGAAAATATGAAGTATAAAATTTGCAACATTTGTTTAGGATTTTATATTTATATCATAGAAAGATTTTATAAGTCTCTCTAATATAACCTAGCGGCTTAAATTTAGGCCATTTGTAGAAGCCGGTTGTCAAGACAAATAAGTATTATTTTGTTATACTTAATTGAATTAATGAATTTTAACTTTATGTGAAATAATTTACTAGATAGATATATAGACAATTTAGAAGTGACTCAACTTTTTTGTCCATCTGTATATTTACTTAGGGAAATTAAATTTAAAATATTTTGTATAAATTTAGAAATCAATACGTTTAACAATATGTTTAACTAATAAAATAATAAGCACATTATTCATTAGAAATCAAGAGATATAAAACATCATATAAGATAATGACATTACTATGTAAAGAAATAATACTTAAATTTACATATTCACCAATTTTATACAATATTCACCCGTAACATTAAGTACATTTAAATTGCACGTGTTTATGAATAGAGAACAATACTACAGTGAAACGAACCTTAATACTAGTATAAATTTAACTAAAATTCTCTAAAATCATATTAATTAAAAATGTAACAACACACACAAAATAGTATTAAAGAGGAATTGTATTGATGTACTCCATTTCAACTTCGTTAAACAAAGCTTTATATAGCTTAAGCAGCAACAAGCTCTTACTTGGCATTAGCTTGCCAACACATAACCTATATCACTCAAGGGTAAATTAAATGATGCAAATGTGATGTTAATTTCATAATCCATTTCAAAAAGTATTAACTTGTTGGAATTGTGTATAGATATAGTTTAGGTAAAGATAGTTTTAACTATTATTGTACATAAAAATAAATTGTGATACTCTACTCACAAAACGGTGATGCTAATATATCATAGTTCATATAATTTCGTTACGGAAATTCAACCGCTTTTATAATTTTCTAATTATTATTAGACATTTTGTGCCTACAGAATATTGAGTAAATTAATAAATATTTGTTGTAATATATTAAATTATCTACATTGCTATATAATTTTTGTAGGCGGTATTATACTGTTTTGCTACTTTAAGTAGTAATATTTAAAAAAATGTGCAGATATATATATATATATATATATATATATATATATATATATATATATATATATATATATATATATATATATATATATATATATATATATATATATATATATATATATATATATATATATATATATATATATATATAATATATATATATATATATATATATATATATATATGATTACATATACTTCATACTATGATGGCAAGATATTATTTTCACTTTTTTATTGCAGCATGCATTGAGGGCAAAATCAAAATTCCTACATTTTTATTACAACATTTTTACCACTCCCATACCAAAACCACTGAGGCAAGTTTTAAGCTATTGATAACCTTCACTTAAAATAGAGAACTATAAACTATAAGTAAAATCAGTTCTAATATCATATTAAGTAGAGCCAGTATACTTGTGTACGTTTATGATTTTTTGTTCTTATTGCTTTTGTTTTTAAAATAAATTCCGTCCATGCCTTTGCCAAAAGGAGATTCTGAATTTGTTGTCAAATAATAAGATCCATGAGCACTGAAATAAAAAAAAAATTCAAATGTTTACTTAAACTTTTTTTTCAAAATTATAACATAATCGAATTAATATTTATGTCTTACTTAATATCACAGTTAGCTCCCATATAAACGAATCCAATTTCCGGATTAGGGTTTTCTCTAAATTTATGATAAGATTCTGCAGGTGATGCTGGGAATGCTTCCGGATTTCGTATGGACTCTGCGTAAAATCTCCATGATCGCCAATGACTGCAGAGATCTAAGCAATCAAACACGATTTATTAGACATTATATAAGACAAAAGAGATTTTTCTTTGAAGTGTTCAGCTATTGAAGTAACATTTGGTAATGTAAATTATGCTCTTGGTTAGCATTAATTATACATATTTTCAAAATTAATCGGAATCTTGAACTACTCATCACATAACGAAAATTAAAAACTAGCAACTGTAATGGCCATATCATTAATATAAACTTTTTATAAATATGGAGAGGACCAAAAACACATACTGTCATCTGAAAGAGGAATTGGTGCAAATCGAGGACACCCAGGTTGTATACTCTTCCCTCCATTTGGCCAAAAATCAGCAGTTCCAGTGCGCACTGGAGCCCCATATCCTCCAGCATCCGTGTGTATCACGTCTACAAATTCAGCATCCTTATCTGAGATGTGTTCCATTACTACACCATCTGGGTAAAATGCTGGAAACGCTGGATCAAGAGCTGTTAATCTGAAAAATATATATTAACTACGATTAAATATTTACTAAAATAAAGTTATAATTTAATTTATGTACTTTTAATTCTAAGTGCTTAAATTTTATATGTGTGTATAGAGTAACAGATTATTAATAGATAAATAGATTGTTGTATGATGTCCAGCTAGGCTAGTTAGAAGGGGTGGAGCGTCAAGGGTTATGTCCCCTGCATACTTCTTTCGCCTCTTCCACTCTCTTAATCTCTCCTAAAATGTCCATGGAGGTTCCGTAGATTTCTTTATGATGTTTGTTTAGTATCTTCGATACTGTGTTCTGGAAGGTCAACCGAAGTACCCGCCTTCCTCACTTCCCGTACCCTTCTATGTTATAAAAATAAATTCTTCTTTCATTGAGTTTCTTGTTCAAAAAACTTCTACTAACCTACAGTTATTTAATATAGAATAGAGCGTCAGCGTAAGATTTAGATCTACAATATCAAAAGTATTTTTAAAAGGAAGGCCATATAAACAGCATTTATTAGGGCGTATATATTTTATAAGTTTCCACAGTTTGTTTCTCGAATGAACCATGAATTGAACCATTTTCAATGCTAATAGTGTATAATAACAGTAATTATTTTAATACTGACGGTAGATATACAGGAAAAAACGTTAGCTTTACTATAAATAAATATAAAATATCACACGATTCTTATCTCAATCGATATATGATTATACGGTTGTATGTTTTGTTTGTTTTTGTGCTCAAATAAAGCCACAAACTCGTGTATAGTTTGTTTAATATTCCATGAAATTGTAAGTTCTACCGTTTATTCTGTTCATAGTAGGGTAGGTGAAACTAGTGTTAAAATACTCGGTTTTTCGGTTTTCGTCTTTAGAGTAATGGCACTAAACGCCGCTCTTGCTTAGTTGCCAGAGCGAAGATGCTGAAAATGAAATAATCCATCTTCCCCGAGTGGAAATCAAACCCACAAACCATCGTGTTTACAGGCAGATATTTCACCTATGCACCACGACGGTCATTATATTCTAACGTATATCAATTAAAAAGCGTCATTAGTGTTATACTCGAAAAAAAAAAAAATAAGTAAAAGCCGTGCAATATAAACCTCTTTAAAGTCTTGTTGTATTTATTTTTCAATTCCCTCCCCAAGTAGCCGGCTACGTGGCTGCCGAGGGAATGACCTATTACTTGTAACTTCTCTATTTGTAAGCCGTCTTCAATTAACTTGTTTATGTGCTCCGCTGTTGCAGCTCCGACCTGAAAATTAACAAATATTCGTGATGTTATTATATTTACACTCTTTAGTAGTGATTAACGTACTTATATTTTAGATAAATAAGTCAGTCATATCACAGAATTAAAATTTGATTGTACATTTAATAACTAACATTCTCTTAATTGAATAAGCCAATAAATCGCTTAGTTGTTAATTTAAATGATTGTATGAAATTGTAATTATTTTTTATAGCTTCATATTATATAACACAAGGCAGAGAGAATTTAGTATTAAGATATTTCTCTGAACAGCGGAAATCAACGCCGAATTTCAAAATGCAAAAAAAATTCATATTGCAAAAGGAAGTTGACTTGAAATTTTTCAGCACAAAACTTATAAATGATATGCAATTATTCAAAAACTTACTTTCTTTGTATTCCTTGCTGCATTTACTAAATAAGAGCCATGGGACATGTTCGACCAATCCAGTAATATTATATTTGTACCTGGCCTTGCTTCTAAATACGCGCTCACCATGACCTGAGGAAAATAATATTTTAAACCTTATTATATAACATTAATTGTAGCAAACTAAGCTATAAATATCGTTAACAATCTTGTTAAACTTTTGTTATATTTGTAATAACCTTGCGTACCTTAAGATTAGCTACCGTACTGGCACCAGTAATTACACACACAAGGCGTCTACTTTAAGTAAGCTTATTTGATACACGATGAGGGCCGTCGTGGCGCAGAGGCGTAAGCGCGACGGTTTGAGGATTCGAATCCCACTCGGTGAAGATGGATTTTCTATTTCCATTTTTTTTGCTCTTAAAAATAAGCAAGGCGCGGCGTTGAGTTCCGCCACTCAACATACAATGCCTCGAATAAGGCGGAAAGCGGGGACGGAGAAAGCAAGGACTAAATAACAGAGTGTCTTAACATTAGGTTTATATGGTTCCTCCAGTTCCCTCTGCCTACCCTGCAATATGCGGGATAAAATGTAAAGTTAAAAATAAAAAAAGGCGATACAAGATATTAAACAGACTACATACATGAAAGTATTAATTAGGTATTAACTAATCGTCGGTTGATTTTTAAAAAAATTGACATCTTGTCCTTTACTAATTATTATGGTACCTATAGTTTATAGGTACATCGTTACGTTTTTAATATATACAACAACAAGAGGAAAGCAGTATACCTACATACATATATACCTACACCAGTTACTGATATTTGCTATTTATATAAAAATAAGGCAACCTCGAATTTTTACGGAACAAAATATTATAAACATAATCTATAACAATTCATGAAATAAATTTAAAGTCAAGTAGCTGTCATGTTGAAGAAATTATTTAGCAATTTCTTAAATTTGACCTCTTTACAAGTAACTTAACAAAACTGTTTTACTAAAGCACTCATTATATGAAGCTACAGTAATTTCAAACGTGTACATGAAAGGACGACGCACTATGTATGTACATACTATGCGGTAACGGTTATATCAAGTTACTTCATTTACAGTGTAGGTCTAATATCTTGTTAATAACCTTATAGAACTTCCGTACATTGGATGAGATGGGTACCTTAATACTATTATTATAGGTGGTATGGTGATTGGGGCAAATTAATTTACGGAACTTAAAGGAAGTGATATTTTATATGTTCAGTTAATAAAGCCAATATAAAATAAAAAAATTGAAAAAATATTATAAAATTAAATTGCTTCTAACATTTTAGAACGGGACAATTGAGCATTGAACTGAATTCCGTTTGGATATTGCTAATCAACATTAAAAAAGGCTAAACAATCAGAGAAAGAACGAAACGAAATGGATAAGTGAAATGGAAAAAGACTTTATATTAACAAAAAAAAATAAGATAAATGATATTTGTCGAATACAGAATACGTTTGGCGAGCTTCCTAGTCAAATAGCCGAATATTTAGCTAGCTAGCTTATTCGGCCAGTATGTGGCTATGTACAACTTATAATATGCCTTGTAATAAATGATAATAGAAAAGGTACAATTCACAGATACTGATTAAAAGAAATATACGCAAATTCAACAGAATACTCTCGATGTATGGAAGTAGTTTATTTTAGTTTTTTTATATAAATTAGTTTATTCAGAGTCTTTTATTCCAAATCTGGTTAGGTTTAAGGTAAGAAAATAAACAATTACTTGCTAAAAATGTATTACAATCTACAAATTTAAAATTTTACCTGGACGCTTTCTTGCTGAGCTGTTTCTATAAATCCGTGGATGTATAGGACTGTGGGATTATTGTTGTCAAAGCCCTTGACATCAAAAATGCGGGATGCCTGACTGAGTGGTACATCAACGTATTCTTCCAATGAATTTCTGTAATTTACACATATGTATTTTAATACTTTTATAAAGTTTTATAAACCTATTAGCGAATGAAAAATAATGAAAGTGGTATTTAAATAGTAACGTAGGGATCGAACCATTGTTTTATGGTATTGAAGCTTAAGTTGTAATGGTTTGCAAATGCTATAAGAAAATGCTAATTAGCTATAACAGCTGTATAGTCTCGCAAAGATATCATGCAGCTATTTATCTTATTGGTAGTTATTTATAAAAATAAAAATTGTATTGAGATTTGTACATTAAATCTCAAATATTTCTGTCTAAAATTCATTGAGCTTGGATTTTGTGGTTATTACGTTATATATACAAGACATTATACTATAGGTCATATGTATAAAGTAATTTAAACAGGATACCTATACACTATTTGACATATTATTTAAATTACATATTAATTTTTTGTTTGTAAATAACACTATTAAACATTTTGTTAATTTGCAAATTAGTCTACTTCCGATAACGTAGTCTGCTAGTTTTATTTACCACACGATGTCATGAAAACTTGCAGTGGATGTAGCACGTTTTGAATTCATTGAATATATACCATTGAATGGCTCTTATACTGAAGGCTGAACAACACGCTAAAGCACGAGTAATAACTTAAAATCGATTATTCGATTATATCGATCAAATCGAATCGATAAAATCGATTATATAACGTATTTGCGGATGATAAATATCTAAACACAGAAAGAAAATTCATATAAATCTAATTGCTTACGTATACAAATTGAGAGACAGAAAAAATCATTATCATGTGGTTAGAAATAAATATATATTAACACAAGATTGCAATATATATTAACACAAGACTGCTTATTTGCAGTGTAATGTTGTCAATTATAAAAATAAAACTTTTTTTAAAAAATGCTTCTTCAACGTCTTCTTGCGGATTTAGTAGTGCCACAACGTCTGTGACAGTCAGTAAAACAATTTTATAGTAATAAAAGACGATTTCTGCGTGCTCTCTCTCTTGATTTTAATGATGAGAATTTGCTTCCTAGTTCATGTAATTTAACAATGAAACCCATTTTTTTCTTTTGGGGCTATTTAAGGTCTATCTATATCAGCTACAACCACCAAATTAAACGTAGCATTAGGCAAACATGATATTAAACCTTATATTATGTACTGCATGATTCATAATTAAAGAAATAATAATGTAAAGACTAATAACTTCAAATGTGCGGCTAAAATTATAGTTTAAAATATACGATTTTTTTAAAATAATGCAATAAAGTTACTTAAAAAATCAATTAAATGTATTTAATATGTATAGTTAATGATTTATTACTCTTCTAAGAATATAATCTATTTTTGTGTATGTAATCTATTTTTAATATAACTACGTTGGGAATATATATAAATAAAGTAGTAACACGCTTATATCAGTTACTATTAATCTATAAATATTTTAATCTATATTGACCCGTCACCCAGACGCTGTCTGCTTCATAAATAGAAATTGGATAGGTTTCTTTGTGCTACTTGAAAAAGATCAGATTTGAACCATAGGTTAAAAACACGTACTTTATTAATAAGCCATTGATTTAGAAAATATTTGAAAATATTAAGAAAAGCATTGCTTTCACTATTGCCACAAAACATGTAAAGTCCTCTAAAATATATATTATGATGTCAAAGATAAAAATAATTCCAAAGATCTAGATCTACTCCTATGACGTGAATAATTTTGCCATATTTTTTTTAATAAAGGACACATTAACAGGGTTGCAAACTAGTAAACCTCACCACTCATTTAGGTATTAAGTTTCTTAGGCAACAATGAGGTAAACCGCTAAATGCAACCTTCACTAAAATTAGACACATTTCATATAAGTTATGTCTAGTGGTAATATAATAACGAAGTCGTAGTTAAAAAAAATTTAAAACATGCTAGATTTCCAACGTCAGATCTACTTTACCAGGATAATTAAATAGACATTATTAAGATGAAACAAACAAGGCTAATCGTTTCACTATGATTTTATTCATAGGTTTCTAGCTTTTTATACCACTTTGAAGTTCCATCATCAGATTAAACTATTTTTTTGTATTGTCATCTGATCTACGTGTAATGAAGGCGAATCTTCATGATGTAAAAAATATCTATTTTTATATACATATATAGATATTTTTTTATTTTAGTACATAAATAAGGAATACATATTTATGATGAAATTACAAGATAATTAGGTAGGATATTATTACACAATTTATTAGATTCTTTTGAAGAAACAAAGTCTGTAAAGTAAAACAAAGATTTTTGATAATACATAAAATTAATAATTTAAGCAGTTTTCATTCATTAAGTGCTAATTCAATAAAAGCTATACTATACGAGTATGTATAACGCTGCAGAGTTTGTTTCGTTGAACTACTTAAAATTCTTCACGAATAAAATGTTGTGAAATACATGTGTTATATAATAAACTTTATTATATCTACTATCACTAAACATACTTAGATGTAGATAACACATTGAGTCACAGAAGATTTCGCGCAGGTTACGTTGTCCAATTCGATAAAGTTACTTTTTGCCTATATAGATTATAACGACAAACTTAATGAAAAATACATACCCATTGTAAAACCGGAGATAGATATCTTCTATGCGATTCGTTCTATCGGGTAATATTCCTGAAATATAAAAATCGTTTAGTTAGTCAGTATGCAGTTCTTACATATGTTTTTAAGGTAGGCAATACAAAAATTGTATTATCCTTAGGGCAAACGAAGTAAATTCAAAAATTCAAATAAATACTGTACTCTTATATTTTGCAAATGTTTTCATTTTATTATCATCACATACCACTGAGTAAACTTGGATTAAAAATTTCAGTTTCAACTATATTTTTGGCGTCGATATTCAAAAATATTTGCAATACGAATAAAATATTTGCAGTGAACATTTTAGCACGATGGACCGTTAAGAATTAATATTGAGAGGATCATGTCTTTTAAATTACTACAAAATGGTCCTTCAGTCGTTAAGTCATTTGGAAACATTGGTTGTAATCATTGAATTTTGCTATAATGATCCTATTTATGTGATTGCTTGTTTTTTGCTTCTGTGTAGTTGTGTTATTCCAATACGTAGATGTATTCTTATCAGATTAGTAGATGCAAATTAGATATAGGTAGGTTTTTCTAATCACAGAATGTTAAAGAATATGCACATAAACTATAATAAAACAGTAAAAATTCGGTACATTTAATATTTTTAAGATATAATGACGCAGGGTGATTTAAAAATACTATTACATATTTTATTTACCATTTATTATATTATAGAGTATTTGTGTGTATTTCGGCAGCAAAATTATAAAACATAATGAAATGATGCCATAATAGAAATGATCGAATATAAAACGCACTTTTTATTGACATGTAAAAATCAAGGTGAACAATAAGGTCCTGTCAAATTATAGGAAACAAGGAAATAGCGCTTTAATAAAAGTCGTATACCGTGAAGTACATTTTTTATTGACATTTAGAACAGATAAAATTAAAGATTACAAAAATTTAAGATACACCATAGTAGTAGTAAATGAATATCGAGTGGCGTGTCCACGCTATGAAAATTACGGACATCTAATAGACTGGACTGGTCATCGTATCATTATTTTACATGATAAATATGTTTGTAATTATCCTCAATTACGTTTATGTTGTTTGTTTTTTTTTTTTTTATTTTCCTAATATTCTTCAATGTAGACTGCATATTACATGTACTGTGTGTGAATATAATCTCGTCCAAAAGGCACATAGCGTCTGCGCTTCGAGCTGGCATCTCTTCTTTCACTTCAATGTTCTATCTAATGCTTAATATTTCCAATCAAAATGCACGATGCACGTTTGATGTAGGTAGATTAATTAAGTAATTACTTACATATAACTGAAATTTAGTAACGAAGCTACAATTTTGTAATGAATATTCTGAAGTATGCTATTGAGAATATTTGTTTATTTAGGCAAAGTAGAGTAATGCCGCTTGTTTCTAATTCATGTTGTTGTTTACTTCAAAGATACTTTGAAATGACCTTACGTCAACCTTTTTCTATCAAATGATTGATATGAAAGAAATAATAGGACGACCTATAATGCAACTACATGTTATATGTGTTTTAAATTAAATTAGAAGACGTTCTAATAAAAAGTGATAATTTTGTTCCGGTTGTTGGATGTGCTAACTAACCGTTCGAAAAAGTAAGAATTCTAGTCATATCCAATATTTTTTATTTCTTTCACAACGTTGACTGTAACATAAAATGCTGAAATTGAATTGTTTAATCATTTAAATTGAACCCTAGCATTGTCTCATATTATTTTTTTATATAAGATATATATTAATTATCACATACAATATAATCTATATATGTATAACCAGAATTGTCTACAATTATGTATTTTTAAGTATAATATAAAATTTACATTTATACTCTTTACATTTTACATAAATTAACTTTACTTGATAATAGACTGGAATGTAAAACTACTTTCTTTAGTAACAGTGTTCATTTTATTTCTAATAATAGGCTTATAACCTAACGGTTAACCTTTTACTTCATAAGCCATATCTTGATAGTTCCAATTATGTTATTGATTATTAATGTACACGTGCAAGTAGTCAGAAGGTGGAGTAAAATTAACCTATTAAAAATTAGAAGCAAGGGGTAAATATATGTATATGTAAAATATTTTAATAAATATGACACATTATGAATGGAACTATTTATGATAATTAAATTATCTTCTAATGAGACCTACTTTAACTATTATATTTCTTAATATATTTAATATATAAAATAAATGTATCATATGTAAATAAAAATATCTGATTTTAATTATAGTTTCCTTATCCTGTGTTTCTCGTTTTAATCGCTTACGGACTTACTCCATCATCAATATATACATATTAGAACTAATAAATAGTGAATTAATAAATATTTTTTATATATTTTTAAATTACAAGAATAATTTTTGGAATGTTAGGAAATATAATTCTTTAAAATTTAAATAAATTATTATTTTTATAATATTGTTTTTACAGTAATCTGTTATATGTTAAATACAGACTAGGTCACGTGGCCTGTGTAAAAACTTTAATTATAATAATCCTCCGCGATAACGAAGAATATGATACAAGGCTCTATGCACTATTGCAGTGCGCGACTGTCAGTTAAATTATAAAGTATATCGGTCGTGCCTATCAGACCTTGCTACCTGTTAGGCCACAGTCGACGTATCACGAAACAAACAAGTACGAAGAACTGCTTCGTTAGTTTTTAATAAAATTTCAATACATAGTTATATCAATTATAAATAACAATGGCTTTGATTAATAATATATTTACATCTAAACACGATAAATTTCTATATTACAATAATTCTCTTAGTATTTTTTGTTGCACTGATAATAAAGAATATTATATAAAAGTTTTATTAGTTTTCTGACAAGTTGTGGACAATTGATCAAAGGTGTAAAGTAGTTATAGTAGTATAAAATATATACATTTGTATGATTATTACTTTTTAGCTTAACGCTTTACTCTGAGGTGTCCTCCATTTTGAAGATTGGAGAAACTCAACGTTAGACTTTGTTATGCCAGAGTAGGATATGTAAATAGATCATTCCCCCAAGTACAACTGTGCCCCAATGGACCACGTCGTCCTTTCTATTGTATAATAATATTAGAAGGACTTAAAATTAATTTGTCATTAAAGAAATCTCTACTTTTACTCTTTTATCTTCATTTATATTACATTTCAATAAATATAATTTCTTTTTTTTTTTAGCTTCACGTTTTATCCCGCACATGGCAAGGTAGGCAGAGGGAACTGCAAGACCCATACGAACCTAGTGTTAAGACACTCCGTTGCTTAGTCCTTGCTTTCTCCGTCCCCGCTTTCCGCCGTTTCCGAGGCATTGCGTGTTGAGTGGCGGAACTCAACGCCGCGCTTTGCCTAGTTTGCCAGAGTAAAGAAATTAAAATAGAAAAATCCATCTTCCCCGACTGGGGATCGATCCCAGAAACCGTCGCGTTTCAGACAGACGATGCGCCCCTGCGCCACGACGGTCCTATACAAATATAATTATTATTAAATATAATCCTTGGGTACCTTTTGATACTAAGCTAAATAACAGAAAAACTAACTAAATCCAGTTTAAATGTGAATAGTTTTTTAACAAAAATATTTATGATTAATACTTAGAAGGGGCTTAACCTGCTTTAGGTATTTATCTAATAAGCTCGAAAATTGCGCTTTCGTTCCACAACATTCTCGTTCCGAAGACTATTTCGAACAAAGTGTTGTGTTGTATCACTATATATTATTAAAAAATGACTTGACATTGCTGGTCTGAAGGTGGTATGAAGTAAGGTATCACAGTACGCAACTCGACCAAGTTAAATAATTTCGTTGCAATATATACAAATATATACATATCTTATATACATATATAAAGTTGCTGTTACATGAAACAAACTGAGTGGAACAATGCAATCAGTGTGATGCGTATATTGATTGATATATCAAAGTCCATACCGTTCAATTGAAACCGTACTAGTGGCGCGCAAACCCATAGACGGTCGCTTTAACAAATTATATTTAATTACAAGTTAATTATATATTAAATGACAAGGTACTAGAAATTATACGTGAAGCCGTTAGTCTTTCAGTAGCAAGAGCACAGAGAAACATTACAACCAGCAAACGTTCAACAGAGTTTGTGAAAGAAGGTTCTGTTAAAAAACACACGCAAAAACCTTTCTCAATATTAGATCCAGCTCCTGATTGGACTCTTTTGATGGACACGTATGAGAAACAGTATAAAATCCCTGAGGACATTGGTGTTTCGTCATCCAGACCTGATATTTTTCTTTATTCTCGAAACCTAAAACGCGTAGTACTGGTAGAACTTACAGTTCCGTGGGAGACTAATATACCTAAAAGTCATAGCTTCAAACTTAATAAATATTTCGAGCTTACTAACGAACTGACCAGGAATAGGTTTAGAGTAAATTCATACGCGGTAGAAGTAGGAGCGAGAGGTATAACAGCGAAATCTCTCTTTAGCTTGCTAAAAGATCTCGGCCTGTCTAGAACTATTACTAATACATTTCTAGAACGTACTTCAAAGGCGGCACTAGCAGAATCTTTTCGAATTTGGTTAGGTAGTGGGAGGAGCTCGGACAGTGAAGGTGAGCGTTAATGCATTTTAAAGGGGCCCCTTTAAACCTACACTTGGGTCGCAAGTCCCAAGCGCTGATCGGAGCTCCTCTTCCTACAACGCGATGGGCCCGGCACCCGCACGGTGAATCCATGGAATGCTAAGCAGTTTCTTCTCATTTAAAATGACAACCCGGAGAGACGGGATGACGCTGGAAAGACAGTTGACTGCTGGAAAGACAGCTGGCAGCTGGGAAGACAGCTGACTGTTGGAAAGACAGCCGAGGGCAATGGCCTAGCAAGCCAAGCCCAGGAAATCATAAAAGCTAAAAGTCCGAAAAAGAAAAATACCCCTGGGACAGTCCGAGAGGGGGGGCGGAAGATCTGTCCACCGGTTGGAACAAACAACGAAAGCGGCGCGAATACGGACTTGAAATGCCCCACGTGCGGGAAAAATTACAAGAGAAGAGCCTGGTATATTAAACATCTTAAAACACATGATGGTATTGAAGCACGGCTATCGTCGGTAAGCTCTTCGACTATCACTGCGGATAGAGTTGACCCTCATATGTCCCATGGTGAGCCATTGAGTGAAAAATATCAGGAGTCCATTTCCACCCGGACACGTCTTAGCATTCCCAATTTAAAGCAATCGACATGGAAAGTACACGACGAACGATTAGCGGTCCTGTTAGAGCATCCGGGCTCGAAGCAGGAGTTAGACATGCAAGTAGAGACTTTCCAAAAAACTATTTATGACTATTTCAACGAAATATATCCACCTTCAAATCATTACGCTCGTAAAAACAAAGAAAACGCGTTCAAGTCGAAAATGAGGAGGAAAAAAAGAGAGCTAAAAAAGAATCTTCGTGCGGCCAAAGCTCTAGGCGATAATTATCTTAGTCACCAATTGTCTAGGGCGCTACGGTCAACCTTGAAATTAATTCAGGGTATATCGATACAGATCGCGGAACGTCATACAAATTTTGATCGGGCAAAACACGAGGTTGCTTTCGATAAAAATCCTTTTGAGTACTCTAAAAACATTTTTAAGGAAGATAGAGGTAAGCTTCTCTTGACCGATGAGGCAACTTATGAACATTATAAAATCACGTACGAAGTGCCTAATATAGAAAGGCTATATATGGAGCCAAACAACCAACGACCTGAGATTCCTCACGTTGACTTTCAAGTTGACCCACCAACTTTAGAGGAAATAAATAATCAAATCAAAAAGAAACCATCTAAATCAGCTCCAGGTCCTGATGGTATCCCCTATATAGTTTACAAAAAATGTTCATCTGTTCGTAAACACCTCCACAACTTATATGGTAAAATCTGGTCAAGAAAGCAAATACCTACGTCATTTGGAGAAGCGATATTTGTCCTCATTCCCAAAAAAGACCGGGTAACAGATCCAAAGGATACTAGGCCGATTGCTCTTACGAATACTTTGTCTAAAATCTTTTTCTCAATATTTCAAACGAAAATGACCCATTTTATGATTAGCAATAGGTACTTCAGGCCGAACTACCAGAAAGGGTTCCTACCTGGAATTTCTGGATGCCTGGAGCATAATACTTTGTTAACCGAAAGCTTAAAAGACGCCAGAAAGTGTGAGAGGCAAATTACGGTATGTTGGATAGATTTAGAAAACGCGTTCGGATCAGTACAACACGATCTATTGATGTTTGCTTTAAAATGGTACAACTTTCCTACAATAGTAAGCAACATAATCGCGTCATACTATTCAAAATTAAAATTCGTTATAACCTCAAAAAACGGTAATTCAAAACCTTTAAGCTATAGAGTAGGTCTTTTCCAGGGTTGTTGTTTATCCCCAATAATATTTAATATCGTCATAAATATTTTAATAGATAATTTAATTAAACATGAGAGAAAATGGGGTTATCGGTTTAAGTTAAACAATAAATACACAGAATCCATTCTTGCTTTTGCGGACGATCTCGCGATACTTACTAGGAATCCAAAGCAATGTCAGCTGCTATTGGATGAAGTAGAAGAATTTTGTGCGTGGACGAAGGGAATGAGGACAAAACCTAGTAAGTGTCACTGCTTATGTCTGGGTAGACGAAACACTAAATATACCTCATACGATCCGGGACTTAAAATAGATGGTAAAAGCATTTCTATAGTTTCCGAAGCGGCACCTTTTAAATTTCTCGGCAAGAAAATAGATTATAAAGGCCGTACTCCATCTTTAGATGTACTAGTCGACAGCTTTTTGACAGATCTTGAAAAGGTAGAACATCAACCTATAAGTAATGTCAAAAAAGTTTGGATATACGACAATTTTCTAACATCACGTCTGAATTGGCCTTTCCTCGTATATGATTTTAATAAAACCCTCTTGGCTAAGTTAGATGCAAGCGTCATAAAGATACTGAAGTTTTGGCTTGGGCTAGCGCATTCGGCAGACACCTCAACCTTATTTAGGGAAAAAAATAACTTTGGGTTGAGATTAAAGAAACCATCGGAGCTCTATAAACATCTAAGAGTTGCCAAAACACATATCCTGGGAAAATCACGAGATGAGATTGTTACCTCACTTCCAAAAGACAGAAGTGTCCCAGAGCTCGAGTCAAGACTTAAGTTCCATAAACAATTTATGATAGGAGCACAATCAAGTAAAGTAGGGTTAGGATCAAAGAGGAAAGTTCAAGATATGGACATAATAAAATCTTTTATACGGCAAGACGAGAATGATAGGTATAAGATGCACGCAATGAGGTTAGAAATGCAAAACGAGTGGCTAACTCTGGGAGAATTTTGTATCCCTTTAGCTTTAAAATGGCGCACCCTAATTCATGACTGGTCTCCAGCACTATTAAAATTCTACCTGAATGCGTTCCAAATGACTCTTCCAGATCAAAGTAATTTAGTGAGATGGGGTAAAGCTACCGATAAATCTTGCTACATCTGTAAAGAGGCAGTGGGGACAGCTAAACATATGCTGGTGGGGTGTAGGGTACTCCTGGAAAGTGGTCAATACTCGCGGCGCCATGACAAGGTACTAGAAATTATACGTGAAGCCGTTAGTCTTTCAGTAGCAAGAGCACAGAGAAACATTACAACCAGCAAACGTTCAACAGAGTTTGTGAAAGAAGGTTCTGTTAAAAAACACACGCAAAAACCTTTCTCAATATTAGATCCAGCTCCTGATTGGACTCTTTTGATGGACACGTATGAGAAACAGTATAAAATCCCTGAGGACATTGGTGTTTCGTCATCCAGACCTGATATTTTTCTTTATTCTCGAAACCTAAAACGCGTAGTACTGGTAGAACTTACAGTTCCGTGGGAGACTAATATACCTAAAAGTCATAGCTTCAAACTTAATAAATATTTCGAGCTTACTAACGAACTGACCAGGAATAGGTTTAGAGTAAATTCATACGCGGTAGAAGTAGGAGCGAGAGGTATAACAGCGAAATCTCTCTTTAGCTTGCTAAAAGATCTCGGCCTGTCTAGAACTATTACTAATACATTTCTAGAACGTACTTCAAAGGCGGCATTAGCAGAATCTTTTCGAATTTGGTTAGGTAGTGGGAGGAGCTCGGACAGTGAAGGTGAGCGTTAATGCATTTTAAAGGGGCCCCTTTAAACCTACACTTGGGTCGCAAGTCCCAAGCGCTGATCGGAGCTCCTCTTCCTACAACGCGATGGGCCCGGCACCCGCACGGTGAATCCATGGAATGCTAAGCAGTTTCTTCTCTCTATATGCTATAAGTGAATAAGATCAATATTATTACAACACTATGCCTAGAAAGGTCAATTCTTGAGATTAATATTTTTTATCACCTTTATAGTCACATCTTTCTCGTGTAACAACGTTTAGAGATACACGTTTACAGAGATCGATATCATTGTTTTGTCTAACTTACAGTATCTTAAGTAAACCATTTCTCATCTTACCACACAGTATAAACATCTATTATGAATCAATCAATTTATTATTATGTAACAAAATTTAAATGTTATTTAAATTTACACTTAAGGTATGTTTTTTCTTTGTATTTCCAATTATATTATGACCTTAATTTATTTAAATTCCAGCAACATTCATAGAAATCTACATGCTGTACCTTACTTGTTTTCTAACTTTCGAGATATTGTGTCGAAACTTAACACTGCGTTTTATAAACAATTTGCCATATTTATACTCAGATATTGTCTTACTAAGAAACCACTGCCTTTGTAATGTTATTATACCTATCAACCTTGATAGGCATAATAAAAAGATATTTTTTTTTCTATTTTTGCAAGTAATTTAAATTTTTACACAGTAATATAGTAAATGATTGTATTACGAACAATAATACATATTAAAGTTTGCTAATAGTCACATAGTATTATATTGCCTACAAATCATGAACGTTCATTAAAGTGATTGTGGTAATAAGGGTCGACGAAATTAGGTCACTTTGCAAATGTACCTATCTACCTACTGCTGTACTGTACTCAGCGGGCGTTACTGGATTCTGATTTAGCGGAAGAAATGCATTAAAATGAATTTACTGTTTTTAGCAGAAAATGCAGATTTATAAAATATATTTAGTGATGTGTTTTTTTAAAATATGTTGATAAAATTCAATACCCATAAAATTCCTTAAAGTAAGTTATTGAAAGAGCTGCATAGTTTTGATGAATGAATAGTATTTGTTAATAAATGTCTCAAGATTTTTATTATTATAATGAAAGCAATATTTCTAAACAGAAGTAAGCTAAAAGTAAAAGTATTTTGAAAATATTTTATACTAAATCAGCACAAGTTTTAAAAGTTAATGGGTAAAGCGAGCGAACGACACTCATATTTATTTAAATAAGGCACGTTTAAGTGTACACGCTCTAGATACTACTGCTATGTGCATGTATATTTCAAAATCACGTTTTATAAGAACTGATTTTTTTTGACATTTACTGTGAAATGAAGAAAATAATAATAATAATCTAATAATAAAATAATCTCGTAGAAAAATTAAATTACCTCATCGTAATTAATAATTGTCAATGTTATGGAACATTGCTCTCAGACATCAAATTAATTTTATAGATAATTTTTGTCATTAAGAATCTCATCAAACGTATTATATGCCGAATTTAGATATTTATATATGTACATGTTATATGTTAATCGAACATCTCGAAATGCCTATGGCTGGTTTTCCTATGTGATGTCTTCTGAAAAACGCATTAAATCAGTTTGATGTAAAAGTTTGTTTATATTTAAATACTTGTGATGAGTAGTAGAGTAGCCTTTGTATTTTTATATATATATATATATATATATATATATATATATATATATATATATATATATATATATATATATATATATATATATATATATATATATATATATATATATATATATATATATATATATATATATATATATATATATATATATATATATATATATATATATATATATATATATATTAAGAACATTAAAAAATGAGAACCGAAACGACGAAATGCTTATCGATACGTTTTTGACAGTCTCTCCTTTCGTTAAGAACATTTTCTTAAAATTATATGGAGATACACACATACATACATACATACATACATACATACATACATACATACATATCTTCACGCTCCATCCCTAGCGGGGTAGTCAGAGAGAACGGAGAGCCAAACGCTGCGGTCCCTGCATACCTCTTTCGCCTCGTCCACTGTCATTAACCTCTTCATGCATGCTTTTCGGGGAGTTCTCATGCTTTTTACGTGACCTTCCTCCAGTATCTTCGATACTGTGTTTTCGAAAGTCAACCGAGGTCTCCCCTTACCTCTCTTACCACACACTTTTCCATCGTATATCTTCTTTACCATTCTTTCGTCACTCATTCTTTCGACGTGCCCAAACCACCTGAGCACGTTCTTCTTCATTCTTACAGTGACATCCTCACTGGTACCTACCATCCTGTGTACCTCTTCGTTGCGGATTCGGTCAGTTAAGCTGACTCCGCATATCCTTCGAAGAGATCGCATCTCCACAGCATTCATCTTTCTTTCATTCTTCTTCTGTAATACCCACGTTTCACTGCCATATAACAGCGTCGGAACCAGAACTGCATTGTGTACGGCCAAACGTGCAGCGAAGCTGACGTCTCAACAACGCAGCTAAGGCACCGTTCATTCTATTACTGGCAGCAATATGTCTTTCAACATCCATTTCGTATCTACCATCTCTACTTAAACTTCTTAGTCAAAGTAATTAAGAGATATTAATACTAAAATAATATGTTTATACCTTATTTTGTAGGAAAGTCATCGCGTAATCAAGACCTTATATGTACCTAAGTTTAATCTTGTTCATTGATAATATTATATATTAATTGACATTTTTGCAAGAAAATGTTATGAGTCGTCGTAATTAGATTACGTTTCTTTTATTTGTGAGAGAATATAGTATTTTATGTAACTTAAATAATTTATTTTAAAATATGGTTTTTTAAATTACATATTGCTACTAAGAAAAACATCTGAACCGGAAAGAGTTAAGGGCCTTATCGTATTGTTTGATAACGTGTTGTCCCTTTTTTGGTGGTACAAATAAATAATGAATAAATCAACATATAATAGAAATATTTGTAGATTAAAATTTTGATATTATTAATATTAATGTAAGATAATATTTGCGATAACATAATTTCCGTACAGATAACGTGTTTTGCGTATATGATAGTGGAAAAAATATAAGGAAATGTTGATAAAGATTGTATTTTATATAAATTCATTTTAATATACAGTATAACCTCGTTAAGTCGAACCTCGATAAGTCAAAAACCTCCAAATTTCGAAAAAATGTTTTGTTCCCTTCCCTTCAAACACCAAAACCTCCATTACTTGAAATCTTGACCCTCTATTAGTCGAAATAATAATAGCCATTTTGGTACATATTTTACTGTACTTAGAGTACAAGTACAGTAACTTGAAAAATTAAATTTGATCTCTTTTTTTGATTCGATGAATTGTATCTTGAGCATTTGCTATGTTCGTTTTATTTTACAACCTTTACCACTTGATCATTTGGAATTTATTAACTCTATTGTTTTACATTTTAGGAGTATGCGATAATAAATTTATGACTCATATAAACACGTGTTTACTTGCTTGGTGTCAGGTGTTCAATTTTGATTTCCTTTGAAATTTAGATTATCAAGTCTGTTTTAGAAAGATGTTGCTGAACAATTTGGCCTACCAATGAGTACTCTTTTAACAATAATAAAAAATAAATCAGATATCTTGAGAAAAATACTTGTTTGTTCTGCAAAAGACGACGAATTGCAGAATATCTGGGCTTGAAGAAGTGCTTAAATGGTTTGAGCAGTGTCGCAGCCAAAATATCAGTGTTAGTGGACCACTGTTACACGAAAAGCCCAAATATTCTCTAAATCATTGGTAATCGTTAATTTCAGAGCCAGTAATGAATGGTTAGAAAAAATTCAAAAGAAGACAGGAACTTGTTTTTATAAAAGTTTGTGGGGAAAGTGCAAGTGTCAACATTGAAACCTGTAACAAATAGAAAAGTGAATTGCAAGATTTCTTACATGGTTACGAATCTGACAATGCTGACGAAACAGGCCTGTTTTTTAAATGTCTTTCTGATAAGACTCTAACCTCGTTGTTTTTCAAGATATAAATCATTACCACTGCAATATGAAGCGAATACAAAAGCATGGATGACTGCAATTTTCAAAAACTGGCTCATAAACATTGATAAGAAAATGACCAAAGAATAAAGAAAAATCTTGTTGTTCCTTGATAATTATACAGCTATTTAATGTAGGGACTTTTTGTTTTATAGTAATTGCTTGGATTGACATATTCTGACTAAACTCAGGGTTATATCATGATTTTTAAATGAAAATTATATAAAATAACATAAATTATTTACAATTGAATATTAATATTTCTTTATAAAACGCCACTTGTTTAAATATATTCTCTGTATGGCGGAACGTAATAAAATAGGTAAAATATGTTAATTTGTATGTATGTAGGTTACATTATATATTTAGGGGCTGTATTGAATGGCGCTCCCTTGTCTCTGGCTAACCAGCTGTGGATAAAGTATGAAGCTATGTGTGTATGTAAATTTGTTACAGTTTAATCTCTTATGTAAATTATTTAAGAGATTACCATTATCGTAGCTCTGTTGGGCGTGTTTACAAGGTAGCCGTGAGATCGATATTTAATAAAAGTAATATTTAGCGGTTAACATATTATTATCTTACCAGATTTACCACACAAATGGGCAGTGATAGTTGAAAACAATTTATCTTACAGATCGATTTTGTATTTGGTTAAATACGAAGGATACGTTCAAGGAAGTAAACAGTATAAAAATACATAATCGACCCATTGCATGACTTTTCTAATCAAATGAAGTCAATTTTATTATAGCCTAATAGAATTTTAAAAATATCATAGTAATAGTACATATCCCTAATGTAGTATATAATATTTATATTATTTTGTCGTCAACATAGGTTACTTTTTATTTTATTTTAATTTTCTATTTATTATTAACGGCATTCATGTACAAATAATTATTACTATTACATACTCCTTTTAAAGTTATATATTTATGCATATATAGGAATTTTTCAATACAGAATTGTTTAATGAAGAATTATATATTTAGTAGTAATTAATTGTTTTGTTAATTGTCACGTTATGTACTAGTATGTGTATGTAAATAAATAATATATTAGGGCAATATCGAAAGTTAATCTATTTCAATTTCTTCGATTAAATAAGTTTATAGATTAATCAAACAATATTTCTATACAGTTTCTTGCAGTCATAAAATTGCATGGTAATTTTATAACTAATTATTTAAATTGCATAATATATTCATGCAACAAGAATTTGCTTGACGCAATGTTTTAATTACATGCAATTTAATTTAATATTTATTATTAGTTTACTATTAGTACACTTAGATATTTAATAAAGTCATATAAAAGTAATTTCATTTTATTTTATTAAACCGCCTTATTAACAGTTAACATGTACGTCTTACTAAATAATATTAATTTTCTATTAGCATTTATTGCTGTTTAATGTATACTTATTATGTTATTTTATTTATGCACATATTAAATATATACATAATATGCTACATTTATTTCAGTACAACAATTTTTTCTTTGTATTCATGCAAGCAAACTTTAAGATAAGGTTCTGCATTTCCGTTATCTATTCAATGTCACAGCTCTTGTGCCGCTGTGTTTAGTGAATAGCATACTTACTACCTGTCAAGAACCCACGTGTTCCGAAAATCTCCGAAGACGTGACGAAGATGTGCGAACGTAAATAGTCGAGGGCATCCAGCCATACAATGCTCCCAAGCGTTCAAACACAATTTGTATTGCCAAATACTGATCTGAATATCGTTTGTTTAAATTACACTATATAAAAGTTAAATAAAACTTATGGTTTTTTAATGTACACGTCATGTTATTAATTGCTATTTTTTTCCGAAGTCAAATGATAAAATTGCATCTACAAAGATATATAATAAGTTAAAAGTTATTGTTTTTGAAAAATTGCACGAATTTAGCTTATAACTTTTATATAGGAGCACATTATTTATATATTGAGGATGTTATGATTGCTTCCGTACCTGTGCCCCACCAGTATCGTTTCCAGCCCACTGAGACCGCGCGAAACATAGCGCCACGTGCGACACACACAGTGGTTCGCGACCAACTGAACAACATACCGTAATGCACACTAAAAAAAATCATAAAAAAAAGAAAAATGATAAAAATAAGCGTTAAAAGGTTTCATTTAACAAGTATTATTAGAAAATAAAAAAGCGTCTCTATCATAGAGCCTCTTCCTTGCACAAAGGCGGTAGCACATCCTTATTCAATTAATCTCTAATTAGGAACGAGAGTGCTCTTAATGTTGAGAGGATTTCATCGCAGCCTGTCACCAAAGTAAATGGAAAGCTGACAGCTCGTTAGGTGCCACTGCTGAAGATATTTAGGTCAACCAAATGCGTAACGTTACCATATTACATGAACTATCGTCGTTTAATTAAGACAGGTATTAATAATATATACTATATTATTTTTACATAGGAATATTTAAGTTGTGTCTCATATTATATGAAATTTACCTTTATTATACATCTTTAAATGATTAAGAACGCAAGAACATAAAATATTCGTTCATTTTACTGCACTCGATACAAATTAAAAGTTACTATTATTAAAAATTGCATTATTATAGGAAATATTTTAAGAAAATACTATAATATTTTATACTGCAATAACACAGTTGAATATATATATTTGTAATTTTGACGTGTTTATATGTGAAAGCAAAATGACTAAAGCATAATCTTTTAAATTACTTTAATAGTTTATGTTTAGCTTACTTTACTTTCATTAAAGTATAAATATTTAGTGTATATGTCTTTTACCTTTGTTATTGAATAGGTAGAGAAGATATTGCACTAAGACAAATTATTTTCTTGTACATTTAAT
Source organism: Dione vanillae (assembly GCA_037178615.1). Lineage (NCBI taxonomy): Eukaryota > Metazoa > Arthropoda > Insecta > Lepidoptera > Nymphalidae > Dione > Dione vanillae. The sequence goes on along the minus strand of JAZFAU010000034.1, from coordinate 2,793,632 downwards.
AAGTTAGAGACATTGCTTGACTGTTATAGGACTTTGACGTACCGAACGTTGGAGTAAATAAAAGAACTGCGGAACTTTCGAATAGATGAACGTGTGACATATTGTATTACAGCACCACGATGGTGTCTACCGGTGACCGGTATTTGATTACACTGTACTAAACAATTAATAGAAAATCTAACAGTTGCTCCTTTAACAGCCCTTTTCGACAGTACATTTAATATCCAACCATTCTTTTAGCCAGTCAATTAAACTCCTTAGCAAATGATTTGGATTCATAATATTAAACATTAAGCATATAGTTAAATATTGTGAATCTAAAATTAAAAATAAAATTATTGCATAAATGTAAACTTAAAAAATGTTATTTTAATTTAATTATTTCATGAACGCAGCAGCGTAATGTTTCATCCCCTAAATATGTTACAATGCTACTTAAATATAGAAAGCAAATAATATTTAATCAGATACTTTCAGGTTTCAGTTTTGTTGCAAATTTGTTCTCTTGTACGGAACAGATTATAAAAAGTATGGTATCGTAGAGTATACTTAAAGAAATGAAAATAGTACATCTATTTCAGTGTGTTATATTTTTTTGCTTATTAGTTATTTATTTTTTAATTTGTAATTTCTACTGAAATAGAGAATATAGTTCATAATTTCAAGAATTTACCGGGTACGACTTCAAACTCATTACAAATTATGATTTAATTTTAAAATATTTACCAGAGACATCTAGTGGATACGTGTATCAAATCTTATATAATTACATTTCATTCAGTAATACTTCTTATAGAGCTTAAATATTAGTCATATCTTAATGTGTTTATGAAAATTGTTCATAGGTGGCTGCATAATATAAAGTATGATAAAGATATTCGTCTCTGCACGGTGACTCTACTGAGGCATGAGTGTAAATGCGACGGTTCTGCGTTAGTTCCTCATTCTGGCAAACAATTTACTTTTATTTCGCCGCTCTGGCAGGATCAATTGTGGCGTTGATTTCCGCCACACAAAGCTCAATTTTTCTAATTCAGACAGGAAGGCCGAAAACAGTTTAGTTTCTAAATGCCTTATTCCACTTGTTACTTATTTTATTACATCAACGACAAAAATAGTTGGTTTTTTTATATAAAAAAATTGAAATGTATGTAACATCTGACTAATTGTTTCAATAAATTTATGTTTACGGCAAGTAAAATGTAGAGCGACGTAAACAACTGCTATCTTGAAGTTTTTATTTATGCTTATATAAATTATATGTTACCGCAGCATGTGTAATGTACACATTGCATTGCATGTACAATTTGCTATTTCTTTATTTGGAAGTACAACTCGTTTGTCCGACCTTATCATAAAAATTGCGTTTCCGGAACAAAGTATTGTATAACGTATACATAAAGTTACTTTAGTTTTAGGCAGCTGTAGTATTTTTAATATGGAAAAGTAAATATAAATGATAACTCCATTTAGCGGGGTTGAGTTCCGCCATTTAACATGCATTGTATCAAACTGTTCTGAAGGTATAAAAATATTTCATTCTACAATATTTTGTTACTTTATACATATTTTAAAAATATGACGATATTAATAATTTAAGCGGTCATAGTCTGTAATATGTCTTATGTCTAAAACTTATGTACAGGATTTAAACTTTTACTATTTACTAGCTTACTATTGTAAATATACGACGATGTCGCATTCACCTGTCAGCTGTTATTTGTATGATGTAAAAAATATATATCTGGCTATATGGTATAAGTTTTAATAACATAATCTTGAGGAAAATAGTTTTAGACATGGACAAATTTCAACAAACACTCATTTTAAAAATTTCATCTTTTTTAAGTAGAATAGAACCCTTAATATACACTTCTTTACGATTTGTCTTCGTGATATTAAAGAGGTAAAATATTAATTGATTTTTTTTTGTAGAAAACATGAAATTTAAAAAAACCTTCGAAAATATATATAGTAAATATATATAATAAATATTTATGGTAACCATAAAAAAATGCGTATGCTTAACATTATATGCTTAACGGCAAATAGTGTTTAGCATATCTAATTTAAATTTAAAACTGTTAAAAAGAGTGTAAAGTAATTTTTGTATAAGTAATTTTTTATATACGTATGTCGACTTTTTTTAAATAATTTTGATTTTTTTATATGCTACTGCTACTATATGCTACTCTACTGTAAAAGTAAAGCATTGTATTCAGTTTTCAGCAGTAAATAATAGCTATTGAAGTTACATAAAATGTAACACAGTTACACAGTTAATAAAGGTATAATTTCCTGATTTCAACTGCAAATCCTAAATCATCGGATCACGCAACTATCTTCCCATACCATTCCGGGAAAACGCCCAGATTTATTATAACCTTATTTACGTGATTTTATGCTTAGTTATATAATCATTTTATTACGTAATATGCACACTCATGGATGCTTTAAAAAATAATATTTCCTAAAATGGAAAATTTCCATTTATAAGACAAAATGTTTATACTAATTTCCTTGGTATTTACCTTTTTTGCTTATCGATTTGACTTTTAAATATTTTAGTTTCTTAAGAATATAATGCAGAGCCCCTTTGTAATAAATTTCATTTCGACATAGTTTTATTTTATATAAGCTACTGCTATTAAATAATCACAGGCGTTTATATATATATATATATATATATATATATATATATATATATATATATATATATATATATATATATATATATATATATATATATATATATATATATATATATATATATATATATATATATATATATATATATATATATATATATATATATATATATATATATATATATATATATATATATATATATATATATATATATATATATATATATATATATATATATATATATATATATATATATATATATATATATATATATATATATATATATATATATATATATATATATATATATATATATGTGTGTGTGTAATTACATGACATAATTATTTTCTTTATTGTTAACATTGAAGTGTCACTTGTTTTAAGTCTTATGTAAATTTTGTTTTCTTATTAGGCTATCTTAGGCTATTTTATTGACAATTTTTTTATTTGTAAACATTTATTTTATATATTTTGTAATATATTAATCTTTTATTCGAAATAATACTTTGTAATAATTTGTTAAATTAATTATAATATTATTAACGATTAAATTTAAATGAGATCGAGAATATAATTAAGAACTATTGAGAATATAATTACCTATTAATGGATATCTACAGTAAAAAATATAAAAACAATTATATTTTCTAAGCTACACGCTGAATGTCGCAGCAAGGTAAGAACCGTAGGCAAAAGGATTCCAGTGCTAAGACACTCCTTTGCTCACTTTCTGCCTTTTGAGATTTTACGTGTTGAGTAGTGGAACCCGACGCCGTACTTTTCTTGTTGCTGAAGTAAAGATAATAATTTAATCTCCTAGTGGAAATTGAACCCATGAGTCGTGACAGGCAGACGCTATCCTAGGTTTGTGTAAAATTTAGTTGTTCAAACTTCAAAGTGAATATGCCTATTCAAGCTAAAAAGAAGTTTATTTTTTATCCATCTCTATTTGCTGGCCCACGTATCGCGCGATCCTCTGTTCATTGTAATAATATTTGTTATGTGCATAAAAATTATAAAACAAAATGAACAAATAAAGCTTAATGCAAAGCTATATACGTATTTAAACCACTTCAAGCCAACTTTAACCATTTGCGGCAGAGTATTTGACAAATCCTGGAATTCGAATAGAATTGTTTCAATTGTATTTGAAGGATCAGTCTTTGGTAGATACTCTTTAGTGTAATATAATTTGACTGTAGCAAAAAGCGTGCTCCCAAATTGAATTTGAAATCAGTTCCATTGAGGAATTTAAGTGGATGGTACATTAATAAATAGGAAAAGTATATTTTTTAATTATTTTTTTTTTACTAAATTATTATTATAGAGATTATATTAATAATTTAGTAAAAAATAATAATAATAATTAATTTTCTTTAAGCTTTACAGCTGAGACGATTTAGTATAAAAACAGCGGTAACCAATGTTAAGTGATACAACTTAAGTCAAGTGTACTTAGAATAAACAAAAGAAATTAAATAAGACTTGATTGATCATTTAATTAAATATGCACATTTATTTTTTTTACTTTAAATTTTATTATTATATTAAAAAAAATGTCAGGCATTTTGTGAAATTTATTTAAAATTGATTGATTATTTTTTACTTGAAATTGAATTCGGAAATAGGCAGACTGTAGAATGATTAAATAAATATACATTCAGAAGCCGACGGAGCAAGCGAGGGATGGAGACAGTTCGAATTGGTCCCAGAGTGACAAGCGCTGGAGTTGTTTTAAAAATATATAGTTATATTTAAGGAAAATTTATATTACAAAATTGAATCTCTTTTTACTTATGCATTTATATTAACGTGTTACACAATTGTTGATCATATTAGATTACTGCTTAGTGCTAGAAACGAAATTTTCTGGTAATATATATATACATACATAACTTAACGTTTAATTAAACACTTGCAGCTAGGTTTAAATTATAATAGTTACCGCTATTAATTTCAGTCAATCTATCAATATGGGCACACAGTTTCTAACGTGCGCCTTCATCCTCGTGGTAAATGAAAATGACTGAGAGTTGCATATGATTCTAAGTGCGTGCAATACCTCTCATATTAATGATTGAAACAATATAATACAGGATTATTGGTAATATGACGTATTTCTGCTAAGAGGATGTCGATGAGGTTCTTGAATTTGTTCTATAACACTCAAATGCAAATGCATTCATAGATTTTTTTATTCAGGAAATCACGCTTTCTTGCATTTAACCATGATTTTTTTAAGAACTATTGAGCAAAATGTTCCTTTTTTATTGTAATTTTCCATTTATCAGGTATCTGTTTTTTTTGCAAAGTTTCTGAAATAGGAATTTAAACCCTTTGAAAATACACCAGTGAATTTTACGTACAAATTATTTAAAAATAGGAATCCGATTTCGAAGACGCACTGTGAAAAATCCTGAAGGAAGGTCACTTAAATAGCATGATCAGAGGCAGATCAGGTATGTAGAGGTTAATGATAGTGGATAAGGAAAAGCAGGGATCTTAAACGCTTGGCGCTCCCTTCGCTCTGACTACTAAGGATAAAACGAGAAGTATATGTGTCTGTATAAAAATTCGAGGCAAGGATAGTAAAGTTTAGACTAACAAAATTACTTGCATTAACCAAACTGTATAAAATATAGCATTTACAATATTAACCATCATGAAAATAGAGTTAGAGAATTTTTTTAGGTGAACCAACTTTTGAATAGTCAGCTTCTGTTATTTTATACATTCTATATTGTCAATTAGTGAAACAAACATAAGATAAATTGCCAGAAATTTCAAATAAACAGTATTGTGAAGCGGTGAAGCTTGATGAAGCCAAGTTACGTTATTGAGAATAAGATCCGTCACGAGGACCGTCGTCGACAAGAGAGACGCAACGTCTGCCTTTTTCATTTCCATTTTCTTGCATTTGCACTCAACACACAATGTCTCTAAAAAATGGAAAGCGGGGAACGGAGTGTCTTAACACTAGGTTTCTAAGGTTTCTATGGTTTCTCTGCCTGTCTGCTTTATGTGGGATACAGCGTAAAACTATGTATATAAAAAAGAATAAGATCTACATTATAGTATTTCAACTATTATTAAATTGTTCTACGTTATTTGCATCGTCATTTCCATATAACTATGTAAAACGAACGTTCTGCTACGAAATAACTAATTTTGTGTAACGATTATCACATTTTCGTATTTAGTAAGTAACTTATTAAAGACTGTGAGAATATATTAGGAAATTAACAAATATACAATTTAATAAACTGGAGAGTCGTTTTGTTGATAATAAGCAGCACAAATGATTTTAATCGTCGATTTGGCCTAAAAAAATTAACTGGCCGGCATTGTTTTTATATTAAAAAAAATAGTAAAATATGTCTTTAACTTATTATAAAAAATTGTCTCTAAATAATTTTTTTTTTTTTTTTTTTTTTTTTTTTTTTTTTTTTTTTTTTTTTTTTTTTTTTAGCTTCACGCTTTATCCCGCACATGGCAGGGTAGGCAGAGGGAACTGCAGGAACCATACGAACCTAGTGTTAAGACACTCCGTTACTTAGTCCCTGCTTACTCCGTCCCGCCGTTTTCGAGGCATTGCGTGTTGAGTGGCGGAACTCAACGCCGCGCTTTGCCTTAGTTGCCAGAGCGAAGAAAATGGAAATAGAAAAATCCATCTTCCCCGACTGGGGATCGAACCCAGAAGAATAATGCTGCCACTTTATAGATATTATGGAAAATATAGTGATATTTATAATTTAAACTAGTCTAGCAGAACGATTCAGAAATTTATAATTATTTACTAGCTTTCTATTGTAGTAAGACGTTCGCGGTCAGGGATATACCGAGGCGGCATGCGTCTGTCAGTTGATATTTGTGTGATTCGAGAGATGGAGACTTGGCTGTACATTTCAATATCATGATATAAAAAAATAGTCTTGGACATGAACGAACGAAGTGTTCTTATAAGGGTTTTATTTTTTTAAAAAGAATGGAACCCTAAAAATAAATTTCTTTACGTATTAAGTACGTAATAATAACGAGCTAAAATATTTATCGAATTATTTTACAATATTATAAAATTTTTAGTAAGCGTAACTTTACTTTATAAAAACTATTTATTTATTTATTTATTTATTTTAATAGGTTTACCAACAATTGTTTACACCAATACAATGTAAAATAGGTATTTATAATCTAGGGTACAGTGCAACAACTACTTAAGGTAAACTCCGCTTGCACACAAATTTAAATAAGTCTCTTTTTTGTTAAAAAAAAAAAGAACTATAGAAACAATTTTTTTTTTTACAACTTTAAAAAGTACAAAGTTCACAAGAAAGATAAAAAAGTTTACAAATAAAATCTATAGCAACAATGAAAATCATAATTAAAGAAATTAAAACATGTTAACAAAAGAGCCACAACATAATTATTCTTTTAAACAATTTTGTATAGTTTTATAAAAATTCAAACGGGAATCATAGTGTAAGTCAATGTTATTACTGCATCTATTAACTATGTTACATAATCTTGAATAAGGTGAATTGGACCCTAAAACAGTTCTACTTCGTGGTGGACACAGAGGGGTAATCAGGTAACGAAGAATTCTTACGGGTACTCTTAAATTAAGAGAGCGCAACAGACAAGGACAGTCAATTTTATCATTAAAAATCTTATAAACAAACATCGCATCGATAACATTTCGGCGTTCTGATAGAGAGACCATATTAAAATGAAGCAAACGATTTTTGTACGATTTAATGGTTTTATGTAAGCGAGCCGAATGGGATAGATGCCATAGGAAATGTTTTTGCACACGTTCTAGTCGCAAAATATGATTGGCATAGTGAGGGCGCCAAACAACACTACCGTATTCCAAAATACTACGAATTAGTATATTGTATAGTAATATTTTTGTTTTAGCATGTTTGAATGATTTACAAGTTCTTAAAACAAATCCGAGCATTCTAGATGCCCGCTAATTTATATCGTCTAAGTGTAAAGAAAAGGTAAGTTTTTGGTCATAGAATACACCAAGGTCGCGAATACTATTCCTTTCCTCAATTTTTTTTATTTCTTATGTAATATTCTGAATTTGTCACGTTATGTTTCCTGGTATATTTGACATGATAACACTTATTTATATTTAGGTACATTTCATTTTCGTCACACCATTGAACGAGTGCATCTAAGTCTCCTTGGAGTAAATAAGTATCCTCAACGCATCGAATTACCCTAACGAATTTTAAATCATCTGCATATAAAAATACCTCAGAGGAAAGAAAACAACCAGAAATATCATTAATGAAAAAATTAAATAACAATGAGCCTAAATGGGAACCTTGGGGAACTCCCGATGAAACACCACGCAAAGACGACTGATACCCATTGACTGCGACAAAGAAATGCCTATCCATAAGATACGTTTTAAGCCAATTCAATAACGGCCCAAAAATACTATAAGCTCGCAACTTGTATAAAAGTATGTCATGAGACACTCTGTCAAAGGCTTTACTGAAATCTGTGTATAACACATCATCTTGCAAGCCGGAATCAATTGCTCTGAATAGTATTTCAGTAAAAGGGACTAAATTTGTGTTCGTAGACCGAGACTTGACGAAGCCATGCTGATGATCACTGAGATAGAGCTTTAAATGATTAGAAAAATAAGGACAGATTAAAGATTCAAAAATTTTAGCAAAAGTTGATAAAACCGAGATTGGTCTATAATTTGAAACATTATTATTATTTAATGCCTTGTGAATGGGTACAACTTTTGCTGTTTTCCATACTGAAGGAAATACACCAGATACTAAAGAACTATCAAATATTAGTTTTAGAGGATGAACTAATTCAGATGCACACTCAACAACAAATTTAGGTGGTATTAAATCAGGACCCGCTCCGTTTTTGCAATTTAAGCCTTTCAATTTATTCAGTAACTTGTTTTTGCAAATATTCGGAACTATAAGACATTGACAATTCTGCTCTAAACATTTTAAAAATTTTGATTTAGGCACAGACGAACTATTTTTTTCACTACAATATACAGACGAAAAATAGTTAGCAAACAATTCACAAATTTGAACACCATGAGAAGTTGTTATGGAACCATCCGTCATTGTAAAAGGGTAAGCGCTCGTACGTAATTACGTCTAACCTTTACATAATTCCAAAAAAAGTCGGGATCCTTTACAATGCCTTCCTCAATTTTGTTAATATAATCATTGTAACAATCTATTGCTAGCTTATCACAACGCTTACGAAGAAGTTTTAGTTCAATAGCGTCTCGTGGATTCTGATAAATGTTATATCGCATTCGAATCCTATTTTTTTCGTTTAACGCTCTAATTAATTTGCGATTAAACCATGGTGGATACTTTTGGTTCTTAGGTCTACAGAAAGGAATGAATTTCTTTATAACTGAACGTAGATTATTGTAAAAAATGGTCAGCATATCATTTACATCGATTGTTTCACTAAATAATTCATCCCAATTTAATCCACCTAGGGATTTTCGAATCAAATTATAGTTGGCTCTATAGAAATTGTGTCTCCGATTAGAACTATATGGTAGTTTCAATTTATCATCTAAGAATATTGTGATGTCTAAGGGCGGATGCGCTATGTCTATTATACTAAATGGGTTTATACTCTCTGTGACCGTACACCGTCTATTGGTAAATATTAGGTCTAAAATGCGACCAGCGAGATTAGTGACAAGATTGAATTGCCTGAAATTGTTTATATCTGCAAAATCAATAAAAGTTTGACTAGTTTTAGACACTGATCGGACTTTTGTTATATCGTCTTGCGCTTGCCAATCAATCGAGCCCAGATTAAAATCACCAACGATGCATACATGCATATCCGTGTTTTTTTCAAAGATACTATTACAATTATCTAAGAAATATTTCAAGGTTGACTGACAAATAGGTGGTGGGTGATAAATTGCACAAAATGACATTCTACAAATACCACGTGAAACTGGAATATCTATCATAACCCAAAGATCCTCGCAATTAGTTTCCCAATCCGTCATACGTCTAGATTTCATTTTTTTATTAACAGCTATTATAACTCCTCCGCCTTCTCTACCTATTTGATTTCTAACACTTTCTCTATCCCTTCTATATACCACAAATCTATCGTCGAATAACTCGCTATTATGCACTGAACTGTTAAGCCATGTTTCAGTTATAATAATAATATCATAATCATGACAGCACACGTTACGATAGAAGTCTAGTATTTTTGTTTTTAAACCTCTACTATTCTGATAATAAAGTTGAAGAACATTGAATTTTGGTTGAAATTATAACTATTACATGCAATATAAGGTATACAAATAAACTTAAATTAATTTCTTTAGTGTATCCAAATTTCTTATGAAGATATGCTCTGCATCGTCACTCTTTCGGACTAAGATTCTGCCGTTCCTTACCCACGTGTACCTATATCCTCGTTCTTTGGCCTTTAATCTAGTTGCCGCGTGAAGAGCTTTGATTGTTGGAGAAAGGTGTTCTGCGACATAAATTGGACCATTGCAGTTAAGAAATCCCAGATGATTAGCGTTCAACTTGTTGTTAGCATGAGTCTTGTTAAAATTAATAACGGATGCTAGAAGTTCGTCACGAATCCTGGGAGAAGAGAGCTGAATTATAATAGATTTAGGACGAGAACTTATTTTGTTAAGCTTGGCTACGCGGTTACAGTGAAGAATGTCTCGGTCATTTAGGTCATATACGACAACAGAGGCCAAATTCTTTGCAAGTGTGTATAGGTTTTCACTTTTCATTTCAGGAACGCATTGGAATTCCAGGTTATTCGAACGAGATTTCTGTTCTAGGTAATTTAGGCGTTGCGTTAAATCCGATATTGTGTTTTCCATTTTCTTGTTCTCTTCTACTATATCTTTAAAAGATTCTTTCGCACTTAGTTGTTCGGCTTCGATCGATTCAAATTTACCATTAATAAAAGACATATACTCATTCATGTCACCAATTTCTTTTTTAATAGGTGCTAATTCCTTGTTAATAATATCGACTATATTGGAATTAAACTTCTTTAGCATGGCGTTTAGCTCAGTCTTTACAACATCTTCAACAATAGCACGTAATTTGTCACTGGTTATAGTAGATTCCTCGGGGGGAGAGTTCAATGCTGGCCTCTTGTTACCTCTGGTTGTGGAGACGTTACGAACAGGGGTACTATCCTTTTAGGATAGGGGTACTATCTTAAGTTAATGAATTATATAAGCTTAGTAAATATATGTTATATATGTTTGCGATAAAAATATACGTACTATTTACTATGTGCTAATATTAAACAAAAAAAAAATACCGTCGAATTCATGAATAAGTAATTTTATATAAAAATATATTAACGATTTTTTTTGGGTAAAGTGATAAATAATATCATGTACATTACATAAATGTAACTGTATAGAAAGGTATAATTTCCAGATTTCAACCGCAAAATCCTAAATAATCGAATCATAGAACTATCTCACCATGCCACGCCGGGAAAAGGCCCAGATTTATTATAACTTTGTTTACGTGAGTTTATGCTTAGACATATAATTATTTTAATACGTAATATACACACTCAATACAGACATAATAATGTTTCTTAAAATGGAATTTCCATTTATAAGGTTCCATTTTTGTTCGTTGATTTGAGTTTTAAGTGTTTTAGTTTTCTTAAAAAAATGACAAGCCCCTTGAAAATAATTTTTATTTTGACATAGTTTTATGTCCTATAAGCTATTGCTATTAAATAATCGAAGGCGTTTTTATATGTCTAAACCAAATATTTTAGTGTAAAGACAAGAATAACTAATCCCATATTGTATCATTTAAGTCACATGCATTTAGAATATACATAAATAAATAATTAAGACTACTGGATAGCTTATTTATATATGCTCCAATATTTAAAAAAAGCTGTAGAATGATTAAATAAATATATATTCAGTAGCCAACGGAGCAAGCGGGGGATGGAGACATTTCGAATTGGTCCTAAAGTGACAGACGCTGGAGTTGTTTTAAAAGTATATAGTTATATTAAACTTATATTACAAAATTAAATCTATTCTTGCTTATTCATATACATCGATTTTTTGGCTAAGTTTCGGAAATAGGAATTTTAAGAGTTTTTTTAATTTATCACAAAGATGTGCCCCTTGTGATAAATATTAAAATTCTCTGAAAACTCACCAGTGAATTTTGCGTGTAAATTATTTAACATGTGAACCTGACCTCGCCGTGTCAAAGATTCTAAAGGAAGGTCAGGAAAGGTATAAGAGAAGAAGAGACAAGTATCAGAGAAGGAGAGGTTAATGACAGTGGATAAGGTGAAAGAGGTAAGCTCTGAGTACACTGCTATGGATAAAATGAGAAGTGTATATGTATATATAAAAGTCTGATGGTAAGTATAATAAAGTCCAGACTAACAAAATTATGTGCATGTAATACCAAATGTGTAGCAATTACAATATCAAACGTTATAAAACTAGAAATGCACCAAACTTTATTTAGTGAACCAATTTTCGAATAGTGAGCTTTTATTATAATATTTTTACCTAACGCCTACCTTATTTGGACATTACTCCAAATAATGTTAGAAAAGTGTTCTTTTATGAAATTACTAGTTTTGTGTAATAACTGCTACAGTTATGTATGCAATAAGTAGCGCATGAACGACCTTGAAAATCATATTAATTATCAAAAGATTTCGCTAAAAAATAACTGGCTGGCTTCAAATTAATCATTTATTTTAAAAAACATCTTAATTTTTACAAGTGTCATGACTCACTTATACTGGGGTTACACTACGAGTATACTACAGTACTAGCGCAGGTATCCTAGCTTGCTAGCTGTACTGTTTTTATGTTATATTCTTTAAAACCTAACTTTCTAATAAAAATATCACACATTTAATTACTATTTTATATAGATTAGATGTAAACCAAAAATTAAATAAAAACAGAAAGTATAATTAAGTAATATATTTAAAAAAGAACAAGATTATCAAAAATATATTCGTTTCAATGAGTCTTTTTTTTATAGTAAAATCAAATTTGTCTTATGTAAATACTATCATTTGGCTGACTGAATAGACTTTGTTTCGCCAAAGTGTGTGGTAAAGAATTTGTTAACTAATATATGGCGAAGAAAAACGGTTAAAGACTATTCTTAAATATAAATGATAGCTTATATTACAGACCTGTGTAATTGTATTAATACAAATATATCTTTATATTTAGAAATCAAGAATAAAGAAGAAGAAGAAAGAAGAAATCAAGAAAAAAAAATATTGTCTTATAATTTTATATTAAAAATAAATATGCATAAGTTAGTAAAATAATTTAATCTTATATATATATATATATATATATATATATATATATATATATATATATATATATATATATATATATGTATATATATATATATATATATATATATATATATATATATATATATATATATATATATATATATATATATATATATATATATATATATATATATATATACATATATGTGTGTTTTTTTTTAATTAAACAACTTTTTTACTTATGTATTTCTGACCGTGAATTATATCTATAACAATCCATTGACCACTATGATAAAAAAATAGTGTAATATAACAATATAATGCGAGTACAATTAGCTTATGGCCTTTAAACATGTTGAATATAGGGTAAACATATTGTCCATTCATCATAGTATATGCACACCTGTGAACAAAAACAAAAAAAAAACAAATTTATTATGTTCAGTTAGTTTTGTATACATAATCATTTATGGACATATAATATATTAACAGCACAACAATTTATATATTAGTCTCAAAATGTAGCTACGGTATCGTTAATTTTACTACCGGTAGCAACACTCATATATCAACATACTTCTCAGGTAGGTTGATATTATTATATATCTTATTTATGCATTTACGGAAATTTTCACTACCTATCATCTTCATTGTTTATCATCATCATTTATCATCTTCATTGTTCATCTCTTTCTATATCATTGTATTAGACTTTTTTTGTACTCGCTTGAAGCTTTAGCCATTATTTTCTAACCCATCTTTCTGAATGCAATTGGCCCGAACAAGACTCTACTTTCAAGTCACTACTCACTTTCACCCCATATCGCTTTGTTTTATTACTTAGATAGAACTTAACAAAAGCATATTAAATTTTTGTTTACATATTGTCATGGGAAGGGGAAATATCTAATCAGGCATTCTCTTACATTATATTGATTTAATATAATTATTATAATAATTAATATATTCAGATTAAACCTCTTTACGCTAAAAATCTTGCATTCTTCACGATGGTATTTCATTGCCGTTACCATCGCCATTTATAATTGTGGTCTAAATAAAAATATAATAATACTTTGCGTAACCATACTTTAGTTATTTTAAAATGAAAAATGAAATTTACTTACACGCAAGTGTATATCATGGCGAATATGAGCAACGTCAACATTCCAGGTATCATGTTCTTTGGTCTATCTCTATGTACCATGAGGAGATCAAATATAACAAATATAAGGGACACCGTGTGCATACTATGATGTTCCCATAAGGATAAAAATTTATCGGCTGTCAATGGCATTAAGAAATCTTTATTCAATATATAAAGCCTCCAGAAAAGTATGTCACCAAACTGAAAAAGTAAAATGCTAGTTATTTAATTCACATACATAGTTTAATGTGTAAGTAAAGTAAAATCAACTATGTGTGGCGTGGATTTTCACCACTCAACACGTCTAAATTTCAAGCGGAAACAAAGCGGAAAACAGAGTGTTTTAACTCTCTTTACGTATATTTAGAATAGAGCGTGAAGCTAGATGCTGTTGCCACATATTTTTCACAAGTTTGCTGTGTTATTCTTTGGAGTGCAATTTATGGTGCAATAACAGCCTAGTTACCTGCTCAGCCAAGCTCAGAGTTCAAGGTTCCGAGAAGTAATTGGCTTACATTAGTCATGAAATTTTAATTTTATTTTAACAACGAACGTAAAAGAAATTTTTTAACAAGAAATTATGTAACGTTTATATATGGAAATATTATTGTTTGAATACTAATGGGAACTAAAGTACTTATTGTATTCTCTATATGCTTCGAGAAAATTATATTGATTAGGATATATGATTTATAAAACTCAATTTTTTATGCTAAATTCAATTTTGATATTAAAAACTATGAGTTTTCTTAAGTAGTTATTGCACTCTTACATTGCTAAAAATAAAAAGTCATATTTGACTGTAACTGTAACTTATTACCGCCTCTATTTATTATACTAATTCCCTGCTTAAGTTTCATAAAAATAACTTAATACAACTTTTACTACAAAGTCATTTAAACTTAATAAATAACTTGTAATTAGTGTCGTGTGAATTTACAATTATTTTTATAGATTTTTTAATAACATTATTTATTATTTTCAGAATAAAAATATAATTTTTTTTATTTCTTAATATCAGAAAAAATATACAAATATAAATTTACTTTATTGTACAACAGACAAACACAACATAATAGTTACAAAAACAAAAAAAGAACAGAAGTATGTACAACTTTTGGTTGTTGGAGTTGTAAAAACATATGAGTCGTGCATTAAATATGACATATATTTAAATATATAACCATAAAAATATAAATAAATAAGTTGAACATATATATATATATATATATATATATATATATATATATATATATATATATATATATATATATATATATATATATATATATATATATATATATATATATATATATATATATATACACTTATACATAATAATCTTAAATAACTTAAAGAAAAAAAAATATTAAATTAAAATAAAACTACTGATTCAAATAGTACTTTTTAAGACTGTTTTTAAAAGATATACATGGATTTAAGAAAAATTTTATACTTCATAAACTGCTTAAATCATTATTTAGTGTTTGTATGTACAATAATATATTGTTACACAAAGACACACTTATACTTCTTAAAAACGTTTTCAAATATATTCTATTATACAATAAAAGTATATTTTGAAAAAAGCATGTATGTATTTCGACCTACATAGATTGATAAAAACTTATGGCTTAATTGCATTAAAAAATGTACACATTACATTTCAAAATATTTTTCTTTCTTTAGTATTACGCATATTTCCCGAATCATATGTATTTAATTCATTATATTATACATAGGGCCACGACAAATGCGAATTTACCATACATTGCTATAGTAATTTGTCATACGGGTTTTGGATGTTGGATTAGGATACTACTGTATGTGTTGTGTAGATCATCCTATCTACGTTTCGTTAAAACAACAACCATTAAAATTTTATATCGCGACGATGAAAAATAAAATCCCTATTATATTTTAAATGGAAATCTTTAATCGGAATAATATCCTATATGTTTCGTTTACTGCAAAGCGCTAAAGAAATCAGACTGCCAACATGACTTTATAAATATTTTGATATTCGCTCACATATACGAATAATATGAAAAAGTTACTTTTTATACCCAATTTCAATCAATTATAAGTTTCAATCAATTATATTTTCAAAAGATTTTTGTTATATCATCAAGCTTAGACCGAAAATTTACACTAATTTCTTTAAACATTGCAACTTCAATCTTCTTCATACTTATCACCATAAATTTGTTGTTATTTTTCAAAATTATTAAAACAAAATAAATGTTTTTAATTTTACCCAAAAATAGTATATAAGTGCAGCAAAATTTATTTTCTATATAGATGTTTAAAACTATAAAATGTTTTGCGTTCTAATAATAATTTAGAGCAGCAATGGTTTAGTGTAAATAATGACGTGGGCGGAATGACATCCACCACACTTTGCCGTTTCAGAACCTGCTCCATTTACCTTAGGTTGTAATTTTGCTAAAAATGTTGTCTTTTTGCAATAACATTTCAAGAGATCTAAGTGGATCTTCAAGTGCGCAGCCCATCTATGCCACTGGACGACACGAATAGATTTATCATATCGAAAAATTATATTTTTCGACCTGAGAAATGTTTATATTAAGTTCTTTAATAGGTTTAGCACTATGCAATTATTAACCTATATTCAAAAAAATAAAATTGACTAAATTTTCCGCTACTATAAATAATAATATTTACATATTATAAAAGTATATTATAGAATACGACTATATTACACAAGAATATTATAGAAAATATCATATTTTGTTTATTTTGTGAATTTTTGACTTTTTACTTACAGCTGTGACGGGAAATACCAGGTTTGTAAACATAAAGGTCCTGATTTCGTTGAATATTTTTACATATTTTCTTTGTTTCCGTTTCAGCGTGCACCAGTCGCAATACAGACTCAAGGGTATGTATGCCATGGTCATGAACTGAAATAAATTTTCTTTATTAAGTTTTATTTGCGTATAATTTTCTCTAGTATTTTCAGCTTCACACAGTTTTTTTCATAGTACTTAGTATGTAAACAAACTTCCGTTTTCCGCTTTCCATTCAAATAGTTAAATAGATAATTGAATAAAAATATATAGATAAAAGAATAGAAAAACACCAATAAAATTAATATAAAAACTTTTCAAACAAGAAACCGAACCCGCACTTATGAAAATCACAGTCACTAATTTTTTTATCAACAAGTGCTGCACTGCATTATTACTACATTATCCACTACTCTATATCATTTTATTAAAAAATTCCATGAGATGTTCCAGGTTATCAAATTAATATGTCCACGAAAAACATTTTTTTTATTGAAATCCATCCTGTACTTCATAAGAGGTGCGTATATAAATATACAAAATTATAACTTTCATTATATTATATTTAAATTTCACAGTTTAAATAAGTTTAAATAGAAGACTCTCGTGACGCAAAGGCTCCGGTCTGCTTGTTTAACGTCACGGTTTGTGGGTTTGATTCCATTTCGGGACGAATGCATTGTTTTAATTCAATATTTTCTTTGATTTTTTTTTAATTGAATGCATTATTTTAATTCTTTTTTCTGTGACAACTAGGAAAGCGCAGCGTTGAGTTGCATCTCCCAATATGCAATGGCTCTAAGGCGGAAAGTTGGGAACGGAACAGTAACACCTACTGCCGAAATAAAGCATGAACTTAAAATAAATTAAAGGTTTATATTAATATATCGAAATGATTTTAATTACTATTTAGGTTTCATTCCCGATTGTGGAGAACGACTTTCTATTTATTTCTTAGGTAAGTAGACAACATAGCATTGAGTTCTGACACTCAACATGCAATATCTCAGAAATCGATTTGAAACAATGCAGGAAAGTTGCCTGTATATGTCCTGCTATATGTTAGAAAAAGCGTAAAGACTGCAATATTCAACAATAATAATAATACTTGCATTTATTTCTTATCTTAGATACTTTTAGTAAAATTCAAAAATAATCAATATATATTTATATATTTTTCACACCAAAATGGCGATAAGAGTACATTGTATATATTCTTTAAGAAGTCATTGTTAACTTGTCACTTACACTTGAAAAGTCGGCGAGCCTTGCTCTTAGCGATTTTTTCGCTGTATTCAAGGTTATACTGTATAAGATATTTGTATCCAAGTACAGGGAAAATTGTTTTCTGTGACGTTTATAATACATATACGTTAATTGCAAATATTCTTTTGTCTTTTCGTTTCTATTAATTTGCTTTACATTTTTAGATAAAAAAATAATAAAATTTGAAATTATAAATCAGAGTGTAGCAAGGTTTCGCACCAGTAACTTTTGTATACTATATGATATTGAAACTACTTTTTTATATATATATCAATATGCCATAAAAAATCTAATGAACGAATAATGTATGATATTGATTGCATATATACTAAATGAAAATAATTTATTCTATTATTAAGAGACTGACTTTAAAAAGTCAGAAAGGGGTTGAAAATCTCTTTCTAATTTTTCTTAAAGCTATGACAGGCATCAACACAGCTTGTTACTTAATAGATTATAAAATATACGGTCAATGAGTCCACCATATGAATATATTTTATACCAAGTCAAAATATTTAATTTATACCAGTATAATAAGTATAATTTAAAAAAAAAAAACATCAAAAGTGCCTACTTTTGATGCACTCTCTTTTAAATCGGCTTAAAAAAGAGATTACCAGCTTTTTTATTATATGTTTTTATCGGAACAGGTTTTATCTGATTTTTTCTATTTTAGATACAATATGTATCTGTACAACGCACATCTGGACCTATCCAGATATTAATATGTATTACTGCATACATATTTGCACTCATAGTTGCAATAATATGGTATTTTTAGAGTACAATAATACGTTGAGTGTTGTACTTGTAAATATTGTAATATAAATAACGTTTAACTTGTTTCTTGACGCGACCGTGATTTTGTTTGTGTAAGCAGAATAAACGGAAACATAAGAATTGTAAAACTTACTATGTGTTGCAAATGCTTTTACAGTATCCTTTTAAAAGGCTATTAAAAGGAATTGTTATAAAATCGAATTAAAAGAAAAAAAATTAAAGCATTTTTTATATTTCTTAATTAAAACTTTGTTGGGTATATAACGTATATGGACAGTACAATACTTAAACAAAATATATAAACATTTTGAAAGCAGAGGGACTTAAGCCCGCCCGCTCTTGCGAAGCTTTCAAGAGGACGAGGGTTCAAATCCCGCTGCGTTCAAACGTTTTATATATTTTTTCTATCCTCACTGTGGATTAACACTTTAAAAATCCTAAAAATCTTGAACATTATAACTCTCCATGACGTTCTGGATCTTGAAATTTCATATTTGACTTGATATATATATATATATATATATATATATATATATATATATATATATATATATATATATATATATATATATATATATATATATATATATATATATATATATATATATATATATATATATATATATATATATATATATATATATATATATATATATATATATATATATATATATATATATATATATATATATATATATATATATATATATATATATATATATATATATATATATATATATATATATATATATATATATATATATATATATATATATATATATATATATATATATATATATATATATATATATATTACTAAAGCAGTTTGCATATTAAAGTGCTTAGGTATACTAAAACAAATGCTGATATTAAATTTGTAATACATTGACTTCTTATATTTATTAATATTATTATTACGACTCACAAGAATCGTGTATACTTGGTATTTAGTAGACATATTTTGATGACAAGGTGTCAAATATTTATATTTGTTGCCTTCTATATGTATATACAAAGTCGGTTAGTGTATCGATGATATAAGCTTCAAGACTATTCAGCAATTTTTTTGTTTATCTATCTGTCCTAGAAAAATAACAGAAATGGTTGAGGATTTGTGTTGTGTATTGTGTATTATAGATTTTACCCTGATTTTATATGAAGTTCTCAGAAACTAAATGAAAAACTGATCATTTCTTTTATAATTACTGAAAAAAAGCAAATTAGATTTGGCATGATAGTAGCTTATTGCAATTAAATTGGTGAAGTATTAAGATTTATAGAAAAATCAATTATGTACCTACCTAAAAGACTATAAACACGATTTCATATATTCATAAGCTAAAAAAAACTATCCAAGGATTTTCTATATATTTATTTATTAATTTACAAATCATGTAAAAACCTTTGAAAACAAAAAGAAAAAATTGATTTTTCTTAGAAAAAATTAAAAGCCATAAGTATAAATAACTTCTATATTAGCACCTACTAAAGATAATGAATAAATGTCGATGTGATAATAGTTTTAAGTGACATGAGATTTCCGTATTAATATATTTAATAATAGATACATTAAATAATGGATTTTGTATCGAAATTATTACCAATGACACGACTATTGTTTAAGATGAAATTACTTTTTTTTATTACAATATTAACCATACTTTTTATTATTGACTTGATATTATGTTCTTTTATACTATAATTGAAAAGATTATAATATTTATATGACTTTTGAGGTTTAATAATATTTATTTCATAAGAATAAAAATCATTTACATGAGATACTAACACATTACACTTAATACAAAAATAACATAGGTACATTGCACAAAGGAAGTATTTTAGAGTAAATAAAATATTAATTTGAGTAACAAATAAAATGTACAGTAGGATGTTCGTATAGTCGATGCATTGTGAGGAAAAAGAGCACCTGGAAGTGTCACATAACTTCGTATTCCATGTTATACTATAATATTTTTTTTCTATATATTTTTTATTTTCATTTATTTTATTATTTTGTTGTTGGTACATTTACAATTTTTTGACATGATTTTTTAGTATTTTTTTGAAAATTAGTGTTGATTTTACTCCTTTAATATGTTTTGGCAATTTATTGTACAAATAAGCACTTTCAAACAAAATTATTTTTTTGCCGTAGTTAGATCGCGGCCTGTAGTTTTATATCGTTCGCATTTCTTAATCTCATTCTTTGCATGTTTTGTCCTTTCGTAAATGTAATATTGGAGTGCATATCATACTTTTAAAGTGTTAATCCACACTGAGTATAGAAAAAATACTTAAATAATACTTCAACCCGCGCTCTCTTGCGAACCTTGCATGGTTCGAGGGCGCGGGTTCGAGTCCCGCTGCGTTCAATTATATATTTTCTTTAAGTAAGATTAGGATATAATTTGCTTGCACATGATATAATAATTTTTATATACTTATTACAAAAAGAACAAAAACATTTCGTTGTAATATATTGATATATGCATAAGAGGTGCATATATAAATTGAATACTGTTTTTAAAACTGACCTAATTGAAAAAAAATTATTGCGATGTAGGTATAAATTTTAAAAACAAGTGCAACTTAAACAACTTAATCATCGAAGCCTCGAGCGAGTGGCTAGTGATATACATATAATATATTTTAACACTAGATTCCTGTCCCTATTAAATATGTAATTTAAGTTATTGTATTTGAAGTAAAATAATACTCACATTAAACCAGGATGTCATCAATTTCCATTTTAGAGTAGTATAATTTCGCATATGTATATCACTTTCAAAATTTTTTGTCAACAATCGTGGAGCCATTACCGCTAAATGCACAAGCGCAATCGAATAAACAGATATGCGAAACTTAAGTAGCGTGTCTGCAGATTGCATCATTAGTTTTGTTAATAATTAACGTCTAAAAGAAGTCACAGCTGAAGACGTACTAACGTAACAAACCCGTGAACGATATTTATAAACTTCTTTGTGTGTTGATGTTGAAAATCACTAAGTCAGTGAATGTACAAAAACCTTAGTATACAAACTACATTTGTTATTAATAAGTCACTAATAAGTTATGATGTATAAATAAATTAAACAGGAATGTTATTTTTTTTGTGTATATTCTTTCTGCATCTTACTGACTAACGCTTTGTAAGAACACTTCGTTCTTCGTTCAACTTAAACTTATTATATATGACTTAGTGATCTAATACTACGTGTGGTCTATATAACATTTAATAACAAACATTTACTTCTTCTTTATCTGACGTACACATGTGATGATCTGATTGATTCTAGGTGGAAAAGTTATAAATAATTAAATAAATAAATCTTATTCTCTTTATTTATTAGTATTACGAGCGTGAAAATTGGGTACAATTCTTTATGCCAATGTTGTACGTTGAATGGAGAACATACAAAGGAGAATGTACGGTGAAAAGAAATACCACTACACAATTAAAGAATGTATGTTTTGAAATAATTCATTTTAATAATTTTCAATTTCCAACTACTGACTTGTATAGATATAGTAAAGTTTACAAAAAAGATGAAGAAAACAATCACAAGCATACGTACTAAACCTTGCATGACGAAGAAAAAGACCAGCCAAAAATTTTCTGTATTTTTAAGTCTGTATATTACAAACAAAATTAAAATCTTAATCTACCCAAACTCACCTATCTTAGAAAAAAAACTACTTAACTAAAGGCATTGGACTATAATGAAGATATTATGAAAGTCACTCATTTGCCTTCAAAAGAAGAATATCGAAATCAACAGAGTTGAAAGCACTGCTGATATATAAGAGTACCATAACAGTTAGCTTGTTGTTATCCATAGCGCCCCGAGTGTTCTCCGTGATATAATATTCAAAAAATCAATGGCCAAAATCGAAATAAATTAAAAATTTATTGAGAGAATCTACATAGACCACTTATTTGCTGTTTCTATAGAGCTCTCAAATAGTAATTTGCTGATATTTAATACACGCATATCTTAGCTTAATCTTAACGAGAAGACAACTTAGCGTTCCATGGATTAACCGTGCGAGTGCCGGGCCCATCGTCTTGTAGGAAGAGGAGCTCCGAGCAGCGCTTGGGACTTGCGACTCAAGTGTAGGTTTAAAGGGCCCCTTTAAAATGCATTAACGTTCACTTTCACTGTCCGAGCTCCTCCCACTACCTAACCAAATTTTAAGTGATTCTACCCAAGCCGCCTTCGGAGTGCGTTCTAGAAATGAATTTATGTTAGTTATAGACAGGCCGAGATCTTTTAGTAAACTATAGAGAGATTTCGCTGTTATACTTCTCGCTCCTACTTCAACCGTGTTTCTTTCGTCTAGCTAAAAGCTAGACGAAACATAAATATCCTCAGGGATTCTATACTGTTTCTCATACGTGTCCATCACAAGTGTCCTATCAGGAGCTGGATCTAATATAGAGAAAGCTTTTGTGTAGGTCTTTTATGAGAACTTTCTTTCACAAACTCTATTGAGCGTTTGCTGGTTGTTATGTTTCTCTGTGCTCTTGCTACTGAAAGACTAACGGATTCATGTATGATTTCTAGTACTTTGTCATGGCGCCGCGAGTATTGACCACTATCCAAGAGTACCCTACACCCCACCAGCATAGCTTTAGTTTAGCTGACCCTGCCTCTTTACAGATATAGCATGATTTATCGGTACTTTTACCCCATCTTACTAAATTACTTTGATCTGGAAGAGTCATTTGGAACGCATTTAGGTAGAATTTTAATAGTGCTGGAGACCAGTCGTGAATTAGGAAGTGCCATTTTTAACTAAAGTGATGCAGAACTCTCCTATAGCTAGTCACTCATTTTGCATTTCTAAGCTCATTGCGTGCACCTTATACTTATCGTTCTCGTCTTGCCGAATAAAAGTTTTTATTATGTCTGTGTCTTGGACTTTCCTCTTTGATCCTAACCCTATTTTACTAAATTGTGCTCCTATCATAAATTGCTTATGGAATTTAAGTCTTGACTCGAGCTCTGGGACACTTCTGTCTCTTGGAAGTGAGGTAACAATCTCATTCCGAGATTTTCCCAAAATATGTGTTCTGGCGACTCTTAGATGTTTATAGAGCTCCGATGGATTCTTTAATCTCAACCCCAAATTATTTTTCTCTCCTAATGAGGTTGAGGTGTCCGCCGAATGCGCTAGCCCAAGCCAAAATTTCAGCATTTTTATGACGTTTGCATCTAACTTTGCCAAGAAGGTTTTCTTAATATCATATACGAGGAAAGGCCAATTCAGACGTGATGGTAGAAAATTGTCGTAAATCCAAGCTTCCTTGACATTACTTATAGGTTGATGGTCTAACTTTTCAAGATCCGTCAAAAAGCTGTCGACTAGTACATCAAAAGATGGAGTTCGGCCTTTGTAATCTATTTTCTTACCGAGCCGTGCCGCCTCGGAAACTACAGCAATGCTTTCACCGCCAATTTTTAGTCCCGGATCGTATATTTTAGGTAGGTTATTTTAGGAGGTATATTTTGTGTCTCGTCTTCCCAAACATAGACAGTGACACTTACTAGGTTTTGTCCTCATTCCTTTTATCCACGTAAAAAACTAGTCTACTCATCGTCACGTCACGTACTTTGACTCGTCGTCATCCAATAGCAGCTGGCATTACTTTGGGTTCCTAGTGGGTATCGCGAGATCGTTCACAAAAGCAAGAATAGATTCCGTGTACTTGTTATTGAATTTAAACCGATAACCCCATTTTTTCTCGTGTTTAATTAGAATCTAGTTAAATATTAATAACGATATTAAATATTATTGGGGATAAACAACAACCCTGAAAAAGACCTATATTATAGCCTAAAGGTTTTGAATGGCCGTCTTTTGAGGTAATTACAATCAAATAAACATAGACGAATTTTAATTTTGAACATACTGTTCAAAATACGACGCGATTACGATGCTTACTGTCGTAGGAAAATTATACCATTTTAAAGCGAACAATCAATAGATCGTGTTGTACTGATCCAAACGCGTTTTCTAAATCTATCCAACATACCGTAACTTGCTTCTCATACGTTCTGGCGTCTTTTAAGCTAGCAGAAATTCCGAGTAGAAATCTTTTCTGGTAATTCACCCTGCAGTACCTATTGCTAATGATATAAGTCATTGAATGTATAGCGGATGTATAGCGGTCTTGAAAAAAATTCTTAAACTCGTTAATAAAAAGAAGATACTTAATTGGACTAGAGGCCACAAAAATTGGAAAACAGCCGTTTAGGAAAAAGTCATCTGGACGAACGAGTCGGAAGAAAAACAAAGAGTTTTCGTAAGGTGGCAATTGAACGCAAAAAAAAAAAAATCGACACTTGTACTGTGGCTTCGGCTAAACACGGTGGAGAGTCTGTGATGGATAGGGCTGTTTTGGTGTCTCTTCCATTGGAGATCATGTACGGATACAAGAAATCTTAAAAGAAGAAAGTTAAAATTAATTAATCCAGGGTTTGTATTTCAACAACATAAAGATCGAAAATACACGTCAAAGTTATTATACTTAGTCTTGCCATAAATATTGTTATAAAGAAAAGCACGATTTTTTTTTATACGTAACATTTATTCCTTTCATAGTGAGTTAGTTTAATACATCAATATATAACTATTAAAAATATACAATGTTTATTCGAAGTGGTCCCCATTGGCTGCAATACAGTGTTTTAAACGTTGAGGCCAGTTATCAATAGCAGCACGAACTCTTTCTAGAGGAAAATTCTTCACTGCCAACCGAATGGATCGTTTTAGGGACTCCAAATTATCATGGCGTTTAGAGCAAGCCTTACTCTCTAAAACTGACCATAAATCATAATCCAATGGATTTAGGTCAGGACTTGACGACGGCCAGTTTTCAGTGCTGATAAAGTCCGGAACGTTAGTTTTCAACCAAGATTGGGTGGATCGAGCTCTATGACCCGGTGCCGAGTCTTGTTAAAAGCACCATTCTTTGTTATTGAACATGGTGTTAGTTAAAGACTTAACTACCGTCTCAAGAATGGTATTTTGATAAACTTGTGCCGACGTTTTAATACCTTTTTCACAAAAATATGGCTCAGTCACCCCTTCATAGCTAACACCCCACCAAACCATCACTGAAGTGGGATAATGCCCACATTGTACTCTGTTTACTAATTGCGAAGCTTCTTTAGAGCTTCCAGCATAAATACCGTCATTTTGTTTATTAAAATACTGCTCAATTGTAAAAATTTTCTCATCCGTAAACAAAATTTTTTTGTGACCTCCCTTTGCGTACCGCTTAAGTAGTTGTTTGGATTTTACCACCCTATTCTTCTTTAAATTATCAGTTAAGAAGTGACCAGTACGTCTCTTATAGGCTGCAAGTCCTAAGTCATCTTTTAATATACGCGACATGGTTCTAGGAGCTATCTTCATCTCCCGAGATAAAATCTTTTGCTTACGGACAGGATTTCTTCGAATTCTTTCCCTAACTGCTTTAATCACCTTTTTCACACGAACGGTACGTGGACGGCCAGATCTTTTTCTGTCACAAACAGAGGAGGTATCATTGTACCTATCAATAGCCCGGTAAACAAACATTTGACTAATACCAAGCGGGTGGAGGGTTTTAAAAATTGCACTTTTCTCCATACCTACTTTATGTAAGGCAATCACAGCGATTCGGTTCTCTTTATCACCCCACTCCATTTTAATATAACAAAATATTTAACAATATAATGGCGCGAAAATAAGAAAACACATCAAGCAATCATATAAAAATGACAGATTCCAAATTCAAACGTAATATTTTCTTTTTTTGAATAGTAACAGTATTTATGGCCAGACTAAGTATAAGGATTTTTTAAAAGAGAAGGAACAATAAAATATATTAAAAGTTATGATTTATCCTCCACAGTCCCCAGACCTAAACCCTATCGAACTACTGTGGGATTAGCTAAATCGACAAGTGCGAAAATGTTGAAGAATTGTGGACATAAAATAACAAAGACAACTTTGATAGATAGGTTGCCAAAGCTTTGTGAGGCCGCCATTGAAATAAAGGCGGATACATAGATGAGTCAAAAATTTAAAAAATATATTGCTAATTGCTATTCAGATATTAGAAGAAAAGAAATTGCTGGACTATTTTTTTTTTAGCTTCACGCTTTATCCCGCACATGGCAGGGTAGGCAGAAGGAACTGCAGGGACCGTGGGAACCTAGTGTTAAGACACTCCGTTGCTTAGTTCCTGCTTTCTCCGTCCCCGCTTTCCGTCGAAAAAGGCTGGACTATTGAAAGTCTAAATTATAGGTGCGCAGCTCTTTTTTATTCATAGATAGTATATTTATTTATATAGCACCTTCTTGCTAAATAGTAAATAGTAAGCAGCAGAAATACATCCAAAAAGAAGAAGACAAGGAGACGTATCTTAATGACATTAGAAAATAGCTCTAGGATATCTGATGTAAGACGCCATGATCATAAGGTAAACTAAGAAAGCTGGCTTAAGTTTTATGAATAAGGCCTTACTAGCGATACTTCATACCACGAGACTACTGAAACAAATTATTGTATACATAACTTCTTCAATTCTTAATTTTTCTTTAATACTTCTAATAACTTTAA
Organism: Dione vanillae; assembly: GCA_037178615.1. Taxonomy (NCBI): domain Eukaryota; kingdom Metazoa; phylum Arthropoda; class Insecta; order Lepidoptera; family Nymphalidae; genus Dione; species Dione vanillae. Next base: position 2,766,029 of record JAZFAU010000034.1, on the reverse strand, counting down.
ATAACATTTGGCTAATTTAAATGAAGTTACAGAAGACAATAAGAATTAAAATAAAGTGATGTTTCTTAGTTAATGTAGATATTATATACGATATTATATATATTAAATTTAATTGAAGTGTACATTTTACAAAATTAAAAATATGTTGTTTAAATATATGATAAAATCTTTTTTTAGTAATTTATATACATTTATAACTTCAATACGCAAATAATGTTTTTTAATACTTAAGTGGTTTATATAAAAAAGTCATAAACTTTAATACTTTTGCTTAAAGCGATTAACTTTTTCATTTGATTCATAGTAACTTATATACAAATTTTTGTAGACTCACGTAATCACGTACATTCAAAAATGAAATTAAAAAATGAAACTAGTAAAGAGGTCCCTCCTTTCGCATCGTTAAAAGGTTGTGTAAAAGTAAGATTGAAGTAAGTTTTGTGAAGCTCGTTCCATTACAATCTTGACAATTTATATAGTGGTATAATATTGGGAAAATTGTTAAGTGTAACCTCGCGAGAATTTCTGTATCGTCAAGTCAAAGAGAGATTAGGCAAAACTATACTGCGATGGGTTCGCATTCGAGTGAAATTTGTTTTATTCACCAATTCCACTAAGTGATGAACTATTTTGATAGTATAATAGAGGTTACAACCTATACGTGTGATATGGGCTATAAAAAGATCTTTTTCGTTATTCCATGTAGTAGTTCGCTAAGCTGGTTTCTCTGTTTATGTATGTATCACCTTCATAAAGCTCTAATGTAAGTTAAATATAAGTAAAACAGCCTTGGTCCCATATAATGATGTTCTATACGTTAACAATGTTCTATTGAACGCCAGAAGACATTAAGATAGTTAATAACTACTAAAAACGCCACGATGGTGCCTCGCAAAGATAAAAAAGTTCGTGTAGAAGGCAAACTTCTACAGCGTGCCTTTGTTGAAGTTTAAATTATGGTAAGTAATACGGGGCCTTAAATTAATGATTTTATTCTATTTTTCGTCGACCTAGCAGTCCGAGTTGGAGTTAAATGTGCTTTTACATTACCAATTGCCGTTATCTACAATTATATTAATTTGTTTTGTGTGAATTTATAAAAAAAATACGTACGTATTTAATATTAATTATTTGTATATAATGTTAATATTATAAATAAAATATTTTATTTCTAGAAATTTTAAAGGATGGTAGATAAGTGCATTATAATTGCATGTTATATCAAACGAATAAAGTATATGTAGAAGAAAAGGGAAAAAAATATTCGGTTTATATTCTTTTTACTCAAGAACACAAGGCCACGTACAGTCAAGTGGTTTATTATAAATTGAAAAGGTTATAATTAAAACAATTTCAGTTATAAGGCAGCTCGTGACGCAATCGAAACCTTTAAAGATCAACTTAGATTTTGTATATTTTAACACGCTTTTATTAGTTTCACTTTTAACTGAGTAACTCTCCTTGGACTGAAGACCGTGGTTTATATAAGTTTTCAATATACTCAGTTCTCCTATGTGTCTCGTTAGCACAGCGGTCTGAAGTGCGGGATTGCATATGTGCATTTTTTTTGCAGCGATTTTACTTGCAGTACTTGTTGTGATCATGGGTTCGAATCCCGTCCGTACCAGTGAAAATGTTGTTTTTTAGTCTATGTTTATTTGATTTTAATTTTTTTTATTTATTTTAAAATATATTTTTTATATTTTAATTTTTATTCTATTCACCAGTAAAAAATCAAAAATTTAATTAAATAAAAAGAAATGAAATAATAATAATGTATCACATTGGACTAAAAAATAAATAAAGTTTAAAAATACTAAAAAAACACGGTTTTTTAAGTATAGTTTTCTATTGAGTTGGTGCATAGATGCATAATACAGTTTCAGTTGCTTAATACACGAAAAATATGACACAAACCGCCCCACGCTTTTTCATAATAATATTAGTATTTTTCGATCATTACTGTTTTTATCTCGTTTTAAGAATTATTGTTTACTTTTTAGTTGGATATACTTAAAAAGCGTGTTTTTTAGTTTTTTTTTAAACTATATTTATTTAATACGCTTTTATTAGTTTCACTTGTAACCGAGTAACTCTCCTTGTATTGTGAGACCGTGGTATAACTATCGTTAGCTGAGTGGCCTGAGGTGCGGAATTGCAGTGATTTTTTTGCAGTGACTTTAGATGTTGGTGGTCATGGGTTCGAATCCAGTCCGTAACAGTGAACACAGAATATTGTTTTTTATGTCTAGTTTTATTTGATTTTTATTTTATTGTTATTTATTTTTTCAGTAAAAAAAGTCAAAAATTCAATTAAATAAAATAATAATAATGTACAACATTGAACTAAAAAATAAACATAATTTAAAAAAAACTAAAAAATACGCTTTTTTAAGTATTACAAACCAAAAAGTAAACAATAATTTTTCAAACAGTAATCATAGAAATATACTAATATTATTGTGAAAAAGCGTGGGGTGGGCTTTGTGCCATATTTTCGTATATTAAGCAACTGAAACTATATTGTGCATATTTATAGATTCGAATATGAAGGGAAAGGAAAAAGGAATGACCTACTCAATAGGAAAAAAACGTATTTTTTAGTTTATTAAACAATGTTTATTCTTAATTGCATCGCTGTAATAACTGTGTAAAACCCGATAACGTCATGGAGGTGGTGACCAGTCAAAGTTTAGCGTTTGTTATCGTTAATATGCTAGATATTAAAATAAGAATTCGCTCTTATAGCATTCATTAGATATAGTAGTGTGTAATTAAAAATATTGTTTTGTATTTCAAAAATTACAAAACCAAAAAAATTTTAGTTACCCACTTCAATTTGTGGTGCACGCCTTCGTTATAATAAAATTATTGATTCATACTTCTTTAATGAACTATTTAAATATTTAATTTAGTCTTACTTTGTCAAATAAATTTAAGAGGACATACTATAGCCGATATTGTTAACTTAACTGCTATAAGGTATTAAGAAGCCTCATTTGGAATACCCTCATTGTGCTCGATAAGAAGACAAGCTAAGCTCTTTAGACTCAGTATTCTATATAGTAATCTATATTATAAAAGTACAGACAAGGGTGACTTTGTAATGATTAAAAAATCGATACACTCGATGGAAGCAATAGAAGTTAGCAATATGTATCTACAAACAAACGTATATCTATATAGGTATATCTGTTTATAAAAAAATAAATCAGTAGATATATATATATATATATATATATATATATATATATGTATATATATATATATATATATATATATATATATATATATATATATATATATATATATATATATACATATATATATATATATATATATATATATATATATATATATATATATATATATATATATATATATATATATATATATATATATATATATATATATATATATATATATATATATATATATATATATATATATATATATATATATATATATATATATATATATATATATATATATATATATATATATATATATATATATATATATATATATATATATATATATATATATATATATATATTCACTACAAATTATATAGTATTATCAACCTTGAAACTCAGTACATATATTTGTTTATAAAAAAAAAATATGGAAGAGAAATAAATACATTTTTTTAAGAATAATTGTTATTGCATATTATAAAATACATTTTGTGAAACAAATGTTGTTTAAATATATATGTACATGCTATGTAATATCATTTTTTTCTGTGAACAATACGTAAACAGGTTTATAATAAATTATTACAATATGTGTAGATTAGTAAGTGCTTAGTAAGGGTATGACCTCCGGGTGTTAACACGGTACATGCCACTTCTGTAAATGAAAAAAGGAGAAGTTAATTTACCTGACAATAAAAATTAGTAGTATATTTTAAAGTAACCAAACGTAATAATAAAAAAAAATAATAATTATCTAAAATAAACATTTTCATATCTTTTTCAGTTGTTTTCCAATTAATAATGAACACCTTACCCCAATTTGACGAACTCGTTGTTTCCAATAGCGAGGGTCCGGCCAGTGCAAAGGTTCAAGTTGACTTGAAGCCAGGTTCCACATTGGTTTGCGACCAAATGATTATACTCCAGTGAAGCCGCAAATACTTCCCAGGCGCGGTTGTGGCTGCAGAGATTATTAAGTAAGCAGCCAGGCTGTGATCCACCACCATTCACGAAAATATCGACATCACCGATGGCATCACCGATTCCATAACCCAAGAGACCAACGCCATTAGTGTGTATAACCTCGACGTAGAGAGCATCACCTTTTCTTAAGCGTAGAGAGTTAGCGCCCCATTGGTTTCCAGAGGGATCCAGACCTAATATTTAAATTATTTCGATTAAATAAATAAATATCACAAGAAATATTAAGTAATTTAAAATTAAATCGTACTAAACACACACCTGTAATCCTAGCAACTTGTCCATTGAGAGATCTTCCAGCGTATCCGACGACATGTGCGCCAAGGTCAAAACCAACCAAGTGTAGTGAGTCAAGTGATACTACACTCGCTTCCACTAGTTGGTTAATCAAAGTTGCTATATAATCGCCAACACTTGGTACCGCGTTTACTGCGTTACTGTAACTAAGGGACGCATATACTGACCAGTCCACCACAATGACGTTAATGTCTTCAGCAACAAGGAACGCTGTAAACAAAATGTAAACAAAAAGTATACAAATATGGATTTTTTTTGAGTAACAAAGAAATATTATTCCTAAATTGTGAAATCTGCAATTAAATTATAATTTTATAGTATCAAACATCATAGCATATGTATATTCGATAAGTATATGTATCTATGTGTTCTTAGCGGGAATTTCTTTTTTTCTGTAATCTTTAGCAAAGACTTATTTTTTTTCTCATCTTTATATGTTATATATGTTGACTTACCATCTTTAACTGTTGGATTTAAAGAAGAAACGGCAGATCCTTCGTGACCGTGAACGATAATTGTTGTGTTTCTGGTAGCGAGAAGGTACTCTGTTGCTGTAGTTATATTTGCAGCGTCTAATTCAACTGGAGATCTTGTGTTATTACTGTAGCAAAGCACGTTTTTCAAAATATAATATATATTATTTTATATTTTAAATGATTCTTTATGATTTTTGTTATTCGTAACCAGATAGTCATAGTGAAGACACTATGCGAAATTTAATTAGATACTTCAATTAATAATTTTCAACCTTTCCTTTTAAATTTAGCAAATATTGAACAATTTAAATACAATGGTGTAGTATACTTTAAAATAATTTTTTGATTCATATTATTAAGGGACTTTTTGAATAAGTATGATTATTACGTAAACTTACACAGTGTAAATATAATATTTGTTAAAGCTGCCTTGTCGGGTGAATTGTGATGCTGCTTGGCAAGCTGTAAGATTATTTTAAATAAATATTATTAAAAAAAATTAAAATAAGGTTATGATAGTTTTGATCAAGTTGAAATGAAACGAAGATTGAAAAATTAACATATATTTATAATTTAAAAAGAAAATTATTGCCAGTATTAAGTGACAGATCATTTAAATTGAAAGATAAAACGCTTAGTAAAATTGAGAAAAATATAAGAGTATAAATAAAGGATTGAATTTTTAATGCACTAAAAATGTAACCAATATTTATTTAGTAATTGTCATATCTTACCAATTACTGCTGCCGCAAGTACAAAAAGAAATTTAAACATTTTTTCAATCGTTTCCCTTTAACTCTGTAATTGATCTGTCGATTATTTTAAAAACGTCTATTTATGTACTTGTTTAATACCTACCGATATTATAGATAAAGTGGATTAAATGAATGCGGCATCAAAGCAATCAGTGTATCGATTAATTTTCAATGATTGCTTTAATTTGGTCAGTGATAAGATACCATCTTGTATATCATTTATATATGATTCCTTAATACGCATTTTCTTTTTTTTAAATATTGTATATAAGAAAAATATACAACTGTTCAGAAATTAATAATAAACTATTTCATTTTAAACTAGCTATTATCTACAGCTCCGTCCTCGAAGTTAAATGGACTGGAATAGTATGGAAAATAGATACAAATGGAATACATGGAATGGTGTGGAAAATAAATATTTTGGATTGAAATAACTTTGACCGTAGATTTGTACAAAAGGTTGGATTTTATAATACATGTTAATTTGCGTCTGATGTAATCGCGATAAACTTAGTACCCAATATAAAAATAGTATTTCTTTTCTTTCAATTCCAACGTGTATTGCCTTCAACCAAAGTAACGTTATAACTTTATTTAAAATATAAATTAACAGACACACAGGTATATTCATATATAAATAACTTTAATAGTAAATTATATGCACATTACATATTCGTTGTTTTTATATTTACATTTATAAGGTGTAAATGAAAAGTATTATGGTTATATTTTCTGAAGAGGTACGGTGTGAATTATGTTAAATATTAGCTTTTAGATAAGAGCTAATATTATTCTTAATTAGAATTTTAATTTCACCATTCTACTTAAGATTCTTAAAGAACTTCTTAAATATTAAATCTTTAAGTTAAAGTAAAGAAGAAACATAAACCAATTTTGTTAAAGTGAATTAAATACATTTGTTGGCGTCATCTTCATAATCGTTCTTTTTGATATATTACTAGAAGTTTTGGTTCATAGTGGCATAATGAGTCAATATATGACAAATATGAACATCTCCACTCTAAAGAATCATCGAGTTACGTCACTCAGGTGCAACTGTATCGTAAATTTCAAATTCACAAAAAGAAGAAAATAGAATATGTAATACAAAAAAGGAAATTAAAAATGAATTTAGCAATATACATCAATAAATAATTTATGCTAATTCTGATTTTTACGTTATAAAATTTTAAACTCATATTTTTTTAATGGTTTTTAGAATTATTAAGAAAGAAATCTGGTGGACAGCGGAAGATAGAAGGGCTTAAAATATAATCAATCGTAGAATAAACTTCTCAGAGTCAGAAAACAATCTGACTCTAACTTAGAAGTTTCTTCTATTTATACTGTAGATGTGTGTCCCAATATACTATAGATGTGTGTTTTTGATATAATTTTGAGACCTACGTAATCTTAAGGAAAATAACTTGAGGAAGGTGACAGACAGTGTATATATGTATATACAATTTAAATTTATTCGTATTTGGGAGTCGCTACTGTTCTTAAAGGTCAAATTTTTAACTTCATAATATCAATTATAAAATATTATCTTAATAAAGTCATCATTATCACTTTACATAAATAATCAAGAAGTACACAACACCTTTAAGTCCTCTTAATATTTGAAAAAAAAAAACAGCTAAACCTACTACTACTATTATTAAAGAGTTGTTTCTCTTGAGATCTTCAGCTTAGTAAGGTCTTCATTAATAATGACTACAAGAAGCAACTATTATATGTGTGCTATATAACAGATTCTTTTAAACCACTGTAATAAATGTGAAGGTTTTCTGTGATTTTCCTAAGATTTCACCATTAGATATTGAATTACACAAGTAACAAATGACCCAGATATCGACGACAAATATTAAAAAAAAATCATATTGAAGTAGACGAGGAAGAGGTGTCTAAAAATGAGAAAGTTCTAACTTGCCCTTTTTTTTTAAATTAATGTTTATCGGCCTTTAAAAATGTTTATCACTAATATCAATCATTTTTATTCCTTTATTAATCATATACTTATCGTTTAATTGCAAACGTAAATACATTAAGTAAATAAGTGATAAATTTTACACGCCAAGACTTCAATCCCTTACAGTACACTTACATACATATATATGTTTTAATGTATATGTTTTTCTTGACCTTCACTTCTAATACTTCTATGAAAACTAGCCATGATATCAAACAATATTAGAACCTGTTGCCCAAATTATACCTGATTTTCAAATGAGATTTGTATAATTAATGGTGAATTTTCATTTGAATTTCGTAATTTAAAAGATTGAGAAACCCAGATAGTTGGTCTCTTTTAAAGTTATTTGTAGAGAAGACTGACAATGGCTGAATTACATAATATCTTCTATATAGAAATCAATTTCTTTTTCTTTAAAGTTAAGAAATTTGTTAAGAAATTTTCTTTTTTCTACACGAATGATGTTTTGCATGATATAACTCCACTTCCCTGTTCGAGCTCCTTCCTCTACCTTACGAATTCATATAAAACAAACATCAAAATGTCAAAAAAAATATTTAAATTAGTCTATAACTTTATTTGAAAATATTGGAACCCATATTACCCTTTGTGATTGCGGTGTTTGATAACACGTCTCTTAAAGCCTCGCCCATTATGAGTATATTGGGGCTTAGTGTTTCCAATTACTGTCAGTGTCACGATAATTTGTAAAGCAAGGCCAATTTGGCCGCGAAGAGACTGGGTGTCATCGGAAGAGCGAGATAGTACTTCACGTCTGCACACATGGAGTCACATGGAGTATTGTTCATATCTCTGGTCTGGTGCACCATAGTATAAACTTGAACCATTTGCCTTTCACAAATAATTGGGTCCCCAATGATTGGTTCTACGTTGTATACACAACGTAGAACCAATCATTGGGGACCCAATTTTTTGGGAAAGGCACTTCGGCGTTACGTAAAGACATTTCCTCGCTGTGCGTTCTCTACCACTTATAACATGGGGAATGTTCTGGAGAACTGTTTGATCTGGTACCTGCCGCTGAAGTCTCCAACCGCACAGCAGGACACAAATTAAAGTATCATCCCCACCATCTGGAACGTGACGGACACGTGGAACTCTACTACTGTGCGGTTCCGTAGGAACTTTTTTCCACGAACCACCCAACTGTGCAATAGCCTAGCTGCGGCAGTGTTTCCAGATCGATACGACGTGGCCACCTTCAAAAAGCACGTCTACCTCCACCTTAAAGGCCGGCAACGTACTTGTAACACCACTGCTGTTACACAGGGCCGTGGGCGTCGGTGATGACCTACCATCAGGTGACTCGAGTTTGCCTTGTCCTTCCCATAAAAAAAAGATTCTTACAATAGATTGCAATATTATTTACAAGATGTATAGGTCAATTTGCCTCTTGCCATAAACTAACAAACCTTAAATAAAACCTGGTAATTTCTGAGTGCACTGCTTTGTAACCAAACCAACTATTCAATTTTATTTAATGTACATTCTGCAACTATTAGACATAGACATACATATACATATATAAATAGCTTTGTTACTTTTAAATTATTTGTACATTGGACATATATTGTTTTTACAATTATAAGGTGTAAATGAAAAGTAAACACTTAACTAGTATAATGCTTAAGCTTTTTAAAGATATATTTCAATTTGAATTATGATCTAAATATTAGCTTTTAGGTAGAAAATAATGTGATTTTTAATTAGAATTTTAATTTCAATGTCAATTAGCTTAAGATTCTTAAATGTTCAGTCTTTAAGTTAAAGTAAAGAAGAAACAAAAATTAATTTTGTTAAAGCGTATTAAATTTATTTCTTGGCGTCATCTTTATAATCATTCTTTTGATATAGGTCTAGAATATTACGATTTAAAATTTACAAAAAAGACAAAAGAGAATATTTTCTATTTACGATTTTAGAATTGTGGGGTAGAGGGTGGAAATAAGTTTGTTGGATAGCAGAGAACGGATGGGCTTGAAATCCACTTTATTTTGCATATCAAATTGTAAAATGTATCAATTGGAGGTTGAAGAAAGAAGGCTTGCATATAGCCAGCCTTACCTAGGTCTGCAATGTTCCATCCACCACGAGCACAATACGGGCGCGCAATGCTAGGGTACGGCAGGAAGTGAGGAAGTGGAGTACAGAGCTGTGTGGAATGTAAGAAGAGGAACAGAACAGAAGATGGATGGATGGAGTGATGGATGAGAGAGATTTGAATATTATTTGTATGACTGAGGCCAAACGAAAAAGCAATGATGCAATCGATTTGCCGGGCAGTCGCGTCACTTTCTGGGTCGGTGTTCCAGAGCGAACGTGGGTATCAAGGTGTAGGTGTATTATTGTCCTTTCGATTGGTAAGGGCAGTGGTAGCGTACAAGGTCATCAATCCGAGACTGCTTTGGGTTCACTTGCGTTCACGCTGGGAATTACAAGAATATTCTTGTGAGTGGCATATGCGCCAGTATTTTCAGATTAATTGAGCGAGCTTGAGGAGTTTTGAGTGACTGTCAAAGATGATGATAATTTTTCATTTCCTACTACATCCACTATATATAGTGTAAGAGGAAATGAAAAATTAATATAATGTGGTGACTTGAATGGATGGGTCGAAACTACTAGTAGTTATGAAGATGTATTAGGTCAATATATAGAACTGAAAGATGCTATAGAAAGAAAGAAGAAGGATTATAAAGTCGGATAAGAATAAAAATATGAGTGAAATTAAAGAAAAAGACAATAAGCTGCAAAAGCAAACGAATGTACTGATAAAAATGAAAGAAGGGAAGATGAAAATCGTGAAAAGACCGAGAGAGAAAGAGATGAAAGATGACAAGCAACTTCCGGGAAAACACAAAGTTTTTCTGGCGAGAAAATTAGTAATTATCGGGATTATTTGTTACCCGTTAGAATAAAAGAGATAAATTCGAAGAACAGTGAGATATTAACAGATAGATCAGACGTTTTGCAGCGACGGGAGGAAAAGCTACACGCTTCTATCTGAAGTAACAACGACAAGGCGCAACGTGTGCCTGAAACGCGACGGTTTCTGGGTTCAATCCTCAGTCGGAGAAGATGGATTTTTCTATTTCCATTTTCTTCGCTCTGGCAAACTAGGCAAAGCGCGGCGTCGAGTTCCGCCACTCAACACACAATGCTTCGAAAAAGGCAGAAAGCGAGGACGGAGAAAACAGGGACATTAACACTAGGTTCCCACGGTTCCTGCAGTTTCCTCTGCCTACCCTGCCATGTACGGGATAAAGCGTGAAGCTAAAAAAAAAATCTTGAAAAAATGGTGACAGGCGAATACACAAGCAGACTATACTAGGGTACAAATAATATGATGGCTTTTACAATGTTGATCAATTTTCTATATTAAAAGGAATTTATTAACTTATAGGGACTAATACCTAATTGAAAAAGAAACGTGTATTACAGTTACACGTTTTAATGTCTTTTTAATATTTAAAAAATTTTACTCATAGCTCCTAATTGTTGAAGAGCTGTTTTCCGTTTTGGTCATCAGTTTAAAAAATCACCATAAACCATCGTTTATCGTGACCATCATCACAAGAAGCAAAATATATGTTTTTCTAAGAAATTTCGTTACACAATAATCAAATGTGCAAACGATTTTTCTTGATTTCATTTCAGATCTGGAAGTGACAAATATATAAAAAATGTATCCAGCAGGAGGAGCACAAGGAGTTTTCCCCACATGACGAAATTCTAACCTCCTATTTGAAAATTGATTAAAATAGGTTAAAATTCGTGTTTCAAAAGAAAAGTTTATCGGCCTTTAAAAAGTTTATCTTCACATCAATTTTTTATACTTATCGTTTAATTGTAAACGTAAATACATCACACCATGCAGACAATAAATGATAAATTTTACGCGCTAAAACTTTAACTATTGTTATTTAATTTTTTTATACGAGTATATTTAATGAACTTAACTGATTTGAAAGAATTTTGTTTTAAATTTTACTTCCTTAGAGGTGAAAATTCCAAATTCATTTTTAAAGGAGTAAAATATAAACAATTCCACTGGTGCTCACACAAAGTGTAAAAAGAACTAATATATTAATATTCACGCATGTATGTCCAGCAGCATCCTGACTTAAAAGATTGAAAAACCCGTAAAGTCTTTTTTTGTTTACTTATAGAAATATATAGAAGATATTATGTAATCTAGACATTTTTAGTATATTTAGAAATCACTTTTTATTTAGTAAATGTAGATTTAAATAGTATTGATTTAGATGGTATTTATGAATTACACTCAAATTTCGCAATCACCACGTAATACATAAAGTGTATTTATTAGGAAACATTACATCAACCTATCTAGCAACTTTAGACCTAGTAAATGAATCTGATCTTCACTAACTTGCAAAGGTCAACTTGTAATTATATTATGCTCATACTATACGAGTGTTTTGATGTGTCAGATATATATATATATATATATATATATATATATATATATATATATATATATATATATATATATATATATATATATATATATATATATATATATATATATATATATATATATATATATATATATATATATATATATATATATATATATATATATATATATATATATATATATATATATATATATATATATATATATATATATATATATATATATATATATATATATATATATATATAAAAAGAAGAACATGTGTACGTCGATAAAAGGATTATAATTAAGACATGATTTTTTTTATTTCATCCAATACAACTTTATTTATTTTCACTAAAATATGTGCGAGTAAAATTTTAAATTATTTTAAGAACTACTTACTTACTAAAAGAAACAACTTAGGCTTCGTCGGATTTACCATGCAAGTGTCGGATTCATTATTAAGGATTTCTAACTCAAATATAGGTTTCTTTAAAATGCATATTAGCGTTCACTTGCCAAAAAAATAACTAGCCTACAACTTTTTATTTCGATTTGTTACACGAACCTTTATTTTTGAGTTCAAGCGTACCTATTACCTATTATTATTATATAAGTTTCAGGTATCTGAATTCCGCCACATTGTTTTAATTATTCATTTTATCAATGAAGAAATTCCAGAAATTATATATTTATTACAAAATATATGTTCTTGCTATAGTTTTGATTATATTTTGTTTTAAAATGAGAAGAAGTTACTTTAAGGACCAGTAAAATACTCACCCCAAGTGTAGAATTCCATCTGAACCACCTCCTAATTTTTGGATTAGTTGCTCCAATAACTCTTTACAAAATTTAAAGCGTAGTCACAATTATGACGCGACTTACATGACATGCTTACTGCCTTTGATTAACCCCATATAGGCGGCGGTACAGCTTTCTTTGCTTAATTTAAAACAAGATAGGACAGTGTTCAAAATTGTATTTGTATTTGTATAGGGTTATTAAGATTATGCACACCACAAAGCTCAATGCAGCTATATATGCAATTGAAGTTCATGCATGCATGATTGTTAGACTCAGCTGAGACAGTGCAAGCCTACTTATGAATATAGATTTCAGTTTTTTCAAATATCAAATGAGGCTTGAGAATAGAAACTTTAAACTATACGTGTCGAAGATATGTTTTGCAGGAACTAAGACTCAAGCGTGAACCAGCGTTTAGGGCAATCTTTAAATCAGATAAGTTTAGGTACTTTGGTGCCGTTCTCCATGACTCCAGAGGCATAGAAGCATAGGACAACGCTGTCTTGTTCAAATATCGGCATGTCAGAATGCAGAATACTGCTAAAGCTCATGAGAGTAATATAGAAGAGCATGAGTTTTTTGTGTCATACAAGATACTAGCCACCGTAATCATATTATGAAGATGATGATATGGATATATGGCATAATGTGGCCAGATCGCATACGTAACTCATTATAGGATATGAAAAATAGTAATTTATGCACTCATAGGATATGAAAAATAGTAGTTTATCAACTCATTATAGGATATGAAAAATAGTAGTTTATGAAGATGTTTAAGACCGAGTAAAGTGGTAGTCCATTTTTAAGTCTTAGTCGGAAGACAGACACCGGCAAATAATTCCGGGATTAGTCCCCGGCCAATAGCCAGGCAGAACAAAGAAGAAGAAGCTGTATAGGGGTCATCGGATATAATTTAAGTAATTTACATACATATTTTTACATAGTTTTTTTTTATCTATGAAATTTTCGCGGAAACTGAATAAAAAAAGCTTATGTATAGTAGCATGCTATTCTAGTCGTATGATGTTAATGAATTATACAATTACATATGTATATTTGATTATCACATGACATCCTTTTGCGTAGTATCTATATATTATTACTGTCCACGTACTATTTGTCGAATGGATGTATGTAATGTAATTTTACAGTAGGTAATTATTATATTATATGTTATATACAATATTTTATCAATCGATTAACATGATAAGAAACTGCTAAGCATTCCATGGATTCCCCGTGTGGATGCCGAGCCCATCACGTTGTATGTAGAGGAGCTCAGATCAGCGTTTGGGACTCGCGACTCAAGTGTAGGTTTAAAGGGACCCATTTCAAATACGTTGCTCACCTACCCGGTCCGAGCTCCTCCCACTACCTAAATAATTTAGAAACGATTCCACCAATGCTGCCTTCGAAGTACGTTCGGGAATTGTATTAGTAATTGTTCTAAAAGAAGTGAATCAGTTAACAAGAATCATTTGTTTTTGGGCATCCGCTACTATAGGAAGTAGGTTCTGAAGAAACCTCCGTTAACTTCGCAATACTATATAATCAAAATAGGTTAATATGACAAAAGCTGTATAATAATTTTAAAAAAAATACGCAAATAGTCTATATACCGTAATATCAGACGATATATTTAATAGCGCACAATATGAGCTAACTCAGTAGGTCAGTGTTCACGGAGTGACGCATAGAACAAGAAATTTGGCAATATACCCATATAACTCGTCCAAGTCTTGTAACTTATGAGGGCCACTCACTTACTGACCCAAAATTACTTGGCACTGGATATGAAGAGACGTTCAGTATCTAAGATTACCTTATATGAATATTATAATTATAAGTACCTTTGAAAACTTAACATCGACTTACTTATCTTAAAAACGTTACATTACCTAATATGTATGTGTGTGGAAGTTAATTTGTATAATTTAACAATATAATACGAATATTGTTTATACATTAATTACGAAAAAAAAAAATAAATAATATGCATTAAAATTTACAATTTTACAGATTTAACTTGTAAAGTAAAAATATTTATTATCTTAAAAATTACATTAATTGTTCATAAATTATAATAAATTAATTTTCTGTTAAAATAAACCAAAAAAAGTTAAGATGTACATATTTTATTCGTAAAATTATGTTTTACATTTTATAAATCTCTGAACAAAGCATTAACTCGAATCAACTACTCAACGGATAAGCAGAAATATAACGAGAACTGGAGCGTTCATATTCAAAATGATAAACGTTAAAAACGCAAAGCTTTTAGGCTTTGTCTTTAGATTTAAATATTCATTAATTCGCCGCCAGAACTTTGTTACGTTAAATATGATATTAACTTTTCGACACCTACTTAAATTAAACTTTCAAGTTTAATTTGCTCTTATCATTAGAAGGTCAGTGTTGTGCGCATGCGTGTCATAGGTTGAGTATCACAGCCACAGCGACGGTAGTTCCACCAACGCATTCACAGTTGAGTGCCGCACGGGAAACGGGACTCCCAAAAGTTTCTTTTGGAGAAACGCGCGATTGTTAACCTTTTAGTGTTCATGAAGACTGTGTAACGTGCAAAATGAAGTGGGCAGCTTTAATCTTCTTACTTCAGTTAGTCGCTTTGGGTAAGTTTTATGCCTAATCACTTTTGGTATAGTTATCTTTTAATTTGATTACAAAAATTTTAACTGTTATTTATAGTTAATGATATTTATATAATTATATTTCTTTTATTTTTAAGTATATCTAGGTATTTGTGTTAAATTTTGTCAATTTACATGTTATATTTGTGTCTTTGGGTACTATATTCAAATAAAGATATAAGTATTAATTAGCTAACAGGCATAATTCCTAACTACCGTTATAATTACAAAATTTAGACATTGGTTTCATTATGAAAATAATGAAAATTATAGTTAAACAATTTTAACCTTTTGAAAAGCAGCTGACCTATCTTTGTAAACAAACATGCAACACGTACATGTGGAAATTTTATATATTTTTATATGAAAATGCAAATATAAAATAAAAAGGACAATTACTATCGTAAGTTTAATTGGTAGGTCAGTCGGTATGTCAATTATAGTTCATTCAACTAATGAGGTTACGCACCAATAAAATATCTCATGAATGACGCGGTCGTTGTTAACATTACAAATGACTATAGGCACGGAGGAAATTGCCTACATATTAAATAACTCATGTTGACCATTTAGTACATTTTTTATTTGATAATTTTGTATGATATTTCTGTGTGGTATGAAATCTACGCGATAAATATTCAATATTTTCGTATAATTATTTATAAAATTTATTTTTACGTGTAGTTCCTCTTGATATTTATTGTTTTTGACATTTGACGAATGAAACCTAGATGTAGGCGTCGTAGTTAACAAGCCGTCACGAGATTGAATGTAATTCTACAATTTTTTTTCTTTGTACTATTATTAAGCTTTCAGACTCTTGGTTTCGTAATATCATATCATTATATAATGCCTAATAAAAAACAAACATCTTAAAGGATTCATGACATAGCGTATAAAGACAGATATGCGTCTATGTACATATATATATATATATATATATATATATATATATATATATATATATATATATATATATATATATATATATATATATATATATATATATATATATATATATATATATATATATATATATATATATATATATATATATATATATATATATATATATATATATATAAGCAAAATCGGTTAAATTACGTTATATGGTATATAGGATCTTCATTATGATGCTACTTACACCGTTAAGAGTTATTACGTATGTGTTATTATATGGCATACGTGAGTGTGTTATATAAATAGAGGCCTATGTATATCCAATTTACGTATAAGTCCATAATGCATTATGCTTCAATAAAACATTTTAGTATCTGTCAATTATAGAATAGGGCTTTTTTGTAGCTTCACGCTTTATCCCGCACAAGGCAGGGTAGGCAGAGGGAACTGCAGGGACCGTGGGAACCTAGTGTTAAGACACTCCGTTGCCCCTGCTTTCTCCGTCCCCGCTTTCCGCCGTTTTTGAGGCATTGCGTGTTGAGTGGCGGAACTCAACGCCGCGCTTTGCCTAGTTTGCCAGAGCGAAGAAAATGGAAATAGAAAAATCCATCTTCTCCGACTGGGGATCGAACCCAGTAACCGTCGTGTTTACAGGCAGACGCTTACGCCGCCACGCCACAACGGTCCTTTTTTGTATATGTTAGATATTACAAAATTCATAAAACGTCCTGCTAAAGTTAAGTCTAAAAATCTTTACACATTGCTAGTATTTGATCGTTTGCTTGTTATATATAAATACGTTCATATTTTGGATACAAAAAATACAAAAAACATAAAAAGTATATAAACATTTATATCAAACTTTATATTTAGAGGCTTGAGACACCGAAGCGCTAAACGCTACGATGTCTACATACTTCTTTTGCCACGTCCATACTGGACGAATTAAACTGTTCATACTTGCGTTGGGTCCTTATGCTTTTTAGGTGACCTTTCTCTAATATACTCGAATCTATGTTCAATCGACGTCTGTCTTTTTTATTACCAACTTTTTGCTTTATATATATTTTAACCACTGTTATGACCCATTTTCTTAACGTAACCAGTCCACCTAAAGCAAACGATTATTGTCATTGCCAATTCGGTATCCAAAAAAATCGCGTCTTCGTCTGTAATTAATGTTAAACAGTGGTGTATACGTAAATGCTATGAAGATTAAAACTAAAAAGGTAATTTGTAAATACTTACCCCACACATGGGACAAGTATCAAAATAGTTGAGATAGGCTATTAAGAAAGGGGTTCTCATTAACAGACTCTTAAGTTTTATTAAATAAAATATCATTAAAATATTTAATTAAAGTATCACTTTTCTTTAATATTAAACCAATAAGTAGTTTTTATGATAAATAAATTAAATATTAAAAATATTTTTCTTGATCTGTTTTAAATGGCCTCACAACTTTAAGTTTAATGTTCAAATAGATCTTTGCTAGCTTTTTTATCTCTTTGTGTAGATCCTGGAAATATTCATATTTCATACTCGATGGCAAGCTCATAAGCCTAAGAGCATGCTTTCTGATGAACAGAAATACTCTTATTTTTGACAACTTTAGGCTAAATTAGAAAATATTAAACAATTTTATTCAATAATTCGATATGTACGAATGTTTTTATAACCTACTTCAATAGATGTGCCCTCTTTAATTTTATAGCTATTTAAGTAGTGGCCATGTACAAAATATTACACTCATTCAACTTACTGTAAGTCTAACCTAGGTCAACGGAGACTACTCTATTGTAGGTTTTGAATAAGGGACGAATAACAAACTAAATGTGACAAAAACTAAGTTGGTTTTTGTTGGCAGACTTACATACAAATAAGACAGATGACAAATTGGTCCTTTAATGATTAATTTTTTCCTTACGAATTACCGAGTACAAGTATAAATGAAGATATATTTAAGAATGTATTTTATTTCTTTCTTTATTTATAAATAATAGCTTACAAATGAGAAAAATCACAAAAGGCGATCTTATGGCTTAGTAGCCATCTCTTCCAGATAACCTTTAGGGCGAAAAGAAATACTTTACACTAAAAGAGGTAGGTGAGAAAGAAATATAAACTAAAAAATATGTCCAAGGAAAACTTTATTTATTCATCCCATGTATATTCGTCATTGAGAAAAAGTACATAGTAGCAATACTCAAACGCGCCGTGCTTGGGGAAACTCGTATATCATAAGTAATAGTTTACCGTCAGTCGTAAACAAGGAGTGGCAGCCGTGCCCTGGAAGGACGCTGACCTGTTAGAGATGAATATTAACAAAGTTAATTGTATTTTTTATTATATATTACGTTATTGAAACACTATATTGCAGTGGAACAGCATGTGATACTATGGTTGGGGGTTCGATTTTACATAGATGAATGAAAAATATATGTTATTTGCTTAAGAAAAGTCATGAGTGTCCCTGACTTCCACTATTCATGACACAGTATCTAGTATGCGGACAAATAATGCAAAAAGAATATTTTGAAGACTTTGCAAATTTGAAAACGAATTAATATTTCTTTCATATAACGCTAATAATTTGTTCCATTCCGTTTTCCTATTACCAAAATTTGAAGAAAAATTCTTTACACGTTAACTTAATATGGAGTTTCGATTACTTCCTGTATTATTTTTTTAACGCGTGGGTCCTCTATTAACATAGATATATGTGTTTAATAGCATATTTCACACCGTTATTGGCTATATTGTATATATGTATATAATCTTACGTTAATCCACTGTATCTGCGTTTAGAGTATGTTTTGAATCTTATTAATATTGCTTATGCCATTTGTAAGTCTTGTGATTTAATTAAAAGTAAAAAGTTTTAAAACGCTACTTGGATAAAATGATGATGATGATGTATATCACTTTTATATAGATAATATACAAATAACTTTAAATAGCAATCAAAAAATTTTGCAATACGCACAAGTATTACTAATGTGTGGGTGTGAAAATCCACTTTGCACACAATATGTCGGGAATATTGGTTTCACCATAATTCCTGGCACGGACGCTGCTCATATGGAAGCTTCGAATCGAATTCATTTCAATAACCTCGGGCTAATTGGTGACGTGGTGACTCAGATTGAATGCTATAACGACTATTGTCTTTGCGAAATGAATTTTTAAATTAATCTTCACTATAGTTTTTTCAACCTTCAGGGGTTTCGCTAAAGTTCGTTTACATAAAGATGTCATTATAACGCTTTTACTGTTTATAAGAAACAACAGCAAGTTGTATAGGAAATTGTTGTCTATAAAACGGACTAAACTTATCTGACAAAAAAAAATATAAAAAATATATTAAAATCGATTTTTTATAGACCATATTTTTGCATTTATAAAACCTATATATTTTTAAATTATAATGAACAATCTGAAACAACGTCAACTGTAATTGAGATTATAAATAAAAATAAATAAATGTTAAGTTGAAAAATTTACAGCGAGTACAGTAAACGCAGTGGAGATTAAATAATATAATTTACGGCATAATTCTCGAGTAAATTGCAGTTCACGTTCGCATTGCACACATAACGTAAACGTATCAATATGAGCTCGAGAATTTGTGGTAATATGCTAGATATTAAATATTAGCCTTACTATGTTTTTTCCGAAATACTGTTCAATAATTAAAATAATACGGAATACCTTTGGAGTATTGCTTGCTTGTATTTATTTTTTATAGTTTCTCTACTGAGGGAAGTAGATTTTACTGTATTCTTAATATATTTTCTAGCAGTAACTTAGGTAGTACTTATATATTAAATGTTATATAGGTTATATATCAAATATTATATAGTTATATATTATAATTGCTTAATTTTATGTATTAAAAATAGTCTAAGTAGAGCAAAAAAAATGTATGAAAAAGAATTATTCAGAGTATCTGTTAAAGGATTAAATTTCTCAATCTTCTCCTGCAAGTCGATCATAGAAACCATCTTAAGAGGCTTTGGTAGAGCTATTTGACACCGTAGTAACGTAAAAATAGTTGATCTTATTTAAATTATAAAATAATTGTTGAGGACCTACTTATTGTTACATAATAATTCACTAAATTCTAGTATTATATTATTAATTTCAAATAATATTTATAAGGATTGTTTTTACATCAAAAGAAATTAAATTTAAGGTTTTTTTAGCTCACGTTTTATCCCGCACAGGGCAGGGTAGGCAGAGGGAACTGCAGGAACCGTGGGAACCTGGTGTTAAGATACTCCGTTGCTTAATCCGTGCTTTCTCTGTCCCCGCTTTCCGCCGTTTTCGAGGCATTGCGTGTTGAGTGGTGGAACTCAACGCTGCGCTTTGCCTTAGTGGTGAGAGAGAAAAAAATGAAAAATGGAAATGGAAATAGAAAAATCCATCTACCTCGAGTGGGAATCGAACCCAGAAACCTTCGTGTTTCAGGCAGACTTTGCGCCTGTGCGCCATGACGGTCCTTAAAATTGTCATATTATTGTGAAATTTAAGAAATAAATCATAGTTATAATTGCTTAATCTATATACCTACAATTTCAATACAATTATTAAACTTGACTAATTAACAAAAAAATTAAAACTTAGAAATAATTTAAAAATATAATTTAACTGTAATTTTATAACGTTATAATTTACATACACACCTAATTGCGACCACCTTGAAAAGAATGTTATCAAACAAATTTTTGTCGCGTGGAACATTTTCCACGAAGAACAAGTTAAAGGTGGTTAGCGAAATTTTTTAAACAGGTAAAGTAACAATTACAAATTGAAACAGTCTGTAATACGGCTTTTTGAATATTTAACATGAAAATTATAGTATTGCAATTGATTTTGCTTTTGTTGTAAAGCCCATCGTGACGTAGCGAATAAGTATCTGAGAAGAATGCGATGGTTATAGGATTCGATTTCCGTTCATTTCCTTGCTATGTTAAGAACACTAAAAGCAGCATTGAGTTTCGCCACTGATCATGCAATGTCTGGAAAGGTATGCGGAGAGTGGAGAAATGAGCGTTCCAACACTCAGTTCGTGCAGAAAAGATATTTATATTTATATATATATATATATATATATATATATATATATATATATATATATATATATATATATATATATATATATATATATATATATATATATATATATATATATATATATATATATATA
This sequence comes from Dione vanillae, assembly GCA_037178615.1. Classification (NCBI taxonomy): domain Eukaryota; kingdom Metazoa; phylum Arthropoda; class Insecta; order Lepidoptera; family Nymphalidae; genus Dione; species Dione vanillae. The sequence goes on along the minus strand of JAZFAU010000034.1, from coordinate 2,744,334 downwards.
TATATATATATATATATATATATATATATATATATATATATGTTGGTCTCATATCTACACATGTGTAGACAATTCGTTCTGGATATGTCTAATTATCGCATTGCATTGAAGCTGTACAAGGATAGCTAATACCTTATGGGCTCGAATTACAATGCATGCTATAATTACCATGTCAATAACACTTCAATAAAAGGGAAGTTAACGGACATCTTGAGGCACATTGTAATCGGTTAACAAGCCAAACAATATCCTATTAATTAACGAGTATATTGGTTGACATATTAGCCGATTGTAACGTCCAAACGTTTAAATTGAATAGAAGGCAAAAATCAACATATTTATTTTTTTATTTTGTATTCCGATAAAAGAATTGCTTGCATGATATAAAATGAGCACTACCGATGATTTAATTTGGCAATAATGGTATTTCATTTCAATGGTATTTCATTCATAATTTTTGATATAATATTCTAAATTCTATAGTTTTATGTCAAAGGAAAACCTACTAATTAAAAGCATTATTGTGTAATAATAATTACCACGCATTTTTGGGACATATTACTAATTTAATAACATAATTTATATTTGACATTGTTAGAACAAAATCAAAACCATGGACCCTTTTTACAGTCTATATTAATACCGAGAAGAAAAGATGGACTCAAAGTGTGAAGGCCGGGCCAACCCAGATTTTCCTCACCCTTTAATTTTATCATATTCTACTGTAGTGTGTGTACATTCCTAGGTTATGACAGTTTATTAAAAAGATCTAGAGATATATATTTACAACTAACTTTTCAAAAATAACTGGTAATTATTTTCAAAGAATAATGGTGATTAATTACAATTTTTTTTGAATTTTTGACCATTTTCATTCTCTACGACATTAACCTGATAATTAGTGAACTACCTTTTAGTAATACCATCAAAAAAGTGATATTTTAAATTTATTTTTTTCGATTCACTCTAAAAATATACTAAAACATAAGATATCTTAGGATGAATGCATTGTCTAGGATATTAAAGAATCATATCGGTTAACAAGGGTTTCACTCATATCCACTTCAAGGCATACTTATATAATACGTCAAATTACCAATTGTCCTGTATAATATGAAAATATGTTTCAAAATTTTACTACTATGTGAATAATTACATGTTTCTTTTCCCATTAAATGTATCTCTTGGGATTGTATGCAATCAAAATAATCGAATTGAACTTGACAATTAATATTTCCGACAATCTCCAAAAACTCCAAAAATTACTTACATATACGATGATTAACAAAGGGTAACCGATAATTAAACCAGTCAGGGTAATAAATTTAAGATGTTAATTGCGTATTGACATAAATAATTATACTGTTGTACATTTATTTTCATCATCAACAACATGTTTACAACAACATGTTTACAATAAAAATAAATTATGTGTAATCTAATTAAATTAATTAATTTTAGAACTGGTAGTAAATTTCAGCTACGGTTAATTGATATTTAAAAATATTCTAACCATAGATACAAATGAAACATAATAAAAACCTTTTTACTATTATATTGTGAAACATTAAATTTATCGTAGCATCAAAAATTAGTTGCCTGTCATACATTATAAGTAAAATATATCAATTTTAATATATTCTTATATTAACAGTCGGAATACCTACAAATTTCTTGGTTCAATTTATTACGCAGCTATTAGTTTCGGTGTTGGCTTGCCGTTTACGGAATTAATGTGAACGTGTCTGTGGCTGACACTTTGCTGGTTTTTTACCGTTGTAATTCATGAGTTAAGATAAAAAATATATATAATTTAAATTAAGAATTAAGTCAAACATTAAATAGGCTTTTTCTTAGTACTTTTGTTTTACTAGTAAGAAGTTATTTTATTAAATTACACTTATTCGCTGGAGCACATTGTTGCTTAATCTATATATCTAGTTGATATTATCTACATATAGCATAGATAATAAATGATATTTTTGAATCCACTGCAATAATTTCTAGGTAGCTATTTAGCAATTCTCTATCTTATCATATATAGTTCAATAGCAAAAATCTATCATTTGATCTAATTAGAATCGATAGTCTACTAGTTTAAAATAGATAAACAACCAACTACCCGAACCGAGTCACTGTACAAAGCGCTGTAAGTAAATACGGGTAGTGTACAAACTGATCACATGCTAGATTACTATTACAGATTGTATTTCATTAATATTAGGATCAATATAGACAAGAACTTACCAAGTTCGTTATAGAATTGAATTATTGAAAATTGTAATTATATCAGATAAAAAAAATATCGTTATATTTCTATATATTAATCATTATATTTCAATGATTTACTTTTCTAGTTTCTCCTATATTAGAATAAAACACCTATATTACCACACTAAATCAAGACACGAAACGTGCAGCTGTTTTCGTGAACTATTTACTTAGAAATATTTTTTCTATATTAAACAAAATGTTATATTTAAATTCTATTTATATATTGTACATATATAAAGAGTAAATTAGCAGTTGCAATTTTTTTGATTTTTCTATATTTGTACGTACTACTCTCTAATTAAAATCTGGCATATGAAATACTCGATAGTGTAAAACAAAATTATACTTAAAAATACATAAAACCAATACATACTTAAAACCATAATAGACTATATAAGGATATGTCTATAAAACAAATAGTGTATAAGAAGGATTAACCCCTTGACTCCAAAAATTGACTTTATTTTGCGCATTACAATCAGCATTGTGTCACATTAAAAATCAAATCATGACGTATCTGGAAAATCCAAAGGAACATTAATACCAAAGTGACACGTGCAAAGATATTTTTGTATAAGCTTATTCTATGTTTCATATAAAACATATATTATGATTAATTTCGTAAGCATATTTCGTGATAAAGACTTTTGAATACACAAGCTGACTTTTGTTGGCGAAACGTGGATTGATTACAAAGAATTGTAAATTCACAGATGCTACAATATTTGTGGCGTCAGATGTTGAACTCGTCGATGATAAAAACATTCAATATTGTGATTTACATTTTCATTTGTTACACATGACAATATTGGGATGTACGTATAGGTTATAAATTCACAACATTTTGTTTCTTTATGCACTGAATTTGATATTATTGAAATTTATTTTTTATTGTCATGCTTACGTTTTAGGTACCTCACAACTAGTAAATTGTTAAAACACTCCGTTTATTACTTGTCACTCCATTTATTACTCACAAAGTCTTGCTTCGTCGTTAATTTACATGTTAAAGTTAAAGTGATCTATACCGTAGTTAGCCGGAGAGCCGCGTGACAAAATAGAAAAATAAACAAAAATATGAATATTTACACATTTCTAAATAAGTTTTAGGAAGATATTGTTAATTTTACTTTCTGTTTAAGTTGAATATTCGTGTAATATTTAATGAGTTAGACTTTAGACAATATGTAATTACTTTTTATTTGTACTTCTAGTGTTATTAATTAAATTTATTGAATAAAATAAGTTGAGTACATTTATGCAAATCAAACAAGAGTGCTATGGCACTTAATCTTTATTTAGATTAGAGATCCCTTTCGGTAAACCCCTTATATTGATATATATAGGCTTTGAAAAATTTCCTTTCTTTAAAGTAAGTCAAATCTTATAAAATAATTAACTCTCTTCTTTACATTTACACAAAACACAAGGAAATGGTAAATTTACACTGAAATCCGCATTTTCACAATTCGAGAATTTAATTTTTTATTTATAAAAATTTTTTTGAAATGTCTTATTTAAGTATAAAGATGCTCTATGAAAATTAGCACTATTTTCTTTTACCAGTTGTCATATGAAGGGCTTAAAACATCTGAAAAATTTTAGACTTTAGAGCAATACAAAATAAGAATGGTATAAAAAAGTAGTGAAATTGAACTATAAGCAACGATCACATATTTAAAAAAAATAAAATACACAAATATTTCTATTTCGTAAATTTATCTATTTACTACAAACTTGTTTATTGTTTAATATATACTTTTGCTAACCTATATGCAAATTAATGCGAATGAACGTGTTTTTTTTAATCTGATTTTATTTAGATTAATAATTAATAGTTTTGGCTATCTCTGATTTTGGTATGTATAGGGCGCTTTGAAAAACTCCTATATGCTTTAAATTAATGTCAAATCTCTGTACATATTAACTCTCTTCTTTTGCCAGCATTTCGGACACACTCCACAAGGAAATGGTATATGTCATCCTGAATCCCGCATAGATCACAATTCGGAGAATTTAATTTTTTCATTGGAAATCGAAATTTATTTGCAAACGTGTTTTTATAAATATAAATTACCTTTCTCACTTTGGTAGCTTAGTACTATTTTCTTTTACCAGTTGTCATCGATGCAATTGGGCTTTAAAACACCTGAAAATATTTTCGACTCTTTTATATTAAAGAAGTGGCAGGATATAAAAATGTAACGTTTTTGTTTTTACAATATTATATATATATATATATATATATATATATATATATATATATATATATATATATATATATATATATATATATATATATATATATATATATATATATATATATATATATATATATATATATATATAATATTGTAAAAACAAAAACATATATATATATATATATATATATATATATATATATATATATATATATATATATATATATATATATATATATATATATATATATATATATATATATATATATATATATATATATATATATATATATATATATATATATATATATACTTTTTTTTTCAATATGTGTGTTTCTCCTATATTCTTTAAATAACACAAAGAGGTTAAACCATAATTGTTTTGTACAAATAGAAATTATGATTTAAATTATTATATTTTTAAAGAAATATACTATTTATTTTATTACATATGAAGTAAAGGATGTTTTAACAAGCTTTCTATCGAAGCAAATAATAATCAGTTTGATCTTATATAGAGAGCTTAAGCTCATTTAAATATGTTGAATTACATACTATATACATACGTATGACTTCAATTAACTTCTTTCTTTAACATGATATATATGTAGTAGGTATATATGAAGAATCTGATAAGATATAATTGTATATAAGCATGAGTTCCTGTTATAATTATCTATGTGGTCTCATCGACTAGGCAAAAATATCAAATGAAGAATCGTTGACTTAATTTAGAACTAGAAGTAGAATTCGAATCAAAACATGATTCATTTTTATAGAGTTACTCACTCGTTAGTGACGATTTTCATCTCTTTATTTAAGAAGATAAAACGTGATACAATGTTCCAATATCTGGAAAATAGCGAGCGACAGTATCGTGGCTAACGGAACAAGCGCACTAGATGATCTTAGCATGTCTTGCTATATGCAGACAGAGAAAAAGTGAAATGTATGGTAAAGGTTTATAACTGGTGATGAAGTCAGCTAATTAAATAACTTAGGCCAAATAGTTGTCTGTGCATAGAAAGAGGAGGGTCAACACATTGTGACTGTAATATATAAAATGGAACAACTGAGGCGGAATAATTAGCTTATGCATTTTCTGCTGGAGAACCGAAAGAAGTAAATTATCATAAGTTTGCATGCATCAGCTAGGAAATCATCCAATACGTACTCTTTTGACATAAGCTCGTCGAATGTCTGAAGTCATAATGCAGAGACTATCTGCAGTACATAATCCTTTTCTAAATCCAAACTAAAAAGGATAAAAGGAGGAGGGATATTTCTGCCTTCGACTATTTAATCCAAATAATTTTTTAAAAGTTGCTCAGTTGGTTTTGATGGCGTTAATGCAAAGTTTAGAGGAAGACTATGGTTCTGTAAACCGAAGGGCCAGAGGAATATTTACCAGGTATAAGGATTGCGATAAATGTAAGAAGTAAACCTTAGATTTTTTAATTACTCCTCGATGAAAGAATAAAAATAACATAACATACTGCCTACTGTGTTCACTTGAACTAGTGTATTTCAAATCCGATAAAATGCTTTCAGGTTGATACGTACATATATACAGATGCAGATGTACTGCATTAACAACACCAATATTAGCCACAACCAAGCATCCTGTTTTAATAAACTTTAAAATATGTCCTTTAAATAAGAATAGTATGCATAAGATTAACACCAAACTAAGAATCTCTTACACGTACATCAACCAAAATAAACGCTACCGAAGTGTGCAAGAAAGTTACGCACTATTATTTTATAATAGAGTGCCTACCACGCTTCACTAAGTACTCTATGAACTTAATTTGTACAATATAGTTGTTTTGTATTTTGCTACATGTTTTCAAAATGATTTATATTTTATGCATTCTAGTTCAATTAGTAGAGATAGAAATTTCAATATATTTACAATCTATTTTAATTTTTTTACAAGCTATATTAGTCTTCTATAAATGAATACCATTGTATTCATTAAAATTTATTATCCTCCTTTACAATTAAAGAATTATTTTTCTATTTATAATTCTATAGATAAAGGTATTAGCCATACACGAGGCACGTGATTTATAGTGTCATCGTACCTTGTACTTGTCATCCAATTACTACGTCCGTCATCCATCAACAATTCGCAAAGGTTGTTGCCATATGAAATAATCTATATATTAGACAAAAAGCATGAATCGTTGTAAATAATTCTTTAAGTCAACCACTTTTATTTGAATAAAATATTTTGATAAACATCTGATTCTGATAACAATGCTACTTTTTGTGTTTGTGTATAGATAATAAGTAAAATAACAGAGGCGGGTAATCTATGCCCAGCCCTGAGTTGTCTCATTGCCCCCATTCAATATTAAACAATAAGAAAATAACAATGAAAAAATAAAAGAACCCTTTACAAAGAAGATTTTTTTAGGTAAAGTGCCCTAAAAGTTTATAAATAATTAAATTATTACAAAGAAATCTGTAAATGCACATGTTAAGAAACTACTGAAGGCCAGATTTCTCCTGGAAATTACTCTAGTTATTTCATTACATATATTATTGATTGGATAAAAATTTAGAATTTAGGCGCTTGTATAAAATTTGTTATATTGATTTGTTCACACATTCTTCTAGAAAAGATATAAGATTAATATTTGTATGTATGTACATATAGCTGTGTACTAAATTTAAGCTTATTATTAACGGGCAACTACTTATAGTAAATTTAACTTTACATACAATATATATATATATATATATATATATATATATATATATATATATATATATATATATATATATATATATATATAATATTGTAAAAACAAAAACATATATATATATATATATATATATATATATATATATATATATATATATATATATATATATATATATATATATATATATATATATACTTTTTTTTTCAATATGTGTGTTTCTCCTATATTCTTTAAATAACACAAAGAGGTTAAACCATAATTGTTTTGTACAAATAGAAATTATGATTTAAATTATTATATTTTTAAAGAAATATACTATTTATTTTATTACATATGAAGTAAAGGATGTTTTAACAAGCTTTCTATCGAAGCAAATAATAATCAGTTTGATCTTATATAGAGAGCTTAAGCTCATTTAAATATGTTGAATTACATACTATATACATACGTATGACTTCAATTAACTTCTTTCTTTAACATGATATATATGTAGTAGGTATATATGAAGAATCTGATAAGATATAATTGTATATAAGCATGAGTTCCTGTTATAATTATCTATGTGGTCTCATCGACTAGGCAAAAATATCAAATGAAGAATCGTTGACTTAATTTAGAACTAGAAGTAGAATTCGAATCAAAACATGATTCATTTTTATAGAGTTACTCACTCGTTTAGTGACGATTTTCATCTCTTTATTTAAGAAGATAAAACGTGATACAATGTTCCAATATCTGGAAAATAGCGAGCGACAGTATCGTGGCTAACGGAACAAGCGCACTAGATGATCTTAGCATGTCTTGCTATATGCAGACAGAGAAAAAGTGAAATGTATGGTAAAGGTTTATAACTGGTGATGAAGTCAGCTAATTAAATAACTTAGGCCAAATAGTTGTCTGTGCATAGAAAGAGGAGGGTCAACACATTGTGACTGTAATATATAAAATGGAACAACTGAGGCGGAATAATTAGCTTATGCATTTTCTGCTGGAGAACCGAAAGAAGTAAATTATCATAAGTTTGCATGCATCAGCTAGGAAATCATCCAATACGTACTCTTTTGACATAAGCTCGTCGAATGTCTGTAGTCATAATGCTGAGACTATCTGCAGTACATAATCCTTTTCTAAATCCAAACTAAAAAGGATAAAAAGGAGGAGGGATATTTCTGCCTTCGACTATTAAATCCAAACGATTTTTTAAAAGTTGCTCAGTTGGTTTTGATGGGGTTAATGCAAAGTTTAGAGGAAGACTATGGTTCTGTAAACCGAAGGGCCAGAGGAATATTTACCAGGTATAAGGATTGCGATAAATGTAAGAAGTAAACCTTAGATTTTTTAATTACTCCTCGATGAAAGAATAAAAATAACATAACATACTGCCTATTGTGTTCACTTGAACTAGTGTATTTCAAATCCGATAAAATGCTTTCAGGTAGATACGTACATATATACAGATGCAGATGTACTGCATTAACAACACCAATATTAGCCACAACCAAGCATCCTGTTTTAATAAACTTTAAAATATGTCCTTTAAATAAGAATAGTATGCAAAAGATTAACACCAAACTAAGAAACTCTTACACGTACATCAACCAAAATAAACGCTACCAAAGTGTGCAAGAAAGTTACACACTATTATTTTATAATAGAGTGCCTACCACGCTTCACTAAGTACTCTATGAACTTAATTTGTACAATATGGTTGTATTTTGTTTTGTTAGATGTTTTCAAAATGATTTATACTTTATGCATTCTAGTTCAATTAGTAGAGATAGAAATTTCTATATATTTACAATTCATTTTATTTTTTTACAAGCTATATTACTCGTCTATAAATGAATACCATTGTATTCATTAAAATTTATTATCGTCCTTTACAATTAAAGAATTATTTTCTACTTGATAAAGGTATTAGCCATACACGAGGCACGTGATTTATAGTGTCATCGTACCTTGTACTTGTCATCCAATTACTACGTCCGTCATCCATCGACAATTCGCAAAGGTTGTTGCCATATGAAATAATCTATATATTAGACAAAGAGCATGAATCGTTGTAAATAATTTTTTAAGTCAATCACTTTTATTTGAATAAAATATTTTGATAAACATCTGATTCTGATAACAATGCTACTTTTTGTGTTTGTGTATAGATAATATGTAAAATAACAGAGGCGGGTAATCTATGACCAGCTCTGAGTTGTCTCATTGCCCCCATTCAATATTAAACAATAAAAAAATAACAATGATAAAATAAAAGAACCCTTTACAAAGAAGATTTTTTTTAGGTAAAGTGCCCTAAAAGTTTATAAATAATTAAATTATTACAAAGAAATCTGTAAATGCACATGTTAAGAAACTACTGAAGGCCAGATTTCTCCTGGAAATTACTCTAGTTATTTCATTACATATATTATTGATTGGATAAAAATTTAGAATTTAGGCGCTTGTATAAAATTTGTTATATTGATTTGTTCACACATTCTTCTAGAAAAGATATAAGATTAATATTTGTATGTATGTACATATAGCTGTGTACTAAATTTAAGCTTATTATTAACGGGCAACTACTTATAGTAAATTTAACTTTACTTGTTCGATTTCAACTTTAACGGATTCATACATGTTATAGCAAATAATGCGGCGACATATGTTTACTTCGATATTAGTTTTCAGTTCCAGAATTCATCTGGTGAGGAAATTAATAGCCTTTATTTCCTGTATGAGAGCCACAGTGTGCAACTTTGTTAGCGTGAATAAAGAAATATATTTTTTTAGCTTCAATATATTTTTTAGCGCTTTATCCCGCACATGGCAGGGTAGACAGAGGGAACTTCAGGAACACATTAACCTAGTGTAAAGACACTCTGTTACGTAGTCCCTGCTTTTTTCGTCCCCGCTTACCGAATTTTTCGAGGCCACAGCGAAGAAAATGGACATAAAAAAATTATCTTCCCCGACTGTGCACCGAGCCCAGAAACCGTCACGTTACAGACAGACGTTCCGCTCTGCGCCACGACGGTCCTCAATAGACAAAATTAATACATAAATATATATTTATATTTTTTTTTATTTTTGTAGATAAGGATTTATGAATAAAGGATCATAAACATCTAATGTATCACTACGAAAATCTTTTGGAAAAACAATAATTATTTCATAAATAACTTTAAGTATTATATTACAAACGATATAATAAAAATTACAGAATCGAATTGCAAGAAAAGTTAAATAAATATCCTTTACAAATACAATGCTACCAATTTCATTACCATCAATGCAATAATTTAGATGCAGCAGCCGCCTGTGTGGCTTTACGATCCTCATAGAAACAATAACTATCGATTGACTGTTATATTGCCTCCTGCACTGTTCTGATATGATATGTCATAAACGAGTTATTAGGTTTATGCATTTAATTATCTTTATCTACATACCTTAGTAATTATACAAGGATCGTGATTTTATCAATAAAGACGACCAAGGTTTAAATCACAGTTTACTAACATTATATTTAATTAAATTACGATATTAGAAACTGAAACTTAAAAAAAAAAACAATTATTTAAAAAATAAAAATCTAAAATACAAATAATATCACACATATAAATTAATAATAATGTCGCTGAAAGTGTTTTGGGAAGTAGGCAAAAATAAAGGATTGGTGTTGTAGTACATGTAGTATATACGCTTTACGCTTTTTTACAAAAAAGTATATTAAAACGAAGTATGGCGCTGGTACGAGATTTATTAACTTTTCAATATTGCTATTACTATACTCTAATTGGAGTTGATCATTTGAACTTGATAGGACTTACTTAGATCTACCATTAAAAATTTCCTTGTAAAGTAATCAATCTTCTAGCAAATTTGCTGCTTAAAAAACATTTATATTTACTAACTTTGTACTGAAAGCATTAATTAAATCAATTTATACAGAACGGATAAAAAGAATGTTTACAGCAAACAAAAACACAAAACTGTACAGAAAATTTCAGCCTGTTGTTAATACTCAGGAATCTGAGTAGTCGTTTTAATCAAAGCATACAGCTTCATCCGAGTTGCGTATCGTTAGATCTAAATTAATTAAGTTTCTGTTCCCCTTTGAAATTATTCATCTATAGTCAGCCAATAAACGTATTCTTTTGTATTTTGTTACATATCATTTTCCTTGTTTGGTGATTTGTGCATAATTTATATTTACAGCTAAGTTTATAAGCTTTCTGTTATTATTTTTTCTTATTTAGAATTAATAATTTATTATTATTAATATTTTAAATTTATTTATATTTTAATATTAATATTTGAAAATAGTCAATTAAATTAATCTTATCTATTAATCCATTTACATATTAAATCATAATCTGGAGGCTAAAGTAAGAAACGATGATGTTATTGGACACTACTTTTCTCGGTCAGTCATTAAAAAATGTATTTTAATGGACTAAAAATTAGTAATTATATTTTAAATGTCATAAATTCTCGAAAATTTACACAAATTTAAAATTACAATGCACTGCACTCAAAATGTTCGATTTTTATCTATCAATCACTTCATTAAAGTATACCATATTTAGGTGGTTAATTTGGACAAATTTACCCAAAACATCTTTGATGTGGGTATAAGATGCAATGACGAAGTAACACTCGCGTCTGTTGTAAACAAGCTTTGAGGCACCCAGCGCAGCAAATCTATGTTAATTTACGTAAGCACCATCGGTATCTGTTTATTTGCTTTACGAATTCTATACACTCTTTGCAATTAAATTTACATAGGATTAGTTTAAACGAACTAGTATATAAAGCTGAAGTAGTTATGAAATTAATAAGTAAGGCGGGAGGCAGTGAGACGTCTGTTGTAGGTTCACTATTCTTAAGGGCGATCTGTTATTATTATTTCCTCGAGCGGAAAATTTGGTTGCAGCGGAGTGTCTTAACACTAAGATTGCACTAATTACCTTGGCAAATTGATTTTATTTTTATTTAAGAATCATTTTAAGAACTTTTGAATCCTTTATAGGGGAATTTTAATCCTAAAAACGATGAAAATTAGTAAAAATGTAAATATACATTTTTACATCAGCTTACTTTATATATATAGCGATGTAATACATCTTGTAAGGTCAAAACAATGTAGGAGCACGATTCTATCGCAAAATAAATTTTTAGGGCGACCCAGATTCCCAAAAGAGCGTCAGACACTAATTTCCGTTCTTTTTACATTTCAAAATTTTAAAAACTATGTCGTATAGTTTACTTGTACTTCTTGTCTTTCTATTCATGATGATACTAGTGACTCGACTAAAAATAATTTTTTTAAATATTTTTTTCTTCAAATTTCATACTCTCTTTCCCGTGTATGTTAAGGCACTTTGTTGCTTTCATTTGAATTTTCACTATTCTGATTGATCTCTTATAGAGATAAGTCCACCGTTGTGTACGGAACTATTGTAATATGTAATATTTTTTCAATGTAAAAATTTGTGCAATAAAGAGTATTATATTCAAAGGGCATATTTCTGTGTTGCATCAACGATAATATTTATTTAATTTTCTTAATAAATCAGATCTCATCTTCTGACTATAATTTTATTGTTATATAAATATAGATCATTTTAAGCGTTACTTGTCTATTTTAATCTTACACTTTTAATCAAGGAATCGACACTACGTCTCCAGCAAAGTTTCGTGCACGCTGTTTACGCCAAGCAGAAGTAGTATTGTATACCTACCTCATCCTTTAGCCACATGTTCTACGATGAAATACTTGTCAATAATCCAGAGATTATTAAAAGTGTAGTATACCTTCTATATTGTAATAATATTTTGGACTTATGTTATGCGTAGCAGGATTAATCGTAAAGTGTTTGAATTCTTCTCACTACGAGGATTTCGTCTGATTACCACGTCTGATTACCGTAAACATATTTATATACTCTTATAATGGCGTAAATGGTCTTAAATATACTTAATAGCCTTCTATTATAAGCTTAATATACTTATATTTTTAATGTATACTTTGCATAGTAATAAAGCTTAAATCAATGATTTTTAATAAAAACTAATGTGTATTTTTTATTTACAATTTATGTAAAAAATATTTAAATTTTAATATGTAAATCTATAATTCTCAAAGAATTATATATACAATGTATACAATTTGGTTTTACTTAACGTTTACTTCACAGTTATAAATTTTTTAACTATTTATTCTACTATATCTTTTCGCTGCATCCCATATTTAATAGTATAGACAGAAAGAACCTACTGTTCCCCTTTGTAACTATTATTTATACGTATATAATATTATAATACAAACGCTTATTATAATTCATATTTCTCGATATAGATTAGACACATATTGTTTGTGGCAACACATGTTGAAGATGACAAGGTGATTATCACTTAAAGCTCCTACAACCGCGAATCAATATTAATAGTTATTATGGCACATGTCTAAAAGCTTTACCCATATTAGATTGACGTAAGTAGGTTTTATATTTATGTTATTATTTTGTTACCTACACGCTTCAGTAGTAGATTTGATGCTCGCTTGAAGAAATATTTACGTTTGTTGCATGTTAAATCTTAAATATATATTATGTATGTACTTATATGTAAGTGAAAAATATCTACTATCAGGCCAAAATGACATCCATTGTTTTGCATTTCTTTTTTAACTTGTGTCTACTCAACGCCGCGCTTTGTCTAATTTCCAGAGAAAATGAAAATAATCCATCTTTCCCGAGTGGGAATTGAACCCATAAGAATTTCTGTTTACAGGTACACCTCAATTTTAATCACTTTGTTTATATTAATTAAACAGTTGCACCACTCATAAAATTCACAAACTGAATTGCCATTATATAAGCAACGGCCAACTCTTTTCGTAGGATGCGCCTATGAGTCGCGTAATGGCCACTTTAATGGGCAAGCTTTCATGACTTCAGGTTATCAAATCATAATTTAATGTTATTATGCCCATAAAGCAGACCCTATCGCATATTATCGCCGGAGCGACCATATTATGTTTGCTTTTCTTATTAGACCATAAGCATATTAAAAGGTTCGCTATTAACTGTTCCGTATATATAAGGCAATTAAAATATTTTTTTTATATTTTAATATATTTTTTCGTTCAATATAAACAAATTTTAATGTTTTTTTTACTCTACCTTTAGTGGAGGATGGAGTGTAGCATGAGTTTCATTTGTATTTTTTACTAATATAAATAGAAATATTGGTCCGAAGAAAAATCAGTCAGAAAATTCCTTCTGAAGGTTTAGAAATGTAGTCAAACGGCATATCTAATTAAGATAGTGTGTGGCTCAAAGGATTGCAAATAACGAGACTATGCGGCATACTGAGAGTGCTTGATTGGCGTTTAGTTAGTAACAAGCTTCTAGTTTATTAGATTATGGATGTGGCGGTATGTATTTTGCATATATATATATATATATATATATATATATATATATATATATATATATATATATATATATATATATATATATATATATATATACATATATATATATATATATATATATATATATATATATATATATATATATATATATATATATATATATATACACCTATCCCCCGATTTTTACGTTTTCGATTGTACAGGATTTTCCAAATAAGTTTTTCTGTTTTTATCTTTTTTTTTGTATTTATATTAAATATGGGCTTATAATGCTGAAAAAAGTTAAAAGAAAAGTTATTTCTTTAGAAACTAAAATCGAAATTTTGGATCGCTTACGAAAGGGAGATACAGTAGTAGATGATGCAAATTCATATAACAACAAACAAGCTACAATTAGAACAAATGAAAATACAATTACAAAGAGAAATATATATATATATATATATATATATATATATATATATATATATATATATATATATATATATATATATATATATATATATATATATATATATATATATATATATATATATATATATATATATATATATATATATATATATATATATATATATATATTTCTCTTTGTAATTGTATTTTCATTTGTTCTAATTGTAGCTTGTTTGTTGTTGTTTGTTGTTATATGAATTTGCATCATCTACTACTGTATCTCCCTTTCGTAAGCGATCCAAAATTTCGATTTTAGTTTCTAAAGAAATAACTTTTCTTTTAACTTTTTTCAGCATTATAAGCCCATATTTAATATAAATACAAAAAAAAAGATAAAAACAGAAAAACTTATTTGGAAAATCCTGTACAATCGAAAACGTAAAAATCGGGGGATAGGTGTATATATATTATATATATATATATATATATATATATATATATATATATATATATATATATATATATATATATATATATATATATATATATATATATATATATATATATATATATATATATATATATATATATATATATATATATATATATATATATATATATATATATATATATATATATATATATATAATTGAAATAGTTTCATAATCGAATATTAGCATACAATATAATTTGTAATCAATATTCATAATTATACTTATAATACTGGTCACAAAATATAGACACTTACCATGTATGATTTATATAGGTTTGTTATAATAATACTATTGATATTATTGCGAATGAACTATAATCTCTTTATAGCACTAGCATAAATATAATGAATAATAAATAGAAATATTCATGGCTATTTCTAGTTATTTGTACGTTTTCCATTCTGTAAAATTAATAATTATATGGTGACACGCTTGGTAAGTAAAAAATAAGCATAGCATGCCACAAGTGCAATATGAAATCCCATAGGTACGAGAATTATGTTATTTACTTAAAAATGTTTTATTGTAATTGTCTTGTGCCTTCAACAATGTAACGGTAATGTTAAAAATTCCTATTAAAGTTATATTTTGTTAATCGTAATAAGATTAATCTAAAATTGACCCAAGATTTATGCAAACAAATCTGTTATCTATTGTTACAATACGTTATTTTACTACTGAGTTATACAGTGACTAATTATAAATTAATTATTATTTGTATACAGTCTTTTTCTGTGACATGTAAATCAAAAGCTCTAAGCTCTTTTCTGACAAGACAAGACAAGATTTCTTTGACATAATATAAAATACTATTTAAAATATTTTTTTCATTTTTTTTTTAGCTTCACGCTTTATCCCGCACATGGCAGGGTAGGCAGAGGGAACTGCAGGAACCATAAGAACCCAGTGTTAAGACACTCCGTTACTTAGTCCCTGGTTACTCCGTCCACACTTTAAAATATTTGCCAAATATATAAAAAAATGTGAATTCACTTATGATAAGTTTGGGCTAGTTTTTCGTCTCACGTAGAAAATAACATGTGGATAATAGAATTTTATAACTTTTATAGGATGTATTAAAGGGTACGCCAAATTGCGTCACGAACTTTGCAGTTGTAGGTTTCTTGTATCCGAAACTTTATATTACAATTTATCATGCCTACATAAGGATCGAATGTTATCTAATAAGATTAGTTTAACTGCAATTTTTGTTACGCATCTCACGATAGTAGTTTTTCTGGTACAAAATTTGGTGTTGTAGAAATGAGGCTAAATACAACGTTAATACATATCGCACCGGCAATTGCAGGCGAGCAAATTTCAACTTTGAAACCAAGGTACATGAAGAACGTGCTACGCATATAGTATTTTTTTCTATTTTCTTTTCTTCTTTTTTCTTTCGAATCACGTTGTCTATGAAAAGTCATTGTCATTTTTGTATACAATATGTTATTTGGGTCGAAGGTATTCAGTAATTCGTTAAACTTACCTACCCTAATCAACTAGGTTATGTAACAACGGCATCAAGTTAGCGGTTATTAGTATATAAGACACTTTTCTTATACGTTGGACGTAAGTTTTAAGCTTGAAATTTAAAAATGCATGTCACTAATATACTCCAAGTATAATTCTTAAAAAATGATTATAGAACTACTTAGGCATAGATACCTAAAGTCTGTTGTGAGAAATATAATTATAAAAAAATAGTTGCCTGTAAAGTCGGTTTTACGGGCGAAGATTTTACGTGACAACGTCTTTTTCTCGGTAGAATATTTATTGATATGAATATTATTAAATTGCACAATAGGAACAAGGAATTGAATGAAAATAAGAATTGCACAAATTTTAAGAGTAGAAAATATATTTTGTTTACTAAAACATTGTACATGTAAACTTAAACTTAACTAATTCCTATTTGAGTGATTTTGTTGAGGATAAGACGATGATAGGAGAAATATGAAATGAAAGGAAATGTTTCTGCTGTAATGTGTCTTGCGAGTCAAGTCAAGTCTGTCACGTGTCAAGTGATACGCGCGGCGGACCAATCATAGTTCGGTGACGCATCGTAACGTTACCGGGCGTTACACTTTTTCATGAGTGACTCCGAGCCGCAACCTAATTTAAGACGTTGTCACGTCAAAAAATATGTGTTTTTATGAATTAGCAGCGTGTATATATCATAGGTAGAGGTTATATAATGTAAAAACACTAGATTAGAATTACTAAAAATATTTCTTTCTTCTCTAGCGGATATCAAACTCACAGACTGTTGCATTTAGCAGACGCCTATGCGTACCAATTACCCTCAATCAATCAATTTCTCCGTGTGTTACATGATAATATTTTAAAATAATGAAGCTTTAAAAGCTTCGTCAAACTTTGTTAGAATAAACATATTGTACTTGTCTATTATCTGGGGGATGCTGTCTGGTTTATCATTGATTACTCAACGTCACGGCGCCGTCCAGACGAGCCTCTCCGTCGCCGACGCACGCTAAGGGATGCGACCCCAATTCAAAATTTTTATTGCGCATGTCTTGGCGCAGTACTCCATTGAGTTGTTTACGCTTTTATCGCCGGTAACTTGTATATTAAATTTTAATATTTGTTTATTTATTTACCCATTTCATTTAATATTACAAATTAGATTGATAAAAGGTTAAGCATATATGGACATTTACAAGTAAATATTTGTTGTCCTTATAGTCTCTATATGTTGAAATAAACGAAAAAAATATATTTTTTATATAGTTCTAGCTTAATATATTATTAGTAGTAAATTATAGATTTTTTGTGTTTCTAGGCTAGTAGCTATCTATATAGTTCTGGTATAGAATATCTGAATTAGTTCCTAGTATCACAATATGTTGTCTTTCCAATTGGAGATGTAACATATAGGTTTAAATTTCTTATTAAAAATAAATTTTCACTTTTTAGTCTGTGTTTAATTTTTTTGTCGTCGTAAAGATTATCCCATTAATGAAGTTATTATTTATTTACCACTAGCCTATTCTCGCCCACTGATGAAAAACAAAAATTGTTACGACTCTTACAAATACTAAAAATCCATTGGGAGTCACTTCTGAAACATGACTTACAAAATAATAATCAAAAACTATTCATATTTGAGAGAGTAATCTTGTAACAAACTTAAATTGACCAAAAGACCTCCTCAATCGTAAAGTTGGATAAAAATCACACTGATTCAAGTTAAATTTAACATCAACCACCCCAAAGTGTTTTTCCCCTAATCTGAGTAATTGGTTTGTATACTTAATTAGTGATTGGCACGGAATTAATTTAGAATTGAATATATTTCTGTTTTTTATGAAAAAAATAATGAAGAAAATATAATGAAACAAAAAAGTTACTTCTATATGCTACGCTTAATGATTAAATATAATTTATTTAGAACTGAATTTTGATTAAACCTATATATTTTATATATCGTTATCACATTATATTTGTTATATCTTTATATCTTGGCTTTTCGTACGCATATTCGAATATAACGTAGGCAACACTAACTCATGCTATACTAAAGATTAACTTTTGTATATTGAAAAATTAAAATTATGTCATTTCTAATTTGGCATTTTTAATATATATTTAAAAAATCAGGCTGTAACGTTATTTCTGCAAATATATAAGGTCTATTTGAATTGATATCGCTTAACGTTCGCTCACACCTAGCCTCTTGAAATAACAGAATTGGCTTTTAACGGATACTTTTACCCACCCAAACCCCACGTCCTAAAAGCGTTACGATGTGCTAGAAAAAACAAATTAATCATAATAACAATAGTATTTTTTAAGTGATTTTATCTGATTGTATGTTATCATCGTAAATTGATTGTAGATTATTATCGTAGTACTTATCTATAGAAAGATATACAAAGAGCAATGATATAGAGTGTACAAGGTGATTTGTCCATTAGGAAAAAGGCGAGCCTTGAAATTATTTGTCCCATTTAACCTTGATTGCAGCGATTATCTATTTTCTCATTCTACTGACCTCTAACTGTCATATGACGTCACCGGTGCCAGGAAGTCGCGTCGGTGAGTCGCCAACTTTTCTTCGATCTAGCTTCCATATTTCTACTTAAAGACCATATTATGAGCACCAACAGTAAAAGAGGTGTGAATATTATTCATGCCAATTAATATATATAGTAATGTTATAGTATTGAGTAATGTATCATCGTGACAATATCGATCAAAGGATATATTTAAAATACAGAGACGTACTATCGATATAGATATATTTCTTTGCTTTTCGAAAATAGCTCTACATTACACTACATAAGACAGTGACTTATATGCATAATTATTTTTGTTAGATTTAAATCTTAGTTGCCTAATATGTTTTTACGTAGTTGACATATAGTTCATTGTTAGGGTTCCGTAATTTAGATGGATGGTTAAAACCGGAACTCTTAAATCTGTCATGTTTGTCTACATGTACGTCCGCTCATATGTATATCTGTATAATCCGAAACGATTATAACCTCACAGTTAGAAAGTAAATAATTATATTTTGTAAACGGTTTGGCGATTTTGACAAAAATATATTTTGGGTGAAAAATCAAAAATAACCCATTCTTAAAAAACCCTTCTTTATTCTTTTACTTTTTACAAACATGGTATTGAAATATTGACTGATGATGTTGATTATCCATATTATAATACGAAATGTATTCAGATATACGAGGTTTTCATATATACATATATCGGAATGACTCTACGACGAAGCGAGGCCACGCAACGGGTCAACGGGTGAGGATGGAGGACAATGAGATATAGTACGTAAAATACACGTTACGGTAGTACCTAGTTTGTTTAACCATTAAAGGAACGAACATATTTTATAGTTATCTTTTTGTGAAGTGATTCTGCAAACACATCTCACTCATAGGCCTTACAGAAATTAACAGAAGTGAATTCTACAGTGTGTTCTGATGTTCTGACAAACTATAAAAACATTTATAAAACTACAAAAACTAACTCTAAATAGTAATAGGTTTGTAGTTTAGCTCGTTAGAAATAAATTGAGAAATATATATTTTATATAGAACTTATTTCTGTAATATACTAGTTTACTTAATGAGTCTGACAATATACAAGCTTAAGGTTTCTAGAATAATCGAAAATATTTAAATAAAGGGAAATAATTTTACTGTTAAGATATAATTTTTATTGATTAGATTAGAAATATAGGATAATTCATTTTATCTAAATCAATTACCTAAAGTGATATGTAATTTTTTTAGCTAATCAATAAGGCTGTTCTGTCAGCTTTTCTTCGCTGCGTTCTGAATCCTTCCCCTGAGTGGGTATCGAACGTATTACTACAGTCAGACGCTAGTCAGACGCTTCATATGGTTTATTATCGTTACGCCGTGATGGTCTTATAAAGTTTACAAAAATATTCTTTTATTACTATAATAGCCATTGTTACACGTTAATTTTATTTATCATTTTTTTTTGTAACCGAAAACTCATTAGGAGTTTTTTATAATAAAATATATCATATTTTTATATTAAAAATGCAATGTTTATTTTTGTAAATTCAATTATTTCTGATATTGTAAGTTACAAATATTTTATTTGTATATGCCTTCTTGAACAAGAATTCAAACTATTTAATAAATGGACCACCATGGCGAAGCGGTATAGCGTTTAGATGTAAACGCGACGCACGACGGTTGTAGGTTCGATTGTCTCAATTGAAATAGAATTAATTTTATTTTCTCGTAACAAAGACAAAACGCGGCATAGAAATTTGCCTCTCAACACGCAATGCCAGGAAGGTCCGGAAAGCAGGTAAAAGAGTGCACAACCTGCTCTATGCGGAGTACAGTATTAAACTATTATTACTATTTACATCCTCGATGTATTTGCATTTGTATTTGTAAGTATTTTATGATTAATGTCAATTATTTGAGATCATTTAATGTAAGCATTAAATTATCGTTTAATATTGAATAAATATAAGATAGCATTAACATATAATATGTTCAGATTATTATATAACATTGGATCATGTTAAATTATAATTCTCATTAGTGAACATACTACTATGAAAACATTGTTAATGTAAAACAGTATTAGAACTACTCTGTAGTAATGAGCGTATGAGGAATATATGTATGTTGTTATTATTTTAAACATGAGTTTGGTTTGGTTCATATTTATATTTATATGTATATGTATATGTATATGTATATGTATATGTATATGTATATGTATATGTATATGTATATGTATATGTATATGTATATGTATATGTATATGTATATGTATATGTATATGTATATGTATATGTATATGTATATGTATATGTATATGTATATGTATATGTATATGTATATGTATATGTATATGTATATGTATATGTATATGTATATGTATATGTCTCAAACTAGAACTCAATATTTTATAAATAATTATGGCATTTATCCGCAGGGGCTAAGTTGGCCTAGCTAATTAATTTATACTGGCAGTCGGTTTTCATGTATGTATGTAATGTAAGCATTCCCGAGGGTGTCATCAGTGAACTTTAAAGAGGGTCAAAGAACTTTTACTAGAACATCTTACTTAGAGCATATGAAGCATTGTGTAAAATTATTTTTCACAGCTTGGTACTTGAGTCTCAAGTCAATTCTATTTTAGATTTAATCTTTAATTGTTTTTTCCGAATAAATTTTTGCGAACAATTCTTTTTATGTATAATTGTTTTAGGGACGGATCTTCTTATTTACACTTAATTAAGTTTAGTGTGCGCATCTTTTTGTTTTGCAAAGTAATATTTAAGTTACTAAAATAGTGAAAAAATTACATTTACTACTCTGCTTATGCAAAAATTTGTTGAGTCTGAAATAGTTCTTATTACCCTTAAACTTGATTATCTATACAAGGTATAATGTTCCTACGGTGCCCACGGATGCTTCTGTTAACCCTGCTGTACGCAGGATAAAGTTTCAAGCTTTAAAAAAGTAAGTATTAGGTTTGCTGGTTTAGGAGAGCTAGCTGATAGATCAAACAATTTTTTATTCGTCTCATATTTTTGTTGAATTCTTAGTGACAGTGCCAAATATCATAATTGAACAATATTTTGTTTATTTAGCTATTGTTAATAAATTGTATAATTGACTATTGTTTTCAATATAATTTAACTGTAAAAGTGACTGTACTAATTTTCAATCAAAACACTAAAGCTTTTCTAATTATCTTTTGATAGGCAAGTGATTGCCACTGTTATACAGTGGTTTCACGTTACACATTAATAATTATATAAAATCAATCAATTATTAATATCAGTTATAGGTGATTTCCTTAAATTCACGATATATTTTGCGTATATGTGTAAATGTAGAGTAGGTAGAAGATTCCTAGTGTTAAAATATTCCATCTCTTCTTTCCAACAAATTTATTATTTGTATTCTCTCGATTGGGACTCGAACCGACAAACGTCAAAGTTAACAGTCAGTTCCTGAATTTACGTATACGGTATTTAATAATATTGATAGTTTTAAATATAATTTTACAACGATATAGAGTAGGTAAATCATCACCTTATAGTAATGTAATCCTTGGTGTAGTTTAAACTTTGAACTACTGTGGCAGATCAATGTTAGGAACGTTAAACATCAAAGTATAAAAACTATTTATAGGTAGTTTTTTTTTCAGTAAATATGTATTATTTTTTCGGTAAATATATATTATTTACCGAGAAGGACCTAGATTCAATTTTAGCTGCAATTTGTGGAAGTTATGTATGATGAATATGCATTGTCACAAAAATTAATAAATAGAATTCATTTAATAAATAATATTCGTAAATTCCGTTTGTATCGGTCACCGCAATTGAAACTCTTATGTACCTGTACATGCAATGTTAACCGCATTCAGTTTTAATATGTGAGCAATAAAACTTCGAACTTAACTAATGCATTGTCAAAAGTTTGTCCGGTTTTATTTGCTCCCATATTTTACTATAACTTATGATATTAATTTAAATAGTTACATTTGTGGAACGCAAAGTGCTATTTGAACTTTTCAGTTTCCAAGAGTAATTTGATAGTATTTTATATTATTCATATTATGTATGTACCTTAGATTTAATTTGTCTGTACGTACTATAATTGAATATTTTTAACTGTCTCTCCTATCTCACACTTTAAAAGTACTTATAGTTATGACATGATTTATTTATACAATATATGATTGTAGGAGGAAGGTTGCATAGATATAGACTTATGAAAATATTTTTTTCAGGCTAAAAGCTTTTAATCACAGAAAATATAGTGTTATATGTCATATAAGATAGTAGATTTTTTACTTGTTATATGGGCAGCGCGGTAATTTATCTTATGTCAAAGCGTAGGGGAATATTTAATATAAAGAAATTTCTCATTAATTTTATAATAAATATATATATATATATCTATATATATAGTATATATATATATATATATATATATATATATATATATATATATATATATATATTATATATATTATATATATATATAATATATATATATATATATATATATATATATATATATATATATATATATATATATATATATATATATATATATATAGATATATATATATATATATATATATATATATATATATATATTATATATATATATATATATATATATATATATATATTATATATATATATATATATATATATATATATATATATATATATATATATATATATATATATATATATATATATATATATATATAAATAAATATATATAACAGTACCTTTCTTTGAAATCTGTCTAGCCTTGACATATGAATACCGGATGTATTCATTCATCAGATACAAACGTGTTAAAAATAAAATATTATTTATAACATAATGTAGAATATTTCTGTATTTTTGTATCACTTATAAGCTACTATTATTAAGCCGTTCAATACACGTTGCAGTTGCTTCAAATAGAATTAAAGATCCAATCTATATCAGTAATATGAAAGATTGTGAACAAAGAGAGCCTATTACTCGAAGCGTGCCGCATAGACGACGCAGCCCTGCGTGCCACAGCAGTTATGCCTCACGATATTCGACAGCATTACTGTCAGAACGTGCTGATGCATACAAACGCTGAATCTAGGAAATTGTATTATTACGCGATCACAGTTAGTGCGACCAGTGGGCAAATTGTAATAGTGATGTCCGTTTAATGAAAGTTGTAAATAATTGTGGCGTCAATAATTGTGGCGGAAACGAATTTGAGTAAAAAAGACTATTTTTTTATAAAATATTAATACATCATTCGACACCATGTTTCCGATTTTTGTTGTATTTCCGTTTTTCGTTATGCACAGAGTGGTGTTGAGTGCCGCAAATTAGTACACAATACTCAACCGTCTCGCCCCACATACGAATGCGAATAACGGACAATGTAGTGTCTGGACTCTAGGCTCTCTTTATCTATTCTGATATTTTCTAAATGAAGAATTAATTTGACATAAAAATATAAGTAATTTTGTAATAAACACATATGAAGCGAGTAAATTAATTTACTGGATGCATGTTTTACGTCTATAATTATTGATAAATATTGCTGTGGTTTGTTTCTATACAACGTACATATTGAAACACTAGTATATGTTCTATGAACAACGTTATTATTGTAAATAGGAGGTGGGTATCCCTTGGATATTTGTGTATATTCATCACTATTCATACATTACTTTCTGTAATATAAGAAAATAATGAGGACCGTCGTGGCGCAGAGGCGTAAGTCAGCCTGCATACGCGACGGTTTGAGGGTTCGATTCCCACTCGGAGAAGATGGATTTTTCTATTTTCATTTTCTTCGCTCTGGAAAACTAGGCAAAGCGCGGCGTTGAGTTCCACCACTCCACAACACTCCACAAAACGAAACGGAACGGAAAAAGAAATTAAAACAACGGAGTGTCTTAACACTTAGCTAAATTTTTTTTGCAAGTTCCCTTTGTTACCCTTTTGGGCCAATATGGGGAAAAAAAGCGGACTATAAAAAATATTATTATAATAAAAAATTTTTAAATACGTAAATTAAAAAAGTAAATTAAAAATTTTTAAAACAGTTAAAAATATTTTCTTAAAAAAGGAAAAACCCCAAAATTTAAAATTAAAGGGTATAATATTACTTTGTTACATAAACTGGTTTTAAAAGGGGAAAATTTAAATTTTAAACGATTAAAAGAATTAAATAATTTATTTTGTTAGCTTTTATTAAGTTTTTTAGTTACATCTTCAGGCCATTTTTTAATTTGGGAAAAAAACCAAAAAGTAGACTGTTTTTTCAAAAACCAATTTTTTTTTGACCAATTATATAATAAAAGGGTTTTCTTTCAAAAAGCCACCCTAAGTTCAATTAAAATTAAATTTTAAATTTTAAGTTTTAATTTAAAAAGATAAAATTCAGTTTTTTTTTTATAAAGGGAAAATAGATTAAAAAAAATTTTCGGAAAAATTAGATAGGTAGTTATACAAAATTATGAAAATTTAGGGTAAAACTTTGCCCGGAAAACCGATTTTAAAAAACCATAAAACCCCTTAAAGCCAAAAATAAATTTAAATATTGGTTTCCCTTACTAATTTGTTTCCTTTTGATCCGGCCAAAGCACTGGTTTTTCCCTTCAAGATTTAAAAAATAAATTTAATTTTTAAAAAATTCCCGTTCTTTAAGGTTTAGGAATTTTTTGGGGTGAAAACTTTTAGGGGTCCTAAAGTTTGCACTGCTTGAAAATTTTAGGTTTAAGGGGATTTTTATAAAACCACAAGGAAAATATTACCCTCGTTTTATTTATTTTATTCTTTTTAAATATTTTGTATTTAAAATTTCCCCTTTTTAAAAATTAAATTAAAGTTTACCCTTCAAGTTAAATTATTGATTTCTTGTTAACATTTCATTAACTTTTAGGTAACACTTATACCTTATTGTTAAAAATAAAGACCCTGATTGGTATTTTAACATATATCTAAACATATAATATGTAAGCATTTGTGAAGGAAATGTATTGGTACTAATTTCTTAATCACCATTCAATATCGTCTTAACAAGAATCAACGTTATTTTTATATTTATAAATAAAGAACTGTTACTTTATTTCCTTGTGATACATTTTTGACACTTCCGTTTCGGCTAGTCTTGTAGATGTAGTTGTTTAACAGAAGTAATTTTATACTTTAACACCTGCCACCGGAACGTTCGTGACTAGGGAAATTTAATTAAACCTGCTTTCGGAAACCGTATGTATGTTTGAAAACTTTTCATTTAATCATGATTTAATAAAGCTTTTATACTTATTTTGAAGTGAATTATTAAAATTGTGTATTATTAGAACCACAGTGGTATATTTGACAGTAAACACGATGATCATAAGTTCGATTCCCATCCGACATATTGAATTATTTCATTTTAAAATTTTGAAAAAAGACAAAACGCGGTATTGAACTTAGCGTTTCAACCTACAATATCTCAAAGTCATCTTTCATTTTTTGCTGTGAGAATAAATTAATGAATCAGATACATATACGTATAATTTGTCATATTTAAACTTCTGACAGCTTATAGCTATTTCTCTGTTATTATTTTAGTGCTAGATATTGTGTCTTATAATTGAGTTTTGACTGATTTAAGTTATTAAAAAAATACTATTAAAAGTATTAAGTAAGTAGAACCAGTAAATTATAATAGCGTGGTTGTTATTTATGTTACTCTTGTTTCTAATGTATCTATGTTTATATATATGTACATGTGAAAGTATCATAGTATAAGTCATTTTAAAATTGCTGTGCTATTTCAAGTATATAGTCCAATTATTCGATACTAAAACAAAAACACCTTCCATATAAGAGACGTATTCTCGAAGATAGGAAAGGTATATCTCAAATTTTGCGTATTGAAAGTAGGCGTAGGCGGGTACATTTATATATATATATATATATATATATATATATATATATATATATATATATATATATATATATATATATATATATATATATATATATATATATATATATATATATATATATATATATATATATATATATATATATATATATATATATATATATATATAGTATATATAGTATATATATATATAGTATTTTTGGATATCTTATATAACTGTATCATTGATTTGAGACCTTGATTTGAGATATTTTCCATTATAATTTAAAATTAACATTTTAGTATGTTACATTTATCGACTTATATTTAAGTCGATAAATGTAACATACTAAAATGTTTTATTCTTAAGCAAAATTGTGTCTCTTGCAAGTGAGTTCCTTAACATCGTTCTTCGTAACACTTGCACGATGTAATGGTTTTAAACATTTCAAGTGCTTCATCCGATTAAAGAATATAACAGATGCACCTGTAGTGCAGTTTTGCGTGAAATACCTTATATAATTATACAATATATATATATATATATATATATATATATATATATATATATATATATATATATATATATATATATATATATATATATATATATATATATATATATATATATATATATATATATATATATATACATATATATATATATATATATATATATATATATATATATATATATATATATATATATATATATATACATACATATATATATATATATATATATATATATATATATATATATATATATATATATATATATATATATATATATATATATATATATATATATATATATATATATATATATATATATATATAATTAATTATTAAGACACTACACTTCTCACTTGCCTCTAAACTATTGGTAACAGTATACTTTTTATATTTATTAATTACCTTATTTTAAAACAAAACTTTACCTAAAATACTAAAAGAAAACAAAAAAATTGAACGAAGTAGGATTTGAATTTTACATTTCATATATATATATATATATATATATATATATATATATATATATATATATATATATATATATATATATATATATATATATATATATATATATATATATATATATATATATATATATATATATATATATATATATATATATATATATATATATATATATATATATATATATATATATATATATATATATATATATATATATATATATGAAATGTAAAATTCAAATCCTACTTCGTTCAATTTTTTTGTTTTCTTTTAGTATTTTAGGTAAAGTTTTGTTTTAAAATAAGGTAATTAATAAATATAAAAAGTATACTGTTACCAATAGTTTAGAGGCAAGTGAGAAGTGTAGTGTCTTAATAATTACTATTTTTTCTTTGCCTACGTAAGCGGTAAAGGTATGGAACTGTATTTCATCAGTTAATAAATACATAGAGCCAATGTTTTTACAGCATAAAGAATAAGTAATTAGATTACAGCTTTAAAGTAAAGCTGTGAACACACACATGTAGTTTTCAGGTTAGTGCATAATCATGTTTGTTCCGTACATTTTTATTGACGCTACTATGGTAAATGTAAACAGTGTCTGACTATTAACTCGATGGTTGTGGATTCTATTATGAAATATTATGAAAGAAGAGATGTATTGTGTAACTTTTTTTAAGATAAAAAGTTTTGAACTTGTAATATGTGAATTGTTAGATGTGCCAATTCTATCTCTTTATCTTCACGACGCAATTTCTTAAACTTGGCTGTAAAAGTCCTACAGTCAAACTTTTGTACTGTTGGGACATAATCTTCTAGCGTCTCATTGTATATATATATAATATAATATAAATATATATATATATATATATATATATATATATATATATATATATATATATATATATATATATATATATATATATATATATATATATATATATATATATATATATATATATATATATATATATATATATATATATATATATATATATATATATATATATATATATATATATATATATATATATATATATATATATATATAATATATATATATATATATATATATATATATATATATATATATATATATATATATATATATATATATATATATATATATATATATATATATATATATATATATATATATATATATATATATACATATATATATATATAAGTTAATTAAAATTTTCAGTTTCAGTTACTTAACTGATAAAACATTAATTATTCAATTTGTAACGAATGAGGGATCTACGGACTATGATTTTAATTACAGCACAAAAGACTTTCTATAGTAACGATATTTTTAATAAATATTTCGGTTGTAGCTTATCATTTTTTAAATCATATATTTAGTCATAAAAATGTGAAACACAAAGTACAACTGATTGAACAACGTATGTTTGTTTTTCTCAAAGATAAGATAAAATAAAATGTTAAAGTATTGAATTCCACTCAACAATCAATATATCGAATTCGGCCGAAAGTGAACAGAGTGTTATGAGACTAAATTCTACTCAGTACATTAATAAAAAGATACTGCGTGAATATCAAAGAATAAAAAATATATAGTACTTAAAGATCACATTTACACTAACACGCCAAGCTGCATGGTACATAATTTTTTTTGTGAAATACTTTTTAAAGCATTGCAATAGAGTGTAATCAGGGAAGCTAACAATATTATAGAATCCACAAGCGCATGTGAACCATTTATATTTTAAGCACGTTCCATACTTCTAGTTGGCTTAAAATTAAATGTAATATTTTGTGTGGCAAACTAAGCAAGCAAAGAAGTTGCTTGGTTTTAATCGACTTTAAATAGTAATTTTGACACTTAATTTGATTAAAAATTAGATAATGAAATGTATATCTTGAAGAGGCATTTTATCATTTGCTAATGTAAAATCAACGCCCATATAATATACGAATGCATAAAAAGTGTTAAAACAATCCTAAGCTTTCAAAGCTTGGCACGTGAGAAAATTCCTAGAAAGAAATAATTACTTTTTCACGACTTTTGTAAAGTTTTATGATGTTATAATGTAATACAACGTGATTTATTTTTTTTTACAAGAAAAAGTAAGTTCATGAGTAAATAAACAAATTGGATTTTGATATACTTTATTTGTAGCTTTAAATCAGAAATTCAATATATTTTTTTCACCATTCTATTTTTTCACTATCCTTCTTTATTTTGCACTAGTCTGATCCATGTTTTGTCCTTATAGTCATATCTTCGGTTTCATCAGCCCATGTTTTAAATTAACTTCGTACCTCGACGTCTAGTTCTTATGTGTCTTCTAAGGTAAAATAGTGTCATAATTTTGCTCCATTTGCTTTCTTTAATAGTATGTCCAGTCCACTACTACTTCAATTATTTTGTTTTGTATGTAACATCAGTTTCGAGACCCTGTTTTATTTCTTAAATTTTTGTGTCTTACTTTGTCAATTCTTCTTTTTTTGACATAGACATTTTGTTTCCATGAAAGAAGCACACTATCTTAGAATATATTAAATACAAAGAAACACGAAATTAATTTATTCAAATACTTAAACCTAAGGTTATTAACAAAAAAATGTATATTGCATGTATTGCATGTTTTAAGATTTCCTTTTTATATTTTTCTTTTGAATTAAAATGTTATCAAAATTATGTATATAGGCAGTAATAATAATGATTATTTTGTTTATAGGACTTAGGATGATTTTAGATAACGGTGAATATTTGCGTCGCCATTATAAGATACATGTAAGCTGTGTGGATCGAGCTCACAATTAGCGCGACAGCGCCTGACTATAAAAATCAGACGCTGTCCCACTACGCCATAGTTGTCAGTAAATAAATATTAAGCCATATCTATATAGATCTTTCATAATATCTTTGAAAGACAACTATGTTATAACATTTGTGTTATCCTTACAATCACTATTAACTAAGAAGAAAGTAAGATTTGTAGGGTACAAAGCTACCATATTATTTCAATTATTAAATTGTATTTTACATAGTATATTGTTTATGCTTAGACTAATAATATTGTTTCTCATCTTTGTTTTATAAAAAAAAACACAAAAGAAAATGATATTTTCTTAAAACAATAAAAATACAGTAATGATAGAAATTCTCAGTAGATCCTCAATTCACGGCGAGTAATAACCAACGTAACGACTCAGGCAGATGGTGTCCGCGCCGACTGGTGCATAATGTGCCTTTTTTCCTATTTCAACTATTTTATATTACCGTTTAATTTCTATAATAGCGTCTGACTGTATCCCGTTGGACATAAGTCCAATTTCCATTCGGGGTAATGGATTATCAATATCTCCCTGCTTGAGTAATACAAAGCGCAGTATTATACTTCACAATCGAAAACACAATATTTCGTAATGTGTGTCTGTCTTTGTGCAGATAACGTAGAACAGGTTTTATTTATCATACTAATTCATCTAAATCATCTTTGCTCTATGTAACATAAATGTAATATAATAAGTCAAGATATACAAATTTAAATGTTAAAAACATTGTGAATTTTAAATGTATTGTATATAATGTATAATTAACTGTTTATTTTTTATTGTATATTATTCCATAGTTGCCTGTAGTATATTGTTTGTAATAAAAATATTTTTGTTTATAAATTCATAAAACATTGTGTTGATATCATAGTTTATGTTAACTAGAATAATATAATATTGCATAAATTGAGAATTACATTTTAAAAAGTAGATATGTATACATATATTAAAAATAATAATAAAAAATATTAGCTAGTGAATAACGAATTATTTGAGAATAGCAATAAAGACGGAACGTTTGAACCTATTAGTTTTTGAAGCCAGTCCAGGTATGCAACCATGCATGTAAAATGACAAATTAAAACACATAAACCTAAATAAAAAAACTAGAATCTAAGAAAAAGTTACCTTCTTATACACATAAAACACTATAAAATATAACGATAAAAAGCTGATACGCTTTCCTGAAAGTTATAAATCAATATAACTTCAGCCAGTTGCAGTAATTCTGAATAATTGATGTTTGCAGTAAATGAATCATATTTCACCAATTCGGAGTAATTAACTATATACTATCGTGTGAAAATTGAATGTATTATTATGTGTAATTCAGGAAACTATTTACACCCTTTACATTACGTAAGTAATCTTTTATTACATTAGAAGATGAATTATATTAAACTAATGAAATAGTGATGTGTTCTGAAAAATATTTTGTACATTTAAAAGCAAGTTCCTTAAATTTTAATTCTAAACTAATTAGAAACGAAAGCCATTATTTTAGCTTTAAAATATGTAGCTTATTCATTCTCTATTTCGTTTACTACAGGAAGTATTTCCTCTGAAAATGCACTCGTGTTTGGGGAAGCGTATTAAAAAGGTGGGCGTGAAGGCAAACGTAGTTTTCACGGAAATAAATCTCGACCGCAAAAACACAGGCAAAGAAAATATGAATTTGGAAAACCGCAATCTGTTTTGCTTTTCATATGGAGGATTTAGATGATCGAATCTAAATTTTAAAACAATATGCAGAAATATTGGTACATTTTCAATTAACTAAAAAGTGATAAAATATTTTAAAATAATTAAGAATTTATTCAAATGAAAAAGGCAAATGAAGTTATTAGTTTAGTGAGTGACAAATTGAGTACATTATCATGATCAATGGTGGAACTCAACATATATCATTAAGCCTTCATGAACTTTCAACGACTTAGTAAAAAAAATCAACATAGTCTCTATTTACAGGCATTATTTTTTAAGCCTATTAATAACTAAATAATAAAAATAATAAGTACTTAGCACACAATGCCTCAAAAAAAGGGTAAAAGCAGGGAACGCAATCTCATAACACTATATTCCCACAGTTCTTGCGATTCCCTCTGCCTGCGCGAGATAAAGCGTAACGCCAAAAAATATTATTCATATATACTTAGGAAATGATATATATTATAAGATATTTTGGTTGTCCTCACGTATGAACAGTACGAACAGTATATACAGCCATGAGTGAGCTGGAGCTGACACACGTTCTAGCTTTACTAATTTCTTTTGTTTTTGCGTTACTGGGTGCATTTTAGTTTAAGTGATAATGTCTTAAATGGAAGCTAAATTACAAATGAAAAATATAATAAAACTGGACTTAGTTAAATTACAAGAACTTCTAAAAAGCGGGTTCTTTAATTATTTGATAAAAAAAGAAGTGGGCCCAATAACATTATTGTTGGATATGACTACTAGGAAAGATCACAGAACGCTTTATTATCCCCAGGAGCGAGATAATTATTCAGAGCCTAGTCATGGAAAAGGTACACCCGATAGTGTAGGCGGTACCTTAAAAGAAGTGCCGACAATAAACTTTTTAACAAAATTTCGTTGAAGAACGCCTTATTGTATAGGTGTTGTAGACAATTAGTTGGAATTAATTTTTGTTTTTTTATGGAACGTAACTTTATCCTACACCCATGACGCGCTGGAGCTCAACAGATTCTTGCTATGCTATCATTTCCACTTGTTATTTCGATTTTATTATATAATTGATTTTGTCCTTCGACGGAATGGCGAAATTTATCTTGGCAAAACGATATCACTTTTCGAAGAAGACGCTTTATTTGAGTATATGAAGATAGCAAAATATTTTGGTGAAAGAAGAGTAAGCAACTACATGGCCCGTAGAGATGTTTTAGACAAATATATAAAAGAATTCTCAATATTGATATAAATATTTTGTATATTACTTTGTGTTGAAATTTTTGTGGGATCGAGCTTTATACTTTTTTATAACTTAAATAAAAAAAATATCAAATGTGCTTTTGAATATTTCGAATACACCGATATAAAAATATTGAATTTATTATATGATAGGCAAAAATTGAACACGGAGACCCGTTATTAAATCAGTGCAGAGCAGGTGTGGCATCGATATTATACTCTTAGAGAATTTTTAAAATATAAATATCGTACTTTACTCTGAGCAATATTAAATTTAATATACATTTTATATAAAAGCTGAAGTAGGTATCACTGCACTCTTAAATAATTTTCTACATAATGAAAATATCATGATACGGTGGGTGGTATGTACATGCAACGGTTCTGAATTTGATTCCGATTCGATGTAGGTCACATTTAAATTTTTTCCTCGTCGAATTGCTCACGAATACGCGAAACGGGGATTGATCTAGTACCTACAATAACAAATTTTGCAGGTAATCGTTGCTTCACTCGCTTCATCATGGATTTATTGAAATTTAATATGCATATATTATACATATAAGTTTTCTAGCTTCTCTTCTTGAATTACTTTATCAATAAAAATATTTAATAATGCATGTAATGTATGCATACCAATGATAGTTTACATGTGTATATATAATTTATTTTATTTTAAAGTATATTATAATAAAAATGTTGTTGTGTTCCATAGCTTCCGGTCGTCCAGTTTTCCTGGAGAATAAATAGGACAAACATAAAGACTGACTGACTACACAGGATGGTAGGTATCAGCGAGGTTGTCACAGTAAGAATGAAGAAAAGAATGGTTGGGGCACGTCGAAAGAATGAGTGACGAAAGAATGGTAAAAAAGATATACGATGCAAAAGTGAGTGGTAAGAGAGGTAAGGGGAGACCTCGGTTGACTTTCGAAAACACAGTATCGAAGATACTGGAGGAAGGTCACGTTAAAAGCATGAGGGCTCCCCGTAGGGCATGTATGAAGAGGTTAATGACAGTGGACGAGGCGAAAGAGGTATGCAGCGTTTGGCGCTCCGTTCTCCCTGACTACCCCGCTAGGGATAGAGCGTGAAGTTATGTATGTATGTATAAAGACTGACAAAGTTTTAGTAGCGCTTAAACAACTATATCCACTTGAAATTTTTGTTATTTCTTTTTATTTAAGTCTAAATAGTAGTCTTAAATTGGATATTTACTCTAGAAAAGGAATTACAGATATTTGTATTTTTCCTCTTTGGTTGACAAAGAATGGTGTTATGTTTCGAAATTCAACACACAGCTTATTTCGCAAAAAAGGTGAAAGTGGAGTGTTTTCAACATTAAGTTCTTTCAATATCTGCACTCTTTATCCTATATATGTATACCCTGCTACACATATATAGGATAAAGAGTGCAGATGTTGCTAAGCTGTCCGTCTAGGATATAAATTCCATGAAAACTACAGTTTTATGAAATATATTCTTTACCAAAGAAATAATAAACTGCAAAAATAATAAAATATTTCGAATATTTTATGTCCATTATGAGACTAGATATGAAATGCTCTTTCTAGATATAAAGGAAAGATGTGCTCCAATAGTTGCTAAGGCTGAATAGCCACGAGGAATCGAGTCTATTTCTAGACTCCACGATGAATTCCGATGACTATTTTCACTTTGTACCTTTCCTGTGGTTCGACATAAATTTTAATAGATACTTTTATTTATATTTTATTATGCTATTCTTGTCAGTTTAAACGTTATTATATTTTCTTTTGAGTCATTAATGCAATAAAGAATGAAATAAATATATCAGCGAATTGATATTGAATAAAATTTCATTGGGAAAATACACGTGAAGTAATTGATATTTAATGGACTACTCTTGATATTTATCAGCCGTAACAGCTTTAAAAAAATATGTTTCAGCTATGTATATATTATTATGTAAGACGCAATAATTATATTATTGTATTTAAGTTCAACATACCTATAGCACAAGTAGAGGGAACTTTGAGGTAAAACACTCCCAGCTGTTTTGTCTTCTTACCACGGCGGTAAATTGAAATAATTCTCCCAAGTAGGAAGCGAACCAATAACTGTCAAATTTACAATCAGATGCAGTGCCTCTGCGCCACTATGGTCTCATGACAATAATATGTACCTATATCTAATATATTATTGCTATAATAAGTAGTTTTATTAATATGGCAGATCATTTTAATTTTATATATTTTTTACTGTTGCTGCAGCTCCAGCTATATATTATATTCAAATAAATGTTTTTCTTTTAAATAAATATTATTTTAAACACATTGAGCCGTTCATATGACTACAGAATATATAGTTGTCTGTTCTATCTGTTGTAATTAGTCTATTTGGGTAAGAATAATAAAAATATATATAGATATATTCCAGTAACTTAAAGTAGTTCGCATCTCTATGAACACACGTACACTGTCTCATGGCTCAATATAGCCTAACTTTTGCAATTAAGATAATCTGGGCTCTTGCTTAAGTATATAGAGCTTACTCTAAAAGATCTAACATCACACGATGTTTATACTACTGGCGCTGTCGCTTTAAATTAATGATAAAATTGTACGCTTTAGCAAGTGTAAAAGCTCGCTATTTGGAATACGTCAATACTGTTCACTGCTATTAAAATTGCTTAATGGGTGTTAAGTGACGTCGTAAAACGCCTGAAAAGCGTTAAATTTCAATATATTTCACCGCTCCGTTCTGTCTAGTTGAATGCAACGGCATGGACGGGGAAGTGAAGAAAACAAATAATAGATGCTTGATACCTAACTCCTACAGATTAAGCTGCATGAAGAATTTTTTTATTAACATTAACTTTTAATAAATAAATATTTGAATATACCTGGAACTTCGGACAAGCTTTAATAAACTTAAAAATCCTAATATTTAATGCTATAAACAAAATAACATATAATTTTTATAAATAAGGCATAATATAACAATAACAAAAATAAAAAGCAAACAAATTATATACAAAATTACTATGACTTAAATATAAAATCTATTAAAAATTTCCTGCGGTAAATAACATAGTTATATTGTAATAGTATAGAAGCTTAAAAGATGTCATGGAGTGTGCAATTATGAATTGTGACGCTGCCCCGCCCCGTCTGCGGTTAAGTGTATGCTACAGCTGCATCCTCAGTCATATTATGATCATGATATGAACTCAACAAAACAGATTCAATTAAACTGTGAAAGCGGCCATTGTAACTTGAAATTATATTTTCAATATTTTTTATGAAATCGTTTAAAACGTAAAAAATATAATGAAAATTAAAATAATCTAAGCATAAAATACAGATACAGATTTGCACGTGCTGTGTGCAATGAGAATTGAAAAACATATTGTTGTTAACATATAATTAAGGAATAATAATATAATCGGCAAAATATATAATATAAAGATAAATAATTTAAATCATATACAATTACAAATATATACAATTACAAATATAACATGCAATTCCTCGAAAAATGCGTAAAGTGGGGACAGAGAAAGCAGGGACTAAGGAACGAAGTGTCTTAACACTAGGTTCATATGGTTCCTGCAATTCCCTCTGCCTACCCTGCAATATGTGGAATAAAGCGTGAAGCTATAAAAAAATAAAAGTAAAAAAAGTAAAAAAAAAATACAGTGACGATGATGTGTTCAGTACCTTTATTTTATATTATTTTATCTGTACTGCTTTAAAGTTTTCAGAAGTCTGTATATTTTTCTCTTTTATTTTTTTAAGGGTAAAAAATGCAGTTATGATTAGTACAAAATATGAAATGTAACAACTAAACTACTATCACGGAATGGAGTTTAGATGACCTGGTTACCGGCCTAAAAAATAAGATTAAAATCTTTTCAATTATCTCAAATTGAATAGTTGACGGACGGTTACTCATCACCTCATGGGACACAACGGGAACGCGTTACCTTTTGAATACACCGTTTAAATACTGACAGATTTTCGAGCACATATCTTTTAAATTCAACTTTACCGGCCAATATAAAATTCTCCTCTGCAGGCCTCAGGTCCCATGCGTTCACCACTACCCACCTTCTCGCACTCTCACTTCTCACACCACAAGCTACTGATTGTGACTTATAATTTAATTGTTATCATTATCAGCTAATTTCATATAAAGAGAAATTTTAAAATATTGCCAATTCCTACGCTGTTTCTCACAAATAATGTTATTTTCAAACCCACAGTAATAAATAATAACTTTTGTCTGTAACCGTAAGTGGTAAATTAAATTAGTGGCAAGAAGCCTATTTCTAAACCTGGTAACTACTGTCTATAGTAAATTAACCATAACATTATTTATATCACATAACCTATTTTCAACTAAGCTTATTTTATTATTTCTATTTTATTTTATAACTCGTAAACATCATTTATTTAATTTATAATAAAATAAATAAATGTAAATAATACTCCTGTTATTAATTTCTGCTGTCTATTACATTTTATATTCACTTTTAAAAATCAACTATATTCTTATAGATTCTAAAAATACATTATCTATAAAATGTCATTTAAACATATACTGTAGCACCGTAGCAGTTTACCGCTTACGAGATCATGTACTTGCATTAATGTACATGATTGTAATCCTGAAGGACGCTAATATGAAACGTGAGACCGCGCTTTCCGGATTAAGATAAAATGGTCGGCTTGAGGGAATTGCGCCAACAGCTTTTTATTCATTTAGTTTTTATATTTTCAGTTTTATTATACTAAAAAAATAGGCAACTGATATAATAAATATGCAAATATATAAATATAATAAATAAAAATACGAGCTAACAATAAAAACAAGGCAAAATGTTATTTAAAAATAAATAAGTTTTAATATAAAAATCATAGGTTATTAAACTACATCGTGTCAATTTTGGGACATTATGATCTACAGCACAAGATTTTAAGGCAAATATGAAATTTCTGGGTCGGTTTCTTCATGCCGAAGGTTGTGCCGATTTGATAGGCCTTGGTGGCAGAGTTGAAAAGCTCTTTTTTTACCATCCTGTCAGCTTTTCTTTATACTTTGAACTTTGGTCAACGGGATGAATACTTTTTCTTTATGATACTAGACCATAGTTTAGGTAAGGGTTATGAAATTTATAATACTAAACTTATTATAAATTTCACACTACAACAGCATTTATAACTCAACATCTATAATTATCAAATCTTTTCGATATGCGTAGAATGATTTGATTTTCATATTTTTTATGTTATCTCTTTCACGTTGAAGTTAAATATAATGCTATCACTACCACTCGATAAGGTGAAAGTGCTGACGCTACGTAACAAAAGGGAATACTACTTTCAAGTTTCTCATTACTCACCCTCCAATCTTCACCCTTTGGCTTTATATTGAACTATAAGTATGACGCCACTTCGTGAAGTCCACTTTACTAGACCGTGATAAACTGTACGTCATTTATTAATTTTAATACTCTTGGCAGTAAGGTTTGATGTCAGTTTTATTCAATAATCATATATTTAGTTCACTAACATTGTATTTCGCAGTCCCAACTGTTAAACTAAATCACCAAGTGAGCCTCTAAAAGACCGCTTACTTTATGTCTCAAAAATTTGAAGAGCGCTAACCTTAATGTATACTAACATTCATTTATCAAATACACATATAAAGCACCTTAATACGAGATTGAAGTTTAATTAAAATTCAGTTCTATAGAAAAAGTTGTATGTTAAAAAAGGCTTTGTTTTCAATAGAAATGTTTTGGTGTTGCTTGATTCTGGTGAAGAGTTATTTTCTCTCACGAATATCATGAATTAATTTGCATAAATTATTTAACAATGTTTTCGACGTGGATAGACGCTACATCATGCTATGCATGGTTAACGTATGCACCGCAATGAACGTCAACCTGATTGATTGAACAATACTAGATGTAGGTACTGTGGCTTGTCTTGTGGAACTAAATTCGCCACATTAATTAATTACTTTTACTTATTCAAAAACTCATTTACAGCGAATCTAGAGACAAAAAGCAATTTGAAAAGATTAAAAAAAATTAATAAAAATAGGAATACTTTAAAATAAATGTCACGAATTTAATAAATTATACTTAATTAATACTTGGTGAAACTCCCAGTTGTATTATGATAGAACTTTAATAAAAAAAATAATCAATTATCATCAAATTAATTAATCAATATTGCTTAACATATTGCTTGATCGTCAATATCTTCAATCAGATCTTCAATACTGCATTCTATATTAAAGCTGGCTTCTAGTCACCGCTTCAATCCTCTTATAATACAGAATATACTCTATAGGATTTATGTAGGTTACTAAAAAAAGAGATTTAGTTAATGAAAAAAGGTAAGAAACCCTTAAAATTTAAGAGTTCCTTACCTCAAATGGGAAAAGTAAAACGGTTATATGATCACTTTGCTATGCGTTTGTCTAAGTACCTTTCTGTTGACGCCATTTTGAAAATGCAAAATACATACACGTGTCTGCTCACGTTACGATAAAGCAATAAGCGACGGCACCATTTAGGTCAATCTTTTCACTATAACGATTTAACTATTAGTATACTTTTAGTAAAAGTAAATTATTTTATAGTTTCATAGTTTCAGGTTGCATCCCGTATATAGGAGGGTAGGCAGGAACCATTATTAAGTCACTCCATTCCCTGCTTTCCGTCTTTTCGAGGCATTGCGTGTTGAGTGTTGAATTATAAAAAAATATCTAATCTAACTGTAAAATTTAATGGTGACACAGCGAATTTTTATTTAGAACTATTTAAGAAAGCCAATCCTGTACCTTGTCTCTATGTAATTCATACAGTTTAGTTTTTTTAAGTCTATGGCTTATTTCTACTTATTGGTATCCAAAAGTCAAATAATATAGTGTGTGCGTGTCACAACAACAAACATCCGTCAATCCTCATAATTCGCGTCAGTGCGGACTAAGGATTCTCAATCGAAGAAATTAATAATTTGCAAGGTATTTCCGAAGAAAAAATAAGGATAACATCAAAATCCAGAAATACATCATAAAGTACATTAGAATTGACTTCACTGGACGTAGGCGTTAATAATTTGGGTCCAATTTTTGTTGGTAGATTGAAATGGATAAGGATCATAAAATCTACGCGAAAGAAGTTGAGCAAACTGGTTACTTTAAATATTTCAGTAGATGAAAACGTAACTCAGGCCAATATTGATTTTCTATCGCTTAAACTTTTCTCTTCCTTCGTTATTTTAATTCGAGCTGATAGTTTCTTAAAAGTTCAATCATTATAGATTCTATCAGTTGGAGATGAAGATGTTAAGTAGTCATTGTATGAAAAGTGAATGCAAATAATCGATTATTTCGTTTATAATGTAAAATATTTAATTGATTGTTCTATTATGTACATAAAAAAGGAATTAAATGCATAATAAACGGGTTTAATGCATTTTACAACTGCAAATGCAAGTCTACAAGCCAACTTGGGTATGTGAAAAAATCTTTTTCAAGATATACGAATATAAGAACCTTATATATATATATATATATATATATATATATATATATATATATATATATATATATATATATATATATATATATATATATATATATATATATATATATATATATATATATATATATATATATATATATATATATATATATATATATATATATATATATATATATATATATATATATATATATATATATATATATATATATATATATATATATATATATATATATATATATATATATATATATATATATATATATATATATATGTATATATATATATATATATATATATATATATATATATATATATATATATATATGTATATATATAAGTCAATAAATATATCCATACTACATGATATAAGATATCATAATCCTTACAAGTAGGTACATACTAAAAATATAACAGTTGGGAAACAGTTCTTTCACCCGACGTTCGAATACCTAATAAAGGGAAAGTCGTTTCAAACCCTAACTAATTAGACATCAAATCAGAGTGGTGGCTTGGCATTGAGAGCATGAGACTTCTTGTGATCGTAACCTATCATGAGAAGAGGGGAGGAAAGAGAAATAAGAGGATAGATAAGTAGGAGAATTAAAAACAAAAGAGAACAAATTAAACATAGGACTTTTGGTTTTTTACGATTACTCAGAGATAGCTACCTCCTATAAGAAGATACATGATACTTCTTGCGAAGATATAGTGAAACGAATGCAGGTGCTAAACATACGTTCAAGCTTGTTCAAGACTTCGTAATCCATATCCAGGGAGCAAACATCACCATAATTTATAACGGGAAGTAGCAAGGTTCTAACTAACTGCTTTTGGTGCTCAAACGTAAATTTAAGTTTTTAAGTAGCATAATATATTTTGTGGGAAGGAACAATATATTTTGTGAAAAGTACGATTAATATAATTACGTCAAGACAATTGTGTATCCAAAATTATACCCAAATCTTTAACTGTACTGGAGTAATTAATAACTGAGCCAATATATTTTAAGCTAGGTAAATTTAAGTTTGGCCAGCTGTCACGAGTTGTCAATAATAACATATCCACAGAGCAGCAAGTAATCAGCATAAAGATGGTAGCGAGAAGTTAAGATGGAAGTAACGGAGTTCATATAAGCGGGGAAACTAGTGGAGATAATGTACCGTCAGCCACCACATCATGCCACCACTAAGTAGAGCAATTGTAGTACCATGTTCGATTCTAAACTGTAGTGGATTAAGCAGGCCACATTTATTAAGAGCTGAAAATTTGAAGAAGAATTGTGGAGAGGAAAGGCAGGATTGATATAGGACGATAATGAGATGATAGCCTAGCATTTGATATTTTGGGAAGTGGGAGAATATGTGATTTCCGCCATATCTTCAGGAACTGACTCTTCTAGTCCGTAGTAGGAATAAATTGTGATTTGAGTAATTATAGGAACCAGGACGTCTTTATGTTAATTAAGGTTGATTATAATGCGGCTTATATTATCCAAACCTACTATTTTTGTAAAGGTAGCAATAATAGTTTTCTAAGTAGAGATAAAATCTGGGGAATCTAGTTTCGGCAAACTATAAATCTCAGAAAGCGTACATATTTTAAAACAACAATCAAGGGAAAAGGTATAGAAAAATGTTTATTAAGATCATTTCAATTAAAATTAGAGTGAATAGGACAAGTTAAAAATGTGCCAACACCAAGAAACTTAAAAATTTTAAAAGTTGTCTCAAGAAGAGAATCATTTTAGCTTTGGAGAAGGTTTCAAGAATATAAGCATGAACATAAATATACTCCAAGTGAACACAGTAATACCATTAATGTATGCTTGTTAATATAATTAACATAAGAAATGCTAAAAATAAAATAATTTATGTCCTTACGTTAACATAACTAATTTTAAACATAACTTTAATACAACATGTCGTTCAATTACAAGTTTTTTTCTATTACAATTGCAAAGATTTTGATGTGAACAGTTTTGAAGGTTTCGTAATCTACCGTTAGGAAATAATTGTATACATAAAGGCGAAGAGTTCGTTTTTGATAAAACGAAACCCTTATAGGTACTACATGTCTATCCGTTAGTTCGTCCATATGTCACAGCTACTTTACTGCGGAATGTTAAAAACTATACTATTGAAACTTGGTAAGAACTTAGAACTAAGATGGAGCATAAAACTGAAATTCAAATTTTTTTTATACTATTTTTACGTTTCGTGCATTGTTCCTGTATATTCCAGTATGATATAAAACATGTTTTAGGTAATTAAGTTAGAAAATATTTTATAAAACATGAATTATAAATTGGTAAAAAATAAAATATAACCCCTCTCCTGGTAACATG
Organism: Dione vanillae; assembly: GCA_037178615.1. NCBI lineage: Eukaryota > Metazoa > Arthropoda > Insecta > Lepidoptera > Nymphalidae > Dione > Dione vanillae. Next base: position 2,700,295 of record JAZFAU010000034.1, on the reverse strand, counting down.
TTTTTATCAAATAAATGCAAACTGTTTTTATCAAATAAAATAAACAACGACCAAAACGAACGTTTGGCGTGAGTAAACGACGACTAAAATTCCATTAGAATAATACTAAGTTATGTATAATCATACAAAAAGGCATTAATTTAACCAAGTTTTATATGTTTATTGTGTGTTTCTTTAATATTTAATCAGCTTTGAATAACACAAAATTATAACAAAATTCCATCTCTTTATTCAGCATGAGTTGTAATGAATAAAGCGTAATAAACTTAATCAAGCAAATTACTCATTACATTGTTCAATTCATTAGGGCAAACGTCCGCCATCATGCCTCGTGCTTAGTTTGACTCTAATGTGAGTATATCACGTTCACGTATCTACACTTATGTAGTATGTTATACCTAGTGACATAGTACTGTGAATTCACAGCTTTGTTACTAAATGTCAATTTAATTAGAAAAAAATCACAATTAAGTCATAGCGGTATTTTACATAAAATAATAAAAATTAATTTAGTTAGTCTTATATTTATTTTTATGTATTATATTTGAAGTTTGTAACACGAGAGTTGTAAGAGGTGAATGTAATGAATATATAAATAGCGCTACTTTATGAGAGCTTAAATCTAGGAACCAAAAAATAGTTTTATTTTTGTTTCTCGGTAAATATTTGTGGCGTAAAATAAAAGTTCTACCAATGCAAATTTTTGCAAATTCCGTAAATGCAGGGGGTATTTTCACAAACTAATTGTATTGTGACCTCCCAAAGCCACAAAGAGAAAGCGTGTATTTATTTGCAATATTTAATTTTATTTACCTATATAGAATTTTCATGAATTCATAATTAGTAATTGAAATAAGTTTAGTTCACTCAGTAACAGATTACAGATATAGATTTATTTAATGTTCCCAAAAACTATTCTCCCATATAACTATTGGCATCCCTTTTAAAGAAAATAGTTACTACGTTAATAAACTTTTCATTTCGTTGATAAAAAAAATATAAAGTTACTCATATGAAGGTTTTAAAAAACAAACAAGTAAAATGTGGCGAAATGTTTTGAAATTCGTTGTAGCTTGTTAGTGAGCACACGGTATCTTTTCTATAGTGCGTCCTGTGGAAATAACAAGCAACTTGTTTCTATCTCGAGTTGTGCCCCAGAAAAGACAGTAAAATATTTTTTATAGTAATATAATAAAGTTGGATTTTTTGATATTTATATTACACTGTTTTTATTTTTGTAAGTGTCATTAAGCGGATTAAAAGGCCTCAGGTATACAACGCTCGTTATACCTGTTACGTATAAAAAGTATTTTAATTTTTTTATTGTTATTTCAAGTATGTATATTAAATCAAGGTAAATCAGGTGATAGTAATAGCTTTATATTCATTAAAAATCAAGTTTGTTTCACACATATCTATATGTAAATATTAACGACGTAACAAAAGGTAAAAAATAACGTCTATATAAAGAAGCAGGTACGATATAGTACCTGTTAGTTATAAGTTCACTGGGATAAACAATTTTATTTTTATCCCCCAGCTTTGTTAAGTAAAATGCAGCGCTAGAAGACTAGAAAGACTAGAAACTTTGAGACTAGGTACTCCTTTGTTATGCCCTGATACATAGATGTTATATTATGATTTCTCACTGATGACGATGTAACAAAATATATGTGACCATAATTTGAACACTGTTAAAAGAATAAAGTTTTAAAATATTTTCTTATTCATGATTTTTTTAGCTTCACGTCTTATCTCGCTTTTAGCAATATTGGATGAGAGAAAGTATTAAGACACTCTTTTATCTGAATTTTGACGTAATCAAGGACAACACTGTGTCTGTGGCAGCCCAATTTAACAATTTGTCATACCAAGGAAAAAAGAATGAAAATAATTTCCAATGCTGTTTTTTTGACATGACATTACACGTAATTATTTTCTTTCTAAGAATTTTATAAAACTTAACGTGTTTATTTGGTTTCAAAAAGCTAATCTTTAATTATCTCTGTACTTGTCAGAGGAGTCCTTATTATATAAAATACACAGTTATATTAATTGGATTATGGAGTTTAAGTTACAGATAAAAGCTATCTATATGTATATAGATATCTTTAATGCTTGTACCAATAATAAACATATTGTTCTATTATTTAGAAGTTTCAATAAAAGTTCAAAGTTTCGTACTAAGTTTTCAGAATACGATTTTGTTGCGTATATCATCAAAAGCCACCGTCTTTACACACTGGTAATATTAAAGCAAGTTCATAATATTACTACCTGTCTCGTGAGTTACGAGCGTAATATCTATAGGAAGCTTAAGACATATAGGTACAGGTTTTACGAGTCTTACAAAGTTTAAGAGATTGAAATGAGATTTTTATGAATTTTGTTACAACAACGATAGATTAAGAGTATAAATATCATAAAAAATAACCTTAGTAAAAAATACATAAAAAATGTTAAATAACACTAGCTTTTCTAAATATTGGTTTATTTAAGCAAACATTAGGTGTATGTATTTTCCGTTTCGTTCCGTTTCGTATATGTAGATGCAAGATGAATCAATCAGGGTAATTTCTACCGTATTATTTAACCTTTTTATGCTAATGTTAACTTTTCTATTACTACTAAATCGGTACTGTCCGAAGTGCACCATGTGATTCTAAATGGAAATTAGCTCGTATTATTCGATTTTTATCTATAATTTGAGCATCATACGGGTCACTTCAATATTTTGGTCAAAAATATGACAATAGTTATGTTGTAACATTCGTATTTCAGATACTTTGGTCCCAGGAATTTATGATTGTACATAAAATAAGTAATATCCATAATAGGAAATATTACGCTATAATATAAAGAGAGGAATCTTAACTTCACGTAGAGAAATAAACCAAAGAATATCATATAAAACAATTTCGAATTGAGAAAACTATAGGAACACGTCTATAATATCAAATATTGATTAGAAAGCGAGATGCTATATTTTTATGTGTATTGAAATAGCACAAAAACTTTACACGCGTAATATTCACATAAGTACAGAAAAAAACGCCTACGAAGCAGATCTTAACGTTTTGTAGATAGTAAGATAATGACTTGTATACGTCCTATTCAATTTCAGTCTCTCAATAGTCACTTCATCTCTGCGGCATACTGTGCTTCTCGATTTCAGTGAAGCAAGTTTCAAGAGATTCCCATCTCAAAAATATGGATGGTTTAGAAAGCCAAGCTTTTTATTAAATGTCTAAGAAAATAACGCCTGAATAAATTGTCTATTACAAAAGGTACCTATTATAAAACGTAAAGTTACGATATAACATACTATTTAGATCTTTTACACATTTTATATAAAATTGTGAAAATATTACGTATTTACTTTTATTATAACACATTACATAGGCATATTTGTATAAAAAAATATAATAAGTAGAGTACATAAAGCCACCTACGTGCTATTGAAGAAAGCTTATTTAACATGAATGATCTCAGCGTTCCTATTTTGGCTAATGTTGCTAATGTAGGTACTTACGTTCTCTTGTAAGTGACTTTGGTATCATGTATGTATGTATTTGATAAAACTTTTATCCATTATTAGGTATATTTGCAGATTTGAATACTTTTATATATATATATATATATATATATATATATATATATATATATATATATATATATATATATATATATATATATATATATATATATATATATATATATATATATATATATATATATATATATATATATATATATATATATATATATATATATATATATATATATATATATATATATATATATATATATATATATATATGTATATAGTATATAATGAATATAATGAACCGCGTTCTGCTACCAAAAAATATATATTGGATAGTGGGTAGGGGTCAGCAATTGTGGAAGCGTGCTGAGGGGGAGGTTATTTATTAATTATTTACTTTATAGTCGGTTTTAGGATAATAGAAATTGTACAGTACCTTATCTTCATGATTCACAACACAAACACTGATTGTTCCCGGCCGGCATGGAATGTTTCACATTAGTCTTCTTCACTAGGGGTTACTTGCACTATTATCTTTTGTAGGTTTGTCTTTGTCAGGTTCAATATCAAGAGGGAATACACAAAAGGGAAATCAAATAAGGCTGAGGGAAAATCACACCGCTAATTAATATTAGATTCAGGAAGGAGGTGCGCTCGCGTCGGCCGTCTCACGTGCCCCTTTTACTCCAACTCGACAACTACTACTAACTACTACTACTACTGACCGCTCGCGCGGGGGTCATCGCAGGGGGCGGCGCAAATATGAATAAACATAGCCCCCGCCCTAAACATCTAATGTTTACGAGAAAATGGGAAAAACTAACTAATAGGTAGACGAACTAATTTGGTTAAGGCTCTCTTTAGGATACCTGTCGATGTCTTAACATCGACTACACGCACAACACTATCTTTACCAGGATAAATTTGGGAAATGCGACCACGTCGCCACTGTAAAGGGGGTAAATTATCATCTTTTATGAGGACTAGCTCGCCTACTGTTGGAGGATTCACTGGATCAGTCCACTTCTGCCTAGTCTGCAGAGTGTATAGGTACTCTAACTGCCACCGCGACCAAAAATGTTGAGTTATCTGTTGCACTACTTGAAAACGGGTTAAACGATTAATTTTTACATTGTTATAGGGATACTCCGGCAAAGCACTAAGAGGTTGGCCAATCAAAAAATGACCAGGCGTCAAAACTTCTAGATCGTTAGGGTCATTAGATAAGGGACATAACGGCCGGGAATTTAATACCGCTTCAATTTTAACAAAAATTGTAGTTAATTCCTCGAATGTTAAAGGAGTTTCATAAACGACCGCCGACTCTGATGATTCCTTCTTTGTCAAGAAAGAGTGAGAGTCGTCTTAGGGAAGACCGCAAGGAAACGCTACGCGTTAACGCGATAAGGATACAGATAGCTCAACGGGTAAGTTTCGGGTTTTATTTATAAATCTCACCATCGTTATCTAAGGGGTAAGCAATCATAGGTTGAGGGGTCTCTTCGACCTTCCAGAATCTCTCGATGAGACGGGATAAGGATATTCCAGTCATGGGGGGCTCTAATTCACCATAATCGGCAGCGACTGGACCGCAAACAATATAACCAAAAATTGTAGATAAAGCAGTAAGGCCGTTAAAGTTAAATATTTTATCTTGTAATAAAAGCGCGCCGAACACGTCAGCACCCAATAGTATATCTATCGGGCCAGGCTTATTATAGGTAGGGTCAGCAAGGGAAAAATCACTACTAGGAAAAAACACAGACTCAGGGAACTCAAACTCAGGATGCGTACCGGCAATCACATCTATAACCATAGCAGAGGTTGACACCTCAGGGAAAGAATTATACAAAGGTTTAAAACACAGGGAAATAGAACCACGGGAAACCACTAAAGGAATATTACCTATGCCACGTACAGGGGCACAGGAGGGGGAGATGGTCAAATTGAGGTAATTAACAACAAGATCGGTTGTAATGAGGCAACCCTGGGCACCGGTATCACATAAGGCACGCGCTTCAATAAAATAGCCACTAGCAGTTTTAACGTGTAATTTAACAGTAGGCAATAATATAAGGGAATTGGGTGAGATATTCAGGCAAGGGGAAGGGGGAGTAATACAAGTATCTAGCTATGTGGGTCTATCTTCTCTATTATAGGAATTATCACGATATCTTATAATATTTCAACCTGTCTATTATTTTCAACCTGTCTAGGTTGGGGCGGAGCATTTTCTCTGGGGGGAGAAGCTCTCTGGGAATGTCGTTGGGGGGAGCGCTGGAGTTGCGAAGGGAAATATTTCTTATGCTGGCCCCCGCCCATATGGGGACCGCGGGTAGAAGCAGGACAGGTACGCGGATAATTGCGTTTATTAAATTTGGAATTATAATTATAATTGCGATTGGATGAGGTAGGATACATTGGGTTACGGGAATCATTAAAACATAGCATAGTGTGATGGGATGAGCGACCGCAGGTTGAACATTTGTAGTCCCGCTTGCACATAAGAATTGAATGTTTGTCCAAACACCTATAACATAACCGGGAATGTTTTACAAATTCCGATCTATCTCTAGGATTCATAGCTCTAAATTCGGGACATTCACGGAGGTAATGGGAAGAGGAAGCACACAGGTAACATTTTTTACTATTATTTATTACAGGTAACATTTTTTGTCTATTATTTAACATAGGGGAGGGAGGAGCCGCAAAGTAAGTATGTTTAGGTACAGTACTTTTAAATTTCGTCAGGTTAGAATCTACAAGGGAGGTGTTGCCAACGTTGTCATGGTGACGACATTCGTCTTCCAAAAAGGTAATAAGATTTTTAAAGGTAGGTAATTCATCAGCGTCACCGCCATAACAACGCTCAAAACGGGATTTCAAATCAGAGGGAAGCTTAGTCAAACATATATGTACTAACATGTAAGACCAATAGGATACGGGTAAATCTAAACGCTCTAAACAGCGATAGGCAGTTAACAAGGGGTTCAAAAAGGCCGCGCGCAAACCTGTAAATTTATTCGAAATCTCCGGCAGGGTAAGTATCTGGGTTATGTAGGTATCAGCAAGAACCCGTGTATTGTGATACCGCTGTTTCAACAACTCACGGGCAACTTCATAGTTGCCTTCTTCAATTTTTAAATGTAGCAACAACCGCTTAGGTTCATCTGCCAAGGATCCAACCAAGTACTGTAATTTCATTGTGGGGGTTAAATGGTGTTGGGAATCTACTACACTGTCAAACTGATCAATAAAGCTTATCCAGGAGTCAGGGCGTCCATCAAACTTAGGGATAGGTAAATCAGGTAATCTATTATAAGTAGTTCGCTCAGTAATATTTTTATTACTCACTCCCACGGGTGTACCGGCCATGACGGGATCAACTACGGGAGCAGGTGGGCACAACTCTAATTGACGCACCCGGAGGTCGTCTATCTTCTTATATACTAAACGCACTTCTTTTTTATATAATTAAGTTCTTGGGAATCGATAGCCGGGTCTAACCCACCCAGGAGCACTGAGGACGCGTTTACAAATGAAGTACAATGAGAATCTAAATCCTTGAACCTAACTAATAATCTAGGTATTTCAGAAGTGCCAAGAAGTTCCGAGGTATCGGCAATCCAATCGGAAACAAAGCGTACCACACCTATATTTTTTCTATATTCTGCGCTTTCCGTATATAAGGAACATTTTACTGTTTCATCATGAGTAGCCATTTTAAATTATCAAGTAAACTAATAACTGAACTAAAATATTAAAAAATGAATAAACGCGTAATAAACAATGAACCCACTACAACCGCGCGAGATCAGAAATCAAGTAAACAAATAACTCAACTAAAATATTAAAAAAGTAAAAAACTCGTAATAAACAATGAACCCACTACCAACGGGCGAAATCAGAAATCAAGTAAACAAATAACTCAACTAAAATATTAAAAAAATAATAAACTCGTAATAAACAATGAATCCACAACAGCTGGCGAGATAAGAAACCAGTTACGGTCAAGTTCAGGGACGCGTCGCATCTACATATATCGCAATACAACAAAATAATATGATATACAATATGACTACAATTAAGGCTTAAGCTTCATTTAAATAAAAATAAAAAAAAAGGGTAACAATAAAAGTGTAGGGATAATATTTTAAAGTAAGTTAGTTTTTTAAGGAAATTATATTAAAATATTTTAACTAACTTCAATTATAATTTAAAACGGGATAGGTAATAACGTATAGGCGTAATATTATAAAATATATGTAATCATATTATGTGTATTTATTATATTTTATATTTAATATATAAAATTATATTCAATATTTATTTTTATATTTTACACATTATACATTCACCCTACACTATTATATATTCAATATTATATGTATAAAAATTTCATATAATATTATTTATAATAAAATATAATTCACGAGCATACTCGAATGAAACGCGTAGTATGCGGCAGGCGAGCGCGCGACAATATGATTCTACCCACGACTGCGTTATATTTTAAACAACTCGATGCGAACACGTTTTAAAAGGTTAGGAAATCAAATTATATTGTAATTATGCGTTAGGTACCAAATTAAGAGCCAAAATACCAAAACGGGAGAATAACACTGTAATCAAAGGGACTCAGGGGCATGAAACTACGCTATAATCAGGGGGACTCAGAGGGATTAAACCACGCTCTGCTACCAGAAAATGTATATAGTATATAATGAATATAATGAACCGCGTTCTGCTACCAAAAAATATATATTGGATAGTGGGTAGGGGTCAGCAATTGTGGAAGCGTGCTGAGGGGGAGGTTATTTATTAATTATTTACTTTATAGTCGGTTTTAGGATAATAGAAATTGTACAGTACCTTATCTTCATAATTCACAACACAAACACTGATTGTTCCCGGCCGGCATGGAATGTCTCACTTGAGTCTTCTTCACTAGGGGTTACTTGCACTATTATCTTTTGTAGGTTTGTCTTTGTCAGGTTCAATATCAAGAGGGAATACACAAAAGGGAAATCAAATAAGGCTGAGGGAAAATCACACCGCTAATTAATATTAGATTCAGGAAGGAGGTGCGCTCGCGTCGGCCGTCTCACGTGCCCCCTTTACTCCAACTCGACAACTACTACTAACTACTACTACTACTGACCGCTCGCGCGGGGGTCATCGCAGGGGGCGGCGCAAATATGAATAAACAATATATATATATATATATATATATATATATATATATATATATATATATATATATATATATATATATATATATATATATATATATATATATATATATATATATATATATATATATATATATATATATATATATATATATATATATATATATATATATATATATATATATATATATATATATATATCGGCGTTGAGTTCCGCCACTCAACACGCAATGCCTCGAAAAAAGGCGGAAAGCGGGGACAGAGAAAGCAGGACCTAAGCAACAGAGTGTTTTAACACTAGGTTATCACGGTCCTTGCAATTCCTTCTGCCTACCCTGCCATGGGCGGGATAAAGCGTGAAGCTAAAAATAATATATATATATATATATATATATATATATATATATATATATATATATATATATATATATATATATATATATATATATATATATATATATATATATATATATATATATATATATATATATATATATATATATATATATATATATATATATATATATATATATATATATATATATATATATATATATATATATATATATATATATATATATATATATATATATATATATATATATATATATATATATATATATATATATATATATATATATATATATATATATATATATATATATATATATATATATATATATATATATATATATATATATATAATTTGAATTAAAATGCCAGGAAAATTATATATTTATAAAATTCTCATATAATCCTTTCATATAGAGAAATTGCATGTAATTGTAAAACGTTCAGTTATATAGTATATGATTGCCGATTCCTTGAAAATCCGCACCTTGTTTTAGATTTCTAAAATTATAAAGAAGAAGGAAGGTTATATTGGGAATAAAACAAAAGTTATATCCAAATGGGAATAACAAAGCATTTACATTTCCAATAACTCAAATAAAGAGAGATAGCTTTCGCAACAATAAGAATCCAACTTCCCTTGGAAACACAATGAAAGTTGAAATCAGTCAGTCAGTGGTAGAAGGAAACTGTTACAAATTAAAAAGTAACAAGTACAAAATTCGCTATTTTTAAATTACATATTTAGCTATGGCAGATAATAATGTGTTCATATTTAAAATTTTCGTCCAATGTGCGGCATGAGACAAACTACTATTTGTAGGTTGATGGCTTGAAGCCTTGGACTCTTAATACAAATTGTGTCTGAGTTAGGTGAACGGGGTTCTGATGCAAGTTGATGTCTTGCTATCGTGTAAGGATCGTGAAGTTAAACAAAAAAATATTGTTTAAAAAATATTTATTTATATTTTTAATTGACTTACAAAAAGAAACTTTTATCCCAGCGTTCAATTTGCACTAAGGGTATAAATGAAATTAATGATAATATAAGAATTAATTTGCAGCGGGATTTGAAGCGTTCTGATCATTAAAAAAAAAGGTTATCTACAAGCTGTAGTGACATTTTTACATGAATGATTTAAATATAGAATAATATGAATTTAAATATAGATACATAGTAAAAATTTTAAAAATATAAAGTGTAATACATAGTAAAGCATGTAAACGTCAAAACTAAGGGAATCAGTGGTTGTCACATATGTATAATATTAATTTAATTATATTGCACGTTCGTGTGTCTCTGTAAATTTTTAGGAGATTCATCCTACATATAAATATTTTTTTAAGATTAGTAATGAATATTAAGTTATGTATACCGAGTGCAAAGGAAACTACCAAGAAATATATTAGCCAACCCATTTTAAAATCTTCTTAAGTACTTGCTATTTATCATAGCCATGTGATGAACACATTTATTTTAACTTGTCAGCCACAATTGCCCTCAACACGAACACTTCGCATACTTCCTACTTAAAAACTTTAGCCACCTAAGTCGACGCTTGTGTGAAACTATTTCAATAACGTTTAACGTTCCATCTGTCCAATATATTTACTGATTACACACTAAGCTACAATAAACAGACATATATTATCTACTATGTAAGTATTTAATTTTTGTTCATTACAAGACATTTTCTATTTTTCTGTAACCATATCAGAGGTATCCTGTTTGCAATAATTGTCCATTTTCTCCGAGTAGGAATCGAACCCAGAATTTGCCTCGCTGCTCGCTAAGCTACGATTGTCTGAAATTTCGCATACACACTATACGGTTTCTCTCGCTTTAAATACACTCGATACGGTTTCTCTCGCTTTAGATATCTGTGTCCGTATTGTATCTGTTTTGTTTTTTTTGTAACGTCACGTTACAAGTATTTCTTGTTCTCGGACTAACTTTAATATAATGCACATATATTGAACACATAAATCTTCTTTTCCTTGTATTTTTGCCTTATATGAAAACTGTGTGTATATAAATTACTATAGTGCTTATATATTTCATTTTACTTTTTATATCCATACATCATCATTTTCACTAAGTCCATGTGTTTCTATGTCGCGAATTCTGTAAACCACATTCATATTATACTAAATATGTATTGAGGCGTATGCGCCTGCCTGTAAACGCGACGGTTTGAGGATTCGATTCCCACTCGGGGAAGATGGATTTTTCTATTTCGGTTTTCTTCGCTTTAGAAACTAGGCAAAGCGCGGCGTTGAGTTCCGCCACTCAACGTACAATGCTTTGAAAAAAGGCGGAAAGCGGGGACAGAGAAAGCAGGGACTAAGCAACGGAGTGTCTTTACACTAGGTTCAACGGTTCCTGCAGTTCCCTCTACCTACCCTGCCATGTGCGGGATAAAGCGTGAAGAAAAAAAATAGTTTATAGTGGTGTCTTTTTGTTTCACTTGCGAAGTAGCATATAATAATATTACCCAGACGCCTCAACAACACTTGTATCTCTTACTCACTGAATCCATTAAGATCAAATATCCGTTAACCTGCTCTCAACGTTGTATATGAAATTCGCTAGTCATGACTTTCTTTTGATATCATTTTTCTTTTGCGTAATGTATTTATTTATTTGGCTTGCAAAAAAATTGTTATATAACTATTTCTCTTTTGTATGTAAACAATTGATGATATATATTTTTTTTAGATTTACGCTTTATCCTGTACACATTATTACTATTTTCTGCTATCCGCCTTTCTCCGAGGTATTACGTGCGGCGTAACTCAACGCACTGCACTTGCCTAGTTGCCAGAGCGATCAAAATGGAAATTAAATAATCCATTCCGTTCAAAAGGGAATCGAACCCACAAACCGTCGCATCTACAAGCAGACATTGCGCCTCTGTGCCACGACAGTCCTCATGATTTATTATGTTTCTAACAAAATATAAATTACATATTACTAAATTGTTTAGTATATTCTATTTATAATTATATTCTATTTATTTTGTCAATTGTTCAAATAATTTCGAGATATATGTATAGAATAATATTGAGTTAACTCGAAAATCTTTTATTAACAGGTTTTAAAATTTGGCCAACGCCATTTTGTTTAAACATAAAAAAATATAAGTTTAAGTTTTATCTGTAAGTTTTGCTTTGTTAAAAGCTGAAAATTTAAACCATTACATACCACAACACACCATAATTGATTTTTGTTAATTCGATACAAAATGAATGCAATTTAAATTGATAGAATTTTTGAAGTTATATTTTTAACTAACCGCGCTAACTAACCCTTCCTTAATGTGCGAGTACTTCTCGCACTTGGCCGATATATTTTTATATATTTGTAATAAAAGCGCAAGTGGTTTATATTCATGTACCAGTGACGAAATGACAAAGCTAATTATTGAAGCCATAATTTTTTTTTACAATTTTAAAAGTATAATTATGTATAAGTTATTATATAACTACTATGTCAAAAACCAACGTCAAACACCAAATATTCTAATTACACTTGTACACATAATAAAACGTTAAGTATTGTAGAATGTTGTCTTATGTTCTTATTTGGAATTTAAAAGTAATTTGATTATAATAAGAACCCTTTCTGAAAAAGGAGATTTTCATAAAGGCGGCTTATATTATTTAATTATTCAGCTTTCAGTTGAATTTTACATAAATTTGTTACGGCTTTTGTATCTTATTCATTATTTTATCTTCTTTACTTAGTAGAAATAATATAATATTAAGCTTTATATGCTAGGTAATATGGTAGTACAATGTTACGAGGGTCGTCTCAAAAGTAAGTTACACTATTTTTTTTAAATCTGTTCTGTTGGCGCCAGAAGTCTGGGAGTCGCGGAGTACGAGGGTTGTCTCAAAAGTAAGTTACACTATTTTATAAAAAGTATAAAAAACATCAGAAAATATTTTAAATGATATATTTTGAAAAGTACAAGTTAACCTTATTTTTCTACATAATTTCCATGATTTTCTAAACATTTTTGGTAACGTGGTAACAGTTTTTTCAGTCCCTCATCATACCATTCTGCCGCCATATTGTTTAGCCAACTCTCAACCTCTTCTTTCAGCTCATCGTCATTTGCGAAGCGCCGACCTCCAAGATGTTGTTTGAGGTGTGGGAAAAGATGAAAGTCACTTGGTGCAAGGTCGGGGGAGTAAGGTGGATGTCCAAAAACATCCCACCGGAAATCTGTGAGCAGGTCTTGGGTCTGACGAGCAGCATGTGGGCGAGCATGGGCCTTGACATCACACCTTCACCATAAACACTACATAACTCATGATGAATTTCAGTAGCAGTTTTGTTTTTTGCTGTTAAAAACCGAATAATAGCGCGAATTTCACAATCGGCGGTAGGAACAAGTGGTGTCTCCATATTGCCTGTAGTCTGACTGGCCGATCGATCGACGCACGCGCATAGGAATTTTACAGTGCTGCCACTACGCCCAGACGAAAAAAACTCGTACATTCGTATGTTATTTGAAATATATAACAACTCAAAATATGTCAAAACACGAAATTAGTCCAACGTAAATAAAAATTACCATTTATAAATAATAATTCTCCTGCTTTCAAATTTGTGTAGGTTTTAAAATATAATATTCGGATATATTTTTTATTTATTTATTTATTTTTAATTTTTTATTTTTTTTATAGCTTTACGCTTTATCGGGATGGCACATGGCAGGGTAGGCAGAGGGAACTGCAGGAACTATACGAACCTAGTGTTAAGACACTCCGTTACTTAGTCCCTGCTTACTCTGTCCCCGCTTTCCGCCGTTTTCGAGGCATTGCGTGTTGAGTGGCAGAACTCAACGCCGCGCTTTGCCTTAGTTGCCAGAGCGAAGAAAATGGAAATAGAAAAATCCATCAACCCCGACTGGGGATCGAACCCAGAAACCGTCGCGTACAAGCAGACGTTGCGCCTCTGCGTCACGACGGTCCTCTTATATTACGATATTACGATAATTAATATATTAAACATATTAATAATTAATATTACGATATTTAATATATTAAACATTTCAAAGGAAACCAGAAGGAAAATATAAAAAAATCTTGAGTTGTGTTTTTTGCTAAGCGATACGAATATAATGTGAGCATAAATACAGCTTTGAAACCTAGTTTGTGTTAATATAGTTTTGTAAACAGTAATGACTTCTTATAAAAGAATAATACAAAATACTTTTCTAAAAGACTTATATTTATCTATAAAATTGTATATAGATTAGTATCTATGTACAATTTTATATATAAATATAAGTCTTTTAGAAAGGTATTTTGTGTTAAATGGACAGTCTGAAATATATTTCTTTTATAACAACTAATAACTATATTAGTACATAAATCCGAAAGGTTAGTTACTAAAAATAGATTTTACTAAACTCCACCACTGAAATGGATACAATTAAGGCTATAGGAAAGTTAATAAGAACAAGGATTCAAATTTGAAACGTTGCAATATTTGGAAAATATTGATATCGAATAACATATACTCGTAATATATAGATTGACCAAAAGTTCATGGTAACGAGGTAACAGTCATATGCTAGTAAAAGTATTATGGAAAGTATGATAAATAAGTAAACACAAACATACTTATATTATAAATGATCATATTGAATAAATTGATTTGTATAAATAGATTTTATATAGAATATACATATATAGAAATAAAATGTGCTCGTTTTGATAACAATGTGGGAAATATCAATTTTTAAACGAAATTTTGAATGGAGGGGAAAATATTCTTAAATTTTGTATGTATAATATTGATAATATACCTACACATTATTTTCCAAACGAGAAAAATTAGAGTAGGATCTCGAAAAAATCAATATGTCCTGTGTAGTGATATTATGCGGTAATAATGCTCTAAAACAAGGAGTAAAAAAATTGAAAATCTTCTAAATTAATAAATTAAATCTAAATAAGTAAATCCATAAATAATAAAAAATATACAAAGTAAAACAAAAATAAATATTGTTATTCTTTGCTAAAAAAACTTCTACCAAAATCAAAGAAAAATATATTTGCTTTGAAGAGTTATTAGAAAATTTAATTTCCAATGAAAAAAATCAGTACAAACGAGAGATAAATGCTTTTTAATATTTTTAATTTAGTTCACCTAGAAGTTAGCTTTCTTGCTCTCCAAGGGATCACTCAAGGTTGACTTAAATTTCAAGGAAGACTGACTCAATTTTCAATTTAGCATAAAACTTTTTTATATTATACCTACATACATTAAATACACTTGTAATAATAAATAGTACTCGACTCTCAGTGGTTCTTATAGCAGGTTTTTTTTACAGCTAAATGTATAAAAGCGGCATTATCACAGAGATCTCTTTCAAGCAACCTTATCAAAAACTTATTTAAAAGATCGCTCATGGCGTATTATAAAAATATATAAATTATTATATATATTTTTAAACCTAAACTAACATATAATATACTATAAGTTTACGTAATTATTAAGCTTTGTATACTCAAAGCATTTATGTGCTTCCATGTCAAAAAAGATGTAAATATAGTAGATTTTTAGTCCTCTAAACAAAGAATAGCCACGACACAGTTGATTTTAAATCATGGGCTTCGTTTGCCAATTTCTACATACGTATTACGTTATTTTTCTACTTTCTTAGCTGGATCGGTTCAAAATAAAGACAAAATGTGATCAAAGTGACCAAGTAAAGGCCAAAATAGCCAAATAAACTATGGTACCTATAAACAAACCTGAATGAAGCTACGAAGTAAAAAGTACATTTATCTCGAAACGATATTTCAACGTGAAAGTGAAATCAATTACTTTATACGTCTATGTACTCTTAAAGATTATAAATGACGAGATAAGTATATAGAAAATACTTTAAGCTTTAAGCCTAGAAAGTTATAATAATCCAAGCTATTAGATTATAAGTAAAGGGTTTGTTAGTCAAATAAAACATTAATTTTCTTGATATTTATTTTATTAATTGTGTATTTTTCCTTGATATAAGACTATAAAATTAGTAGAAAAAAATGACAGGACGCAAAATAAATTAATTCATGATGTAAAGAATTATCATCACAAATTTCTTGCAAAAATAATGTAACATTTGCAGTGTAATAAAGAATAATATTTCTTTCAACGGTTACGTCAGTTGTAAACTGGTGAAGTTAATTAAAAACTCAATCTACTAAATGACAGAACAAAAGACTTTGAAGCCATAATTACATAATTTTAACACGACGCATTATAAATATTTGTTTTTATGTACTTAGTGACGATTTAACTTGATCGATTTAATTGTATACTCTAGTATAGTATGATGATTTCAATAAAAGCTGATTTTGAATACTTCTATTATTTTATGGGTTACTTAAAATATTATGAAATAATAATTGATTTGTGCCCTGAAATATACTAAATATACTGAGAATCAGTTACTAATATATTTAACAAATGAAGTAATTGAAATACTATCCGTATTATTTACTCGAAATTTCTAAAATTTAATTGAATTTGTGACTATTTGGTTCCAGTAAAAGGCTAGTTAGAATTTTACTATATAAAATGTCATTGCCTTGTATAGTTAATAGCCAGCAGTTTTAGACCAGTTTTGCTTTAAAAAAAATTACTAAAAGTAATTGTATTATTACGTCCACTACCCCAGAAAGCCACATTTCACCACGCCTTTAATTTATGTACGACATTCATTGCCGTGTCACTGCTATGTTTAATGTTACGGCCTCTGGACAACCGGCAATGGGACAGTACATAGATTTATGTTTATTCATTTTGTATTTTAGAAGCTAACCTAATTGCCTCTGACGATTTAATTTTTATTAGTATTAATAACTTTTATTCGTTGAAAAAGTTACTTCCAACACATGTCTCGTCCGTTGTCTGGTTTCTATTAACGTACTTGTAAGTCATACTATACGTTTACGGATACGTTAACGGTTACCTTTATTAAAGCTACGATAGTAATATATCGTACCTATAAAAAACGTATCCTTATCATACTATAACTGGCATGTGGCAATGGCAGTCTATACTTCATTTCTTTACTCTCTGTACTTTGACTTTTCTCAAGAAACAGTATAAATAATAACGTCTAGATTGTCTTTTTCAAATGTAGCTGAAACAGACGATTGTCTGATCACCATAACTTTTACTATAATGAAACTAGCTCTTTTCCTAATTAAAAATTCAACCCGTACTTTTATAATTTTTCTATTAATAACCTTGATTTTGTTATTAGCTTTACGCTTTATCCCATATATAGGAGGGTAGAAAGAAGAAACCACAGGAACCGTGAGAACCTTGTGTTAAAACGCTCCGCTCTCTGTTTTTTTGGGGCTTTGCGTGGCGGAACTCAACGCCGCGTTTGTTTAGATACTACAGCGAAGAAAATGGAAATTAAAATTCTATTGTCTGTAAGTGGAAATCGAACCCACAAACTGTTGCGTTTACAGGCACGTCTCTGAGCCACGACGCTCGATATTAAAGAACAATAAAAAATATCTTTAGTAAATTAACATAGCTTCTACAAATCTTATTCTGGAATAACTTCAGTGACGATAAAATTAGATGAGAAAGGATTGAAATGGATCCAGAAACCTATTATGTAGTTTCACGCTTAAGCGTACCGTACAAAACCAAGAAAATGTGATTATAAACTTGAACGTAAATCCTGTTACTGATCGACAAAACGTTTTGCCTGGTTTCTTAACATCGTGCCATATTTAAAAAGACTCCTCTTTCAAGACTACTTCTAGTTTTTTGTTCTTAATATATACTGTCGTTTATGAACTAATTAATAGTTTCCTGAAGAAAAATCGTAATTGAATACGAACCAGTCAACAACCGAATAACTAGAGTGGAGTTTCCGAAAATGTAAAAATTATTTCTTTATTCATACACATTAAGCCTTTTCTTATTAAAGGTCTACTTAGACTTTAGATACCTGCGTGGGCTTAAATCTTAGCTATGGAAAACATTTTTTATTTATACCGAATTTCTTTTGTAAAGATTAATGAAGTATTATAAATCAAGAATTATATTTGATATCAAAAAGGAAAATCTTTAAATTTCCTTGAAAAAATTTAAATGTATATTACATTTTTCATCTTAATTATTTCAAGTAAAAAAAGCAAGCAATTACATGAACGTTTTTTAACAACTTTCTTTGGCAAGTACCTTACAAATAATATGTATCAAAGCTTATCAAAGGACCAACGATTTCCATACACTCTTGGGCAAAATCTTGTTTCACAAAATGCGGAATACATTTCACAGCATAATAACCAAAAACAACAAATAGTACCTTCTTTATCCGCAGTGTCTTTTTTTAATGTTTTATTTCACAATTGCATCTTCAAATATTAATTGCTGTACTAAAAACGCACCTATATTTAATAATTAATTAATTTAAAGACATTTACTGTATCAAGATGAGATAAAATTATTGTTATAAAAAACAGTATAGCTGCAACTCAATATAATTTCATGAAATTAGTGAAAATAATGGTATTTAATACACACATTAACTAATAAACTACATTAGATCCGAGGAAAAGAACTTCAGGTTTCACGTCGATAACAGCTAAATTTCTAGCTTGGAAAGCATATACTTCTTTGACTATAAGTTATGGAAAAACTTACTTATGTTACGGTATAGTATATAAAAATTTATATAATTTTAATATATTAATAATTGTTTCGCAACTAAAAATGTCCGTTAACTTCACATCTTTTTTAATTTAACGTTTACATTATACATTAATGTAGTTGTAGATTTAGTAATATTCAGAGCTAAATTTAAAACACAATTAAAAACGCAAATATATATATTACGTAATACGCGCACTGTTTGCCTATAGTTTGCAAAAAAAAGATTCTAAATAAAATATATTAAATTTGTATTACATTAAAATTAAATTATGATAAAATAATTATAGAAATGCATTAAAATTAATCTGATATACATGAATGTTGTAGTAAATTTTAAACAATTAATAATATATTTTGTATACAAAAGGATTTAAATTTTAAATCCGTCCGAGCTCTATCTTCGTTTAGCTTCGTGTAATTTATTATTGGTAGCACCAGCTAGCTGTGTACAAGAGAAATGTTTCAACACCTCTTCATGAGATTACCGTCTCATTCTTAATCAGCTATCTCGTTACTTTTTATTTTGACGTAAATTTTTGAATAATATGAGCCGTGTTACTTTTTAAGCTAATTAAGTAATACAGTGAAAACTTTTGTATTATTTGTAAGAATTGTTGACTTAAAAATTATTACTGATAAAAAAATAAATATACTTTTACTAATGTAACTTGTTAGTTTGTTGTATCTCGTGACTAACTCGATGATCATGGTTTCATTCTCAACATGGGGAATAGAATTTCTATGAACACTATAAAGCTAATAATAATATAGATGATGCTAATATAGATGTATGTAGCAAAAGTGAGTGTAGTACGCAGAGACCGCAGCGTTTGGCTTTCCGTTCTCTCTGACTACCCCGCTAGTGATAAAGCATGAAGCTACATATCAGTGTATGCCTAGAAAGCGCTATAGCAAATTTCACCTTTTAATAAACAATAAAATCCTATAGATTCTCTGTATATAAGTTAAAAAAGTACATAAGTATAGTATGTTAACTATACTTATGTACATTTACGAGATACAACAATATCTCGCAATAGCTATATAAATATTGATGATATCACGACATACGTTTCTGTTCCTATGGGAAAATTCTTACAAATTGACCAATTTTCATGAATCATCTTTGTGATATTGATAAAATGTCTTTTGAGGTTGCTTCTATTCTTTTATGTAATCATTTTTTGGGGCGCGTTACATATAGCGTCGTCTACTTGTCATCATTTATAATATGTTCACCTGCTATTTCTCAAAAGATTATGCAAATTATAACTTGTATTTATACTGATAGTAATTTTATATATTTGTATGAGTGTGAACGTGTTGTGTATGTGTGTGAGTCATTGTGACGTGATGATTGGTGGTTCAGTACCCACTCGCAGGAATAACTAATTTATTTATAATTTCATTACTTTGATTGGATAAACGAAAATGGAGAACAGAGATTCTTAACACCAGATTCTCTTTACCTGCCTTAATATATTACAATGTAAAAGAATAGAAAAATATTTGTGTTTATTGTTTTTTCAACAATTGTTATAATGAATTTAGCAATTTATTATATGCTAAAACAAAAGAAGGAACAACACGGTTTTACAGAATACGTGTCCAAATCACATAATCATTCATTACCATAAAATCAGTGTCGAGAGTCGTACAAGTAGTCTACACAGTACCCAATCTGGAATAACAAAGATTATGTAAATTATTGATATTGTAAAAGCATGACATCGGTACGCCAGCTTGAATAACAAAACGAGTAATAACAATAATTTTGAAATTAATTATAAATTTTACATTCACTTATTTTCCTTCAATATCTTGTTTTCCATTGTAATTGACGCGTCCAAATGGGGGTGACTCACTATAAAAGGCATATAAATAGTGTATAATTTTTACTGACTTTGATCGTCCAAATCTTAAAAGTTACATTTCGTGAAAATTGAGTAATATTTGGGGGCTTTATACTTTGATCGCTGTTTTTAGCAGACGCTGTACCTCTGCGCCACGATAGTCCTAGATTCATAGACTATATTTAATAATTCTATTAGATACAAATATCTTGTTGTTCACATTAAAAAAATGACTATTTAATAATTGTGTGACAAACAAAATTATTTCACATCTTTAATAGTTTACTAAGCTAATAAGCTTATGTAACGTTGTCTGGACTTATCCCATTTGAAGTTTTTCGACATCTGATTATAAATTCTTTCAGTATACATAGGTTGATATAAAAACTAATCAACTAAGAGTTTCCTGGTGCCAAAATGAATAAAAGAGTGACTGATCGTTTCATTACTTTCAAGCCACACTGAGACTAAAAGAATAAAAATAGCTGGTCACGAGCGAATACTGTCTTTGTAATATGTCGTGCCTAATGTGAAGCTTCGTCCCTGACTGATATGTCGGGATTTTGAATTAAAATTTAATATCAGTCGCCTTCCCAAATAAGAGATAAAAGCTTTGACTATTTGATTGAACTAAAAATAATTATTTGGAATTTTCCATTTAACTTATAAGAGATTCTCCATCAAAATCGTCGTATATGACCTCTAGAGAAAAGTTAAATTTCAATATGACTGAAATATTGCCATTTACTCTCTTTTATAGTTTACCTTTTAATGTTGTCCAATATAAATCAATATTTTGCATAATATCTACTTTTAGTAACACTAACACTCGTAGGAAGACCAAATTGTTATAAAATTCAAAACTTAGAAAAATGAAACTCCCTAAGTTATACATATGTATATTTTATTAAATCTTAACAACCCTTAAACCAATATTTTTATCGAAATAGCTTAGTTACAATTTAATTGATTTTTTAAATAAGACTGTAAACTGAGACTTACTTCTTCTTCTTCTTCTTTATTTATGGCGATTCAAGAGTGCCAGTTAAGCACAATTCACTTCGCCAATGTCACGTTGAATGGAGAACACACAAAGGAGAATGTATGGTAAAAAAAAAGATATCATTACACAGTTGGAGAATGCATGTTTAAAAGAGATCCAGTTTAAATCCTTCACCTATAACATAATCACAGATATCTATAATATTTACAGACAATAAATGGGGTTAGTAATAAACAATATATTTACATGAGTGTTAGCTTATACTTTAATATTATTATATTTAATATATTTACACAAAAATTTACACAAAGGACTAAACACAAACATTAACAAACATTGAACATTAAGGGGGCGAGGGACTTTAAGAGGGAGGACATCATAAATGGGGCGAGCTAATTTGGGACAAGAGAAAAGGATATGGGCAGGAGAACCGTCGTCTAGTCCACATTCACACAGTGAATGGTCCCTGACCCGGATCTTGGCCAGATGAATAGGTGTACATGCATGTCCAAGGCGTAAACGACAAATTGTTGAAATAACTTTCCGTTCTGCAAATTTTTGAGAGTAAAACCAAGGACGCTTTGGGATATCAGGTTGAAGAAATGCGTAATATTTTCCTTTCTGGGATTTTGACAAATCCCAGTATTTAGACCAGGACTTATCCAAATGAGTTCTTGCAAGAGACAACACATCATGAGCCGAATTAACAAAATGTTCCAAGGTACCACACTGGACAGCTAATTTAGCACAAGAGTCTGCAGATTCGTTCCCACTGATTCCAGAATGGCCTGGGATCCAAACCAGAGTAATATCCAACCAGATGACATGAGTATAATTCTTCACGAATCTTTAAAACAATTGAAGATCTCAATTTACTTTGAAACGGGTTACTCTTTATAGCCATTAAGCAGCTTAGTGAGTCAGTAAATATAACAGTTTGTTTAACGTTATGGGACTGTGAGAACAGGATTGCTTCTAATAAAGCAACAGCCTCACCTGTAAACACTGAGGACTCGGGGGGACATTTGAATTGTAGAATAATTTTGAATTTTGGAATCCAGCAAGCTGCACCAACACAGCCTTCTTTTGAAAGCTTTAAAGCATCAGTGTAGATGTGTAAGAAATTCAACCATTTGTCATTAACTGCCTCTAGAAATTTTGTGTTAGTGCCCGGATCACCCTTGGTCAAGCCAAGATCTGTGATAATATGTGGGAAGTAAACCAATGCATTGTACGGTGTACAATACAAAGGATTACAGGGAAAACGTGACAGAGGATTTGGAAGATTAGTGAACTTAAGCTAAAGGAAGCTATTAAGCAGAAATGGTAAAGGCTTATTACGGGGTAATAGGCCAGCTAGCTCAGTTAGCTTAGAACACAGAGGATGGGACGAAAGCTGCAGCATTTTACCCACAAATCGGTCCGCAAGGAATTGTCTACGAATAGGTAAGGGGGGATCAACACATTCCACTTGGAGTGCGTTAGTAGGAGTAGACTTCATTGCTCCTAGGACTGAGACTTGTGTACTTTAAGAAAAACACTGATTATTTATACTGTAAATGTCAAGTTGACAGAAACGAAAAAGTATAAATATTTTTAAAGTTTTCGAAGTGAATTGTGC
Organism: Dione vanillae; assembly: GCA_037178615.1. Lineage (NCBI taxonomy): Eukaryota > Metazoa > Arthropoda > Insecta > Lepidoptera > Nymphalidae > Dione > Dione vanillae. Next base: position 2,677,031 of record JAZFAU010000034.1, on the reverse strand, counting down.
TCAACTGGCACGCTCGAAACGCCCGTATTTAGTAGTATTTTTTTAGTTATATTTTTTTATATTAATTAAACAATATAAACTTTGGCTTCATTAAAACGAACAAATGAACTATAATCTTATAGAATATTATTTGAGATTATATTTCTAAGCTTTTAAGTGAAACATACATAGCTCGACTTACATTTCACGTGACACTCTCGTGACCTATTTCCATAAAATGTACCTATGAGTGTGTTTCACAATGTTTATTCTTTATGTGTTTGTCCACTGCCAAAATATAGAATATACTAAATTGAAGTTACATGAAAAATATTTGAAAAATTACATTAATAGACACTATTTTAGCTACTACTATAAAAATTTACCAATTAAATTAATTGTTCGTTATTAAAATAGCACATATAAGATGCTACGATATATACTTAAACATTCATTCATTCATTCTTATAAAAAAAATCATAATTTTAGTAACTTTTATTACATTTGTATCATTCATATGTGAAGAGTTAGTTGTATTAACGAATGTTGTGCTAATATTAACTTTAGAACTGAAATGTATATAAAAATTAATCCTTAGTTATTGCAATTCCAAGTTCAGTAGACTCGCAAAAGTCTCGTTTGATTGCCAATTCATATACGTAGGTCAGAGCGGCGACGGAGCGTCTAGCCAAAACTTTAACCTATAATACTCATAGACAGAAAATATATGTTGTTTGTCCCACATTTTTGTCTTTTATATCAATATTACCTTATATATGATAAAGTTTAAAAAATACTAACGTGACAATAAACAAAATAATTGACTTACATATACCTTACACCTTTTATTATCCGTGATTTTTGGTGTCGATGCCAACGGATTTTTATTTAACAAATGATTTTATTAGTACTTATAGTACACTTTGTTGTTTATTAGTCTACCCATCTGTCAACTTAATTACGTGGAAGAATAGAGCTTATCAACTTAAATCAAATATCCAAGTCATTGATCTCTTGAAGTATAGAATATCGAATAATTCTAAGTCAACGCAATTAAAAGATATGAGAGTTTGTGCTTAATTTCTTTTAACATTTTGAATGAATATTGCTGCGTAATCAAATGTATGGATACTTCCCGTCGTCCTAACAATATGTATTTGGTCAATCAACAAATTATAAATCAATTATAGATATATAGACGACTATCGTTACGCAGAGGCGTAGCGTCTATAAACGCGACGATTTGTGGGTTCGATACTCACTGATGAATTTTTCCATTTTCATTTTCATTTTATACAGAGTGCGTAGATATGACTACAAATATAAATTTGTCATCTCATAAGTAGCATTTTCCTCAGACTAATCATTATGAAAATGGCGCGGAGCGTGAGTACCAACCGCACTTGACCGATATTTGATTACAAAAAAATATAATTTTCCAAGTATAAAAATTAATCTACAACGAACGCATACTTGTGAAATAATTTTGAGCTGATAAATTTAAGTTAATAAGCCATCGCGTTCTTCGTCTAAATTTGATTCGAATACCTTCTGTGAAAGTATTTTGTCGAGTTGAAGTAATCTAAGTCGCTTTAAAATTTGTAATGGATGTTATTTTTCAATAGAAGCTCCTTTTAGCGGATTAATTAAGAATTTCAGAAGATTCAGTGTGCTAAATATTTACCAGCTCATATAAATAGCTTACAAGCCGGATAAACTTTGTTAGATTAATGAACTCAAATATTTCTCATATTTGAGTTGATTGATTGATTGCTTAATTCCCTATGCTTAACTAGCTCTAGTTCTTGTTTATTTCAATATTTATTATATAAAGTACTTTAACCTTAACATGTTTCATAGCTAAATCTTAAAAAATAAAGTTTTTTCTAATCTTACGTCGAACTTCTAATCTCTAATAGTGTAATCTGTAGTCTGAAATAATGTACTATTTTATACATTGTTTCAAAAATACTAATAGTTCCTAACGGTACGAATGGTTTAGAAGCATATTAATTATGTCAAAGCAGTGACGTCACGACGTGTGAGGCCATGAATTAAGGCGTGGGGCCATTACGGTGGACAGGAAATTTGCACGTCTAGTGTTGCGAGTACAATGTAAATTCAGTTAGTGATTAGGACACACAACTCTAGAATGTTCGGAATATAAAAATTACACGCACTGAATATTTTGTTATATATTATATATAAAGAAATTACCTAAATTCGTGGCGCAGAGGTGTAGCGTCTGCCTGTAAACGAGACGGTTTTTGGGTTCGAATCCCACTCGAGGAAGATGGATTTTTCTATTTCAACTATCTTCGCTCTGGAATCTAGGCAAAGTGCGACGTTGAGTTCCGCCACTCAACATGCAATGCCTCGAAAACGGCTGAAAGCGGGGACGGAGAAAGCAGGGACTAAAGCAACGGAGTGTCTTTACATTAGGTTCCCAAGGTTCCTGCACTTCCCTCTGCCTACCCTGCCATGTGCGGGATAAAGCGTGAAGCTAAAAAAAACTAAATTTAATTCGTATCAAATTATGAAATAATATCAAAGTTACCACTAGTTTTACAAATGATTGTGCATTATATTTCTACATAATTACTATATGATGACTTTTATTTGTTTTTATTCTAAATGATGACTTATACTTGTTTTCAATTTCGAACATGCTGCCGCTAGAGCCATGTTCCGGTAGATAAGTGTTTTCGATTTCCGAGCTTTGTACATCGACATTCAGTATACAAATATTGGTTCACACACCTATATATGGTTTAGAGATTTATGTAAATGTCATTTCCTTAATATTAGATAACTTTATATCTATTGCTTGTAACACTTAGAGATCTCTATATTTATTGATGAAATAGATATACTTAGTTACTACGTTTATTGATGAAATAATAATAAAAATAAAATAGTACACTGTTATATATATTCCACTCCATTTACCTAAACAAACATAAATGTTCATTTGACCTACAAGCACAATGTTTATTTGTATGAAAAAATAAATAAAAATGTGCAAATATTTATCTAAAAACAACACACGAGACACGAAATAACGTCAGCCATGCGTGACGGCTGTGGCAGAACATTATTACTATACCGACATTTTAAACATACTTTTATGAGATATTTTTTGAGATATATATTTTAAATAATGTGTTGCTTTGAAATATATTATATTTTATTATTTTACTATAAACGGAAACTGACAATTTGATACAGATATTAAAAATTATATTCTTGTGAAAGGATGCCTTGTTCTTTGCGAACTAATTTCTCCACATAATAATAATATATTTACCTACAGTTTTTTAAGAAACGGCCAGTACTTATATTTAACCAATAACTTTACCAACTAGGACCATCGTAGTGCAGAGGCATAGCGCCTACCTGTAAACGTGACGGTTTGTGGGTTCGATTACCACTCGGGGAAGATGCATTTTCTATTTCTATATTCTTTGCTCTAGCAACTAAGCAAAGCGCGGCATTTAGGTCCGCCACTCAACATGCAATGCCTCGAAAAAGGCGGAAAGCATGAACAGAGAAAACAGGGATTAAGAGACGGAGTGTCTTAACACTAGGTTCGTATGGTTCCTGCAGTTCCCTATGCCAACCCTGCCATGTGCGGAATAAAGCGTGAAGCTAATTAAAAAAAAAATAATACCTTTAAAAATATTAAATAATGACATAATATTTCTTTGAAGCCATTATTCATAGGATATATCAACTTTAATTTACCCATAATTTATCAGGCGCGATTTATTAGCAAAAGTTTGGAAATGGGAATTTGCGATAATGTAGTGAATGTAAAAATATTAACCTTATCCCTGTTAAGCCGTCTAGGGTATTACGAGTTAATTTAATTTAAAAACATTTATAGATCTTAACCTACCTACCTAATTAGATACACGGCCTATGAACAACAACAAAACGAAAATATGAAGGGAAATTTGAAAAATTGTAACATGAAAAATACAAGCCTGGTTACTTTTTAAAACAAAACAAAGGGAAATGTAAATAAAAATTTGTGTGACGTACCAAAATATTTTCGTAAGTGTAAATGGATTTTTTGACCCCTGCCAAATGTGCTCCAAAAGTCAAGGCGCCATATTTAGTGTTGACAAAAATGTTCCATCGTATAGCCCCAATAACTTTTGAAGTTAATAAACACAGATTTTTGTGTTTTCAATAGATATGAAAAAGTAATAGAATATATTAATCAATTGTTTCAAACGCAAATCTTTGAAAATATTTATGATCGTTCCAGTAAATATTACACAAAACAATTATAACTGGGATATTTGGACCGAGCAATTAATTGTGCCACCTGTCCCTTTTAAGTTTCGAAGAATAATAATACCTCCTTTATCTAACAATCGTTTTAAATTGATGCGAAAACTTTTATTGTTTTGTTTTCATTGCTAAATAAAAAGGTATACTATTAAAAGGAGTTCTTGTTAAATTTTTAATATGGAAAGGAAGAACCGAAAAGCTGTATATATTTTTTATTTTAGTTTGCTTTTATTATATTTTAACTTATATTTTAACGCTCTACTATTAGGTATTAGTTCTAGAAGCTAGAGACTACTCTTTAACTGTTAAGCTTGGACAATAATACATTTCCGTATAGATTCGCTTTTTATGGGGCCCTTTAACGCTTTGATCACAAATCAGGCTTTGCTTACTAAGCTCTACTTCCCTTCTTAGATATAGCACCCGCGTAATAATCCATGGAATGCTAAAATTTTGAATTTAGAAAAATATTACATTTTATATGTATATAATTCTAATTTTACACGTTTTCGACTGGAAATCGGAGAAAATGTATGAAGAAGTTAACGACAGACGACGAGGTGAAAGAAGTATACAGGACCGCAGCGTTTGGCGCTACGTTCTTTCTGACTACCCCGCTAGGGGTAGAGCGTAAATATGTGTGTGTGTGTGTGTCGACTGGAAATAACAAGTAGATGAGAGATAACATTCTACGTGCACGAGGTATCTTTGACAGCAAAAATCTAATGTAGTCACATATAGGCATAAACAAATGTTCCTTTGACGATAAGCAGACCGCTCAATATAAAAGCTATTTTCAATATAGACAGCAGAGGCATAGCGTCTCTGTAAAAGCGATGCCTTGTGGGTTTTTCCCACTTGGGGTAAGATGGATTTTTCTATTTCCATTTTCTTTGCTCTGAGACACTCAACACGCAATGCCTCGTAAAAGGCAGAAAGCGGGGACGGAGAAAGCAGGGACTAAGCAACGGAGTGTCTTAACATTCGGTTCATATAGTACCTGCAGTTCCCTTTGCCTATCGTGCAGTATGCGGGATATAGCGTGAAGCTAAAAAAAACAGCAGCTTAAATCACAGGAGATCACCGCTTTCAACTAAACAGACCTTCAGCGTTGTAATATTAGCAGAAATCAATAGCTATGAATATTTGGTTTTCCATAATTTCAAGGCAACAATATTGTGAATTATTTTATTTCTACTATTACTTTGTCTCTATGCACCGCGCTGGGTTCTAATATTATAATATTGTGATCTTAAATAATCAATAAATGAAAAATTTAATTCAAGATATCTATAGAAATTCTTGGATTTTTCCTCAACTCAACTCAACATGTGCAAATGTTTCGTAAAACTTAATGTGTAGTAAAATTTGAATCTTGCCTACTATTCGAGACAAAACGTAAATTATTTTCAATTTATTATTTTAAAAAGAGAAAATTTAAATACATTTATATGGTAATTCTAGCGCGATCTTCGTCTACACCAGAAATGCGTCCATACGAAAGAGGCTGTCACGAGACGCGTGGTATTCACTATTGAATACCGTAGTTAGAGTTTTTTTTTCAATCTTGATATTCCTGCTCTTTGTTTTGCCTATAATTGAATTCCATTTACAATAAGAGTGTTTTCCAGGAAGCTTCTACTTAGTGAGTACTTATATAATTTACAGGATTAAAATAAATGATTGGTTTACTTCAACTATATAATTTAAAAACGCTTCATAATTTATTTATTTTTATTATTTATTTATTTAATTATTTGTAGCATACAAAGGCTAACTTTAAAAGAAAGAACGTTGGGACTGCTAAAGTTAAAGAAAAACTGTAGCGCAGTGTCAACGCCCACATACTTAAGATACAGATTATAGATCCATACATATTTGAACATCAAAAAAAGTGACGAGAAACAAAAAAAATTCAAAACAAATTATTGATTTTTGTATGTGTGTGCGTGTGTGTGTTTAAGTGTATGTATGTGTCAAATTAAAATAAAAATTCTCGAAAGCCGTCAATAATTTTTTTCAGTCTCATCATAAGAGAAGCTTAGAAGCCATTTAGAACAATGCAAGAAAATATAAAAATGATAATGAATTGAAAAATGTTGAGCAAAAATTTGTTTTGAAATACAATTTATTTCTTTTTTTGTTTTTGTCACTGTTTTTGTAGTAGTTTAAATCTTGGCACTAAAGAAGTGAATGAACAAAAAATCCGCCAATTGCGAACTGCACTGACACACTGAGGGTTCCATACCGAATTCATTTTGTCAAATCCAATCTACAATACTTCATTTAATATGAATTGAGCTACAATATTCGAATAAAATTAAATGGTTTTTTTATACAACTATAAAATGCCAATATGATTTCTACGTACAATTTCATGTACGTTTACTTACTATTTATTGCCAAATATCATAATTTCAGTTCAACTGGATAACATATATTTTAACATAAAATCACGTATCGTGGGTATATTGACTTAGATGTTTATTTTTGTCTGAGAAAAAGAGGGAATAACTATAAAGCCTATAATATTTAATTTTAATTTCAAATTTACCTTCGCATGCATCTAAAGAGGCAGATTGTCTGCCTTTTCGGATGGAAATAGATCTAATAGTAATTCCGGTTCTTTTGACGCAATTAACCATATAGAGATCTATAATGGAATGAATATATGTTGTAATTTCCAGAGCAAGCAACACACATAGCAAATGATAATCCTACAAAATATGTAATACAATAAATTGTTTCAGAATCTTTATACCTTTTCAATATTGTTAGTCGATGAACACATTTGTTGTATCCCAGCTGACTTCATCAGCCCAACCTTACGTGATACGAAACCAAATAGCGTCTAATTTTCATTTAGCTTATTTTATTATTTTCTTTTATTTCGTAGTACTAAAATTAATGATTTTCTAAATTAAAAACAAAAAGCAAAATTATCAAATATATCAACGTAACGTCAATATAAATAACGTCATTTTATAACGTAAACGTAACGTTATTCGTTATCCCAATATTAATCGAAAGCAAATTAGTTGAAATTGAAATTATGTTTATTTTCGGACAGTTTATGTTTTATATATTACTTTATGGTTAATTTTAATAATAATATATTTCAATCTGTGATTGAGGTCATGACGTCGCAACGATATTGACTGTCAACGCTGTGATTGGCAGTAATTTCCATTTTCAGTAGAAAATGTAAGATTGAACGAATTAATTATTTATAGTACACATACAATCAATATAATCTTGTAAATTGGTCGGTGATTGGGAAACAAAATAACTTAGCACTAGGTTTAACCCTTTACCTGCCCTATAACCATAATGGCAATACACCGCAAAGCTGAAAATAAAATCTCAATCTTGCAAATATTATCTTAATAAAACTTTCAACGGCAGAATAAATTGTCATTATTCATGGTATATTAGTATTAAGTAATGGATATGTATACATATTTTATATTTTTATTTTGGGTTTATTTCATAATATTTGCTACTCGGGGAAGATGAATACATGCTTTCTGCCTTTTTCGATACGTTGCGTATTGAATGGCGGAACTCAACGCTGTGTTTTGCCTAGTTGCCAAAATGAAGCAAATGGATATAGAAAAATCCATCTTTTCCGAGAGGGAATCGAACCTACAAACCGTAGCGTTTGCAGGCAGATGCTACGTCCCTACGCCACGTAATTTCAACATTTTCAAGCTTCAATAAATTATCTTACATATAATTTTTTTACAATATTTGATATTATTATTGTTGTATTACATTTTTGGCGTATTTAAAGCTTTAAAGGCCTTCATAAAACTTAATATTAAAGTAATTTGAAGCCTAAGTATACTAACAAACTTATGTTTATTAATGTTTAAACTTCCAAGTTTATCATGTACATTAAACTTAGTACTTGTGCATCCTATACGAGTACGTAATATGTACCTATGTTTTGTGTATACTGTAACGACGACGGTATAAAATAAGTTTGGCAGCTCCCATCAATAATTCTGTTTCTGATATTGTTTTCTAATGAAAATTTATTATTTAAGTAATTACCTAATGATAAAGTTCCAAGTTTAAAGTTTAATTCTTTCAAATGATAAAGTATACATTTTGTTATATATGAATAATAATAAAACCCAATTATTGTTAAGTGAAATTACGGAAGCGGTTTATAACAATTACGATAGTACTATTTCACGAAGACGAAAGGGCTATTTCGATTAAAGACGATACCATTTTCATAATTCAACATTGAGCAATGATTAATGAAAGTACAAAATACTTATAAAATACATAGTAAAAAAATAGATACCACATTGCCATTAAATTTCCATTTAGTATAAGTAGTCGCGTTATTAATTAACAAGGTTATATAATGTACTGTACGTCAGTATTTACGTTCTGACAGGATAGACTGGCAAATGCATTCAAAAATACTAGTATTCACTACACGGCGTCGCTACTATAACAAACCACTCGGAGAACAAAGATTGAGCCATATTTCATGCTAGTTTCTGTGCATAAATCTCTTGAATACTCTGAAAATAACATTTTCATGATTGCAGACTTAGTTTTCAATTTCTTCCGAATTCTATCTGTTTCAATTATATTCATATTATTCTTAGATTTAGCCTTCTTCATATAAATTTGATGTGTATGAATAATATATACAGTATTTTATAATGTTGAATCTCATTAGCTCAACAACTGACATACATACATAGTTTAGTCATACAACGTTGTACAGTTTTATAGTTTGTAAGTAACACAATTCCTTTTGCAGCGAACTAATCACCGTTTTCATTTAAATGCAGACAAAAGCGCCAGTATTTGAACTAGAAATCCTTAAACATTGCATCACCGTAAGTCTTTATTGTATACTAATATTACATATTCTACAAAATATTAATATATAAAGTAAAAAGTTCTTCAAATATCAGATTGGATAATCCAAAAAACATACAGTAGATTAAATATTACTAAGCTTGCGTACATAAACTATCATACAAAAATAATAAAAATAACAAAATAAATATTGTAATCTCGTAGCACCATATTATATTGTAGTTTTAGAAAACAATATTAAATGTAAGTGTTAATTTTATGTCGAATTTCTAGTTTATCTTCTGTTTTTCTAATAAAAAAGATATGTGTTTAAGAAGATTATGTATATATTATTTTTTAATTTCTGAACAAAACACAAGAAACAGTTTATAGTTAGTTTTGTATAGAATGGCATAAATGGATTAAAATATAATCCACTTACGAGTTTATATATTATATGCAGTAGGTAGCTTCGTCACAAAATCAGTTTACATAAAACTTAAAATGGGTTTTACCGTACGAGGTAGGAATAGATCTGAAATAAAAGCTTTTAAACATCGCCTTACTCACACGCCCGAGTATTACTCATGCTCCGATTTACAAGAGAAAAATCTGTTGTATGCGACGTGAAAACATTTATATAGCTTATACTTATATACAATTAATTTTCAAAAGAAAAATAATAGAAAGTATATCATCACGTCACGTTGTATTTTACTACTTTTTGATGATTTTTATTAGCTATTCTTTTAAAATATATATGTTTTTAATATTACTATATATTACGTTTATATTCATATATTTAGTATATTTTTAAAAATATTAAAATAAATTAATACATAAATTTTATCGAAATCTTTTTTAAAATTTGTAATAGTGTAATAAAAAACGCATTATTTTATATATTACCATTATGTATAATATTTGGTCTGTATTTTAATCAAGTATGGGTTCAAAGCAAAGTTTCTAATTCAAAATTAATGTATACCTATCATATATATGTATATGGAAACGTAGTATTTAACTCATGCAAGTGTTTACAACGGGGAAGCGGCGCATTGTTTATTGCATGATGTGCAACAACAACATAGTCTGTACTCTGTAGTTCTGTTTCTCAGGAGAACAATAAAAAGTAAATTTTACGTTTTAGAGTATCAACGTTTATGATGATAAGCTTATTGACGATAATACACAATACATAACAAGTATATAAAAAAATATTTTTAAGAATTTATTACTGAGGACAGTCGTGATGCAGAGGCGTAAGCTTCTGCCTGTAAGCGCAACGGTTTGAGGGTTCGATTCGCACACGGGGAAGATGGATTTCTCTATTTCCATTTTCTTCGCTCTGGAAACTAGACAAAGCGCGGCGTTGAGTTCTACCACTCAACGCGCAATGCCTCGGAAAGGCAAAAAGCGGGGACGGAGAAAGCAGAGACTAAGCAACGGAGTGTCTTAACACTAGGTTCGTATAGTTCCTGCAGTTTCCTCTGCCTACCCTGCCATGTGCGGGTTAAAGCGTGAAGCTATAAAAAAATAACTTAGTATAAAATAAGCAATGTTCGAGAAAAATATTTTAAATTATATTTCCAAGTATTACTTTCTCAATAGAAGTAAAAATACATAGAATTGAATGGATTTTTACATCGTATTGATTTTCCCCAAATAAAAACTAACCTATGTTCATCAGCCGACGCAATCGGTCTATTCCAAACGTGGTTTAAAATTCAATTGAGCTATTTTCTATTTCATCATAAAAATTTTCAATATATATATTAATGTTATTGACGATGTTACTTAAATTTTTGGACATTTTTTGAAATCAAGGTGGTTGTACCCTATTTATACGATCTAGGTTAAAATAAGCTTATAGAAAGCTAATTTACTAAATTTGGTCCTACAAAACTCTTTAATGTTACCCTTTCTTTATCTACCAGCAAATTAAAAATATGTGCAAATTACTAAAATATCTTATCTTTTTGTAGCTAGATAGACTACGCTACTTAATTTAAATATTTAAATAAACTTTGATGTTGTGGCCTAATTTAATTATAATTATCCGCAAATTCATTATCAACTTTGATCACAATACCACTGAAGCAGTATCGGTTTAATGCCGACCACAAATTTTCCAAGAATATTCTGTCAAACACGTCGCGTGGAAAATTGTATATTCATTTAATATTTCCACAATATATAATTTGAAAAGCCAAAAAATATAAAGCCAACTTTGTTAACTAAATATAGATGATACATACATATAGCTTGTGAGTTGGTAAAATAAAACTTACATACTATATTCTAATAGGAAAGGGGTAAGGGATATATAAAAAAAATGATGATTAAATATTTATATCTGGAAGTTTCTCATATTTGACTTATTACTGAACTTGATAATAGATAACAGATTATACCTAATTTTAGTACAATTAAAATATAATTAACCAATATATAAATTCCGGTATGGGTCGTTGAGATATTGTCAAATTAAGCTCTTTGCTAACAAACTCAAATAGTGACTATAAAGAGATATTTCATAGTTTGCAGTGAAATAAGAAGTTTTTACCACCACATTTCCCTCAAAGATTCGTGGCCGTGAATTTATATGATTGCCAATTACTGATATCACATGAAAAGTATATAAAAATTAGTAACATTTTACAATATTTTTAATATTCTACTATAATTCTTTTAACCTCGGAAAATATAATTATTATTGATCTTACTTATATAGATTTGTTTCTATTTGACATAAATAATAAATATATTTATATAATACAGGCCCACTCGTGGCTCAGCCGTTTGAAAATACACTAGATTGAATTCGTTTTCATATTTTATATGATACATTGCAAATCTTCAATGTTCTCGGATTTATTTTATTAAAATATTCACATTTTACGTATACCTTCTCTGTACCTATAAATAATAATAAAAATTCATATCCATAACGTATTTGTTATTTTTATGATAAATATACATACGCAGTTAGTAATATGCATTGTGTTTAATATGTGATGCTTGTAATCATTTTTTACTTTTTATACATATTACCAATTTTAGGTAGTCTCGACAAGTGCACTTAATACTGTCTTTTTATTTAACATTGACGTTGATCGTAATTGAAATCCTATAAAATAATTAATAAATTGTTATTTTAAACATTTGTCTAATAAGTAGCTATCAGTAATGAAATTCGACTTTATGGAGATACATATTTTTTCGATGGGAAATTCATTAAATATCAGGTTAAAATTTCATTGGACTATTTCTAATATTAGTCAGAACGCAAAATTTGGTTCTATATTGTGATTCAGTATTATTTGAATATGTTAGTGTTTTAATGCACGAATAAACAGACAGACACAAAAACTCACCCGCCCGTTACAATTTTTTTTAATAATCACGTATAAAATGTTTTTTTTTTGTTTTTATATTATATAAGCAGTTGATTTACTCTTTTCATGATATTGTCAATGTTATCGGCTTAAGTGTTTAGTACAATTATGTAAATTATATATCTATTTTAATTGAAAATTATTTATGTACAAATTAATCTCTCTAAGGATAACCCCGCTAAGGATAAAGTGCAAAACTATGTATGTATGTAAGTGTATGTGCATAAATAAATGTTAATATCGTATTATGCATCCCCAAGGACGAAGCCGCTGAATCTATAGTATCTTTATAGTACCTTTAATTGTGGTTGTGTGTAGTGAAAGTGAATTTAACACCAACAACACCAATTTTTTTACAATAATTAAGTAATTAATTAATTAATTAGGTGTTCGCAATAAAAACTTTCATATTTACTAGTAAAACACAACTAGTACGTGTGTATAAAAAATATAAATAGACTGAAATGGTGCTTGAAAACAATGTTCTTCTAATTAATTTTCTTTTATGTTTTTTGTTATATTTTAATAGTATATTTTATCCCTGTCTAAGACTGATACAAATTATTTATGCCCATAAAGAAAATCCGCTTAAAAGGTTTCGTATTTCGCTTATAAAATGTTATATAAATATAAATGTTTTTTTGAGTTAAACACTAGTATATTTCTCAATTCTCATTAAAGGTGCTCGCTTTGAGCGCACCTTCCCTACACATGTATACAATTGCTATAGGAAAGTTAAAATGTTGTATTCCCAGATTGCTAAAAGTGGCAAGAAGATTTATATAGCTTTGCCACTCGTTTGACGCTGCCAGAATGGTAATAGATTCGGCCGAAGCCACTATAGTGGAGCAGGTCTGCATATGTACATTTCTAGCAGTTGTTATTTATAGTGGCATTTTCGTAAAGAATTTACTGAGAAATCTCAATTCGCAGTGAGTATACAGTTTCAAGCATTCATTTTATTTTTAGTAATGAAACATGACATTTTTGAAAATGGCTAATATAATACTATTTTTAAACATATTTCGTGTTTAAGCATAGTACTATGTTTAAACATTATTAACAGTATATCAAATCAGTGTCATTGATGACTATTTGAATAAAAAAAATATTATTAAGGAAAAGCTTCAGTTATCATATAATAACAATTCAAAAAAATTACATTACTGAGAGCGTACTAATTGGTCTTTCTATTATTTTCTTTATATTACTATTAGAAATGGTATCACTTCAACAAAACTATTCACATTTTAATTACCAAGTATATAAAATTACAACATGTAATAAAATTAACGAGTGTTTAAAACAATATGTACTAACAAATTAATATTTTAGATAGCAAAGTTACATACAGGTGATACACATAAATAACAGAGTACACAGTATTTAAATATAATATTATATGAAACAGTTATGGTAATTTTGAAGCATTAATATCTTAGACATTACTGTTGGAAACTCAAGTCGGCTTTATTAAACGTGTTCAACAGTGTTCAGTAAAAGCGACCAATAATACAGTGTTAATAAATCATCTTGACAGGTATTACTCCGCACCTTCACGTCAGCGTAATTACGTCACTTACAAACATTCATTCAAGTAAATCCAAAGTACAGAACTCTTGAATTGGTGCCATCTATCATTATATCCACTCAAGTTCTTATTTCAACTAAATTTGAACTAGGAATATCGTATGCTAATCACTTTATTATTGTACTTTGTGTAACAAAAAGTTACGTTCTTCAATTCTGTTGTACTATTTTCAACTTCAATGTTTTATTATAATTTTTTATCCTTTACCAAGTTGAAAATGAAAATGAGAAGGTTTTATATATTATAATGACACTACTAGAAATAAATAAAATAAATAAGCTAACTACAAGACAAGTTACTAACTTCTGAAGTCTGATACTAATGAGCTGGAGTATATTTCACATTTTATAGTTGTGTACATTGATTTATTCAGATGAGTTGGTGATGGAGAGTACAAAACGTAAGTTGCGACCCATATAACAATTACACAGAGAAAATTGTTCAGTTAAACTCTTGATGGAATTCCCTTTCCCTTTTTTCCCTTTTTAGTTCTTGTTACAGTGCATGCGGGCATGTATTTTGGTTTTTTTAGTATACTTGTTTTTAGGACACTTACCCATAATTTATATATTTTGTATGTGAAGTAGCAGAACTCAAAGCTACACTTCATCTCCAACAGAGCAAGAAAAAGAAAATTAATAATTTCTCCGAATAGGTATTGAATCCTGTGTGTGTAGTGTCTTTGTACTAGGTTCTCTCTTCGTATATACACACGCAGAAAAGCCTGAAGATACAATAAAAAAAAATATTTTAAATATGCCTTAGCCTTCTCTGTCAAATCCTTCACAGTCAAAATCAACTATTTTTCTATTCTATTCAATGGGTGAAGTATTCCCATCAAATGATCAAGAGTTATTCAATAATTTACATTCATATAATTCAAGCTTTTGGCAAAACTGGAATTGATTTCTCTTCGTATTGGAATCCTTTTTTATTCTCAAATATTGGGATAGCACGAAGCATAGGTGCATTACATAAAGCCGCCTTTATAATAAATAGTTCCATCAAAGTTGGTAATCGTTTTATGTACCTATCCTACCTATCCTACTATACATTTATTAAAAAAAACTCACTAGTAAACAGATAAACAATATTCAAAGTTTATTTTTACACTAACATTATTTTATATATTTTAGCTTATCACTTTCTCAATTTTATATAGCACATTTTCCGCCATCTTTTTATATGTCAAAAAACCACATCATGCCATACTTGTAATGTTATTTCCAACTTTCCAAATTCACAACTTTTGGGAAATTTTAGCAAAACTTACCTGTGTTAAAAATAACAGTAGCTTTGATGGTTGCCTTATAAAAAACAACACAACAAAACTCATTTGCAATATCTTAACGTATAATGGTCATTTAGACATACTAAATGTATGTAGGTGTAACAGTACTTACCATGGTATACCACATTATATATATTAGTATATTAGTTACTTTATACATATAAAAAAACTATATCCTGAACGAATGACTGGATGGATCAACATATATCCTAAGCCAGATTTTCACTGAAAGATAGAAGAGGTTGTGGAGGCTAATTTCGCCCCGGAAATCAAGGATCTGTAGGATCGAGATTTACCCGGAAAAAACCGGATTTATCGCGTTTATCATAAGTATCTTCGGCCTAAAGAATTTTTTAATAAGTATTATTTACGTATATTTCACATCATTCTTCACAGACTGAGTGATATGAAAGAATTAAAAATCAAAGATAAATCAGACAATTTAAGCAGGCGAAACCGCAAACAGGTGTCTTGTTAATATATATTATTTTATTTCCGATTTTGCGTACATTCTTTGAAATTTATCACTCCGTCAGACATTATTAAATTCCATACACGATTAGGTGGAAAATTAAAGTACAATTTTCATTTACATTTTACCACAGGGGTTCAGCATGTACGAAATAAAAGGGGTATTCTCAATTTCGTGCATAGAAGAACCACAGTCATTTGTTCCTGTAGCTCAAACGAGTTAAAATGAATTTGGGCGAACATCTGCCATGTTTAACATTCTTTATTTCACCAATTTAAATACTGTGTACAATGCCCGCGTTGTGAGTTGTGTTTGTAGTACTCAAGATCAAAGATGATTCAGTGGCTGTTTAATATTTATATATTTTTAATTAGAATAACGCCAACTGGCAACCAGATAAAAGCGCGGAGTTGAGTTCCGCCGCCAAGTGCGAAATATAGCGTGAAGATATAAAAAATAATACACAAGAAAAAAGAAAGGAATAATGCCAAATATTTGTTTTATATTACGAAACTTTTTTACAAGTCTTAAGAGTGAGATACAATCCCTAAAATCGAATTCTAACTCGTTAAATTCTTCTTAGTTTAGTCCCATTTTCTGAGGAATATATATATATATATATATATATATATATATATATATATATATATATATATATATATATATATATATATATATATATATATATATATATATATATATATATATATATATATATATATATATATATATATATATATATATATATATATATATATATATATATATATATATATATATATATATATATATATATATATATATATATATGTATATATATATATATATATATATATATATATATATATATATATATATATATATATATATATATATATATATATATATATATATATATATATATATATATATATACGACGTACGAATATACTGTAACTTGTTCGTAATACATAATTAGAAACTAGCTCACGGCTATGTTCACAAAATTAACTGCTATTGTTCTCACAACATACGTTAAAATGTATGATATACCCGTACTGGTATATAGTTTATTATATCGATACAATAGAATAATAGTTTATGGTATCGAATATATTTAGTAACCGATAAAGGCCTTTGAATTTGAAAAATGCTTAACAGGACTTGGCAAAGCGCAATATGCATTTGCTCGTGTACTTATCGTTGGCATTTCTTTGAGGAGTAGGGTTAACATAAAGTGGATATTGTTAAAATGTAATTTGGTTCTTATGCTGGGACCTTGAGAGCACATAACTGATTGAAGATTTGTTGCTGTGTGGCTAACGATAAACCACTTGCAGACGTTTAATGGTCGTCTTTACAATAAAATTCCTTGACACTTTATTATTAGAAACATGTTTTGTTAGCTTAATTCTTACAAAATAAGTGATAAATGTGGATTTAAATAACGTAACGTTGAATTAAAATTATGATTTTTGTAAGGATTGCGTATACTTAGATGCAATTAGCGTGGACTACAAAATAATAGTAGAGTGGTAGATGTAGAATAATAGTAGGGTGGTAGTTATTTCTTAAAAACCATTATATAGTAAGAAAATTGTAGCCTTAACCTAGCTTTACATTCAAACCTTGAAATCACTCTCAATCTACATCTTGAGTGTGTCTATTTTCTCGTCTTACGCTGTTAAAATCCCTGGGGAACCACGACTGTGTCTTATATTACGTATATGTTAAAAAAAATGTAAATTAAAAATTTAATTCTATTCTATTTATATAATATTCTATACTATATTATAAATTTCTATACTAACAAAACGGTTAACGCAAATCAATTCTTTAGCAAAATCATATAAATGTAAATAAATAAATGTTTCTTGATTTGCCACTAGCAATGATTTGCCGCTTGAGATACTTTTGAAAAATGTAAATGTAGTATTTATTTCTATATATTTTTGAAAATTGAATTTATATTATCTCTAAAACAGGTGAAAAACCTAATTAAATGCAAAAAGTATAAAAAAACATTGATATATTTATAATAACATAAATCTATCAATATACATATTATAAGAAATAGCTTTTAAGTGTCTACTAAATCTTCAATAGAAAACTAAACTTGCTAATGGACGCCACTCAACAGTAAGAAGAAGTCTTGTACTTTGTGACCGTCGCGCCCAACTTGTAGGACTTCTCGTGTTCTTAATGTTTTTACACAAACATTCGACAAAGTTTATCCGGCAACAACATTTAATTATATTTTTTTGGTAATAAATAATATATGAAATATTGTACAATTGTAGATAAAATGTTGACTTTGTAAATTCCAATTTTTATTTCACATACGTATATAATTCTCTCTTAAGGATATTGAATGAGAACAATACTTAACCAGAAATGTAGTATTTCAAAAATATTTCACTGTTTCTATGAAGGAAATGTCAGAAACGAGAAAAGGGGAAATTAAAGTGTCCGTTACATTTACTGAGAGACAACACTCGTGAATGGAGTTGTGGATAGCAATGCACGAACGTTTCTATATCACTATGTCGATATGTTAGAATAAGATTATTTTTTTAGCTTTTATTGCAAGTTTTAATTTAAGCTACATATAATCTAAGCTTTCTTATAGGTAGGATTCTTTGTTTTCAGGTCGAACAGCGGAATCAGACGATGATGCACCCTCCCTTCATATCATGGCTCGATCATTAGTTTACAATGTCGGCGAGAAGAAGGGTATTTTCTGCAAAGGAAAGAATTTAAATGAGGTATGTATAATTTTACAAGTTTGACAATTATGCAACAGCAACAATACAATACAGTATCGTTATATATTTCTACATAAATATAATTGAGGACCGTCGTGGCGCAACGTCTGCCTGTAACGCGACGGTTTCTGTTTTCGATCCCCAGTCGGAGAAGATGGATTTTTCTATTTCCATTTTCTTCGCTCTGGGAAACTAGGCAAAGTGCGGCGTTGAGTTCCGCCACTCAACACGCAATGCCTCGAATAAGGCGGAAAGCGGGGACGGAGAAAGCAGGGACTAAGTAACGGAGTGTCTTAACACTAGGTTCCCACGGTCCCTGCAGTTCCGTCTGCCTACCCTGCCATGTGCGGGATAAAGCGTGAAGCTAAAAAAAAATATAATTATACAATAATACAGGCTATATTAACAACATAACATTGTGGCAGCAAGAATTTTATATTAATATGCTTAGTACTAACTTTTTAACGAAATTTGAATTTTTATAAAATTTCAGTATAACCAAAAAATAAAAAGTTTATGAAACAAGGAACAACTTTTCTCATATACAAGTTGTTAACTTCTCACATTTCATGCGCCTAATAAATTTTGAGTAGCAAATTGCCGAAAGACGTGTTACCAGCTGCCACGTATTAACCATCACTTACTTGCTTAATTCGTGAATACTTAGCCGTTTGTAACATTCATCAAGAAAATCTACTTTACATTATAATGTAATGGGTTTGTCAGGATCTCTTTACGTGTGTCATATTTATTAGATCATCACAAATCTTTTAGAGGACCGTCATGGCGCAGAGGTGCCACGTCTGACTGTAACGCGACGGTTTCGATTCCCACTTGGGGAAGATGGATTTATCTATTTCCATTTTCTTCGCTTTGGCAAACTAGGCAAAGCGCGGCGTTGAGTTCCGCCACTAAACACACAATGCCTCGAAAAAGGCGGAAAGCGGGGACGGAGAAAGCAGGGGCAGGGCAGCGGTTCCTGCGGTTCCCTCTGCCTACCCTGCCAAGTGCGGGATAAAGCGTGAAGCTAAAAAAAAATCTTTTATAGTAAAGTTTTCAGTATTGTGTGTATTTAAAATGTTTATCACGGGATATGATTATGCAAAATGTGAATATAAAATGTGAACGTTTAAATACCAAAAAAATCATTCTTAATATTACTTTCCAGTCCATTGAATGGTATTCGCCATCTGGTAAAGTGGAAGGTCTATCTTCTAAAAATGACAGGGTGTTTGTTGAAAGACAACGAAACGACACGTTGCCGCTCATCATCATTAGTGCCCAGCTCGAGGACACCGGAAACTGGACTTGTAAGTCTGGTCCACTCGAACAGACTCTGAAAATTGTTGTTGGCGGTAATTTCCTCTGTTTAAATTTCTTTTCATTTTAATTTTCACTCATCCGCATTATGCCTATATAAGCCTATATTCATGACGGCAGCGGCTATATTGTAAATATTTGTATTTAAAAGGAAATTATAAAAGGAATATTCTGGGTTTTAAAAGTGTCCTTTATTACTTATATCACTAACTTTTAAACTTTGACTTTAAATTAGTACTTACAGTCTAATGTTTTTATAGCTTTTGAAAGTGTAAGTACACGCTAAAGATTAAGAAGTAAAAGATACCTTAAAAGAAATATTAAAATTGTAACCCAGCGTGATTTGCCTATGTAATATAAAAATCAAGTGTTATTAGATTAAGTGACAGGACCGTCGTGGCGCAGAGGCGTAGCGTCTTCTTGCAAACGCGACGGTTTGTGGGTTCGATCCCCACTCGGGGAAGATGGATTTTTCTATCTGCATTTTCTTCGCTCTGGGAGCTAGGCAAAGTGTGACGTTGAGTTCCGCCACTCAGCACGCAATGCCGCGAAAAACGGGGGAAAGCGGGGACGGAGAAAGCAGGGACTAAACAACGTAGTGTCTTAACACTAGGTTCGTATGGTTCCTGCAGTTCCCTCTGCCTACCCTGCCATGTGCGGGATAAAGCGTGAAGTTATAAAAAAAATATTAAGTGGGTTAGTTAAATATTTTTGAATTACTTATTGTAGTAAATTTATTGCTTCAGCAGATTTTTATAGAATGTCTACATGACTAAACAATTACTATGTAAAGTTGCCAAATATTATAAAAATAACAATTCAAAACATTTTAATATACCTACTTCTAATATACACAATATGCACAGTGCTCTATTCTTGGGATAATTACAAAAGTTTTACATCTTGGTAAACTTTTGAAGTGCTATTGTTTAATTTAATCGAGCTACAATTCAATAATATGGCCTCGTCATCTTTCATAGTGATGTTGATTGTTATTTTATAGATTATTCGAATAAATATTATATGTTCACAAAACTTCATTTTTGAAAACTTCATTTTACTTACAGAAAAAGTCAATCTGAGTCCAAAAGAGGAAAACGTGGATGGAGAAGAAACAAAATCTATAAAATTTGATTGCGTCGCTAAAGGTCATCCACGGCCTGTAGTACAGTGGTACAATGCTAAAGGGACTATTATAGGTTAATTTCTCATTTATTATCAAACAATCTCTAATTTAAAAGTACAATTACAATTAACAAAAATAATAAAAATCTTTCAGATGACCGCAAAAAGTATGTTATTAAGCAAAAAGGAGATAATTATCAATTAGAAATAAGGAATTTGACTCATCTCGACACCGGCGAGTATTGGTGCAAGGCCACGCAAGAGGCACTGTCTTATTACAGTTTGAAGCGCGTGTTCCTCACTGTTCAACGTAAGTTTATATAAACTAATTTATGTAATTACTCACACAATGGTATGGTACGTGAAAGCAATTACACATGTTATTTTTTACTTTGTCTTACCAGAGGGAGAATAGGAGTATACCTACATTGATAAATAAAAGAAAATATATTAATAGATTTATACTATTTCCTAATACATCGACTAAAATAAGAACCTGAAATACTCTGTGAGAACAGAATATTTCAGGTATTTATTTTGTGAGAACTTTCCATCCAATTTCATTGCTGAAATATATGTCTTAAATGACAGAGATCAACGCTGCGCTTACGCCTTATTTGCGCAAGGCGTCAGTGCGAGTAAATGAAATAAAAAAAAATCACACTGACGCTCAATCTCACATTTCCCGAGTGAGAATCGAATCCACAACCTCATACACTCATACGGTAAGCCACTGTGCCTACTTATTATTGAAATATAAATATGCTCAAACAGACGTATATAAAACAAGGCACGTCATTGAGTTCAACCTTTTAGCCATAGCACGTAATGTTTGAAAAAAAATCAAGTAGGCAAAAAGTCATGTATAATAACACTGAAATTATAATATTAAAGAAACTTTTATATAATATTATAATAAATAAGCAAATCCATGAATTGCAATACAAACTAATTCCGTTGAGTATAGATCGCACCAAGTGATTGATTACCCGACTACTGTCAGTTACCTCATAATTCACACCTCAATAGACACCATTGAGAATATGTTTCGTGACTAGGATAAAATAACAAAGACAAAGTGTTTACTCAAGTGTCAAACACTAGGTTCCAGCTTCTCCTGCAATATACAGGATACAGTGAGAAAAAAAAATAGTTCACCAGTAAGAGTTGTGTAAATTATTAATGCGTGACGTGAATGTAACATATATTGGGCTCAAGCATATATTACATACTTTAGTCTCATTTGAATAAGAACAATATTTAGTATTTAATTATAATTATATTTTCAAATTATCATAATTTTAATTATACCTAAAACTATTTATAGAAAATGAGTCAAAACAATCATTGGTGTGATTTGCTACTTACCAACAGCATATTATACTATTTTAAAATAAAATAAACTACAGCCGCCAACCATTCCTGAATAAACTTTTTACTTCATTCAGTAGCATTAAATCCAAGCACAGCTGGTTTTTCTAAGAGCTTAAGTGCTTAATGATAATTTATCACGGCTGTGGTTAAATAATGGTAGCAACCCGTTTTCTGCATGGAGAAACTATTATTATTATTGAAATGTATATAAAAACTGTACAGTTTTACTTATAATATTTTTTATTATATAGGACTGATAGATTAAACAATTTCATATTCTTCCTTTATGTGTATTGTTATGTAATTAATTAGAAATATGAGTACTAATATTAATAAATGAGGACCGTCGTGGCGCAGAGGCGCAACGTCTGCCTGTAACGCGACGGTTACTGGGTTCGATCCCCAGTCGGAGAAGATGGATTTTTCTATTTCCTTTTTCTTCGCTCTGGCATCTAAGGCAAAGCGCGGCGTTGAGTTCCGCCACTCAACACGCAATGCCTCGAAAACGGCGGAAAGTGGGGACGGAGTAAGCAGGGACTAAGTAACAGAGTGTCTTAACACTAGGTTCATATGGTTCCTGCAGTTCCCTCTGCCTACCCTGCCATGTGCGGGATAAAGCGTGAAGCTAAAAAAAAAAAATATTAATATACTATGATCGTACATTAACATACTTAGTAGACCAAGATCAACTTCTTAAGATATATGTATGCATTTGTTTTGTGGTCATGATGGAAAGGGCAATATGACTGTTGCAAAGCAACATTGCATTTTGATATTGAAAATGACAAGTCACGACCATAGTTATTTATCTGGAGATTGAGAAATTATTATAATAACGTCATTAAATGCATTAAATAAATATATAAAACAGTAAAGTATTGTTTTTTTCTCGTAGTGTATGAAATATTTTTTACAAGATCTACTTGAAAAACAGTGTGGATGTTATAACTTCGAATTACGTGTAATTCTACATTCGATTTCGCAAATATATAAAAAACTCAAACCTAATTTAAAATTATATCAAGCTATATACAATATATGCCACCTTAAACACAAACTAAGTGTAAAGTACTAAAGAACAAAGAAAATTAAACCTGTTTAGTATTTAAAATCGTTAATTCTCGGAGTGCCAGTAAGGATATATATACATCTTTTTTCATCGTTTTATTTATTTTTCTTCCGTTCCTTTAGTTGCCACCGTATGCATTAAAAAGAAAACACAATGAATATCTAAGATAATCATTTTGTTGATTACAATTTAATCTGTATATTATATACATATATCAACAACTATAATACTTAAATAATAAATAAGTTTTTTTATTAGTAAAAAAAATTAATAATATATATTTAATAAGATGTTGCCATATTTTCCAGATAAACCTATTATCTACAATCACGTCACACAAGAAATGTTCTATTCAAAATTCAAAACTGAAGAAGTTTACGCCATTATGAATGAAACGTAAGTAATAAATGAACAATAGTGCCTTTTATACTCCTCTAATATAATGCACTAAAAGTGCACTTCAGATTTAGGTACTAAATAATAATTATCCTAGTAATCTACTAATTAAATTTACTATTGAACAACATGATAACCCCAAAACTGACTGTTTAGTATATTTGATGATAATTTCTTGTTAGCAATCAGCCAGCTGTAACATATATTGTGTTAATTTTATTTAATTTATTTCCAGGAAAAACATCACTTGCAGTGTAACCGCACATCCTCCACCCACTTTTAAATGGAACAAACGCAACAATGGATATGATGAAGAGATAAATGAAGAAGATATCGTATGTTATACAAATAAATGACAATATAGATAATGTTAAAATTTGAAAATCAATTTATAAGCGAACTTATTGTACAATTTTATTTCGCTTGTTATTTTTTGATTATACATGTAAATATTTTTTATTTACATTTTCAGATCGATTACAGCTCTAATGGCACCCGTAGCTTTTCAGTGTTGCAGCTCAAGTTGTTTAGTAAAGATAATTTGGGCGAATATAAATGTTCTGTATCAAACGAAAAAGGCCATGTATCCATCGTCTTTCATGTTCAATTAGGAAATAAGCCAAATAAACCTGATTCCGTAAGTATAACATATATATGTACACGTAACTTCATATTTTGTCCCTAGCAGGGTATTCAGAGAGATCAGAGCGCCAGAAGCTGCGCTCCCTGCACTGCTTTCGCCTCATCCACTGTCATTAACCTCTTCCGGTTCGTACAATACATGTATTCTGGGGTTTCTTTATGCTTTTTGATTAAATTGTGTCTGTATATATATATATATATATATATATATATATATATATATATATATATATATATATATATATATATATATATATAATATATATATATATATATATATATATATATATATATATATATATATATATAATATATATATATATATATATATATATATATATATATATCTATATATATATATATATATATAATATATATATATATATATATATATATATATATATATATATATATATATATATATATATATATATATATATATATATATATATATATATATATATATATATATATATATATATATATATATATATATATATATATATATATATATATATATTACCATTCTTCATCACTCATTCTCTCGACTTGCCCAATCCACTTCAACAATGCAGCTGAGAGGCACTGCTCATTTTATGAACGGCAGTACCACGCCTTTCTTTATCTATTTCGTATCTCCGTGGTAAGCGTGGTAAACAGTAGTCTAGGGTGATAAGCCGATAGAGGTCACGCAAAACAAAACTGTGGTCAAAAACTAGCACAAATTATCGTGTCAAATAAATATAAATAATACATACACCTACCTATAAAATAAAAAAACCTCACCTATCTGTACATAACTCACATTGTCCCATTTACATGTGCGTTTTATTATAATTATTGTATTTGTATAATTTTTATACTTTCAGATTACTTTCGTGTCGGCGACTGCGACGGAGCTGACATTTAATGTCACTTGTACCACATGTAACTTTGCTGAACAAGAAGAAATGTCTCCTAACCCAGCTAATTTAACTGTTTTAGGTAAATATTAGCAATTTATATGTATAATGGACCCATTATGAATAGTTATAGGTATAGCAAAACAAAGCGCAACTTTAAGTTCTACCAGTCAACATATATTGTATTTAACTTTGGTTTAAAATGGAGAAAGGAGTGTCTTTACATTATGTTCTCCACCTACCGAAAAAGTGATCTACAGAAATATATATAAATTACATGAATAGATATGAAATAAAATAAAATAATAAGGCTTTTCTATCCTTTTGCAGGATACACGTTTGAGCTTGTTCCAGTCCGTACAGATTATCCTGCAGATTGGAATTCAGCAACACAGTTTAATGTCGACATTAAATATCCTAATGGTAAGTATTGTAATATATTTTATTACATACAACAACTATTTATTCTTTATTTTAAAGTTAAGTTTTATTATTTTTATTTCTTAAATTGAAAAATATTATGATTTTTCAAGACTTTTTATAAGCTTACAATGAAAATTGATATATTTAGTTTCAGATACAATATTTACGGTGGGTCCCCTCGCAAACCTAACGACTTACCACGTGCGCGTGAGCACGCGTAACGCAGCCGGAAACTCTGATTGGTTAGAAATTGAGGAAAATCCCTCTACGAGCTTCGCTACAACTGTTTTAGTCTCTATTACTCTGTTCTTCGCGACTCTAATGATTAATAGCTGTTATTAAGTTTTTAATAAATTAACAATGTATATATTTGTGTTCTTTCTCTATTATTTACTATTTTTATTTTGACGCTATGTCGTATTGAGGCTTAAAATTCCGATTTTGTGGAGCAACCAAATACAGTTTTAGATATCTTTTTTGTAAGGGAATTAATGAACTTAAAAGTCTAATTGTTTTAGGAAAAATCATTTTACGAAATAGTCTCCTAGTTTTTTACGCCTCAAAATGTACATGCATATTACATATACTAATTTGTAAGTATATATATACGTTAAAATTGTGAAACACGTTTATAAATAAGACTTATTATTTTTAATATATAATAAAAGAATTGTTCTTTAAATAAATATATAAATATAAAAGAATTGTTCTTTAAAACTTTAACTACATTTCTTTACATTCCAAAAATATAGATAGAAAATATTTCAAATATTTTGAAGTTGATTACATGTTAATAGGTGTTCATCTTTCTGGTGCCTAAATTTTACTTATATATCAATTTGAATTCTATTAGTCAAGGGTATAACGTAAAAGCTTAAAATTTGCAAGCACTTAGCAGTTTCCTACATTTTGTAATAAAAAAGTTTTGCTTAATATTAAGAAGCTTTTAAAAATCGACGTTTATATATGTTATTGCCAGTTTCATGTGCGTTTCGACGTTATTTCTTAAATACTATAAGACCGTTACATTAAATGCGAAAAGTGATATATTGCGTCCATGTTTTGACTTCCGCTTTTGAAATTGGTGTGTGAATGAAATTTAACACTTGTTAGTCTTATACGTCGGCCATTGCCTTAAAGAAAAAAATCTAAATTTTAAAGACAATAAGCTAAACAACGCTAAATAAAACATCTTTTAATATTTAATCATTTTAAGTTATTGTAAAATTATGTTTACGTAGATTTATTACTTTTATGCTAATTATATTTATTATCTTTTATCTGTTATGCCAAAATTTAAAGTTATATTTAAGACTTACGTTAAAAATATTAATCGATCTCGAAATTCTAAATTTTACACCCCTTTATTCCCATATAAACACGATTGATTTTGGCATAGCAGATAAAAATATGTTATTGATGTAGTATTAAAAATACGATGAAATCATAATATAATAATTAATTAAATTATTGTAGCATATATATCCAAAATTACTGTAAGCTTGATGAGTGTTTGCAGTGTAAATATATAACGTTGTTAGTATACTGCTTTATTTAAAGTGTGCAGTTGAATTGTGTTTTAGGTACTTTTATTGAATACAACTTAATACTTGACGTAATTTAAACGTATTTTGACTTAAATTAAAATTTACAAAACATTAACGGATGACATTTATAATGCTTTATATTTATAAATAAAAAAAACAATCCCTTTATAAACATTCTCACTAAATATAGCCACAGAAATGTAATACTACTAAATTATAATACTATTTCATTTATACTTTATTATATGAAAATAAATCATTGATCTCATTTACAGTAATAAAAGTACCACAAACACAATTTACAATTTATGTCGTTACGAAGATTATCGTTTAGTGTCGGTTATTTATTTTTCAATGTTGAAACTTTAAGATATTAAATACAAACAATGTGCTATGTGCATACTGTTTCAAGATTGTTTGACCCAAATCTTTGACATTTTCTATTTCGTTCATAAATATATAAAGTCTTTTGAAGACAACATAATAAATATGTAAAAACTATATAAATTCCACCAAAAATAAACATGCTTTTTAGTATTAAATCAAAATTTGAACACAATTTGGTAAAATCAAAGTCCAAAACGTGTAATATATTATGTTACACAAAGTTATTTACTGATTAATGTCAATTTTCAACTAATTGACTTATATTAATTGTCTTTCAATTATATTGATATCGTACACAGGAAGACTGAATTTTGTCGATTTCGTTTTTATTTCTTAATGAATTAGAATTTATCCTTCAAAAGTGTAGATTAGATATAATATAGTATTTGTTCTCAAGTCAACTTCAAAAGTAATACGGTCGCTCTCCCCTAGGGACAACCCCATACCAATCACAAAGTGAAATTTAAGGTTGTTTATATTTCCTGTAGCAATTCATTTTGCTTAGTGATTTTAACTGTGTACATAATTGTGTTACGTCGCCCAACTATACAAAAAATTGTTAATTACACTGAGTACATACAATAAATGATTTATAAATAGCATTGTGTTTAATTTTATTTTAATTTGTTACACAACAAATAAATGTCAATAATTCCTAAAATATTTATTGAGCTATTTGTTTAATATTTTATGACATTACATATACATTTGGGTTTTCATTTCTTAATAACATGTGTATCATGCTTTAATGAAAAATATCATTTGATAATAAAGGACGCATAATGATTAAAACAGCTCATTTTAATTAAGTTAATGATGCTTTATTTACCAAATTATATGTAAGAATACACTTATAGGTAAACCACTTGTCAAAATACTATTTAACATTATTAAACTACATAATATTATTGCAACAACTTAGACAATTCATTTAACATTATTATACCAACCGCATTGCAAACATGCATGCCACAGACACAATTATAATGCCTCCGGTAAAAAATATTCCATAAAAAGCACCATCAGACAGTTGAGGTGCTGCAACTGGTTTTTCGTTTTCATTGTTCGTTGCTTCTTCAGGAGTCAAAATTTCTTCAGGTTCAGCTATTGTCGAACCCAGAATTGGTTCTGACCACGGAGACATCCCCGGCATCATTGATTGCTTTTATACGTACCCAATATTCAGTTTCTTGTTCCAAATTAGGTAGAATAATTAGTAAGCCTATAAGAATAATAGAATAAATATAGATAATACTTTAGTTGTTTGTTAATAATTCAGTATTTTCAACAACGTAGTCTGACGTATGTACATGTAACCTTGGGAACAAAGTGTTAAGGTACTTTGTTTTCCACTTTCCGCCTTACGAAGCATCGCGTGTTGAGTTACCTCGTTACCAGAGCGAAGAGAATAGAAATGAATTAACCCTTCCACTCCGAATAAGAGTCGAACCCACAAACTGTTGCGTTTATATAGATAATAATTAAAAATCGATCACAAAATAAGCTTGCTAACTTTTTATCAGTTTCCATTTTTTGTATAAGTTTTAGTATTTTTATAACATTTTATTTTCAAAAACAATAACATTTGTAAATAAATAACATCGTTACCAGAATTATCCTCGTCTAATATGGATACGTCAGAGCTTTCGTCTAGTTTAATTGCTATCTCTTCTGCCCTTTTCCAATCAACTTCTCTTGGTATGCCTACTTTTCTCTTCATTAAGCTATTTAATTCCAAATATTGTACGCCGATTTCTGTTAGTTGAAAAATAGTCAATCGATTGATAATTTTACGTATTTTACACTTCATTTTGAACTTCAAAAATAAAACTCACCATTAACTGAGAAGTATAATTCACTGTCCCACTTAACGTTTAAAAGCAAAGAATCGTGTGTAACATTTCCAATATTTACCTTTAGAATATAAGAATATTTATATTAATATAAAAAATATTTTAAGAATGTGTGACGATGTTAACAAAAGGGCAAATAAATTACCTCGTTCGGTTTTTTTGGTTTCTCTAATTTTACAACTACAAAATACTTAAATACATCTCCGTTCTGATTGGACGCTTTGCATTTGTACTTTTGGCCAAAAGTTGATGCGTTAGCTACTACTGTTATGATTGCATTATTTTCCTCATATTTTATATCATCCTTGGCGTATTCAGAATCTTCAGAGTCGCTGATTTCTATAAACCACTTGTATGTCGGTTCAGGATATCCATCTGCAGCGCAGATTAAATTAACTCTGAAATCGAAGTTTTATATTACAGTAATATTCTGACTACAGTACTTACTTCTATTAAAAGTTTTTTTTTTTCATTATATGGTTGCAATATTGATAGAATATAGTAAATTAATATTTTATTATTTTGTTTAAGTTGCACTAAAAATACAGCTTTTGCAGGGCATATTGCTGAATTTTGGTTTGGCTGGGCACAAAATAGGTCTATATAAAATCGAGATGAAATAAATTATTAGAAACTTACGGCCTTATTCATAAAAAGTTATAGCACGCTTAAAGACTCGATATAGTACAGTTGTCAAAAAACGTTATTCATAACAGCATTTTAGTGCCAATCAGTTCTATAAACCTATCTTAAAGTTATAGAGCCGAGAACCCTACTATAAGAGTGTTTTAACGTCCAAAGATGGCCGATTCATATAACAGCTGATTATAGCTCATACTAATATGAGCATTGATATGACGTCGTCGAGTCGCTTGTCATCAAGAGTGTCAATTTCACTTTCGTAAACAAAACAATATAACAATTGACATTTTGTTCGATATCTATTAACTATATTTAGTTATTAACAAGTTTATTAATAATAAATTCTACATAAGAAAGGTGCACAGAACATAGGTAATATTTGTCCACGTCTAAACAATTTTCAATTCTTTGTCGTTTTACTTCTTTTGACTTAATTTTTTAAAAATTAAGTAAGTTTATAAACTAAAATAAAATAAACCTTCGCGTTTTTGTGATAACAACGACGTAAATCAAGCCGGTATATGTCAAGCCAGATCCAATAATATATTTTTGTACGTAATATTATCTGTGGTCATACTATGTCAATGCGTTTGTCACTATCATCATCATCTGTGGATTTACTGGTATTTTCGGCAACAAGTCGACCGACTTCAGTATAGTAGCAACATTGTGAACGTATAAATCAAATTAGTGACACTTTCGTTATAGAAGGCTTATAGAACGTTTATGAATACAAACATTTATCGAACGTTTCATAAGCCTAAAGAGCGTGTTAACTAAAGTATGCTTAAAACGTTCTATAAGACTTTTTTATGAATAAGGCCGTTACTATATATATATATATAATATATCTGTATATGTTTTTACCTTTCATTTTCCATTCCTGCCACATAGGTAGTATCGTTTCCACCCGAAAATTCAGGTGCATCTGACAACCATAAATATCTATATTATTATACTAATGTAACTTTTAAGTTTATTGAAAAAATGTACAGCCATTTGTGTTTTGAAATTTTGTATTAAATGAATGAGTAACGAAATTATGATAAGAATGATAAATCAAGTACAAGTTAAGTGGCAACACAGGTAGAACCTCAATTGAATTTTGCGAATACAATGTCAAGGTTAAGGAAGGTCACGTAACAATTATGAATTGAAAGTTCATATATGTCCATGTATAAGGTGGTTGAAGACAGTAGACTAGGTGAAACCACTACTACTACTACTACTATACTAATAAAATTTAAACCAAACTCCGCATGGTGACAAACAAGTTATTTTTTCGGCTTATAAAACATTTTTTCATAAATAGGATAAAATGACTTGGAAATTTTCATAGTTACACAAAACAAAACACATATATAAAAAGATAGATTTGTAACGTATAATCAACCACGAGATCCAGTTCACAAACTTCATATTATTTAATTACTATAGTAATACTTACATTTTACATGGACAGTGATATTAAATGTGGTACTAGCTGTACAATCCTCTAAGTGAGAACTTTCTTGTATAGCATCGCAGATGTACTCGCCACTATCATCTGGCTCTAACGTTGTGATAGTCAGAAGACTTTCAAATCCCTGACTATTGTACTTCGTCATGACGTGGTACTTTGCGTCCAAATTTTGATCTAAAAGTTGTTAAACCATATTTGAGTAAAAAACTTCATAACAAATAATATAACAAATTAAACAGGACCTATTCATAAATATATATTCCAAGTAGCTTCCTGCAACTAAACAAATTTGGAACTAAAACCTATTTACAATTAAATTTCAATGCAAAATATTATAAATTCATAGACTTTTATAACTATTTTTGCATTGTAGATTGTATATGTTACTGCCATCAGTTCTGAAGGCAGTTCTACTGTGAAGAACTGGCAAGGAAGTCAGTAGTTGTTCTTTAAAATGTGAATATTACTATGATTATAAAATTTGATGGTACTAATATCCTGCATTAAATTTAAATAACATCATTTTAACACCTCTTCATCACGAGAACCTAAACATCATGGTTCACGCACACGTCTCCGTTCTCCTCTTTCAAAGTATTAGACTGTTTCATTGAAGCGTCAAATTTATAAGAATTCAAATATAATAATGCTCCTAAGTATACATGGGACTCACAACCAATGATAGTAAACGATGTTTCACTCGGCCTCGGTGACTTAATTTTTTTTAATGAACCTTATACCTTTGCTACAAATCTTTACTATTTATATTTTCAAGAGCTCGTTATGCTTAATAGCTTCTAAAGTTATAACAGCATTTTGTTTTCTATTATACTTCGGTCTAGTAAATCAACAATCAACTGTTTTATTAAAATATAGCATTGACAGCATAAAATTTACTTACCAGTAATTACTTCACCATTTCTATACCACGACAATCGAGGTTCAGGTTCGCCTTTTGCTTGACAGGTCAAAGTAATAGAGCGGCCACGTTCAACTGTTACTTCTGTAGGTGTGTCCACAAACACAGAAGGATCTATTCAAAATATTAATATATTTAAAAAAATATTTTCATCTGTATCCCTCATGGAAGGGATTGCCAATGACATACATATAGACAAAAAGAACATCAACCCCAATTCAAGATTATGCGTGTGGATTGACGAAAATTAACACTGCGCTAAATAACACTTTCCCTGAATGGAGATCAAATCGGTTACTATTGTGTTAAAATAATAATATGCAGTTCCACTACGCCACAATGGCTTCCTATGAAACAATATAAAATAACTAACTTACTTATTCTATTTACCTATAACACATAACGGTATTTCCTGCTTCAAATCCCCAGAGCGGCACTCCCACACCCCCGTGTCACTTACAGTCACATGACTAAATGTCAACACTAAAGCGGGTATACGGTTTCGCAAATACGGGACGAAATGTTCTTGTGCGAACACTCTATTCGTTGCAATTCGTTGTACTGCTGAACCAGATGGGTCTATCCATTCTACCTGAATAAAAGTAACAAAAATGGCAAATTCATATGAACTTATATTAGGAAGTGTCGAATTTTAGCTTTTCACTTTAACCCATAAACACTAGAGTAGTCTAAGAATATTTAGTATTGAAGACTCATACTAAAACGATTTATTGATAGAGAATATGCTGGTTTATAAATGTGTAAAGCAACATTGTAATTAGTTTATTACCTTTTGGTTTTTACTAGCAGCCTTGCAGGTAACAGTCTTACGTGCTCCAACTTCAAAATATGTTTTATCTGCTCCGTAGTCGATTGGCTCCACTGACAAACCTCGTGTTTCTTTAGGTATAGTTTTAAGTCCATAAACTGAAATTATCGTAATTTTATTTTAGACACGACTAGTAATATGTTATTATCATGTCTTATATTAGATTAATCTCTAAATCTTTATACATTATATGAAAGCAATGGGCAAAAAAAATCCATATACTTGATGCAATGCGTAATATTAAAATTAATGTACATACTATGAAATATAATATTTCGATATTATCTTTCGAACCCCCATTAGAAAAAATGGTTGTTTTTCCCCACTTTTACAAAAAATATTTCTGCCACGAGCTTACATCTGCCTTTCTTTTATGCGAGATATAAAATGGAAGGGAACAGTTCATAAATGGAAAATAAAGTCTTGAACTTAAAAAAAAATCTTACTAAAATTAAACTATTGAAAACAAAGGGTCTATATAATATTTCGTCATGATATTACTTACCCGCTCTGTAGAACATATAAATAAAAACGATTAAATAAAAAATCCACTTCATCTTGTTTTTGTTACAAAATTTTAACAAATAAAATATATATTATATACAGATTATACTAAGATATGTATAAAAGTAATGTAGACCTCATGTTAGTTTAAATTCAAGTGTTCAAATGAATTTAATGTTACCGACAGAATTCCACAAAACGTTACAATTAATAGGGACACCGGATTAACGCAAATAATTTATATTATTGCCAACAATGTCACCGGCGCTCCATCAGGAAGTCACACTTAAACCTGGTAAAATTAAAAAGGTCATATAATATATTACATTGCCTAAATATAATTATGTTAAGGTACTTTATATATTATGCTTTTACCTGCGACTTCTCCCGCCCGGGAAGATATATATGTAGTTAAGAGTTATTGTATGACCTATACTAAATGGCCGACGTTACTCGGGCCGAAAATACCGTGGGTTATTTTAGGCGATCTTCGAATAATTACAATAATATTTAAGTGAATTTGAACAAATAATTACTAATATTTCTACACAGTAATAGCAGCTAAATACTATCATACAAAATACAAATGATTTAATTAGATAATATAATGGAATTTTATTTTTCTTCATCTTGGACTGTATCTGACATTACATACATAGAAGCAGAACGAAAATAACAAAATTTACAGCATCGACACTAAAAGTAGCTGACCACGTGGACGTAGGGACTAAATTACCAAATAACCAATATTTCACGAAATAATTTTAATTTGTGAGGACCGTCGAGGCGCAGAGGCGTAAACGTCTGACTGTAAACGCGAAGGTTTCTGGGTTCGATTCCCACTTGAGGAAGATAGATTTTTCTATTTCCATTTACTTCGCTCTGGCAACTAAGCAAAGCGCGGCGTTGAGTTCCGCCACTCAACACGCAATGCCTCGAAAAAGGCGGAAAGCGGGGATGGCAAAAACGCAGGGACAAAGCAACGGATTGTCTTAACACTAGGTTCGTATGGTTCCTGAAGTTCCCTCTGCATACCCTGCCATGTGCGGGAAAAAGCGTGAAGCTATAAAAGAAATTATTTTAATTATCTCAATGTGTGGGAATCGAACTCACGATTTTCAGATTTCACGTTTAGTGTCAGATGCTGTTCCACTGCACCACTACGGCCCTTGATGATTGTACTGTAATTATTTTTAAATATATATAAGTACACGTCGTGACTGGATTCGTAGAAGATGGAGAGATGACCTGGAAGCATATTTCCAAAACTGGCAATCGAAGGCCAAAGACCGAGACGGCTGGCGAGAGAGAGGAGAGGCTTTTGCCCTGCAGTAGGACGCTGAGCAGGCTACATAAAAAAATATATAATAATTCATATTTTCTCATATTCGTAACTTTTAACATTAGTATGTAGTGGTAACAAACTCTTTACTTTCATTATATTATCTTAGATTATTTTCAATCATCCATGTAGACAAAGTATAACAAATCAAAAGGTTAGGTTTGTATAACATAAAATTAATTAAAGCCAGAGTGGATATAAAGTTGAGATTTTGTGTCTATCTTTTATGATATGTTAAGCTAAGAGAACCGCTGTCTATTTTATCATATTTTTAATATTTCTTGGTGTTAAGAACAAATTGCCAATTAATCAATGTTGGAAAACTAGTTTATGTTTTTTTTACTTCACGCTTTATCCCGCATGTTGAGAGTTGGCAGAGAGAACTGCAGAAACCATAGAAACATAGTGTTAAGACACTCAGTTACTTAGTCCCTGCTTTCTTCTAGTTAGCTTAGCTAGTTAGTGCGTAAATATATATAATAAAATACGATAGGTTCTTAGTTTAAATGTCATACAATATTCGAGGAAATACGTATATGATTTAAAATAAAAATAATATTTCGTAGTATGATAAGGCTAAACAAAACACAGAGTGACGTCACCAAGCTCTGTTTACTAACCATACGCATATAGGAATATGTGAAAGATACAATAAGATTAAATATTATATAAAAATTATTACAGATGCTACGATCATAAATTACAATACATACAGGAAGAAATTGATAATTTATATCTCTTTATTTTATACGAAAACAAAAATGAGCATTATATATTAAATATGACGCTACTCAGTTTCATGCCTAATTCCACATAGCAGTTGACAGAGAGAATCTTACCAGAAGAGGAAAATTAACGTAATTCACCTTCCCCAGTAGGGATTGAACCTGTAACCATCATGTTATATTAAAACTATTTCTCTGCACGACGATTATCTCCAACACTAAAAACAATGAATTGTGTACTGTTCCTATTATAAAAAAATATTTACGATACGCACTATAATAAGATTAAAAAATTAACATTTACGTCAATGTATTTATCAGATTAAATAGTTTCTGTAGTTTTCCAAATCCCTTATCTAATTCATTAACAATTTTAATTACATTTGATAATGCCATTTGGTATTATGATGAATATATTTTTTAAAAGTTATTTAATAATCCGATGCAATTACAAAATGCAGGAATACATTATAATTATTATGACAAATTTATTGATATACTTTCTTAAAAGGCCGACGACGTATCTCTGAAGTCTCGGACATCATGTCTAGAGGCGAAGGTGATCACTCAACATCAGGTGACCCACTTGATACATTGCGTCCTTTTAACCTAAAAAATAATATATACAGATCTAACCTGAATTACTAATATTATTAAACGTGGGTTCAAAATATTTCATTCATTTCCTCAAGGAAGGTTTTTTCTATTTTTTATTAACTTAATTTATATATGTTTTCTGTCTGGTAGATACAGCATTAAGTTCCACCATTTATGGTAGTGTTCGAAGTCGGTCGGAAATCATGTATCAAAAATCCACTAGGTTTTCTATAACAATCTTTATATTATATATGGGTCTAAGTATGAAGCTAAAAAATGCAACTGGCTACAACACCATCGTTACGCAGTTCGACATTGTCTGTAAAGGCGGTTGTGAGTTTGATTGCCAGTCCGGAATATTGCTTATTATTTCAAAAGTTTAATGATATAAATAAAACTAGTCGAGAGTCGTCTAAAAATGGATATTGATCGTTCTTCGAACATATGCGGATATCCGGTTCAAAAAGGTTAAGTTATAGGAACAATAGATCAACCGTAGGAAAATTTGTAACTTCCACTTAGTACTATATTTAGACTACTACTGTCATGAACAGTTTGAGATAATGCAACCTTGCCCCCTAGCTGATAAGAAAGACCTTCGGTTCGACAATCGCATATAGCTACATATATATGTACACATACGCGTATAATTTAATACAACGTTACAGTTTGTAACTTATATTACAAATTTATATAAACGATAATTTTTAAATTATTTCATATGATTGCTATAATCGTGATTTTTATCAAATTGCGTTGCAACGACGCAGCAGATATGGTGTAAAGACGTAGTTTATTTATTCAGAATGCTTAAGTTTTGTACCCACGAATGATAATTCAATTTCTCCTTCCCTTTAAATCGTTTCTAGACATATATACTATCATCAAATAACACAAGCGAAAAACTAAAAAATAAAAACTACTATAAAATGTCCTAATAGTAGCACGATAAGTTAACAATTTATTTAGTTTGTAAATAGCATTTTTTTATTTGTGTTAAAATCAAACTATCACAGGTGCATTCCATATAATGTTTGGATAATATATACAAATTTGATATTTATTATTTGGTTTTAGGGTAGCAGGTATGCGATCCCGGATCTTCAAGCTAAGTTTCCAGTTTTATATTTTTGTGCAATAGATAAAAATGGTGTCATCTTTTGGCTTCTTCTTGTTTTACTTTTCCTTAAATGTACTCTTTTTTTTTCTGAAATGGTAATAATTAGGAATAGCGCCACTACGACAGACATGCTACTTGATGTTGATAAGAAGATAGCTGTAGACAGAGTGATATATTATACGGACATTGCTGCTGAAAATCTGATAATCGAACATCTTCTCCTTGTCATAGACTACAATATTATATCAAAGATCGAAATAACCGATCAACTTAAATCGAAGATCAAGTGGCTGCTCTTATATAGAGCGACGCATATCGACTTCCCTAATAGAGGTGAGAGTCTAAAGTTTTTGTTCAATACTGAAATTTAGAAACAATATAGAAACTCCAAGTATAGACATATTAAGGAACTTTACCTCACTAAGTCTGTCCCAGGAGCTAGTCAAGCGAGTACAAAATTTTATTTTAATAGAGTCTAAACTACGTTTTGCTACGTAAATTTTACTAAAGCATCGTGAAACAACTTAAACCAGTCCATACTAATAAAGGTGTTTTATAAATTGATTATAATAGTACAGTTAAATATTTAGTATTAAGATAACACAAAGTTAATAATTAACTTTTCAGGACAATTGTGTTTAAAAAATCCAGAAACAGAAACCTCTGCTTTTACAGTTTTAGCTGGTGCCTTATATCTATATAAAAAGTAAAAAGTAAAAATAACTGTTATGTACCATTGTTATAAAATACCGTAACACACCGTTGCTTATGTATGTCCCTCAAACACAACGATTTCATAATGGCAATGACAAAGACGTGAAATACCTCATGGGCTTTTAAAACTTGGCACAGATATAATAAATATTTAAACAAATAAACATGTATGTTAACTTATTTTATAATAATTTAAACAACCTTTTTATTGTCCCTCAGTTTGCTATGAATATTTGTTATACAAAATATATTTTTGTAAATCTCATAGATTGTCTTAATTTCAATTGTCAATACGTTCTGCTGTTTGATTTTTTTTTTAATATTTGTTATTTAAGTAATCTGATATACTTAAAAACATATTACATCATATATTCTTTCACGAGAATAATACTTACTAGAATAATATAACTAGTTAAGTTGTAGTACCCAATGCCCGTTATTATCCTAACTATTCGTTTTTATCTGCTCAAAAGTATATACACCATAAAATAACCTATGACAAAAAGAACTGTAACACTGAAACTTGGCATATTTTGAACTGAATGTGAATTTTCGAGATTAACAATAACTTTATAAGCTTTTGAGAACCGTCATGACGCAAAGGCACATCATTTACTTGTTAGTGCAATAGTTTGTGGATTTGATTCCCACTCGGATTAATTATTTCACTTCCATCTGTTTCACTCTAGAAAAGTAAACAAAACGCGGCATTGAGTAGGTACCGTCACTCAACACGCAATAACTCGAAGGCGAAAAGCGAGGAGCGAAGTGTCTTGACATTAGGCCCCCACGGTTCCTGCTGTTCTCTATTCCTATCCAGCTACAAGCGTGAGAAAGCGTGAAGTAATTTCTTTTTAAAAGCTTAGAAAAATTCAACCCTTTATTATTTGACCATATTTATATATTTTTTTCAAAAACATTACCAGTTCACTAAATTTAATACCTAAGACCTAAGAAAAACCGGTACAAGAAGCGAGTATTTTTATTTTAACTTTCAAAAATAAACCTTAATAAATCTTTCAAAAACTTAAAACTTTTGCAACATAAAATCAAGTGTAAAAAAGTAAGTGTACAATTGGTTAGTTAGTGGACACGGAACCCCATAACTCTAACGTACAGTCAGACAACGTCCTTTAGGGCAATAATAGTCACTTACCATATTCCTCCTGGCAAATGCTTTGCATCTTATTTTCTATACCAATGGTTCTCAACTGGCGTTGGAATGGATTCTCAAGATCCGAATAATTATCTATGAATGAATTATTTTCAATTTTCCGTATGTAAGCTCTTGCATCATGACAGTGCAATATACACAGTACAAATTTTAACTCAAGTGTATTTAAATATATTCTATTGTTTCCGCTACAAGAAATATGTAAAATTAGGCAGTTCCGGGAGTGAATAGCACGCATTATTTTTTTTAGGATATATCTTGTGTTTAACAAAAGTCATATAACTACATTTAACAATAATTTAATATAAAAATATACATCTACCACAATGACATTTGACATAAGCTTCAAATTATTGTATGCAAATAAATTTATGCGAATTCTTAAAACAATTACTGTAGATTTACCACAGTTATTCATGTATAGTAGTATATTGGCTCTTTGCCAAGTTTAGTCAGTATTTATCATAGAAGAGTAGTGCACAAAAAAACGATATGGAACCATTTCTATAACAATTTCTAGAGTAGGTAGGTTCTATGTATGTATTTATGTAAGTCTTATATTATAAAAAATATAAATGTAGTAGTTTCCAGCAAGTCTCCCGTTTTGCTTATCTTTTTGTTTTGCTAATCATTTTTTCTCGAATCAGCCTATTTAAGGTACCATGCTTACTTTTCACATTTCTTATATCTTAGTTATTAAATACCAAAATGAACGATTTCGGTATTTATAATCTTCAATTACTTATTGAAGATTAAAAATACTATTAGCTATGCTATTAGCACTTGTCAGTTCTTTAAGTTGATTCTAGTTTCTGCCCTAGTCCATTTTCTACTAGAGATTTTTGTCCGTATGTATCACATTTTAAGTCGTCGTCTTTATAAAGTTGTAAAAGATATTTTATTTTAAAAATAACTAAACATTACCATACCTTCCATGACTGAGTAATAGTCATACCTGACCGAAGTGATATTATTTTTTGTTAAATTTTTTAAAAACACATTGTAAGAACTTGATTTTGACTAAGCTGCAAAAAAGTAATTAAAATCTTAAAACTCTTATATGACAGTTCAATGCTGTTAAGCTTAAAAATATTAATGCTCATTTCGATATCATTTTATAAAAATCCTACTTCTTTTGACAACAGAAACTATGATTAATATATAATTAACATAAAGTATTGAACATATTATATTAGCATTCCAGTCGATACGCTATTGAAAATACATTGTTTGCAAACGTCACATTATGTTAATTGAAAAGGTAAAATGTCGATGTGCAACATTTATATATGCCTATACCTAACTGTGTTTTTAAAAAAATATAAATCTAGCGACTTGTTCGCGACTTCGCCTGCTTTATCGAAATTCCCGAATTGAATTTATTACGGCTATAATGTGCCTTGTACCTATAAGATCAAAGTCAATAAAGAAATAAACAAAAATATAAATTTATAAATGATTTTCATTTATAGACAATATTTTGTCTTGGTAAAGTCTTGGGTCTTGGGTCTTGCGCGCGGTAAGCCTTTTTCTAGATTTTGGCATATATGGTAGTCTATATATTGCCATACAACATTCTTTAGCGAAAGTCTCATAATTTTGGTTCAGCTGCTTAGGAGAGTAAGAAATTTTTATAAAAACTTTCACCTGACAATAGTTATACCAAAACATAAAAAAATTTAATGCATTGAAGTCACGCATTTTTAACCGCAATCCGGCGGATTGCGCCACTCAATGTTTAATGCCGAAAAATTTTTCAACCTATCCGCTTTGTCCGCTTGGTCTACAGGTAGCAAAATCTATATTGTTAGATTGCTCTTGGTGAGTAGAATATCTTAAACACGTCGTAGTTGTAGCTATATATAGTATGTTACTAAGGAATTCGAATAATTCCGACCTCCGAATTATATGATTTTTTAAATTTTCCCAATATTGGGAATATTGGGAAAAGTTTAGTGCTACTTTGCTCCACTCAGATTTGCAATGGTCCCACTCGTCACGTCATCTTCATTTTGGTCTATCGATTCGCTTTCTGGAACTTGGAAACTAATTTGTATCTTATATATAACATCAAGGACCCTCGATAGGAAACTTTTATGGTACAGAGTCACAGCGTCTGCCTGTAAGCGTGATTTATTCTGGCTTCAATATCACCCAGGAAGATTGAATTATTTTTATTTTCTTCGCCTTGGCACCAAGTGTAGCAACAGATCGATGCGCGGCAGTTAGTTCCACCACTCAACACGTACCTCTATAGACAGAAAGTAGCGAACGAAATGTCTTAACACGACGTTCCTACTGTACCTTCTGTCTACTCTGCTTAGTGTGGAATTGAGAGTGCGTCGATAATGGTTCAAAAATATTTAAAGAACAAAACGAGTAAGAAAAAATTTAAAGATAACAAAATAGTTCTTGAGCATATTTCTCTCTCCCTTCCATAATTCAATTAAGAATAAAGACTAAGCTATACAATTTATAGACTAATTGACAATACAAATCAATTATCATAAAATGTGACATGTATTTAAAGAAATTAATTATAATAAAAGTTTTCCAATTACAAATATAATGCACTTTGATGGTAGTAATAATGTAATAACTTATTATTATTAATAACTTAAGTAGTTAACATTAATACCTGCACGTCAATAAACATTCGATGAACTCTACAAAACAATCAAACGTCAAATTTATGTATATGTATACAATCATGAAATACATAATATACTGCATTTCCTCAAACAAAAATATTACAAATGATGTTGAATACATATTATTAATAATAGTTTAAAAATATTTTAGTAGTATTTTTGGAACGATAAAATAATATAACTTTATATAAAAAAAATTAAAACGTTGATGT
This sequence comes from Dione vanillae, assembly GCA_037178615.1. Taxonomy (NCBI): domain Eukaryota; kingdom Metazoa; phylum Arthropoda; class Insecta; order Lepidoptera; family Nymphalidae; genus Dione; species Dione vanillae. The sequence continues at coordinate 2,634,501 of JAZFAU010000034.1, read as the reverse complement.
TATAGCACTGGAAAAAATATGTTATTTGAAATTAAAAAAAAACAAGCAATTAAATTGATTTTTTTTATTAAATTGATTTTTTTTTATAGCTTCACGCTTTTATCCCGCATATTGCAGGGTAGGCAGAGGGAACTGCAGGAACCATATGAACCTAGTGTTAAGACACTCCGTTGCTTAGTTCCTGCTTTCTCAGTCCCCACTTTCCGCCTTTTTCAAGGCATTGCGTGTTGAGTGGCGGAACTCAACGCTGCGCTTTGCCTAGTTTCCAGAGCGAAGAAAATGGAAATAGAAAAATCCATCTTCCCCGAGCGGGAATCGAACCCACAAACCGTCGCGTTTATAGGCAGACGCTTACGCCTCTGCGCCACGACGGCCCTCTTAAATTGATATCTTATTATTATTATTTATACTAAACATAATTATATGTATAGACTTAATATATACAATACCTAATATTAATTTATAACAACAATTAACATTAATTTATAATAACAACACAAAATATGGTAAAAAGTATCACAAATATATAATAATATTAAAATATAAATTGTAATAATATTATTTATAGTTAGCATTTCCTGGCTGAATCGGTATACTGATACGCTGAGCGAGGAAATTGCCAGATCACCAGAGTGGTCTACCAATTGTTTTAACAAAATCATTTAAACGGAGAAAATGAAGGATAATGTAAAAAATATATAATATGCTTACATTATATATTTTTTTTCTCTTTCAATAGTTAGTAGGAACAGAGATGAAACCTGAACTAAAAAATAAGATATAAAAAAAAATTAACTAAACTAGTATTATAAAGCTGCAGAATTCCGTCGATTGAAAATGCTAATCTCGGTACAGAGTAATTTTAGTACGATAAATGGTTAACTTGAACCTATCGAGTTAAGTATTTATCGTCAACTATTATGCAGTGTACTAGCAATCGGAGTTACCTCGAGCATTTGGAATGTGTCACGTTTTATACTCATTTCTTAGTATATCCGTTTGACAACAAGTGCTAATCCACAGGGAAAAGTTAGTCATCTGTAAAGTATGTATAAAGAAATAAATTAATATAAATATAATAGATATAATGTATAAAGAAATATAAATAATATAGAATAAAAAATGTAAAAACATTAAATAATTAAATTAATTTTACTGAATAAAAATTGACTGATGAAAAATATTAATAATACAAAGGGAATGTGAACGATTGACACCGATTGAATATAAAAAAAAACATTTTTGGACAGTTTTAGATTTACAAACAAGTGTCGCAAAAAATCACAAAAATTACTGTCATCTTCAAATTTTAATAGTTAAAATAATTATCTGTGGAGTATTAACGATTACAGAAGTAAAAATAGATGGAATATTGTGCAACAGCAACTGAAATATTACTGAAAGTAATATTTAGATCAATACTACTTACGTACAACGTAATTCGTAAAACATTCGGTGATATGGCATCGGCAGTCGTGTTCAGATAAGCTTGTGGGGTGGACGTATATACTGCTTAAACGTGCTGTAGTCGTTTACTTTCGCGCGTGTATTATATGTGAAAGTTATCAACCCGGATGAAATCATCGATATGCGATCTAATAAGTTCGTAACTATTGTGTAATATTAACCATTAATATATAATATTTAATAAATAAAAAAGTATTTAAATATATCCAGAGATAGCTTGTACTAATTATAATTTATCGATATAGAACCACTTACACTTTCTCTACATATTCTGTTTATTATATAGTCATTATTAAACTGATTTTTATTTATTTTACTATACTATTATTAAAGAAATATTTATTAATGTCATAGTTATGGTATTTTATTATTTATATTATTGGAACTAGATAAAACATTGACCTTTCGTAGACAAATAAAACTTAGTCCAGAATTGCTCCTCTTAAGGAATTAATGGTTTAATATATTAAATTAATTAAACCAATGAAAAATCATATATCTGAAGTATGTATATAGCTGTACAGTATTTATTTAGTTCATCAGTATTGGAAATATCTACAATTGCATACTGTTACAATTATATTTGCATACATAAGTATATATAATAATAGATTAATGTTGCCATAGCTCTACGTTTCGGTTTCGATCACGATTATATTTAACCAAGTTCTAATTGCAGCTTCGCACTTGTGGCCAGTAAATGGAAATAACTAAGAGTTGTAAATATCTTTTATTATTTTTTTTGTAATCGATTTATTTCTGGGAGGAATATTTATGTCTAGAAACAATGTCAACATTAGATTGCTACTCTATTTATATATAAACATTGATCGAAATATTTACCATGTTATATTTATTTGAGCTTACGAGTAGCGTAGGAGCAATTGCCTAATGATAAATATTGATATAAAAATGACAGAAGCATTATTTCTGATGTTCACAATTTTGTTATTGGACATTTATTAGACATAAAATTAGTGGACATTTTTATTCTATAATATGTCATGAATTTACTTTTTAATATAGACACGATAGTAAATTTTCCTAAAGTTTTATGTTCAATAAATATTATTTACATAGTATTTATTGTTACATTTGACTTTTTAAAATCACATGCAATGTATTCAAAATAAATTTTCAATTGTAATTAAATATACACGATCGATCTAATTAAGTAGTAATTTTAATTGTGTAAAGTAATAATGATGTCATATATATGTGTATATTTTTGTAATACTTTTTAAATAATTATTTCAACGAACCTATTCTTGTCATTTTATAGAAAGCCACTTTCAGTTTGTGCCACTTCTCAAATTATATAATTTTATAAAAAACAAATGATCGTAGAAAATTTGTGAGTTAAAGCGTAACTTGTATTAGCGTAGTGAAATATCCATTGTTTTCATAGATGAAATTAAATTTAACTACTTGTAGATTCGATACCCACAAAAGTTTATTAATTTTTAAAGTTTGTTTTTTTCACTCTTGCAAAACACGTACCAGGCACACAAAAATGCAGAGCTTACTGTGTGGTCGTATGAAAATCGAGGAAACGTGCTATGAAATATGTTTAATGCTATATATATATATATATATATATATATATATATATATATATATATATATATATATATATATATATATATATATATATATATATATATATATATATATATATATATATATATATATATATATATATATATATATATATATATATATATTATATTCATTTTTAATGTTTAAGTGTGTAATTCCTATAACTATTCATTATAATTAAAAATATAATACATATTAATAAAAAATAACTTTTTGGGATTTTTCAATTAAATTTAAAAATAAAAATATTTTTATTTTTTCTGAAAGTTTTTTTATATATTTCACTCATAGCTCATGATTTTAGTAACATCATTATTAAAAAGAATGCATAATCGTTAAGTCCGCTATATAGGAAGCACTTGTACATGATGTTTTTTATAAATTTTATACATTTTACTGATAATTCTGTTGGCTTTCTTGAGTTACGTTAAGTACTAAAGAGCCTGATAATTATATTTTTTTATTTACATGTTAATTTAAGTGATTAAATTAAAAGAAATAACCTTAATTTAAAGTTTAAATAAAAAATAGCCTTGAGTGTGTATCGATATATTGTTTAAAAAACTATTGAAAACATATTTACACACGCATCTGTCATGTGAAAAATTGATAGATTTCCAAAAGGAAATTACTTGTATAAGTAAATTACCATTAATGAAAAATCATTAACGGTAATTTACTTATACAAGTATAAAAACAGTAAAATTTAAGAGTTTGTTTGTTTAGATGGTGATAATCTCAGTAACTAAAAAAATATATTTAGTAGTCAATTTATCGAAGAAGGTTAAATATCATCACTTTAATAATATATTATTATTAGTAAGCATTCAGAGTTACATTGGGAATTTTGAATCATATGTGTATAGAACTCTGTAATTTCTATTTAGCCACGCGGGCAAAACCACAGGCAAAAATTAGTGTAGTATAAAATTCAAATATATGTGTATATTTTTTTTTGCGAAGGAGTGTCTTGAATCTAGACCCTCCCTCGTTTTGCCTAGTTCTCTTATATATGAGACAAAGCGTTAAGTAATTAGTAAAAGAGGTCAACGTCAAACTGTTTTATTTTGTAAACAATCAATAAATACTGTGGCACGCCCCTTATACATTACGTTAGGTATAATATTTCTCTTACTCTAATGAAATAAAAGAGATAATATTAAATTATTTAATCATTTTATTACAGGCTAATTAAATGCTGATAGTGGTTCATGTTTACAATATCCTCTTTGTTCGCAGATACGTTACCCATGAATCTATAACGTGTTGAGTTCGAACTTGAAGAAACTGTGTCATTACTGAGAATACTAAACAGATTTAATGAACTAATTCAACCATTTCAATAACAATGTACTGTGATGAACTTTAGAGCAATCAGTTAATATAAGTGATTGATTCAATAGACTTTACTAAGATATCTTATAAATAAACCATGACGCCGGGTGTACAGGAAGATCAGTGTGTGGAGATGAGTAACAACAATGTTGTGCCCTTACTTCCGAGGACAACAGTACGTTTGGAATTCAAAAATATAACATGCTCCATCAAGACTTTTTCCATCTCTAAACTTCGAATTGGTGAGTGTGGTTTTATTTTGAAGCATTTTATTTCTTGCGCGATAATTACAATTCATTGCTACCACTATTTTGTGGACATAAAGTCAAAATCAAGTCATTAATCCAAAATAATAAGTTACATACTTTATTTATTGAACATCAAATGATTTAATTTACCACCGGTTCGCTAAAGTTAATGCCTCAGACCTGAGAAGAACCGGCGCAAGAAACTCAGCGGGGTTTTCTCTATTTTTATTTTTTTTTTGTTAATTTGCCAAATATTTACAATTTAACAATATTAGTGGCAATGATACTCTTAAAATAGACTGGAGTGAGCATTTCTCTCCAACGCATGTTATCATTTATGAAACCTTTAACATAAACGTCATTTCCCAATTTTTTAAATTGTGATAAAGATTAATTTCATTCAACTTTCTGTTATATACTGTACAACTTATTTAACGTGTCTCAAAGATATTTAAAATATATGGTAGATATATTGATTTATATGATTACGAATCTTTTTGTGCAGTGTTCATAACAGTACGTAATTACTATAAAATTTCTATTTGATATAAATTTCTTTTTTACAAAATCTTTTTACATTTATTATATAATTTTATGATACTTATATAATAAACGACAACTACAAGTTTTAAAATACATTTTTATTTGTTTTTTTTTATATATCTAGCTAACTAGCTTCTCACTTCTAGTCAACGGTTTCATGATTCCAGGTTAACAGAAAGTACCGTATAGTTTTGATTAGGCGGCCAATTTTATACTTGCCGTGACTTCTCTTCAAATTGCATATTTTTTTAACATTAATATTAATATTAATTAATATTAATTTTAACATGTTCTTGAAAAATATCATCTTCTTCTTCTTCTTCTTCTTCTCTTTATTAATGGCGTTTCGAACGTGCCAGTTGAGCACAATTCACTTCGCCAATGTCACGTTGAATGGACTGAATTTATGTTATATTTTATTTTGCTAGCGTCTTATTATCTCGAAATATCAAAAAGATTTTGAAAAGTTCTTCCCACATCTTATTACAATATGTATAATTCAAATTAATACTCTTATTAGTGGCACTTTAATCGTTTTATTTATTTTAATGTAGCACGAGCTCAAAACTCTTCATGTCTGATTCCAATTGAAATTGAAACTTTGATTGAACGAATGAATGCCATGCAATTACATTTAATTGAAAACAATTACTTTGTCTCTCGTGGCGTTTATGTTCTAGTTTTTATATTAATGTAATCGTTTATTTCTACTTTGCTGAGAATTATATTAATAGTACACGGTACAATTATGTTTATTGTATAATTAGTTTTTTTGTACTAATTTTTAAAAAACAACTTAGTTTTTATTAAATTTGATAGCCAAAATATTGGATACTTTCTCTAAATAAAAGGCCACTTTCTTTAAATAAATTTTATAATAAAAAGTGAATTGATAAAAATTAATAAGAAATTTATAATATTGATTTTATTTATAACTATTTACTCACTATGTTTTATTATTTATGCTAATACTTAACTTAAGAAAAATAAATATTAACCGTTTACCAATTAATGTCAAGGCACTATGAAACTAGGTAGCGATGAGTGCATAAGTAGATAACGCTTCGAAAGACAAGAACAATTTTTTACAATTATAATTGTATACATTAATAATTTATAGTCTGTATTTGTTAAAACAATGCATATTATTTTATTGTTTTGTTCGCTTTTATGTATAAGAGTTTTTAGTATAACTGATGCTGTAGAACGATGCAAAAACAAAACTATAATTGAAACTAATTTAATTATTTATTGAACTTTATTCTATTTTATATATATATATATATATATATATATATATATATATATATATATATATATATATATATATATATATATATATATATATATATATATATATATGTATATATATATATATATATATATATATATATATATATATATATATATATATATATATATATATATATATATATATATATATATATATATATATATATATATATATATATATATATATATATATATTATTTATTAAGTTACAAGATCATTGAATCATGCTTATGTTTGTTACACAGGGCGCATTTGTGCTTTAACAATTTTGATAAAACTCTTATGTATGTATCTTATGTTCTGTAACTCTTATGTCCTGTACTATATATTTTTAATTGCTACTTAACTTGTATAAGTTGCCACCTTGCCTAGAGCTTCTCTCAAGCGGACACGATAGTACTTGCTACTTCTCAGGGACAGAGTATCCTTTTTACTATCCAACCAGTGTGGCTATCATGGCCAGTAGGGTGATTGTTTACTAACATCTTATTTATTATCCTCAAAACTGCTTAACCCGACAAAACAAATGCTTAACCTGGAATTCTTAACCAATGTTTTTGCACCAAATCCACTACTTTGTTCGAAAAAATTAGAAGCCTACACCATTTGCACTATGTTATATTCATAATACTTATATTACTCTTTTTAAAACCACAGTAATGATGTAATTGTGTTTTAATAATACCAAATGTACAATGTAGGTATAATATTCTAAGCCTGAAACTAACCTTAATCGCTGCATAAAATTTTGATATTATAACGTGTAATTTGTAATTAGTTTATTAAGAATAAATGCAATTTACACAAAATAATATTATTCTTTATTTCGGTTTGATGACTCTTTATTATGACTCATAGAAGCTACACAGCAGTCAAATTTTACTAATTACTAACAATGACTGAGTGATTTTAATAACAGATAATAAAATTAAAATATTAATTAATAAAAATATATAAGTAAATGCAGGGACAAAACTTATAGTTCTATAGATTCTACAGTATTTTCTATGAAAAAATATTTTTATTTCTCCAGTCTCCTTTCTTCCCGATCTTTTTTGCAGTACATTCTCCTTTTTGTATTCTCCATTTAACTTGATATTGGCGAGATGATATTGCAGTGTTCAACTAGAAGAACTCTAAGCTTAATTAACCTTAGTTACATAGGTTACATTAGATTACTAGTTAAAACCTAATTGATCCTAAAACACGTAAATAGTATCGATGACGTCGATTTTATTTCATTGTAATCATTAATTCTATTGTCCTTATTCAGTTTCCATTAAATGACTTTTTCTTGTTTTTACACTGTATAAAATAAACGCGCATCAACTTGTTGTGCGCATGTAACTTTTAAAATGCACAACGGATTTTAATGCGGTTTTCGCTTATACGTACAGTCATTCAGTTTATAATGTAATAGTCAGAAAATCCCAGAGTAAAAAATCTAATTTACACGTTTTGTACACATACCTATACTTATGAAACTTATCTTCGATGAACACACAGGACAATCTTAAAGGAAGTTAGGAAAATATTTGAAACCTTTGCTTGTATTTTAGTACCTGCGTAAATTATTATGAATAATAATTTACGTTAATGTTCCAATAGCATATCGACATACCATTGTATGGAATTATCACATTACTTTTACTTAAGTAAAAATCTTAGACCAAGCCAAGAACATTGATCGAAGGTCGAAGGCAAAGTACACAAAAATACAATAAACTAAACTATTTATACTACCCTTCGTATCGTTCAAATCGTACCACACGCACTGTAACAAGAACGAAAAATAGAAATCAACCAGTCATCTACACAGTACAATTAAATTTAAATGAGGTCGTAAATGTACGAGTTGCGTTTTAGATGTGCAAAACTGCATTGCGAACGTGTGGATGTAATGTGTACACGATGGCAGTATGCCATATTTTGATGGCGCTGCATCACTAACTAGGTGCCCAACCAGCGTTTGAATGAAAATTAAGAGTTAATCGAAAATAATTGATCATTTAGGCAATTAATTATAATATATGACGAATATTAGGCTTGTCTACATACCTAAATGATGATTCTAGGCTTGATCTCAATACGAGAGAGTAAACTATTTACTTAAAAACTAAAACAATGGTGGAAACACAATTCGGGAAAATATAATGTCTTTGCACCAGGTGCTTTTTGCTATTGCCTCTTTATAGGTAAAAATTTAGGGTTCGGTATCGGTTAAAACTGGCAAGACTTTCGGCAAACCACAAGGCTTGAAACAAAATTTATCCAATGAAATTATAACTACTATTTATACAAAATTATAACTACCAGCTTCCTTTAAGGAAGTTATCATTTCATCGGAGCCATAGACTACGACTTGGATGACAACAAATCTAAATTTCTGGTCGTGCACCGGAAAGCCGGTGAAACGCGATCTTCATAGTTGATGAGAAAGGTAAAGAAGATGAATCTTAAGACTGTGCACCCTTTATGCACAGTGCTTCAGACAGAACTTTAAACCTGCCCAATTGAATCTTTGAACATTTGGACGTGGTTCCTTGGTAGTCGACCACGTCATGAATTTATTCAAAATAACCAAAAACGTAACTGGCTTGGAGAATTTGCCAGCTACCTTCATTAATTCAAAGAAACATCAGAATACAGCCTCGTTCAAAAGTAAAATACAAGAAACTTTCTGACACATTTCTTTCTCTACAGCCCGCCTAACTTAAACCTCATTAAAGATTTTGATGGCGGCCAACCGGAAGCTCCCAATTATTTTTAATGTTCTAGAGATTATTTTCGAGAATGCTATGCTTAGAACTGCTTCACTCTTCATCTTCAGTTGAAACTTACACATCAGCTTAAATTTCCACCCAAAGCTTTTTACATAGCGGAAACTTTGGTTCTCCAGAGCCTAAGCCTACAATTGAAACGAAAACAGTTAATTCTTAAGAGGTGAGAAGGAAATACAAAAAATAACTCTAACAGGAACGACGCCATAAAAAGAAAAGCGTTGGGCAAAGACTTGAAACAACCTAAAAAATACTTCGGTGTAATTGAGCACTGTGCTTGGGCAGTTTTAAAAGGTGGACCGTCGCCTTCCAAACTAAATTTGTTACATCCATAATGTTCAACTTTATGCGATCTTTTTTAACTATTTTTAGTGCACGGAAAGCAAAAATCACTTAACCTTAATATTATCGCTGTTAGGAACAAGTTATCTAGTTTTTCACTTTTTAAGTGATATATAAATACATATATGTTTCACATTTATATTTTACTTAAAATATCACCAGTGAGCACGAATAATTTCAATTTTACATATTAGTTCGCTTGTTTATCCTTAATATATGGGTATGTCCCAACTTAAAAAGTACAGAATTTTCTGTTGGGGTTATCCATTCATAAAATAAAAACAGAAACTAAATGGAAAAATGAAAGTCAATGTCGCAATTCTAATAAAAAAAAACTGAAACTCCATTCAACAGAAAAGTGGGATAACGGAGACAGTGTGTGTGTATATGTGTTCAACGAGCGTAGTATGCTATACACACATTTTGGTTTTTAAATCATATTTTTTGTGAAAGTGTTCGTAACCTGCTGTTACTTATTAAGTAATTGGGTAAACCGCGCTAAGTTACATAAAAATTGAATAAACGGAAACGTCGTAAACAGAAAATGCTAGAACTCTACTACGATTTGTATGATAAGGGAAAGCAATAATGTCCTAACCACGTGTTAGCACACGCTATGCCTTCTGTGGAGGGATTCCACGTGGTGGGGTCGACTAGTTTCTAAACATGTTCTGGAACCTTCGTAGTGTCCACGATGACCTACAAACCTACTGTCAATAGCACTTAGTACTTATTCCGGTAGCTACTGACGCATTCATCTAGTGAAAGTAATGTTCGTTGCGTTTATGTTGAAAACTGTTATCTAGACATGCACCTTTCGGTTTTGATGATTAGCGTTTATACATGTATTTTTACTAAGCATTGTTAGACACTTATTAGTTTTATTATTAATATTTATCTTAATATACTTAAATAATGAAATATTTATCTTCATATATTTTATTAATTAGATAGAAAATTATAAAATCTATTTGTATGACGAGCAATATGCCTTAATCATTGCTGTTTTATAAAGAACGGTGATAATTAAGGTGAATCATCTAGAACTACGTACTACAAAACTTGACTTCTGAACACTTGAAGCTTGTGTTGAGCGAAGTGACACATTTTGCGTTCTTTACCAGCCTGGTTGTTGAAGTAAGTCCAAAATTTGTGAACTAACTAAATTTCCAGTTCCAATCCAGTAGGGACTGGAATAGGACTGTTAGTAGATAAGTGCTAACCATTACTACTTTATTTAAATATAAACTACTGTAAACATATTTTATAAATTGATTCATTATTGTTTTCCAGTAATAAATTATAATATATAATTGATTTCAATATATTGTTATATATGTATGTAAGTCGTTATGTTTCACTTGTGTTTTTCCATAGTTCCCCGTAACAAGGAACGTTATCTTAAAAACCATCTATTTACCAAGCTATTATGATTCATGTGCATAGGCCATCGTTATCGGCTTATGACGTAACAGAGTGTGTAAAACGAAAAATATTGACCGCATATATACAATATTCCTAATTGCTCGTTATTGGGCTTATATTACGTTTCTTTTTAAAGAAATAGTATAAAGAATTATATGAAAAGAAATTATTTAAATTGTACTATAAATAACAATAAAAGACAAAGCGAATGCAACGCTTAGTGCTGCAGCCTTCATTACTTACTGCCAGTTTTACCATGTTTATAGAATATAAAAAAACTGTGATGAAATTCATTAAGTTTAGGTAGAAACACGCGGAGATTTTCCACTGAACACGCAATATCTCGATTTCGACAAAATCCCATAACTGCTTACCATAAATGCTTAAGATATATTAATTTTATTTATTTATATAGTTTCATTATATAGTACAGTAGATATATAAATAACAATAAATTCGATTAGACATTTTTGAAATAAAATTGTAATGTCTCGAAATTGGGAGGAGAGCTATAAATGTGTGCTGACACCAGGACTCTTGTGCATATACTGCTTAAAATATATTTTAAAGCCAAAGTAAACATGTAAAAGAAATCTCGAATATATTATTCTATATTAGTCACACTTACATATTCAGGTAAAACTTTTCATTTTTTTTTGTCATCAGTATTAACATATTTATATAAAACCTCAACAATTTAAACAGTGATTTTTTTAAAATTGAAATTCGTAATAATAAGTGCAGGTAGTAACGATATGAAAAAAAATAGAGTCAGTGTTATTTAAATTTATTAGCATTTTTTTTAATATGGTTCAATTCAGTTTTATTTAATATATGTATATAAAAAACTGGAAAATTACCAATTTTAATATATAACAACTTTATACGATTACTTATATACTTATTGTTAACATATACTTATGAAATATATTTTTAAGGTATGCCTTTGAAATTCTACATCACACGTAGATAAAATTTAAACAACTGTTACTAAATGTATAAATTATTACGCCTGCAAATATTACATAATGCGAGTAACGTGCATTAATGTGAAATAGAGTAAATCAGTATATCATATATAAACGATGAATTCTTTAGACTAATAATATAAATCCGCAATAGATGTACCTAATATTTGTACAATATTAATTTTATAGGTCAATTGAACAAACAAATAAAATACAGCTAATTATAAAAACTAGATTGTGGATTAACGAAGTTTGAACTATATTGCAACCGTATATATAATACATTGCAGATCAATGACCACCATTTATTTGTATAGACAAAATTATATTAAAGGAGGTCGTTGTTCTCAATTGATAATTTTTAAAACGTAAGCGCATTAAGCTTACCTTAGTTTGTGGAATAAGTTATAATAATTTAGCTGCTATAAAAAATAAACAGCAGTGTTAGTGACGCAGCATTTCTTTTCAAAATAATTGCAATTTGAAGCAGAATTGAAAATCTTACATTCAAGCGTAATGTTCATAATTCCGACGTAAATTGGAAAACGAATAAATCTTTATATTTGACGGTCTTTATTTACCCCGCGCTACGGGACGATGTTGCCAAATTGATTGTTGTCAAATGTCTGTCAAAAGCGCCCTAAAATGCGGCAAATAATGATGTTGTATAGAGTTAACGCTTACGCACTTAACTCTTGCATTTATACAAAAAATGTTGGTAAAAGATATAAGCTTAACAAAATATGTATTTTTAAACATATTTTATATTTAGTAAGAGGCTTTCAGCAATAGAAATTACTATGTTATAATAAATATGTGATATTAATATTCATAATATTATTAAAATGTAATACAAAAACATGACATGCAAATTTGCTCCTGTGGTTTTCCTTTGTAAAAGGGGTTTTTCAAACATCGTGTGTAACACCTTCACTATCGAAACTGGCCTTGAGTTTCGCTTCCTCAAAAGCACAGATGTTAAAGTGAAAAAGTGAAGGGTAAAGCACCGTTGGTGAAAATGACTACGTATCATCAGGTGGCTGTTCTGCTCCTTTTATTTTTGGAAAATATAGACCTAAATAATATACAATAAACAAAGAAATGTAGTCTACATCTTTATAAGACTGGAGAACATAATTTAGAATTAATTTTATTAATTTATTTTAATTTAGTTTTTCTTTAATTGTTATTAATTACAATACAGACAATTGATTCGTCCCATTTTAACCTGATAATTATTTTGCTTTCATATAATAATCAATACTAATTATACAACAGAATATTATATACAAATGAAACTGTTCACATCATCTGATTATGAACAAAACAGAAAACAATACTTCTCGCTAACTACCTCTCCTTACTCTCCTTTTGCATTAATATCCCCTTAAATACTTAATAAGTCAGCTCAATAAGTAATAATTCCTTAATTTTTAGGAATTCCTTCATTTCACTTGTACGTCCATTTGCAAAAGTTTGAAATAGTGAAAGGGATGTACATATATAACTGCAATATGGAAATAGGATTTCGTCAGTTGTTTTTCATCTTGTAATCTTTTGTTGAGACATATAAATAAATATATATGTATATACATTTAAACAGTTTTCGTCCTTCCATTATTAAATTTCTCTGAATCTGCAAATTCTTTGCCATATCTAGTCAATTACTTATGACTTATCTATTAAATTTTATCTATATATAATAATAAATACGCTACTATCGTATGATTATTGACTGTTTATCATCAACTTTTTTCGTTTGTAAACATAACGCATATTTTTTATGATAATAATTAGATGTATGTATGTATGTATGTAAAAAAAAATATATTAATTATCTTTGGATTTACTAAAAAAAATAGTTTAAGCCTGTTCAGTTTAAATGATTTTGTTTTGTTATGTAGTTGATCTGGGCAGGATCTAGGCTATAATTTATTTTGAAGACTGGCAGGCTTAATGTAGAATCAGCGAGTAATTTCAAGCCTCTTAAAATTTTACGGCAGCAAATATTTTGCAACGTGATTTCAGCTCTTTGAAAATCAAAAATCTGCACACATAACTAACAACAACTTGATTAGATAAAATCAAGTATAAAAAACAAGAAAAAGTATTTATGGTACACTTGGAAGATTATCGATTAAAATAAGTATACATCGGGTAAAAATCATCATGAAGTTTACATAAGATAACGAAGTTCTAAGCCTACTAGTGTTATAATATATAGGTACATCGATATGCAAAAATGTGATTCAACTACAATAATTTTTATTGATTTAAATGATAAAAATTTATGAATACAATATTTAGTATACTTTTAACTATGGACCTTCACATCGTGACAACCATAGCCCAATAGTCTCTATAACATGTAAATATATCATATCCATATCCATTGATAGTCATGAAAACGAGTATAATACATGTTGTATGTTATTACTTGACATGTATTCACTTCATAATTTAGTCTTTAACTTGTACTTTTTGTTGTCACCTAATTTGAATTCTACTTAATTAAAATGTAAACATTTAAAACTATTGAAACTGTTTTTGTTTTTTGTATAAATATATGACATTTTGTAGTAATTTGCAATGACAAAAAAATAACAATACATCCGTACATTTTGTTTAACCTTAACAGTAAATATAAGTAAAAGATTTATAATAATGATATTCAAAGAATTTTAAACAAAATGCTAACACAGTTTTGTAAACAGGATGGTTTAAGAGATATTTAGATTATTTTTAACAATACATCATTGTTCCATATCTAAATAAAAAGATTATTAGCTCTATATCAATCATAATTGCCGCACTGACATCGTTTGACTTTCAAGAATTTCTGTTTTTGTCTCAAAAATAAATTGCTTTAAACATTATAATTGCTTTTAGTTGTGATAACTACTTAATAATATTAAGTTAAAGTGTAATGTAATGTATACTTAGTCTGGCCATAAATACTGTTACTATTCAAAAAAAGAAAATATTACGTTTGAATTTGGAATCTGTCATTTTTATATGATTGCTTGATGTGTTTTCTTATTTTCGCGCCATTATATTGTTAAATATTTTGTTATATTAAAATGGAGTGGGGTGATAAAGAGAACCGAATCGCTGTGATTGCCTTACATAAAGTAGGTATGGAGAAAAGTGCAATTTTTAAAACCCTCCACCCGCTTGGTATTAGTCAAATGTTTGTTTACCGGGCTATTGATAGGTACAATGATACCTCCTCTGTTTGTGACAGAAAAAGATCTGGCCGTCCACGTACCGTTCGTGTGAAAAAGGTGATTAAAGCAGTTAGGGAAAGAATTCGAAGAAATCCTGTCCGTAAGCAAAAGATTTTATCTCGGGAGATGAAGATAGCTCCTAGAACCATGTCGCGTATATTAAAAGATGACTTAGGACTTGCAGCCTATAAGAGACGTACTGGTCACTTCTTAACTGATAATTTAAAGAAGAATAGGGTGGTAAAATCCAAACAACTACTTAAGCGGTACGCAAAGGGAGGTCACAAAAAAATTTTGTTTACGGATGAGAAAATTTTTACATTTGAGCAGTATTTTAATAAACAAAATGACCGTATTTATGCTGGAAGCTCTAAAGAAGCTTCGCAATTAGTAAACAGAGTACAACGTGGGCATTATCCCACTTCAGTGATGGTTTGGTGGGGTGTTAGCTATGAAGGGGTGACTGAGCCATATTTTTGTGAAAAAGGTATTAAAACGTCGGCACAAGTTTATCAAAATACCATTCTTGAGACGGTAGTTAAGTCTTTAACTAACACCATGTTCAATAACAAAGAATGGTGCTTTCAACAAGACTCGGCACCGGGTCATAGAGCTCGATCCACCCAATCTTGGTTGAAAACTAACGTTCCGGACTTTATCAGCACTGAAAACTGGCCGTCGTCAAGTCCTGACCTAAATCCATTGGATTATGATTTATGGTCAGTTTTAGAGAGTAAGGCTTGCTCTAAACGCCATGATAATTTGGAGTCCCTAAAACGATCCATTCGGTTGGCAGTGAAGAATTTTCCTCTAGAAAGAGTTCGTGCTGCTATTGATAACTGGCCTCAACGTTTAAAAGACTGTATTGCAGCCAATGGGGACCACTTCGAATAAACATTGTATATTTTTAATAGTTATATATTGATGTATTAAACTAACTCACTATGAAAGGAATAAATGTTACGTATAAAAAAAAATCGTGCTTTTCTTTATAACAATATTTATGGCAAGACTAAGTATAATAGTTTAACGGTTAACGGAACAAAATCCATCATAGAAGAGACTGGCGCAGGCTAGTTACGTCAATTATTCGTAGATTTAACTGAATTATATATTTTTTTCTAAATTATTCACCTCCTAGTCTCATTTGAACATCACTTCAACACAAAACCAAATAATAGTTTGTTAGTGTAATATAAATATTATTTTAAGCATTGGCGTAAAAAACGTACAAAATACAAAGTCTCGCTCAGAGCTTATATTAGAATGGCGGTGTACATAAAAGGCAAAAAAGATGATATTATTATCATTGGAATTATAAATTCTAATTGTTAGAAGTGCTTAATTTACGTTGAGATATAAGAAACTAAGTTACTTACGGAAATATTGCATATAATAAAACTATACATATATAATTTTAATTAATATATGTATAATTGAATTTTTCATGCAATAAATAAATTATGGGTTTTTGTTGCACGATTTTTATAAAAAAATTGGTTAACTTAAAAATTTTGTATCAAATTTTGTAAACGAACGCCATTTAGTTAACTTTAGCAACGAGTGTCGCTAGTTGCTAAAGTTAACTAAATGGCGTCGAGGCGATATATTTTTGTTTATTAGTCAATCACATTATTCCAAAAATATCAATCACATTATTCCAAAAATATCAATACCATACAAGGTATAAGTAAAACTTATTTAAAATACGTAATGAAATTTTAATATTGTAATTGTATTTTAATAAAAATAAATATAATTAGATCATTGTACAGTGGATCTTAATACATAATATCAATAATAAATACCATTAATGTGTACTTTTTGCCCTTAACCTATCACTATCGTAACTTGTTTTCTTATGAAACTATGCCAATAGCCACTTGAAAGAATTTTGTTTCACGTCACTCACAATTTAATAAAATATTTATGTAACCATACAATCGAAATTATAAAAAAAGAGCTCTATGATTTTCGCAATTACTGCCGAATATTTAGTAATGTTTGTTTTTACTGATTTCATTACACGAGCGTGTTATATATCGATGTATAGTTGTACTACACAATCCCATGTACTTCGCTTTTTATTATTTATGGTAATTTGATGTATATTGTACTACGTTGAGAACTTCAGTAGGTAGGACAATGACATTACGATGTTTAAAATGTTAATCCACACTAAGGATAGAAAAATACTTAAGGAAAACATAAAAATTTGAGCTCAGCGGGACTTGAAGCTGTGCCTTTCGAAACCCTCTAAGAACGATTCAATTAAAACTTTCAATATTATATATGTTTTCTTTAAGTAATTTAGGTTTCCATAATGCATATAAACAAAAAAAATGACTAAAAGTATATAGTTAACTTGAGCCTACAGGATACGATATGGCCGATAAAAAAACGGATATTGGACTTCGATAAAAAGCTGATAATTATTTTATTGCAGAAAAGAAAACTATATTAAAAGGTGTCGGCGGATGTTTCAAGCCGGGAGAGTTGACGGCCATCATGGGTCCTTCCGGTGCCGGCAAAACAACGCTGTTAAACATCCTGGCCGGTTACTCGTAAGTAAAAAAAAATAAAAAATAATCGTAAGCGTTTATACATAATTATTTATGAAATAAACAATAGAAAATATTAATTAATTATTTTATATTAAGAAATTAATTTAGGAATCTTTGTAAAAAAACAACGTAACTATATAAGTTAGGTTTATTTTTTACAAAGATTTCAAAGATTTTACATTTACGTTATGTTCTACATATAATGCAGGGCAGACAGAGAGAGCCTGAGTCACTGCATTTCCTAGCTTTGTTGCTTTGCTTCCCTTTGTGTTTCTAGAGCGGGGAAATGTAAATATTTTATTACCGCTAGCGGAGATTGAACACATCACATTTACATCCAGACAATATTTCACTCTACACTACGGCCTCTATAATGACTTTAGTTTATTTGAATCAATAAGAAACCGCTTAATATTTAGCTTAAACGTCGAAATGAAATTACGTAGTAAAATATAGTAAGGAGCCTCAAATGAAACATAATTAAGTACATCGCCTGTCTTGGCGCACCAACACAGCGCCTGAATCAATGCAACAATTTTGGGTGTAATTATCAATGCAATGCAATATCTCGAAAGGCCAAGAGTGTCATAACACTAAGAATAGTATAAGAGTGTCTTAATTCTAGATTATTTCTGCCTTACCTCCTATGCGCAAGATAACACAACAAAGAAGAGACTATTTGCTATCATAATTAAAATATTATAAAAGTTATATTTTTTTAAACAGAACAAAAGGTGCAGTAGGTACAATAACAGTAAATGGATCCAGTACGTGCGCATCACAAGCGACTGGACGCGGAGGTGCGAGATACATTCGCCAGCACGATGACCTCCGCGTACATCTCACTGTATATGAAGGCATGTCTCTTGCGGCCGCTCTTAAACTGGCCGACTTCAACTCACAAGAGCGTAAAGAGAAAGTAAGACCATTTTTAATTTGAGAAAGCTGCTTCGCCATTATGTAACTGCGACTATACAAGTTATTTATTCACATGATCTGTAGAAATATTAATAAGTTTCCAAAAAAATGTGATAAATTTAATTTAATTAAATATTTAATTTTTTTTTATAGCTTCACGCTTTATCCCTCACATGGCAGGGTAGGAAGAGGGAACTGCAGGAACCATACGAACCTAGTGTTAAGACAATCCGTTGCTTAATTCCTGCTTTTTTCCGTCCCCGCTTTCCGCCTTTTTCAAAGCATTGCGTGTTGAGTGGCGGAATTCAACGCCGCGCTTCGCCTAGTTGCCAGAGCGAAGAAAATGGAAACAGAAAAATCCATCTTCCTCGAATGGGAATCGAACCCAGAAACCGCCTCTGCGCCACGACGAACCTCATAATTTTCTTCTTTTAATAAAAATAAGTATTTAATTACGTTACTTATTATTTTAGGTATTAGAGGTGTTAGCACTTTTGGGTCTCAGTGGAACATCTCGAACACTGTGCAGAGATTTGTCTGGTGGTCAAAAAAGAAGATTAGCTGTTGCCTTGGAATTGTTATCAGATCCATCTCTGTTATTCCTTGATGAACCAACAACGTAAGTATGTTAGCCTTAAATTTATTTATAGAAATGAGAGTGCTTATAAATTAAATAATAAATAGATTTAGACAGATTTTAGAATGTGAATTAATATATACATACGCAGTTGTGTCTTATCAACGTCCTGCAAAAAGCAAATAATTTAAAAATATCAAAAACATAAAGAAAACACATAAAAACTTTATCCTGCTGCGTTCAAAGTTTTGTGTGTTTTTTTAAATATATATTTAATATAAGTAAATCTAATCTGAATTTTTAATATTAAGCGTAAAATTTTATTATTGTAAATGTGAAAAAATTGAAGTTACGAGGAGCTAATTAAATAAATGAGGTAGATGCAACTAAAATGTAATTCTTTACAAAAAGATGTGTATATTTATTTGAAAAAGGTGTTGTACAACACTTAAGACGCTGATAATTGTAAAGAACAATAGATGGAGTTATCTAAGCTTATGGTGACAAAAAACCTTTATATATTCATTTGTTTTTTATATAAAGATAATTGATAACTATTGTAGATTAATTGTCCAAGCACCTTTTTTATACTGCAATCGATAGATAATGTTTTTCTATATTTTTACTTAAATATTGTTAATTATAATAATATATAAGAGGATCGTCGCAAAGTACCGTCTACCTGTAAACGCGACGGTATATGGGTTCGATTCCCACTCGGGGAAGATGGAATTTTCAATTTCCATTTTCTTCGCTTTGGGCAAAGCGCGGCGTTCAGTTCCGCCACTCAACAAGCAATGCCTCGAAAAAGGTCGGAGAGAGCAGGGACCAAGAAACGGAGTGTCTTAACACTAGGTTCCTGCAGTTCCTTTTGCCTTGTGTGGGATAAAGCGTCAAGACATAAAAAAACAAAAAATATAATTTTATAAAATAACTACGATATATTATAATCAAGATGTTATTTATTAACAGTGGCCTTGATTCTTCCGCTTCAACATCACTTATTGCTCTTCTGAATGGCTTGGCTCGAGGAGGTCGAACCCTTATAGCAACTATACATCAACCATCAGCGCTGCTCTTCGAGAAGATAGATTCAATTTATTGTTTGTCGTCTGGAAATACATTGTACTCAGGACCTAGACAGCATCTCTTAGCAGCTATGAGCAGTGCGGGACTGAGATGTCCACCTTATCATAACCCCGCTGACTTTTGTAAGTGTATTCTTTTTATTGCTTTCTTTTTATCAAATGACATTTGTCGATAGCTTATCGTGTCCTCTGAAGCACAGAGTAGGTTAATTATATGCCCGTGTCCTGATTGGAATAAGCGTTGCTAAATTAACCAAAAAAAATTAACAAAGCAGTTTCACTATTTCCATGATTTCCTCAATTATTTTCATTTACATTAATGTTTATTTACTGTTGTGTTAAATTACTACCGTGTAAACAATCTTACCAATATCCACTTATTCATGTTTTCGCGTATCCACGTACAAATAGTTTATTCTTTTCTTTGTTTATGTATTATTTCCGACTGTTCTAATATAAGTAATAAGTTAATATTAATAAATTTTACACATACAATGTTATATATTACGTAAAATATATAATAACTTTAACTATATACATATATATGTAGTCATATATACTCGTGCAGCTGTGGCGCAACTCGCGCAGTTGTTGTTGTATGCTTTATTAAGAATATCTGAAAGATAAAAATATACACATACAAGTTCCTCTGGATAATAATTCTTGGACGCATTCATGTGGAAATCAATAAAATCTTACAACTTATATCTCATTAGGTTTCATTTGTACTATGACGCATGAGACCATCGTAGCACAGAATAACTGTGATTGCGTACATTATGAATAGAAAACCTCATCAATGTTTTTTTTTCATTTACTCATTCTTGACAATGGCTTGACTTACTGCTTGCTATACAAAGTATAAATAAAGTATTATGCTAATTAAAACAAAAACATTTGTTGTAATTTCTAATAATTAATCCATAATAATTGTCCGTGTCACACGATAACCTTGGTATCTTTCACGATTAGGTGACATTGGACTTAGCGAAATATTTAATCTATTGTGAATTGAGATAACCTAATTTGATTTTATCTTACGAATTACAATTATAATTTCTATGTATTATGATTTCCTGGGCCATTATTCACTAATCTTATCTATAAAGCGAAAGCGTGAAAATTAATAAATATAAAATATCTTAAAAAGTAAAAAATACAGAATAATACAAACATGTTTTCAGTTTTCTTATGAAATATTACATCTGTAGTTCAATTCATTCAAAATGAGTACTTACGCTCGCAAATTTAAGTAAGTCAACTTTTACAAGTTATACTTTCTGTTGACCTACTGTCATGATTTTCGGACGAAACTTGCACTTGATAGTGGGAGGAGCTCGGACAGTGAAGGTGAGCGTTAATGCATTTTAAAGGGGCCCCTTTAAACCTACACTTGGGTCGCAAGTCCCAGGCGCTGCTCGGAGCTCCTCTTCCTACAACACGATGGGCCCGGCACCCGCACGGTGAATCCATGGAAGCTAAGTTGTTTCTTCTCTTTCTCTTTTTATTTTTAATTTTTGCTAATTATTATAAATTTTACAAATAATTTTGTATGTTAATTTAATTGCCGTCATAACTAGAACAAGCGAAAATAAAATAATTATATACCAAACTACATTAGTAAATGCGAACATGGATTTGTGTAAATAACCACAAAGTCATATACGCAATGAGCTCTTTCCGTTGTTTAGTCTAGTAAAATTAAGGCCGTTGTTGAGAAATGTTTGAACAAACTAATCATTGAAAAACTGAGGAAATCGATTCTATTATAAAAGGTGCGCCCGTTAGCCTGTTATTGTAATCATAAATGGTAATTAGTTATCTATCTTACCAATACCAAAATTTACCGAGTTATATATTTGTTACACATATTTTTGTTCACCTCACTTTATTCTGTTTATAGCAAAATAAGTACAGATAGACTCGTGTTAAGACACTCCGTTCTCTATGTATATAGACTATAGCCTATTTGCAAGATTTCTCAATTGCATTTAAGAGATATACTTGGGACAGACTGTTATCAAAACAGGGTCGCTATTACATGTTATTTAGCTTTATTTTGTCCTGGTTATAGCAACGTGTTATATAGCTTTTAATTTCCGAAACGCCATCGAAATTCTAAAATGTTAAATTGTTTTTAGTAATGGAAGTCGCATCAGGCGAATATGATATCGACTTACAAAAAGCTGCCAAAACTATGCTTCAATACAAGCCAGAATCAACGTCATCTGCTTGGGAAGATGTTCCAGTAATATCTTCGCTATCGAATACTTTGAGTAAGTTTAACACAATCGATTATGAACATATTTTTTTGCAATAAACTTTACATGATGAAATGCCACATGTACATAATAAAAATAGTTAATTACTTTAATTTTAGCCTTACATAAATGTTAAAAAACGTTATATAGAGCTTATTTTATCTGTTTGATCTTCAGGTATGGATATAGAGATACAAGATAAACAACTGAGAAGCAACGGCAAAGGTAAACATAAAAGTTACGCCAAGCACATATACAGGCCATCGGGATACCTGGCACAAACATGGATTTTACTTTACAGAAATTATTTGATTACTACTAGAAATTATGTAAGTTGTGATTTCTTTTAAGTAGAATGAATTCTTAAATATTATAAATTGTATACAATCATATATTCTTAAAATGATTTAACACTTGCAGCACATGTCTTGCTATCTGAGTTACTTATAGAGTTACTAGTATTATTCATTAACAGCCATTACTCATTAATTCTTGTCACATCACTTTGAATATATCAGCTCATTGTCATAACAGAATATGTAAGAAGGGTCAGCACTGTCTGAATCTAAAGTACATTGCAAATATACCTAAAAGGAAAACAGAGTAAATAATTTTTTCATTAACAAATATAATAATATAGTTTAGTTTAACAAAATAACGTTTATACAACACAATATGTATGAACTTAAAGATAATCCGATTATATAAGTACAAAAAGGCATCCTTATCACATGAAGTAATTTCTTCCAGACAACTTTTTGATTAGATGTAAATACGTTGGGTAATATATATCACGTATATATATCAACTTACATATACACATATCTACATAAACAAATACACAAATGTTTTGTAAAAATCATATAAATAAATTAAATCTTTACAGAATCTTTTAGACATTTAGATCTATACATATTAACATTTCAATTATTAAGTCAACTTTTCAAAATATGGACATATGTATGTGTGTAAATTTAAACTTTTTTGTCTCTTCTAGGCTCTGTTTATGTACCGCGTGGCGGCACATGTGGTCATCGCGTTAATATTTGGATATTTGTACCATGGAGTTGGAGGAGAGGCCAGTAGTGTACTCGGAAACTATGTTTACTTATACGGATCAATGCTTCTCGTTGTCTACACTGGAAAGATGTCCGTTACATTATCATGTAAGTGTCATGTCAATTAATAAGTAAAGTGCATAGTAATTAAATTATTTTTATTTTAGTTACCATTTTTATCAAATCTTAAAATAACTAACTAACCAACTCTGGTCAAAGATCAAATATACGTTTACTCAATTTTCTTCTTTAATCGATTAAAATGATAATCGTTCATAAACTTCTAAAACTGATAGAATTGTTATATTATTTATTTCAATCTAAAATATTATAACATCTAAATTACATATATAGTTGAGTATAAATATATTAAAATAATTTTTTAATTTAAATTAGCTTAAATCCAAAACTTTTTAATGACAAATTTTATATAGATATACTTAACATATATAATATATTCTGATAAAGATTATACAATGGAAATTTATAATCTAACAATGTATACTTTATAACGTGTACATGTATAACAATAGATTGCATAGTTATTGACAAAAAAATAAGCGCATTTGATAAGAAAACTTAACCTAGAGGCCACTGATAACATCCGAAATAAGCAACCGACCAACGTGGCCTTCAAGTAATAATCTTCTAGACGGTTTCCTACAGTAAAATCATACGGTACTCATTTTTATTACAAACATGTCATCATTCACAATTGTAATGAAACAAATCAGGTTCCTTCTTCAATTACATTTATTAATACTGAGTACAATTCAGATATCAAAGGGTACAGCAAGACTGCTTAATGTTCTCTTCAGAATGTTCCTCTCAAGAATGGTCGATCAAATATTTATACTAGTTAATTTATACCCCCACACAGTTGACCACTCCCGATACAATTTAATGTTGCCAACTAAACTATTATAATTTTATTTTTGAAATACAATTCCATAATAAAATATATAATCAAGTATAACAATTAATAAATTATTATAACATCGGATATTACAAATATTAAAATTAATTGATAGACAAATAACGAGTAACGTTCGAAGACAATATCTTATTTCTTTCTACAAATAGTAATAAAATATCGATAAATTACAGTACAATTAAGTGATAAAATAACAAATCACAACACTCGGCCATCCGACCGCGTGCTCTCTCCGGAGCACGCACTAACAAATCACAACACTCGGTTAAGGTATATTTACTATGTATACAGAACAATTTTTTTAAAATTCAATTCCAAATTATTAAGAAAACAAATTTATTAATAAACAAAAGTAAATAAAAATTACAATAATACATAATTATACTTAACGCATTTGCACTTGTTATTATATATCCATATATTTACAAGTTATTTTATTTATATAGGTTCACCAGTGGTACTTAGAATATATAAAAATAATGACCATTTTCTGCCAAGTTCACTATTAGGGTATGTTATTTCGTATTACATAATGTCCCCCACTATTCAACTTGAACTTTTCATTGTTTCGGTCATCCGCCACGTTAGTCAAGAGGTCCAGTACAGCAGGGTCCCACAGCGGGGCAGATTTCGTCTTTCCATCTTCTCATTGAACGTCCTAGTTCTAGTCCCTTCCCTTGGATACCACAGAGTGACCTGCTTACTCCGCTTTTTCCTGGTGCAACGCAGCTTGTGGCCTGTCCAGCCCCATTTCAAATGGTTTTGTCTCTAATACCAGAATTCCTTGAATTGTCTAAAATTTTGTTTCTCAGCATACTTTTCCCAATTACAATACATAACAATAATAAATTTTTAGCTAAGTTTCCATAAACAAATACATTTCAAGGTGAATATCGCATGCAACAATCGATAGGTATCAACTTTTTTCACAAATGATAACACAAAGAAATGACAATGATATAACACAAGTTACTTAATAATGTCGTACAGTAAATTCTTAATATATTAATAAAAAAAACAATAAGCATAATAAAGACAATATCATAATGATGATACACTATGTAATGCTGAAATGAACGGTTTTGCGATATTTACGTAAAGAGGTTTTTACATACAAATTCAGTAACAATAAATAAACTAAGCTTCTAAATTATTACTTATGTTATAAAAATACCTCACCTTTTCATTATTTCCAGTATCACTTCGAACAAAGCTAGAGAAATTTCACAGCAAGGAGAATATTCATGTGTCCAAGGTCTAATTCTATCAGCTGCTATTTTTACACGTCTGTTAGTGCAATATAAACAACAATTAAATCAAGATTTTAATTACCTAACCATTTAGCAGCATGATAATTTGTTTTTGATACATCTCCACTAGATCTCTTGAATAAAGGATTGCAAGAGATATTTTGAATCGTTGTATTCTATTGGCGTGTTTGAGACGCATAAAGTAATGGCGATTATATTTAATAATTCTGTATTAAACATTTTGACATTCAAAATCTGAAATAAATTAATAGAGAAATAAAATTAAACATTTTATAATAAATTGCAATGTTAAGAAACCTTAATGACGAATAAATCTTAACAACATGAGGAATAAATCTTTTTGTTCCAATGTTTATTAAACATATTTAATCGACAATAAAAAAAAATAATAGCAATATATCGTACGAAATATAGGACAATCAATTTTAAATAGATATACTAGCCACAGCAATCTGCCGCTACACAAATAGCAAATAACAATGCATATAACGCATTGTTGCAGCTTCAGAATTCGTATTTTAGCACGATTTTAATTTACCAAATTTTCATAATTATGCAAATTATTACAAATATATATTTCAAAAAAGAATAGTATAATTTCTACTACAATCATCATAGAAAAACATATGATATGAATCATATGGCCGTAGCGTTAGGTACATTAATAGAACGTTTCGCTGGGATATGTTAACCAAAGATATTTTATATGTGTTTGGCTAAGTTTTCGTTACTAAACTTTTGTATTGTAACAGAGGTCACAGAAAATTAAAGTTGTAGGAAATCTCTGGTATATACTTTAGTTCAACTTTTAACATGTTATTGAGACCGGCCGTTAATAAACCTTTTATTAATATTACTATAGGGTTCATGCGAAAAAGAATCTTTAAAATAAACTTTTAGAACATTCATATTAATAATAGTAGTGTAAACTAATAATATACGAATCGCTTTTCTCACTACAAATAGTAAGGTTCATAATATTTCAGTAGTTTTCAAAACTATCACCCGGTAAAAATGCATTTAGTACTTCCATTTTAATTGGAGTTAAATTTTAGTACTTTAGTAAAATGATTAGCAAAAGTGAAATTAGCTCATTGTGATCAAAACTTTCAATTTCTACAGATATTTAATAATTAACTACAGATATTTTTAGAACACTTCATTAGATTACAATCGCTGCCAAAGTGTATGAATTCAAATTTGAAACATTTATTACTAGTATCAAATAATTCAAATTACGTACTTGAACACACACTTAACGAACGGTTTAGTTAGTTAAACTACTTGATATGTGTACGTACATGGCATGATACAAGGGGTTTTAGTTTTAATTATTTATCAAGATGACGATCTTACCCATTTAACGAACTTTACAATTGGTCTTTTACAATAATTAGAAGTAGATAGGTTTAACGTTCAGTTAAAAGTTTAATGAGAATTTGTTATAAATTATAGGTTCATTCTACTGTCGGGTCTTTTAAAATCTGGAATAACACTAAAATATTTTTAATAATCATCTTTGTTTATCACATTGTTTATTACACTTTAGAGCTTGTATCTTATTACGTATGGAGTTATTGGCATTTACGTTATTTCACATCTGCTGCGAGTATGAAAACTTAATAAAAATAATTTCTTCACTTATCCACGATCTACTAAGAATATCTTCAAAGAACAGAAATAGCTATGTCTGTATGATAAGCTTATCATCTTGACAGCAAATTTAAAAAAATTATATATTTATACTCTTACTTTGATTTTATCGGTCCTTACATGGTTCAGCTGTCGTCACATAACACAACAATTGTTCCAATTGGTTGGTATTTCAACTTCTTTCACGACTGTAGAAGACCTATATCTTTTCAATTTTGCCTTCCTGGAATGAAACCTTTCTCGTCACCTGAAAAACTATTTAACGAAGCTTCACATTCCTTTAAAAATTTTAAACTTGTCTTGTATTTTTTTTTTTACTTTGGGGCCAACATTAAGGATACAGATGAAGCTCAAAAATATTTGAATACTTTAACTGAGTGGTTTAATTGTACTTACTGACAATTAACACCGCAAATACATGCTATGTAATATTTAAACAAAAAAAAATAAGAATATTTCATCTCATAACCCACTAGTAGTGAATAATGTAATTATCGAAAAAAAGTCTAATGAAAAATACCTGGGTCTGAGGTCAGACACTTATCTCTCGTGGACATACCAAATTGAACACATCATAACAAACTTTCATACTTTTTGTTCGCTACGTAATATCTCCCAGTGTATCCTCAAAAAATTAAAATACAATATCTAGAATTCGCTAGTAAAATCACACCTAAACTACCTAATCGACATTCGAGGAAATGTGCCTAAAACAAAACTGCGTGACTTACAAGTTAAACAGAATAAATTAGTAAAATTATTATTTAATTATTACCACCTTATTTCCACAAAAACAATATATACTGAACTAGGCATAATGAATATAAAACAACTTCACGCTTACAATACTTTCACACAAATGTTACTTTTAGCAAAACTCACAAATATACAAACGAAGTACATGCCGGGGAAGCTCGCTTGTCATACCGTAAGTTCGAACAAAATTTGCTATGAAAAATATAACATACGACGGACCACTAAGTATAATAAGCTACCCACCGATATAAGAAATGTAAGCTCGTACAATGCTTTTAATTCAAAATTAAAGAGACATATTCTTTGAAATTATTCCAAATATTTATAATACTATTAAAATATTTAAATAAATATCTCATTGTAACTACAACTTTACTGGCAAAATATTTATCCTACCCGCCTTTTTTTTTTTATTTTATAAAAATTTGTACTTTTTTCAAATCAAACCTTTGAATTAATTGTATTATTCATGTTATTTTCCTTTTTTTGTTTATTCTAGTAGGTAAAATAACAAATATTATGCGAGTATAACGAGTGATTGTAAAATTATAGTTATTAACAAACTAGATTATGTTCTCATGTAAATTACCATATTGTCTTTTTGAGAAATAAATATCTTTAAACAAGTCTTTAAACCATACGTATACTAGTATTAAGCTTAACATAAGCTATTTCACATCAACGTATCACGCATCTATTACCGTTTCATTTCAAAAAATCGCACGTGATTTGATTATAAATACTAAAACAGCTTTAGAAAAATCTTAGTTAACATGAAATTATTCGTCATTCCAAAGTTACTGTTTGACTAACTGCGTTACAGCTGTATAGCTGAATTATCTTACTGCAATTGATAACTAGAGTTCAGCTATATAACCAACATAACAAATCTATTAGCTTAGCTCATTCATATAGGTCTAGCACAACAATATTTCTTCTACGTTCTTCAATATTCTTACTAAGAGACTATGTAATACGCAACCTCATGTCTGTTATCTCAAACCACTTTCATGGTTGTATCTCACACTACATAGTTGCAACAATTACCAATATGGCTGTTCCTCACGCAAGTCTGTATCTCAAGTAGTGATGTAACCAATATTTCCATTCGCGCATTTTTACATATTGGTATTCTCTCACATTCTCAAAAGTTTCTGCGAGTTATTGTCAGAAAAATTAAAATTTGACGACAATAATACGTTATTAAATCGAAATCTATTTACTTTTTGTGTTTCTTTTTAAAACAAAAAAAATATTAACTTAACCTCGAAATTACATTATCAGCCTTCATTATTTCTCATGAAACCATTTCTATTTTGCACTATAAACAAACAAACAAATTCTCTCTTCAAAAAAAAAAAAGTCTTGTCAGTTATTACTTAGGTTTTCAATATTATATAATCATTTACAAAACTGAATATTCGTATTGTAGCATTTGCGAATATCGATAGCATATATTCGCATTCGTATTCATGAATGTTTAAAAAAATTACATTCGTTACATCACTAATCTCAAGCCACCTACATGTTTTTCAAGTCAAGTCAATTACGTCACATTCAAACTCACATTTACATAATTCAAGCCACCTACATGGTGGTAGATCATTTCAAACATTTATTATTCAAGCCACCTTCCTGGTGGTAGATCACAATTCTACAATTCAAGCCACCTTCCTGGTGGTAGATCATTTCAAACATCTATTATTCAAGCCACCTTCCTGGTGGTAGATCACAATTCTACAATTCAAGCCACCTTCCTGGTGGTAGATCACAATTCTACAATTCAAGCCACCTTCCTGGTGGTAGATCACAATTCTACAATTCAAGCCACCTTCCTGGTGGTAGATCACAATTCTACAATTCAAGTCACCTTCCCGGTGGTACATCACAATTCTATAATTCAAGCTACCTT
The DNA here is from genome assembly GCA_037178615.1 of Dione vanillae. NCBI lineage: Eukaryota > Metazoa > Arthropoda > Insecta > Lepidoptera > Nymphalidae > Dione > Dione vanillae. The sequence continues at coordinate 2,604,282 of JAZFAU010000034.1, read as the reverse complement.
CCTGGTAGTAGATCATATTTCTTCAAGTCAAACCACCTGCCTGGTAGTAGATCAACAGTTCTATACGTCAAACCACCTACCTGGTGGTAAATCATATTCATAAATCTATAATTCAAGCCACCTACACGGTGGTATATCGCATTCATAAATCTATAATTTAATACACCTACTTGGAGGTAGATCGCATTCACAAATCTATAATTTAATATACCTGCATGGTACTAGATCGCATTAATAAATCTATAATTCGAGCTACATATACAAAATTCACAATACTTAAATGAACTCGCATATTCATCATAAATAACCATTATTATAGGACTAAATTCCTGTTTCATATGGTTCAAACGTTTCATATAGTAGTAACGTACATGCGTATCAGAAATATTTTTCTACCGTCATACAACAAAACTTGCATGGAGGGTTATTATTCACTATACGAAAAATAAACTCACGATGTTAAACCACATTATCAGGTTAATAATTCTTTCATACGACAATTAGTCTTCGAAAATAAAGAGCCAAAATAAAATATTTTCATTTCTGTTACTTACATAAATTTCTCCTCTCCAGGGCGCGTGAACTTTACACTTCTGATATGTAATGAAACAAATCAGGTTCCTTCTTCAATTACATTTATTAATACTGAGTACAATTCAGATATCAAAGGGTACAGCAAGACTGCTTAATGTTCTCTTCAGAATGTTCCTCTCAAGAATGGTCGATCAAATATTTATACTAGTTAATTTATACCCCCACACAGTTGACCACTCCCGATACAATTTAATGTTGCCAACTAAACTATTATAATTTAATTTTTGAAATACAATTCCATAATAAAATATATAATCAAGTATAACAATTAATAAATTATTATAACATCGGATATTACAAATATTAAAATTAATTGATAGACAAATAACGAGTAACGTTCGAAGACAATATCTTATTTCTTTCTACAAATAGTAATAAAATATCGATAAATTACAGTACAATTAAGTGATAAAATAACAAATCACAACACAATAACCTCATTTACAAAAAGTATAAGAGTAATTATAATAATAAGATTTATTGTCAAACTAATTTTTATAGTATAGTATCTCTTTTAGTCGTCATATATTAGCCGTTGTGGCGCAGAGGCGCAACGTCTGCCTGTAACGCGACGGTTTCTGGGTTCGACCCCTAGTCGGAGAAGATGGATTTTTCTATTTCCATTTTCTTTGCTTTGGCAAACTAGGCAAAGCACGGCGTTGAGTTCCGCCACTCAACACGCAATGCCTCGAAAAAGGCGGAAAGCGGGGACGGAGAAAACAGGGACTAAGCAACGGAGTGTCTTAACATTAGGTTCCCACGGTCCCTGCAGTTCCCTCTGCCTACCCTGTCATGTGCGGGATAAAGCGTGAAGCTATAAAAAAAATATAGGCTTTGTTGCTCCTTTCGAGCTTAGTCTAAGAATATCTAGATAGATTGTAATTGTAGCTATCATAATTAATATGAAATATCCAAATGTTTTTTTTCAGTTCCTCTCGAGATGGACATACTTAAAGGCGAATATTATAATCGATGGTACAATTTGGGACCCTACATCTTTTCAATTTTAGCAGTTGAATTACCATTCCAGGTATAGTATTAATGTTGTGTGCCTAATTTAATTGAACAGTCAGTTAATGTTATGACTGTTGTCAATAGCTTAAAATTGATATTTTTATGTTTAGTATACACAATTATACAATCATAGTAAAGTGTAAATTAACTATAGGGATTCCAGTTTTGTCATATTACATAATGCAATGGTTTTTTATTAAATATATTAAGAATCCAGTAGTACATCTGAAATTATTATAATTTTGCACAGCATAGCAATGTCCCGGAAAATACACATTAATATTTTATTTCATCAGGCGCTCTTAAATAATATGACAAAAATTAGTAATGTTTTTATCATTTAAGTTAAAATATTATTAGTATTTAAATAATATAAGCATAAATATAAATATACACTTACTTTTTCAGATGATTTCCTGCGTTTCTTACGTGGTGTTGTCGTACTGGTTAACGGATAATCCACTGGAGCCAACTCGAGCCACACTGTTCCTCGCCACGATAGTTGCAACCTCTCTATGTGCACAGGCTTGGGGATACTTCATTGGTGCAACAACACCAACTAAGGTATCATTTTTTTAAATCTCATAAATAACTACAGATCACCTAAGTACTATTAAATATATTATAACGTGGAATTAATAGTTATAATTAAATTTTCTTGAGTTATCGTATAACAAGTCTGATATTCATTTTATTTCCAGATTGCAGTATTCATAGGCCCCGTGCTAGCTTGCCTATTCTCTGTGTTTGGTTTCTGCCTTGCTCTAAGAGATACACCAGACATATTCAAGTGGTTGCACCACATATCCTACTTTAGAGCAGGTTTTCACGTCGCTGTTCACTCTATATATGGTTTTAACAGAACAAAAATGCACTGTGATAAAGGTATGCAACAAAACATTAATGTGCTATTTTCAACAGATACAAAATGATTTACTTAATAATAACATCATAAGAATGCAGAGAAAATAATAAAAACTGTAAATATTTCAATTGAAATTTCTTAATTTCACATATTTTTTCACAGAATACTGTCACTACATAACTCCAAGTAAATTTCTCTCGGAAATGGACATGGCTACTATAGACGTCGGCTTGAACATGGCAATCGTACTAACAACTACAGTGCTGATGCATATTCTCACATGTTCCACACTGTGGTACAGACTTAATAAAAGATAAATTTCAGAACTGAAATGTACTTGAACACGAGTATATAAAATATATATAATATATTGTAAGCGCTAGAAAGCTCACAATCATACTATTATTCCTTTTTTAACTTCTCTTTTTTATAATGTATGATATTTGTTTAATTTCTAAGCACGTGAATACCTCAAACTAAATGTAAACTTAAGTAGGTACTTGGTATGGTCGTAGTATATAACTATTTAATGCTTGTAGTATAGTTATACATTTTTCTTATATAAAATAAGAAAAAGTTTAATTTTTCTGGTTATCTAGTAAACTCTTTCCACTTACAGATTTTCAAAATTTACTTTTTGAATAAAAAAATTGACTTTGAAGTACAAACGTAATAGTATTTTGAGTAAAGAACATTCAACGTCATCGATTTATTACCATTGTAATAAATAAAATGTATAAAAAAATTAAGGCTTTACAAATATTGTATTGTACCAGTAAATAAGTTAATATAATATTTATAATATCTTAAAAAACTGTATTAATAAATTTAGTATTAATAGTTGAATCTTTACAACGTCATCAAAGTACGTAGACATATGTCTTATAATTTCTTATAAATGTAGCACTTCTAATGACAATTAGTTAAACACTGTACCTATAATAAATATTTTTTGCTAAAAAGTAATTTATGTTAATAAATTCTGAAGTATATATTATCATAATTTAATAACTAACATAACAAGACAATCTAAACTTTTCGTCAAAATTTTAGAAGATTTTTTACAATTTTTACTCTTTATCTTGCCCAATATATATTTTTTATTTATAAGATGGTTATCAATAAATTTTAAAAAGAAAGCTTCATGATCGAAATGTTACATTCATTTTATACATCACAATGAAATCTGTTTATAAATATTTAAATATTTCCGGTTATGGAGAAATTTCTCTCTCAAATTGTTCATTTGGAAATGACAAATAATATGTTCGATACATTTTATACAAAAAAAATCTGATTAAGTATAAATAAGTGTTTATGATAAAGAATAAAGGAATGGTGCTACAAATAATTCGTGAATCATTTATATTAGAAAATGTAATAAAGATATATAATGGTTTAACCAAACCTTTTTATTATTTATGCCCAATAACATTTTTTTATATTTCATGTTTTACTAAAATTAATTTACACCAGAATTTATCCAGTCATAATTTCTGGTTGAGAATTGTTAGAAACTCTAAAAACTATAAACAGATGTTTATATATTAATTTATGATTATATGCTGCGTTAGTGTTAAAGATAAATGTTTCATAGTAAATTGGATCTACATTTGGTTATTTATTGGTGAAGTTTCTTAATTGACATAGGATCATCTTAGTGATTTGTATGGACTCTATCCGTTGTATCGGACATTACATCTGTTGTAACGTCCGATATGGGATATTATTGTCAAACTAATTCGATACAATTAAATTATGAAATTTATCAAAATATCAGAAAGGAACATATTGTGTTCTTTTTCTAATACCACTCCTCTGTGTGATGTATGTGTATAAATTGTGCGAATAAAATATTTTTTCATACTGGCCTAGAATATATGTTATAATATATTTCTATGAGTTTCGTGACTGATGTTCGAACCCTTAACACTCATTGTCAAGAGTTTGACCTAGAAGTTGATGGTTTTAGTCTTGACACTAAATTTTTTTGTCATTTTTATCTTTAAATAGTCATCGTTCCGAATTTAATTATTTAATTATTAACTAATTTGATTGTAGAAATTATCTTTTATAATAATGAAAAAATAAATATTCACATATGTAGCAAGAACACTTACACACATGTATACATACACTTACACATAAATATATGTCCATTATTAAAACTATATATATTCAAAAACGAAATCTTTTGAAATTGAGATAATACGCTGAATAGCGTCTTACATAACATCATCCTTTCATCTCAGGTGCTCTTTGCATTCATGATTATTACTGACAAGTAAAATACTACAACCGGGAGATGTTATCGTGTTTCATGCGGGATCGCAAATTGAAACTACTACAAAGGTTCAAGGTTAACTTATAAAAAAATCTTTAGAAAAATAGTCTACTCGTATAATAATAATAAAATTGAGAAGACTGTTTGTGATTAAAAAAACGACTTACTCATTCAATGTGCTTTAATTTGACCATCTCTTTAACTTATTAAAACAAGTAAATAAAATAGTATACTTGGGAAGTATATTGAGTAGAGATGAAAAATACGAAATGGATATGCTGCCGGTAACAGAATGCATCAGGTGCATTATTGAGACGGCAGAACGTCAGTTTAACTGCACGTTTGGCCGTACACAATACAGGTCTGCTGTACTGTTACATGGCAAAGAAAACTGGGCATTGCAGAAGAAGGTAAACAGATAGATGAATGCTATGGAGATGTGGTCTCTTCAAATAACATACAGAGTCAGATTAATTGACCGAGCGGGGAAAAAATCATATTGATAGGTATCAACGAGGATGTCACAGTGAGAATAAAGAAGAATATGCTCAAGTAGTTAGAACATATTGAGAGAATAAGGGATGTATGTAAAGTGGCGAAGCGTATTCAAGTTAAAAAAAATCAATTTAAAATATTCAAGTTAAAAAAATTCAAGTATTGGCACTCCGTTCTCTTTGACTACCCGCTAGGGATAAAGTGTGAAGTTATTGTTTTTTTTTTATGGGAAGGACAAGGCAAACGAGCGGTCGGGTCACCTGATGGTAAGTGATCACCGACGCTCACGGCCCTGTGTAACAGCAGAGGTGTTACAAGAGCGTTGCCTGCCTTTATGGTGGAAAAGAGAGAGTATAGTGTGGTATAGTATTAGAGTATAGTCCCGAATAGATTTTGATAACTTTTGATTAGAAGTTGAATTTATTCTGGACTCTAATGGATAGTCTACCCAATGGACTATCTCTAATGTAGTATTTGATAATAATATCCCGATATTTTGATACCAAGCTAAATGTTAAAATTGCATGTAGCGCTGAGAAAAAAAAACTTGCTGTGTAGGACATGAATGTGGATATTAGTAGAAGAATAGGGATATTTTGCACGATTTTGACCACGTGCTGCAGAAGTTGCATTTGTTATATTAGCGGTATTTTGGAAATAAAGTTTACCTGGCGCTTTCTAGTGGAAAAGAGACAAACAGAACCTATGAGGATTTCGACTTTCCTTTTAGTAAACGAAGCCCCAAAAGTGAAGAGCGAGTACCTACATTTATATAAGAGCAAAATATTTCAAATAAAACTTTTATGAATATATATTATAGGATAGGTAGTATATATTATAGGATAGGTGGCAAGCAACGAGCTGACAAATCACCTGTTTGTAAGTGAATACTGCCGCCCATGGACATTTGCAACACCAGAGGAGCTACAAAATGCGTTGCTGGCCTTTTAAAAGGGAATACGCTCTTTTCTTGTAGGCCTGCAGGTCGCATCTGTTCGGAAATACCGCATGCGGCACCTCATTCCACAATTTTGTGGTGTGGGGCAGAAATTTCTATTAAAACACACAGTAGTACTCTGCCAACTGTCAAGGTGGTGGGGGTGATAGAGTTGTCGCGTAGATCGATAACGGAAAGAGCCCGAACAGTTCTTCGGAGCACTCCCCATGATATAGGCGGTAGAGAATGCTATAGCGAGGCTACATCTCTACGCAGTGCCAAGGAGTCGAGCTGGTCAGAAATCTTTTCGCAATTAACAATTCGAGTCGCTCTCCTTTAAATGCAGGTCTAGAGGGAGAAGCTGGTACTGGGGAGCCCCTACTCAAAGATGTGAACAGTATTCCATGAGAGGCCGAACCTGAGCCTTATAAAGTTGCAGACGGTCAGCCGGCGTGAAATACTGTTTCGATCTATTGACATATCTATTGATCGTAGAATATAATACGTCTTATTGATCCAAGAACAAAAGTTTACCTCAACTTTGTATTATTTTGTTAAATAATACAGTTATGTTTAACTGTTTCTGCAATGCTAGAATGTATCTCAAAACCATAGTAAGCCAAGTAAAACTAAATAAGTGTATGGAATGTAGTTTAAACGACACGGATAAGACTACTGACATCCGTTTTTTCAACAATCTCAATTTAAATAGCTCACGGATGGTGAATCACCTTGTTCTATGTAGATTGTTTCATTTAGGATAGCAGCACTAATACAACATCACTGAGATCTGGCTGTTGTTTAAAGATACCATTCAGTTTTTTTTTTAAATTAAAAACTTCTTTTGTATCTGTATTTTAAAGCGAATAAGTCCCGTAGTAAGTAATATATTAAAATTTAAATAAAATTTGGATTATAACAAACAAATAGAATGTTCCCTCACGAACCAATAGTTCGTCATATTAAATTTTAATTAAATCGATTCATTGTTTCAAATACTTATTCGAGACAGCTTTTTTACTCTACAATTAATAATAGAGTAGGGGGATTTACAGATATCAACACATAGATATATTTAAATACTAACTAGTACTCCTAACTCATATGTTGATAGTTTTGTATATAGCTTTTATAAAAATCTTTTCTTTTAGTTCGTACTTATCCCATAGTCGTTGCATCATGAACTGCAACGGTGACAAATATGGGTCATCATTTTTTCTTCTTGTTATTAATACAAGAAAATTAAATTAAGATAATTATAAGTAAATATTATTATGGATTTTAAGAACATAAATAGCGGTACACGAAGAGAAAAACTTTGCAAACATATTTATGTAGTTCATTTTATACAAAATAAGTGCGTTCGGCCGCAAATTTGAGTTTGTCAACCTTTATGAGTTGAATTTCTCGTTGAAGCTACGATTAGGAATTTGGTTCAAAGCATCTAAACTGACTAAATACAAACAACGCTTTGGGATAATCTAATTTAGTTATTTTCACGCTACTAAAACACATACAAACCTTCTTTTTAATCTTTTCTGTATGTACTTATGTCATTCTAATTCAATACGAAAATATAAAAATGTTATCTAAACTTTACAGCCATGGACGGTTCCCCAGTAAACTTTATGTTATTTTTTATAATTATACTTCGACATTGGTATTATTAATACTATATTTCTATGGTACTTAAGAAGACTATCTGCATTCTGTTTGCTGACGATAACGACAATCAGTCGCTAGGTTTGACAGCTGAGATACTTGTGGTGGGGAGAACGACCGATAATAGCCCATCTTGTGTGAATTGACCTATTGTGTTAATCTATTTATGATTTGATCCACATTAATAATTGAAAAATAAATTTGTTGAAAGAAAAATATATCTCTCTGACTACCCCGCAAGGAATAGAGCGTGAAGATATGCATGTATGTAAAAATATATATGTAATTAACAAACTGTTAACTGTTACTTTGCTAATAAAAATGTTTTTAAACGCCAATGCATTTGTATAATTGAATTTAAGAATACGCTAAAAAATGGCGTATTAAATTAATGATTGATATAATAATTGAAATAGAGTCAGGTGGTAGCCACAACCGATATATTTATAATCGGTTACGCACACTACTAGTACAAACGCCTGCGCAACTCAGTGTGCCGCTATTCGCCTCCGCGATCAGGCGTTTGCGACTCTACTGTCGCTTCGCTTCTTTGTATACAGCACGTCTCTTTGTGTGTCTGCGTGTGAACGACGAACGCAACCCTTTGTCTTGTGCATTCCCCTCAGTGTAGTTGATAACATGGCAGTTGATAGCCAATGTGACTCACAAGAAACTAATTCCACAGCATCTGTTGAAGACTCTTTGAACATTGCCTTTGAAAATATTTGTTACAAAGTGCGACATGGATTCTTTGCTGGAGGTGAGCGACCTTATATATAATTATATCACTGTTTACTTTCGTTTATCATAACGTAATATTTTATATTTACCAAGTTAAATAGTGTATATGCAACAGATGAAAAATTAAAAATATAAATTAAACTAAATTAAAATGTTAATGTTGACTACAAGTTTTAAGGAAAACGTTATGCTACTGGCAATCTAATCGAAGACAATGAACTATAATTCAATATTATTTACATTATAAATTCTTTGCTCTAACTAAACCCGTATAAGAATTATAATCATTAAAAAAAAGTTAAATTAATTACTTTTACATTAAAATAAATCTTTAAATAATAAAGTTTGAAGTAAAGGATAACAAAACAGTGCTGTCCAATTAACACAGACGTCCTAATTAAATAGTATTAACTGTCATTTGAAATGTAAATAAATGACACATTTACATAGAATGTAATTGACATTGACATTGTTACTTAAGAAAAAAACAAATTACAGATAAATATTGCCGATAAGTAATTATAGTTAATTTGTAACATTAGAACAGGGCAAGACTTATACAAGAGCTTTGGCCGAGTCTAAATTTAAAATCAAGTTCATCGTACTGCCTTAAGCCACGAACGAACAGCTATTTATTAAATACTAAAATAGTATTTTAAAAATCTTGCAGTCACACTTAGAACTATAGTCGTACATTCTAACCTATCACCATATGCTCATTATTAAATCGACATATATGTATATGTAGTTTTAATATATGTACATATGTTTTAATATACATGTAGTTTTAATATGACATAGTCCTATTGCAAATATTTGATATATCTAAAGATAAAACTCATGTCGATACACGTATATCACACAATTGAGATATTCATTATAATTATTCATTAATCTTTATATTTTTTTAGTGTGTATAATCTGAAATGAACGATAATACATACTAAAAAAATATAAAAATTAATGACATAAAACATACCAATAACAACTATTATTATGTACAGTTAGTTTACAATATATTATTAAATGTAAGTCATTACTATTGAAGAAAATAATTGAATACCTATTACATATTTTTCTTTACCACGTTAAACAAATATTACGCTTGTACGTACGTACTACATAGTTATCTATAGCTGAACACTTATTATCACACTGTAAACGATAAGAGAATTGTTAATTAGCACTCAAAAATATAGTTTGTTTCATATTAGTGGATGTAACGAACATCGTTTAGAATACAAAGTTTAATTTCTTGCACAAGCTCACACTGGCAGTAGGTCAGGAAATTTTTCTCCTGCCACTTTAATACTGAGTGGCCTGCGTAGGTTAACATACTGAACTATACATAAAAAAAACATATCATATTAAATTGATAATGGTTATACCATATAATTCAAAATGATTAGTATCAAAAACTGTGCACATCACATATTTAACAGTTGTATTAAAGCTCCAATAATTCAAAATTGGAAGTTTTAATATTTTTTGCTATATAATTGATATCAACTTTCTAATGACGATTTGTAATATAGCATGTGTTTTCTACGTTTGTAGTATGTAAAAAATAAGCAAATCCAAAAGACACAAAAAAGATACAGTAATAAAACATTGCAAGTACAAAAGGTGGCTTTATTACTCAAGTAGCAATTTTAGTCAAGCAATGTCAGGGCAAAAGGAATAACAAAGTAAGAAACAAAAATTAAGATGTCACAGTTAGTAATTGATATATAATTAAAGACAAAAAAATAGTTGTATAAAAAATTAAGCATAAATAGATACATTGAAATATACATACATACATACGTACATACATATATAAATACATATAAATAATTTAAAGGATAAACAAAAAGAAAAGTGAATCAAAGAATTTACTGTACCAGAAAAAGTTTCTTTAAGCAAGATTTACTAAAAACAAAGAGGAATGGGAAGGTATTTTTAATATGAGGCTATTATCAGAACGTAGACGAGCGGAATGAGACCCAACTAAGAACTCAAATCGCTCTTTGAAGATAGGGAAGAGATATAGAATCAAATAAGAAGTAAAAAAGATGAAGTATGTGATTATCTCTGCGAAGACGGATTGAGAGCCATTTGAGCTTCTTACGAAAGTCCAAAATGTTGAAACGCTCAAGTTTATTTATTCCCTTCTCTCTTACATCAAGTTAGCATGTATCAGTTCAAAAATCAGTTGAAAGAGAGTTTTTGCTAACATAATCTTACGTAGGAATAAAATTATGTAGACGTTTAACTTTTAAGAGACGCTAATGATGCAAAATCTTTCTACTTATCATACATGTTATACAAGTGTATTAAAGTAAAAGCGAACATACTTGACGGCTCAGCCAATTAACTCCTTAACTTAAGTAAAAAAATGAAGTGAAAGAAATCACTTTCCTCCCCCGTGCCCTAACACTTGGATCTAACCTCAATGTTATTGTAACTTTTAAACTATTTTTCTAAATTACACTGTATAAGAGATAAATCTCCTTTAGATTAAGCAGTGAGCGGGAAAAATATATTTAATTTCTTTTGTACACGTTTGTGTTAATCATATGCTTTGAAAGAAGCAATCGAATTTAATTTTCTAAATTGTTCTGATTTAACTATTTTTTGGAGCTGTTATTTAAAAAGAGTAAAGGTAAAATTTTCATGCAGCTATCGAATTAATCGTTGTCGCTTTGGATAGATCACACTTAGATAGTTCTCTTTTCGGTAAATATTTTTTTGTGTAAAGAGTAATCAACACTTACACGTACAGTTATTAACTTTTAGCAGGTAAGCTTTAATTTTTACCGACGGTATTTATAAAGCAAAGTACAATCCTAGTGTTACTGAGATTCAGTAACACATTTGGTGATGCTTGTTAATAAAATATTTTCCTAATGCAGTTGGCTGGTGCCATAGTTACCTGTATGAGCACCGGCAACGAATACTAACTGGACATTCCCGATTTCTTCGTTCTGATCACAATATGACATTAAAAACCACCATTATTCCTCTTTTATTTACAATAACTCATTTATCGTGTTGATTATGGAACACCCTAACCATATATAAAATGTGAGCAAAAAAACCCTTTCTAGTAATCAGTGATTTCTTTGTAACTGTGACAATTTCCTATGTCCAAGTATATATGTTAAGTTAATATGTATATATTGTGTATTGTATGTACATATAAGTATATGTCTAGACATTATCATTTATATTTATTATTATATGAAATTTGTTCAACCTCCATTCACGTCTAGTTTGGAATGTGCTTAAGGTTGCCTGAAAGAAATCGCTGTTTTATTTATTTTTATTTTATTTATTTATTAACACCATCAAGACATACATTAATAAAAGCGAAAAATATATTATTGAACAAGTAATCTTAAAATCAAAATGTTGTCTTAATTATAGGTGCTACACACATTACAAAGAAAAATAGACACGTAACATGCAGATAAAATTACATTTTAAAAAGGAAAATTAGAAAAAAAAATACTAATAATCATCAACATAATCATCATAATAAAAAATAGTGTACTGTAAAAAGTTAAATTTAAAATATTTTTAATTTTGTACTATCAAAGTACAAAATTAAAAATATCATTAATAAATATTAAAGTAAGGAATTACAATATCCAATAAAATGAAATATAAAACAAATCAAATCACATATTCAAATGAGTAAAAAAGTTCTCCGATATTAAGCAATAACAAATTACTGAATACAACACAACCATCGATTACTTTAAATTAGTATTAGGTATATAATGGATAAAAAATTAATAAATTATATTTGAATTGCACAAGTTTATCGGTATTAGATTACGTTAAATTAGAATTATATAATGAATAAAAATTTAATAAATCACATTTGAATTTTATAAGATTATCACAATGTATGTCAATATCCATTCGATCTAATTGCTTTTTATCAATAGTGGAAGAAGTAGTACAATTATTTTTTGTTAATTTATAGATAGCATTGTAACTTAACATTAATCTATTAATTGGAGAGTAGCGTCCTTGACGTGAGCGTGTAGATTTTTCTATAAATGGAGTATAAGACGACGGTCTTAATGTCCTCACCGGTGCATGAATATTTAAATGTTTTAATAAACAGGGACTGTCAATGACACCATTCGCCAACTTATATAGGAAAGTGAGATCATAGAGCTGTCTTCGATCCGAAAGTGAATGTAGTTTAAAGAATTCAAGCCTATCTTCGTATGTCCTAAGGGTTTTGACTAGGTCAAGATCAAAGCACAAATGCCAAAGAAATCGTTTCTGAATCCTTTCTATTCTCTGTGAATAAATATTGAAATAAGGATTCCATACAACACTGCAATATTCTAAAATGCTACGCACCAAGGCTAAAAAAATTATTCTTTTAGTGCCCGAATTCCTAAATTGCTTGCAGTTACGTAAGAAGAAACCAAGAGTCTTGAAACCTTTATTTGCAATATTGTCAACATGGATATTATACCGAAGTTTATTATGGAGTATAACTCCTAAATCGCGTATGTGAGTCACTTCGGACAGAGCTGTACCATCAAATAAATATGTTCTCGCAAAAGAAGTCTTTTTCCTACAAAATTTGATAACATGACACTTCTCAGCATTCAAAGTCATGCCATTATTCCGACACCATATAGACAAATTATTTAGGTCCTCCTGTAGGAGTTCTCCATCGGTATCAGTAGAAATAGCTCTAAAGATCTTTAGATCGTCAGCGAACAAGTAGCATTTGGAGTAATTAAAGCAACTACTGATATCGTTGATGAATATATTAAACAGCAAAGGGCCAAGATGAGAACCTTGTGGTATGCCAGATTGCGCAAAAAATGGTTCAGAAGCATAACCATCAACGACAACAGTTGAAGATCGATTTACAAGATAAGACCTAAACCATTCCAGTAGTGGGCCTGATACACTTATAATTTTAAGTTTATGAATTAAAATGCCATGATCGACTTTGTCGAAGGCCTTACTGAAATCTGTGTAGATTGTATCAACGCACATGCCATTATCAAGAACTTCAGTAATGTCTTCAACAAAGAATACAAGATTAGTTGCTGTAGATCGGGCTTTCACAAACCCATGTTGTTCAGGTGCAACGAACTGTTGGAAGTGCCAAGTAACAACAGGATACAAGAGTACCTCAAACACCTTCGCAAAAACAGATATAATTGATATGGGTCTATAATTCCTAGCTTCCTCCCTATCACCAGTTTTGAACAAAGGCAATACAAGGGCCTTTTTCCACAAGGTAGGATAAGTGCTGGTTGATAGAGATTTATTGACAATTATTGCAAGTGGTAAAGCCAATGTGCTAGCGTATGTATGGACAAAAATTGATGGAATCCCGTCAGCTCCCGCTCCTTTATTAGAATCCAGTCTTTTTAAAACCGTGCCATAAGTGAATGTTTAAGTGCAAGTAATCGATTCGGGGTATGGATTTGCACCGGTGTATTTGCTCCGGCAATTTGTTGGATATCTTCAGAGTTTCGGAGCTATACATTTATGACGGAACTGTACACTATATATTTTTTAGCATTTTCTACATTTATGTACTTTAGACAACTAGACGTCTCCACGGAAGTACTCTAAAGATTTTCCTGCTGCTTACTAATCAAGGTTTTAATTTACTTAGTACTACACAAATTCATCATTCTTAATGAAATTATAGTAGATCTAACTAATTCATAAATGATATCCTTTACATATTATATATCCCTTATATATATTAATATACAGAACACTAATTTCAGCTCTGAAGCTGATTGCCGTAGACGTTGACAAAATTGGCTTGATATGGTGCAATTAAAACATCTGTTTATTAAAATCTGTCAAAAATATTTATCGTCTTTTGTAGTATAACTAACTATAGTAAGGGATGAAAATATTTAACCGGTAATTTTTTTAACACAACAGAACTCGTATTTGTGACTCTTGTAGGATATATCTTGTGGGATAACAAAACTATTCTTGTTAATGTCGTATGTGCTGGAATACTGCTTGAGGGATTTTGTGAGAATATGAAAGATGTTCTAGGTAGTATAAGAAGTAATGAACATGTAATATTATGTGGTACTCTGAAGTAACAGTAATTTCAACGATTGGTTTTTAGATTAATGCGTAAGTTACGAATAACTCTTTGTTCTTAGTTACTTATTAAATTCATGAATTGTTTTATTATTTAAATTTATTTATTTAAATTCTATTTTATTATAATTTTACTGTTTTTTAGTCGAATAATGTTTATTTACGTTACTTGGTGCTAATGGTACTAAAGATTGTGAGTTTTATTGTATGCACGTTACATCAACTGTTTTATTGATAGAGTGCAATTACGTTCTGAAACTACAACGTGCTTTCTTAAGAGATTATCAATATCTAGTTTTGTTTGTATTTCTGTCTTTATATTATCGGTACTAATCTATTTGGTAACAAATATTAGTCGTCTTTGATCTGATATTCTTTGTTCTAAAGTGTTATATGTGTACGTTTCTAAACAAAATGTACATATTATTACGATACGGTGTCCTATATATTTACATTTCAGTTACTTCATAATAGCAATTGAAAATTTGTTTATTTCTTCGTTACATTCGCGAGAAATATCAGATGGGTCTACTAGAATCAGGGATTCGATTCGAATGTATATTTGAATTTTTGAGTATTGTTACTTTATCAGTATAATTTATTATATTGTCGGCTAAATTAGTTGTTTATAAGTTTGGCTTTGTAAGTTTTTGGCTCACGTTGACTTAGGTACTGATAAATTAACTAACACATACCTATGTTTTTCATGTAATTATATTAAAAGCATCTGTCCCACTACAATTAATATAAGGCATTGACTATAGAATTTATTATTTATGATGTATGAGTATGATAAAAAACATTATTTTAAATAAAATTGTGATGATGAACTCAAAATAAGAATCTACAAGAATCTACATCTGTGTTAACTGATAGACTAATTAAATATATTTTGCTTTCCATTGAAAAGCTAAATATAGAACGAAATACGTAAGTATTTATTAAAATTTTAAATTAATTTGTTCAGAAAATTGGCTATATATGGTGCAGTTAAAATCTATGTTTATTAAAATTTGTCAAAAATATTTATCATCTTTTGTAGTATAACCAACCATTAAGGGATGAAAAATATTTAACCGGTAATTTTTTTTAATACAACAGAACTGGTATTTGTGACTCTTGTAGAATATTGTTATACCTATACGATATATGACATGGGGATAACAAAAGTATTCTTGTTAATCTCGTATGTGCTGGAATGCTGCTTGAGGGGTTTTGGGAGAGCATGAGAGATGTTGTAGGTGGTGTAAGAAGTAATGAACATGTAATATTATGTGTTGAGAGAGGTAAAGGGAGACCTCAGTAGAGAATCCTGGTTGAAGATGTTGAAAGGTGACGTAATAAAATAGATTAGGCGGAACCATGAAAGGATAGATAGCTTAAACAAAAGATTTAGAATTAAAATTAAGTTGAGTATAAAAAAAATCACAATTTATCGACTATTCGGATGTGACGATCTATATAAAAGCTAAAAAAGAACTGACAATAACGACTAACAGAGTTTGATTTATTGCTACTTCCTGCTAAATTTATATTGAGATACCAATCTTAATAGACCATATGGATCACATATAACAACTTTTTATATCGTGTGAATTGTTTTCAGGATTTATAGTAAATATTTTCTCTATAACTTAAAGTAAGCAAACACGGTTACACAAAAAAGTACCTTAAAAAGCGATGTATACTGATTGATGTATTATTAAGAGTTACTTTAGAGTTACTAATATTTGTCATATAATGGACGATTATTATTTTGCAAAAGCTCACCTATAGAATTCATCAGTACTTGAGAACAACAACTCTCTCTCAAAGGAAAATGGGAAATACTATTACTTTCGAGATGAATTCCAGTTGATACATAGTTAAAATGTATAAATAAATGACTTGTTGCTTTTATTTAATTTTGTGAAGCAAAATAAAATATTCATTCATAAAGTTGTCCTTTAAAAACATTACTTCCACGTTTTCTTTTATTTTACAATAAAATGTGTATATACAAGCATATGCATGCAAGCGTTCGCACTAACTTCTAATATATGGCTTTTTATATAATATTCATTCATTCATATTAATTTCATCAATAATATTCTAATTTATTATCAAAGAATTAAAAAAAATGCTATTTACAAATATCAATCATTGCGACTCACAGCATATGTAGTAACGGACTTTGATATAGTAAGTTCATGCGTGAATCATGGCGATATGAGTCACGATAAATAAGCTGTATATACAAAGTAAAGCCTTCTATATCCTTTCAATAAGACATTATATATAAAATGCCTTCCTATACTCACGTAACCAGTAATTAAAACGTTACAACTTTTAACATAATATTAAGATTAAAAGAAATATTATTATAATTATATTATTGCAATAATTAAGGAAATTATTTATTTTTAATGCATAAAGCATGTAAGCGTGGTTATGATACAAAATCGTTTTGTAAATTTAAGTTTTTCAGTATTAAAACGCAAACCTCTCTACAATATATAATATCAACAAGTATGCAATTTTGTTTCTCACGGGCACTTAACTTATAATATACAGCACTTCAAGAAACCCCCTGCTGTAATTATATACAAGGTTGAAGACTAACTTAGCTTTAAACAACGTGTAAAAACACGCATAAATGTTTTTATTTTACGAGTATATGTCATAAATAATAATTGAAGAGTTATTAAATACTAATAACTTGTAATAATAAAAATAGTGTGAATAAATCACCTGACCCAGTGCATTCAGTACGCGTGTACTGAAGTAGGGTTGAAAATGAACTATCAATTTTGTAGCATAATTTGTATGTATATTTAATATTATCTTACCCCCAATAGAAACTATTGATACATGTAAAGATGACCGAAGATGGATAAACTTTGCAAAAAAAATCATATACATATATTCATTAGTTCCCAGGTTGTGTTAATCAATACGACATTTTGTTAAATATTATTATACATGTACAAATGCATTTAGTGTACGCAAAAACAAAAGATAGTATATTACTTCTGTTTTTTTTATACTAAGCTGTGCATAAAATTTGTTACTTTATCATTTTTTCTATATAAATATACACAATATTTTGTTTAAGTGAAGTTCAAAATTAAGAATAAAAATTAAAATAAAATAATAATGGTAAATGATAATATTTGTGAACCAAATGCAATGTTAACAATTCAACTACGTAAAATAATAAACACAAGATACTGCACTTTTTACGTTCAACAACAATGACTAAGGTCACTCGCACTTGCCTTCAACTTAGTACGAACACAGATAATTTATTTGAATTAGATTTGTGTTATTGTGTTAAGCGTATTTAGTTTACTGGATAAAAAATAATGTCAAATATATGATTTCTTAACATGACGCTTTATTTGGGATATAGGTTTGGCCGAGAAAACCCAGTAATAAGACAAATCTTTCAATAATTCGTTCATTCATTTATTTTTAAGTGAGTAATATCACTTTTAAGACAGACACCATACCTCTGTGCTATGCATTTTTATTTTTGTTTATGTAAGATCTTTATATATAACATATTCAAAATTTTTTTAAATACCCTAATACCTAAAGATGCTAATAGATATTTTCAATAAAATTATAAATAAAGAAATATTTTTTATATAAAAAAAGATACCTATATCGTCATATTTTCTTCTAGCGTAAGTTTAATAGTAGGCATCATGTCAAGGACATGCAGACAATCAGTAGTCAAATAATTATTTTACGTGCACAGTGCAATAATATGTCTCACTCAACCACAGCTTAATATCTAATGTTCCTGCCAAGTACGACTGAATATGATATCTTATAAAAATTAACAAACTTAAAATTGTACAACAAAACAAACAAAGTTTATAAGTAACTAAAACTTTATAAGTAAAAGCACATTTTCTTAATATTTACATTTTTTCCTTTAATTTGAACAAGAAGTCATCACTTATTGTCAAATTTTGTTAGTTTAGGCCAGCGGGAAGTATACAGGCTTTGATTACACAATTTCATACAAAACATCAATCTTTTGATTGAATCAATTTTTTCATATTTAAATATTTGAATCCTAATACAGTACTTATAACTTACTTTACTATTTTGTTGTGAACTCAATTTTTGTAATGGAGGGATGATACAATCTTTAATTTAGAAACAAGTTATCAAATATTTTTTGTATATAATTTAGAATAAATCAATCATAATGTACTCTTGTATATAATATTTATGCCAATACTCTTACCTTATTACAAGAATTATACATTTGTAGTTACAATATAAAATTTTTATATTGTAACTACAAGAAACCACAGTACAATTTGTGGTTTACTTGATCAACATAATTTTATTCAGCCTAGGCTATCTGTATAAAATATATATTTTCTGTCTTTGTGTGAACTTTAGACGTCTGTAACTATGATCAGGTGAGACGCGAGTTGTGATTTTGGCGATAATTTTCACCTTAATGACTAATTCATTCTTCAGAATCTTATACGATTTGTTTGTTAGAATACATTAAACAGACGAACTGGGTTTCGTCAGAATAGTAGTAATCGCTGAGTATAAATTTATTTGACTGTTTAACTGTTGGATTTTCAAAGACTATTTAATTTTTCTGATACTAGATAGTGAACTCCTGAGTTACTTGCATTCCAGGGTACTATAATGTGCTTTAAATATAGTTTAGAGCTTTCTGCTCACCTACTTAATATTAAATTTCTTGCAGTCTACCACATAACTTTAAAACAAAAAAGTAATAAAATTTTGTTTATTTGATATGCTTTAATTACAGGATGCAAGACAATTCTTAATGAAATAAGCGGGCAATTTAGTGCGGGTGAGCTTACCGTCATTATAGGCCAGTCAGGAGCAGGCAAAAGCTCTCTCATGGATATACTTGCTGGATATACGTAAGTACATAATTAATATTACTAGAGGTCAACGAGTGTTGACACGTGAAATACGCGTTGCCGTAGCAACGCGTACGTCACTTTATACAAAAAATTGTTAAACATATTTAACGTAAGAACTTATGTAGGATTTAAAGTATATTTATTAAATACTTCAATGATATGATTAAATTTTTAATCTACACTGAGGAAGTAGAAAATATACTTAAAAAAAAACATATATAAATTTGAACGCACGCCTCTTCCAAACAGTGCAATTGCTCTGACCACTAAGCCATGCGTTCTCACATCGATATTCTTATATGCCGGTTTGCAAGAGGCGCGGTTCAAATTTTTATGTTTTCTTTAAATATTTTTTGCATTATTAGTTGTGTTTCCTGTACGTAAATTATAAGTGTACTCCTTCCTCGCAAGCAAAAATCTAATGCTGATAATACACGACACTTTCCACTTTTCGAGACATTACAAATTGAGTGACGAAACTCAAAGTTTTGTTTTATACCCAAGTACCATGACAAAAAGTCAGTAACAAGTGACAAAAAGTCTATTACAAAATCATTGACTCAAAACGTTTACAATTCAATGATATAATCAAATTAATTTAAATTAATTTTATTTAAATTAATCATCAAATTAATTTTACCTAGAATCGACTAAATTAATTTGCGACGTACAACTATTCCCTGAAATCGTCGTCATATATGTATATTATAAAATTCTCATGATGCGAGAAATAAGCATACAAAGCATCAATTAACATTTGACATCAATTCTAAGCAACTTTAGTGGTCGCTCTACCGTGTACTTAAACATAAGTTTGGTTATTCAAGCAGCACTGTTCAAAACTACTAAACAAATTTAAATATTATTTTTTGAGGACCGTTGTGGTGCAGAGGCGTAAGCGTCTGCCTGCAAACGCGACGGTTTCTGGGTTCGATTTCCACTCGGAGAAGATATATTTTTCTATTTACATTTTTTTCGCTCTGGCAACTAGGCAAAATGCGGCGTTGAGTTCCGCCACCCAACACGCAATGCCTTGAAAAAGGCGGAAAGTGAGGACGGAGAAAGCAGGGACTAAGTAACGGAGTGTCTTAACACTAGGTTCATATGGTTCCTGCAGTTCCCTCTGCCAACCCTGTCATTTTTAAATGGCGTTAAATCTATTATTATTATGTTTTATAGAAATATATAAAATACACTACTATAGTGATCTTAAAAAATTGCTGAACTTCATAGTATTATAACTAAGTCACAATAATTGCTGTATTGTAATAAACTAACTTAATTAATTACGTGTTAAATATAGAATAAAATTACTAAATTAAATAAAACGTAAAACGTTCTTAATCAATTTATAGTCGTAAACTACTTTGTGAACATTAGTACTCTATGGTAAGATTAATAATAGAAATAAAATGACTCCTAAGTCATTTGTATTTCTATTTCTGTTCCTACACGTTAATAAAGATAGTTCTAAAATAATAATAATAGAAAATTATTATGCAAGACTTTTTATCTTCGCCTCACAACAGAATTTTAATGAGAGCGGTGACCTTAAATGTTTATCGCTTATACTGATACTATTATCAAAATCGTTGATTTAAATGGACTTGTCGAGTTATCTTTCTAACAGGTGTTGAAATGCAAGTCACAACTTTATTAAGCATAAGTTAATAATTTTGAAGTTTGAACTGTTCATATACTATATAACAACGTTGATAAAATGATTCAAGCGAAATTAGCCGGAAGAACCTCCGAGAGAGAGGTTCTATTACTTACATTCTTTAATACTGGTTTTATAAAACAAAAAATTAAAACATGTTGCCATCATATTGATTTCTTAACTTATTAATTTATTTAATTTGTATTAAAATTATTAGTCAAATGCTTCATACGTACATACAATTCAGAAATACATTTAATTTCCTTATAAGCTTACTCCTTCAAATATTTATCAACGTGCTATATTTCTCAACGGAGTGTCTTAACACTAGGTTCGTATGGTTCCTGCAGTTCCCTCTGCCTGCCCTGCCATGTGCGGAATAAAGCGTGAAGCTATAAAGCGTGAAGCTATATTCTCTTTCTTTCATTTATGTACATTAAGAATATCCGTCCTTTTCTATTACTAGTCGCACTATTTTATTTATCACAGGACGCTGCTGCCAGTATTCATTTATTTATACTGTACGTGTTGTGTTACACAATAGAGTTATACAAATTGTACTCTATTATATTACCTATTATTATTTTAACTGTAGATTCATATTTTGGCAATCGGCCCTAATAAACATTTTATAATATACTGGGTCTAATGATAGAGCATCCTATACAAAACTAAATTAATTTCAAGTATCGTTGAAACCAGTTGGCCGTTGACTGTGATAAGAAGTAGGTGGTCTGGATAACAAGTACAAAGGAGAGCTAAATACCACTGTGCATACTATCTTTCAGAGATAGAGAAATATTGTAAAATATCTCAATAAATAGATATTGTTGTAGAAATATACAAAGACACAATTTTATTCTATACATATATTATATGTTTCACTTAAAACCCTTTATCAGGTTCAATCATTTATACGATAACAACAATGTATGAAATTGCATATCTTACAAAACTTTCGAATATTCTTAATTAATGATAAGATTATTCAAGGTTCTGTACCTCAAAAGAAGTTCAATAAATAAAAATGTTTATTGTCTCTTTTGTGGCCATTTTGTCATTCGCTGAAGGCATATAACCTACGACAATGAAATTTGGAAAAGTGAATAAACATTTACAGTAGAAATATTTAAAAGAAACCAGTACAAGTATTAGTTTGCATACAAATGTGATAAATTGCGCAAATATAGACTATTACTCTTTCTGGTAAACTGTGAAATCAGTTACGGACCTCTTGATGCGTGAATCCGATAGACATTAGTCCAACTTATTAATATCTCACACGTATAACAACTGACGTAAATCTTATCACGATCAGATAAATTGTTTCCTTACCTTAAATTAGCTACCTAAAATTGAGTTTTTAAGATATTTAAACCTTTATGAATACTTTTAGTTGGGAGATATGAGTAATTTGTCAAACATAAGTTATTAGAAGGGTTTTTCAATATATTTAGAATTTTTTATTTAGTTTCACGCTCTATTCACTATACAAGCAGTAGCAACTTTGCCTATTTACTCATTATGTCGCTTTGTCTTGTTACCAGATTGACAAAGTCAGTATAATTAAGTGTCCCAGAATCGAATCGAAACAGTAACCAAAGCCAATCGAAGCGCATACAGTCAAACGCTATACTGACCAACATAAAAATATTAAAATTAATATTAATCAAAGGCGTGTAAATCTAATCAGCCATTCACGTTTCTATATTGACTTTACGAACACTTTAGAAAGAGCTCTCATTGTTAATATCAAACTTGTTGTATCAACTTTCATATCAAAATTAACGTAATGTTAAAGCTAACATTTTGATCCCTCTACTTGCTGTGATAGTAGCATTGTGTTTAAGCATAATTGTTATTTTTTTAATAATTACAGTTTTTTAAATAATAAATTTACTAGAGTAAGTAAGTAGAGTAATAAGTCTACTAGAGTGTTTTTGTAAATTACATATACCAAATGTAAAGCAGTAAGACAGTTAATAATTATTTATATTTATAATTTAATATACATATACTACGTCCAGATAATTACATATAAATATTTTTTGTATATACGAGTCAATATAGAAGAGGCATAGAGTCGTAAGCGTCTGCCTGTAAACGCGACGATTTGAGGGTTCGATTCCCACTCGGGGAAGATGGATTTTTTTAGTATACATATGTTTTTATTTGTTAAATTTTACAGAAAAATGATATACGTTATGTTGACTTTTTTGTTTTCTATCTGTATATTTTAGATTTGTAGTCTTCAAGAATTATTAATAAGTATATTATTGGCGTACGTAAATAGCTGTTGCATTCTAACCAGCCAACACTATGGACACAACCGATAATGTCAATATTACATTATTTGACGACTTCTTATTTCAACGTTTAATTTTTTTAATGAATCTCCTTTTTATTAAATTCCGGCTCCGTAACATTATAATAATAGCATTTTGAATTAACAACTATGTTTTTTGTAGTTTACTATTTTAATTCTCCTACACAATCAATTATCTTAGCATAAATGTTACACGTGCATATTCCGTTTCAATTTACTTTATATTTATTACATTTTTTATATGCCTTTAAAAATTATGTTTAATATCATTGTAATTCACGTTTTTTTTTTTGTTTTTGTAAATTATATATACCAAATGTAAAGCAGTAAGACAGTTAATAATTATTTATATTTATAATTTAATATACATATACTACGTCCAGATAATTACATATAAATATTTTTTGTATATACGAGTCATTATAGAAGAGGCACAGAGGCGTAAGCGTCGGCCTGTAAACGCGAGGGCTTGGGAATTCAGTTCCCACACGGGGAAGATGAATTTTTCTATTTCCATTTTCTTCGCTCTGAAATCTAGGCAAAGCGCGGCATTGAGTTCCATCACTCAACTCGCAATGACTCGAATAAGGCGGAAAGCAGGGACGGAAAAAGCAAGACCAAGCAATGGAATGTCTTAACACTAGGTTCATATGTTTCCTGCAGTTCTATCTGCCTACCCTGCAGTATACGGGAATAAAGCATGAAGCTAAAAAAAATATAAAAATAGTTGAGTCAATACTGTTAATATAAAATGTAGATATTATATATTATAACTGTAAGACATACATAATAAGTTAATAACATGAATCTCCTCCAACTCTTAACAAAAATAAATCTAACTTGAACCGGTACGCTACTTAGTTTGATCTACAGACTACCCTAAAGTGTGGGTAATTTTATTTTCTCAATTTATACAAAATGATTAGGGCTGACATTAAGCCTGCCCTTCAAGTACCGCAAAGAGCATGACGAGTTTAAAAAATAATATCTTTTTTAAATTGTTTATATGGTCATAACTCATTAAAATTTATGGGAATTTAGCGAAAAGATATTTACTGTGTGAAACATGAATATTCATTTTATTTGATCCATTTAGATATATATGTGTCGAATTATACAGGCAGTAGAATTATTGTATCTACCTACATACACAAAATAAAAATGTATTGTAACTTGTAACTTCTTACCATGGACGTATAAGAGGGGTGTAGTATAGAACTTTGTCTACTCCATAATATTCAATAATAAAGTTAAAGTAAAAAGAGGACGAAATTTCTTAAAAAACGTTTAAATCACAATTGAAACTATAAGTGTCTCTTCTCTTTTATTCGAAGACTAAATTGCTTTGCTTGCCGAGAAATATTAAATTTGTGCTGTATATAAATTCAGTGTTAACAAGCTCTTATTATATTTTTATAATAAAATATATATTGCAACAAAAGTAACAACATAAAAAATCTTTATTGCACACTTAAAAAAACGACTACAATGTTTAAAGTATTTGTAAATTTAAAATGTACAAAGGTAGCTCACGATACGGTACGAAAGGTAGCTAATGAGTGATCTCTGTCAGGCAACCAGCGTATTAAAAACGTATAATGAATGTAAATGTTAATAGTAAACGGAAATAAATATTTACAGAAAACCTACGAGTGGCAGAATATGCGTAAACGGCAGAGTTCGCAACGAGAAGATGTTCCGGCGGCGATCGTGTTACATCTTACAAGATGATCAAGTACACGAGATGCTTTCAATAGAAGAGTCTTTAAGCATTGCCGCCGAACTTAAGTTGGGCAACCACGTCAGCACACAACAGAAAAAACGAAGGGTGGGTTGTTGCCACGATTTTTTTTATAATTTAATATATTACAACTATTATAAAAATGTAGGTAAATAATCAGATAAATATAAAAGTGTATTGTATTAAATTATAAAATATTTTTCTAATATATTTAAGTCGATGAAAATACAGTGTTAAGTTAGAAACTTCACAAAGAAAGAATGTATTGGTATATTAAGATATTATTTTATTGAACATCTCTCATCCTTACTATATTATGGTTTCCATGGACTGATTGTTATTAATAGGACTTAAATGTCCTATCCTGTTTAACATTTGCTAATATGACTTCATTTAAAAAATATAAACTGTTGAACGATACAAATTTATCATTCATTCGACAATATCAGTAATTTGTTGTGACGTCGTCGACAATATTTGTAAAGTGTTATGTCAATAGTCATTAGTTACAGTATTAATTAATTTCATCATTTAAGAAAGAGTACAAAAATGACAATATTTACATTTTTTCATATAATTCTATCTTAGAGTAGTAAAATTAACTGGAACATTTGTTTAGAAATAAAGCCTAAATACTGACACAAAAATAGACAATAATTCATACTATCGTCAAATATCTCACATGAACACTAACATTAATAAAAACTAGTCTATAGTCTAACAAGTTATACATATAGCTCATAAAGCTGTATCCCTTAATTTCGTATGAAAAGTAAGTAAGTTTGGTTTCTGGCTCTGTTAAAGCTGTAAATTTTCCACTTCCATATTTTCCCCTTCATATATACTGTAAAGTGTCATTTTTTGTATACGTGTAGACTTACTTATGGACAAATTTAATAACGCTGGGGCGATAAGAAGTACCCTATAAGTTTTGATTATGCGGTGTTTTTCAAATGTAAAAAATATATAGCGTTCTTTAAGTTAAATTTTTATTATACTTCAAAAGGTCATCAATCTGACAACTGGGTTCCGTAGCTTGAAAACGAAATTATCGTTTAAAATGACATTGAAAATGATAAAATTATTTAATTATCCAAATCTTATTATTAAAAAAATAAAAGAAGGATATGCCTTTTTAGCTCATTCACTCATTTACTCGTTATTTTTTAAATCAGTCAAGTGTACCATATGTAAGTCATTCTGCGCACCTAGCTCGCATCTAGTTCCATACCACATTTCATGATTATACGTCAACGGAAGTACAACTTATAAATGTAATTACGGCGTATTTTGTATAAAACGAGCATATATATTGCTTGTAAGTTTATTTCTATTATACAATTATAAATTTCTAATGCTAGGAGTTATTTTATTTGTTTGTAACGTCTCAATTGAAAATCGTAGTAGCGCAGAGTCACAGTGTCTACCTGTAAACCACACAAGAGTGTCTTGTCCATCCAAGTCAATCTAACAAATTGACTTGGATGGACAAGACACTCTTGTATAGTATTGATTGTTAGATATCTATATATCTATATACTTTATATACATATATATACATGGGCTTGGCCATGAGATAGGCCTGATGATCTAAAATTTAGGCTCTTTCATAGTTTAGGCATCTGCGTCAGTCTCCCGCATATTTAACTTTAATCTGTTTTTATATGTGATGTGGTGAGGAATAAAAATAAAACTTTCACTGTTCTACCTATTACTATTCATATAAAATTCAACCTTGAATTCTTAATTCAATTAAAAAATATTCTTGCCATAATATCTTATTACAACGTTAATTATTTTAACGACTCATTTTTATGTATATACGATTTAATTATACATATATTTTGATAACCCAAAAATAAACTTAAATTGTGGTTTTTCAAAAAAAATGTGGCCATGATTTTTTTTCAATTTTCAATTTGCTAGTCTGAAAAACTTATCATTAAAGTACAATTAAAATATATTAATTATTTTATAAATATACATATGTATTCGTAATGTGTAAGAACGTCCAAAGATACATAATCTATTAATAATTGTACTAATCAGTTTATTTTTCTAGATAGAAGAAATTATAACATCGCTTGGAATGAGTACAGCGCGACACACGAGGGCAGGCAACTTGTCAGGAGGGCAAAGAAAAAGACTGGCTATAGGCCTGGAACTGGTTAATGACCCCCCCGTTATGTTCTTAGATGAGCCTACAAGGTAAAGTTAAACATTAAAAAGCTGTGCTATATATACATATTTAGTAGATATAAGATATTCAAGTAATAAAAATCAACTAGTATCTCTGACTGATAAATTTTATTAAATGATATTTTTGACTTTAAATAAAAAATAAAAGACCCCGACATGAGGAATACTTTATTTTTCTACAATAGTAAGCATTTAAGAACAGTTTTGAAGGTTTTCTCTCTATCATTGATAGGAAACTCGATCACCTAAAGTAAAAGCGTAAAAGCTAGTGAAACAACAAACCGATAGTTAGTCTATTGAATAGCTTGACAACTGCTATATAACTATGTGTAACTGTTATTAATAATGAAAATATTTAACCGGAAAAAATATAGTCTTCAATTTTCTAATTTATTAATAAAATATATATATGCCGTACCTCTTTGACACATTAGAATGTCATTTTTAAATCAGTAGTCGTAATAAACTCTAATCAACAATCTTATCAGACATTGACATGAGATTATAAGTTATTACAATTGTTATCGATAAATTGCTAATTTTCCAAAAAATGTTCTAATATTCACAAAAGTGAAAAAAAAAGTTTAAAAAGAGTTTATGGTGTTGAAATAATAAGGCAATATATATATATATATATATATATATATATATATATATATATATATATATATATATATATATATATATATATATATATATATATATATATATATATATATATATATATATATATATATATATATATATATATATATATATATATATATATATATATATATATATATATATATATATATATATATATATATATATATATATATATATATATATATATATATATATATATATATATATATATATATATAGAGAGAGAGAGAGAGAGAGAGAGAGAGAGAGTTGAAGAAATGAAGCATATATAGAGTTCTTAATTTTTACTATACTTCAAAAGGTCATCAATCTGACAACTGTGGATTCCGTAGCTTGAATACGAAATTTTCGCTTAAAATGACATTGAAAATGATAAAATTATTTAATTACCCAAATCTTATTATTAAAAAAATAAAAGAAGGATATGCATTTTTAGTTCATTCACTCATTTACTCGTTATTTTTTAACTCAGTCAAGTGTACCATATGTAAGTCATTCTGCGCACCTACCTCGTATCTAGTTCCATACCATATTTCATGATCATACGCCAACGGAAGTACAACTTATAAATGTAATTACGGTGTATTTTGTATAAAAGCTAACTAACAAGCATATATATTGCTTGTAAGTTTATTTCTATTATACAATTATAAATTTTTCATGCTAGGAGTTATTTTATTTGTATGTAACGTCTCAATTGAAAATCGTAGTGGCGCAGAGTCACAGCGTCTACTTGTAAACCTTGTTAGATTGACTTGGATGGACAAGACACTCTAATATAATATTAATATATATATATATATATATATATATATATATATATATATATATATATATATATATATATATATATATATATATATATATATATATATATATATATATATATATATATATGTATGTATATATATATATATATATATATATGTATATATATATATATATATATATATATATATATATATATATATATATATATATATATATATATATATATATATATATATATATATATATATATATATATATATATATATTAGGGTCATGAGATAGGCCTGATGATCTAAAACTTAGGCTCTTTCATAGTTTAGGCATCTGCGTCAGTCTCCTTTTAACTTTACTTTTCTTATATAAGTGATGTGGTGAGGAATAAAAATAAAACTTTCACTGCTCTACCTATTACTATTCATATACAATTCAACCTTGAATTAAGATTATATAACCTTTGTTTGCCATAATATGTTATTAAAACGTATATATATATATATATATATATATATATATATATATATATATATATATATATATATATATATATATATATATATATATATATATATATATATATATATATATATATATATATATATATATATATATATATATATATATATATATATTACAAAAAAATACTTTCTGTCACTCTATACGCAGTATCATGAAATATAGCTTTAGTTTTAAAAAATATATTAATTATTTAATAAAATAAATTTAAAAAGTTATATTATTAAATAAAAATAACTCATTCAAGCCGCTCCTTTTTTTTCAGTGGCCTCGACAGCTCAATATCTAAACAACTGATATATCTGCTGCATTTGTTAGCACGGCAGGGGCGTACAGTAGTAATCAGTATGCACCAACCGTCGGCGATACTCCTTCACATGGTGGACAAATTGTACGGAGTAGTGGCTGGAAGATGTGCATACATGGGCTCTGTGTCAAGACTTCTGCCATATCTCAAACAATTGAACCTCATATGCCCTCCTTATCACAATCCTGTAGATTTTTGTAAGTAAAATAGATGTAAAAGATATTTTTAAAATACATATAATCGATGAGGCGATTACATTTTTACTGAGGCTGGTTTTCTAAACTACTTAAATAAGTATTTCTTTAATTATATGATTCACGCCTATTCGTGTTAAGCGTACTACGTGAACGTTATGAAATACGTTCCTTTTATTTTATTCAAATAAAAACACATGTACACGGAATCCAAAATTATTTATAAATGTGAAAACCGGAATTATATTTAACACTATCGATATTGCTACTTCATCATCAACCGGTACTATCAAAAAACTTGTTGTGAAAATGTTAAACAACTAGTTAACAAATGTTGCTATGTTTCAAAAGTTAACAAATGTTGCTATGTTTCAGAAACTAAATAGTTTAAAATATTATTTTTTTGCATTAAATATTATTTCTGCTGTAAGCGTTTAAAAAAACACAGTCTTAACGACAAAATTATTAAAAACGCATGCCAGTGTATGTTATGTAATTTATATTATTTATTTATATACTGGAAGAGCGGTGTCAGCAATTATTTATATTTTTTTTTCTCGTCACGCTTTATCCCGCACAACCTACCCTGCCAAGGCAGAGGTAACTTCAGGTACCACAGGAACCTAATGTTAAGACCCCCTGTTGCTTAGTCCCTGCTTTCCGCCTTATTGCGCATTGAGTGGCGGAACTCAGCCGCATTTTCCCTAGTTTCCAGAGCGAAGAAAATGGAAATAGAAAAATCCATCTTCCCCGAGTAGCACAAATCGTCGCGTTCGCAAGAAGGCACTAGGCTTCTGCACCACGACGGTCCTCTATCTATTATTAGTTTATTATAAATTTACGAATCGACATAATATGTCCACTGCCATACAGTGGAAAAGCGTGAGACTGTTCAGCAGACTGTGCATTCGGAGGCTGTTACTTGTATTTTAATATTATGTCATCGTTCTGGTATATCACTCTGTGTAATCTGCTAAATATATGACAAAGTGTAAATCTAAAAAATACTCTTTAAGATAAGTTACATGTAATATTATATTTTAATTTATGAAAATAAAAATCAAGGTCTTCTTTCATGGTAATTAATAATTTTTAGTTACTATGTTAATATAAAAATATACATATATTGTTTTATTCGTTGAAACATTTTAATCTGTAAAATAAAATAAGACAAGATTAATGTTATTTATAAACGCGATACAACATTACATACAATTAAAAATATTACATTAAATATATTTTTCATGTAATTATGGAGCGAAAACTATAAACAAGTTAAATTATTTTACGTAAGTCTTTTGTTTAAGTATTTTTTTTCTATATGACCATTAGAATTTTACAATTTTATTTTACAATGATATGTTTAAAAAAAAACCTATTTTGATGCAACTGAAATATTCATATTTAATATAACTGAGCTCATCAAAATCTCATCAAATATTTTTAAATTGAGTTTTAAACAATGCTAATGGTTTTTTTGTACACCTATTATACCTAGGTACAATTTACTGTATCTTGTGGCATCATAATACAATCAAATATGCAAAAGTATAGTGTTAATGTTATTTTTATATATTGCAAGTAAAAATCATTGTTTTTCAGTTATAGAAATATGCGGAGATAATGAAAATGAATTAGTTGAATATTCACAGAATGGAAAAAGCCAACAATGGATACAGAGCAACTTTAATGAGACTGATAGAAAATTAATAGGTTTGTAACGTTTATAAATTAAAAAAAATAATTAACATTTATTAAATAAAAGCTTTTGTATTGTAATAATGATCTTAATTTAATTTTGTGATTTTATTCTGAATTTACATGTAGGTAATTACAATATATATTATTCATTTAGCCTTCATTCTAATTTAGTTTATATATACAATGCTTATTTTAAAATTTATTTTTAAGTGTGATTAGCATTTTAGTCAAAAATAGTTACACAAATAATTACATTGTCATTGCAGAATACAAAAGGAGCATAAGTGAAGAAGTGTACCTAACAACATTACCTACACCCAAAGAAGACCCAACAAGTAAAATATTGCTAGCTCTCAAAAGCACGTATCCTACATCATCATGGAAGCAATTCGCAATTTTAACACGAAGAGCTTTATTAGTGCGTAAATAGCAAGTCACTATATCCTATAGTATAACCCTCTGTTAAGACTCTCCGCTTCTCGCTTTACTCTTACTGACTAGAGCGGGGAAAATGAAAATTATTTAAAGCATTCTTCGAAGATCTAACCCACAAGGATTTTTCATACCAATGTATGAATGTGAGAATTTACATCCTACTTCTCCGCAAATTGCTTGCTGTACGGCTTTTTATTTCACAAGCGGCATTTTAAAGAACTTCATAAAACCAGTATCTAATATCTACTAATATAACCTAGTTACAGTTTAATCAGCTCAGTTTTAACCTTCAAATTCAACAGTTACGAGTACACGAACAAATTTTATCTGATTTTAATCTATTATAAGTTAAAAATCAGTAAATCATATTTAAATAGTCATAAATGATCATATAACAAGTTAAATGATTTTTAATGTCTTTTATTTTCAGGCTATCTGGCGTAACCCGTCCTTCACGCTAATGATCCTTAGCATACATTGCGCCATGGCCTTGTTCGTTGGCTTCCTCTTCTACAATATTGGAGAAGATGCCGCGTACGTTCGGGACAATTACAACTTCCTTTACTTTAGCCTCATGTTTTTGATGTTTACCGCTTTCAGCATGATATCGCTAAACTGTGAGTATCGAATGCTATATTTATTATAAATATTTCCCATGACTATTTCAATCATGTTTATTTAGAATAACATATCCGTTGTATGTACAAATAATATAACAACATGTTCTTACATGTTTAAAGCGTATTATCAGAAAGCAAAATGCTTTATGATAAAACACTTTATATATATTTAATAAAATACAATTAATATATATTTAGTAAAATATAATATAATATGTCGATAACATATGACATCTAAAAGCACAGTTAAGACATTGATACATATGACTGAGATGCCATTTCCTAAATATAATAACTTTAAATGGTCTTGAAGTGTTAAAGAAATTAATTTACTATTGTTTCATTAATTATTTAGTTTAAAAGGAAATGTAATTGTCAAGTTATAATTACGTGATTTCAGATGTGCATGTTCCAATTTTACATGTGATTATTTTACTTGTTATCGTATGAACTTTAATATACCGCTATATCGCAGTATTCAATTTTGATAATACACTCACTCTATCTCAAAGATAACCTTAAGAATAGTAATAACGTTATGGCCTTGTCACTAAGTGTAAAAAATATCGGTGAAACGTGAGTGATTAGAACGCTATGGGGGTTCCGTACCAATTGTATGATTATAAATATAATTTATATTTACTGTCTTATGCACTCATTTTGTATGTAGTGAAACATGAACGCTCTTATATACAAAACGATTACGTAAATCAATGTAAAATTTGATTATTGAAGTTCCAGTGATCACAAATTAGAATATATTTAAAATTAATTTCACGAAATTTTGAGGAAAACGAGTTTGATAGTGATATCAACGGACAGATGGACAGAGTGACAGATAAGATTAATGATTATTTAATGTTTCCTTTTTGGCTTTTTCAGATACGGAGCCCTAAATATGAATTATCTCGCAGATTTTACTTAAAAGTCTTTAAAAAATAAGAATCTTATAATAAAGATGTTTTTATGTGTTTATTTATATAAACTACGTTTATATGTATCGATACCGAAAATGAAACGTCGTATATTAAAATATCTAAATTTCTACATATATCGATTATCTCACTTTTCAGTTCCAGAACAAATACCGGTTATAAGAAGAGAGCATTTCAATCGATGGTACAATACAGGGTCGTACTATGCAGCAACGTTGGTCTCGTCGCTACCCACACAAACTGTGTGCACGTTTTCTTTCACGTGCATCACCTACCTGATGACTGGTCAACCTATAGACGCCTTACGTTTCTTTGTGTACTCTTGTACGCTTCTACTGGTCTCGTACGTCTCACTATGCATAGGTCTTTTTAATGGGTCCATGTTTAATGTCAAGGTGAGATCTTATTTCAATTCACTAAATATAAATTAATTATTTTTTTGAGAGAAAAATATTTTTTTAATTTAATTTGCCACTAATTTGTACTCAATATTACAGTATAAAATTTGATTTTTATAATTACACTCTATCATTTTAATCAATTAATTGTTGAGATGCGTCAACGTTATCAAGCGCTACATTGTTCAATATTAAATTAGTTACGTATGTGATGTTTTAATTTGGACGATATAACATTATACTTGTTTTTGCCAGTCAACATCCTTATAACTCAACTAATAAAAGTGCTAATGAATAAATAACAATTTTATCCCGCATATAACAGAGTGGGCGCATTACTTTGTTATTCGAAATATAGAGGGAAACGAAATCAATAGGCTATTTGAAACGTGAAAATTAAAGGTTTATAAGTAAATAATATATAAAAAGAGTAATATATAAAGAGTAGAATATAACTTTTGAAATATCCTTAATTTATCACGAAATCCTGAAATAAAATTAATTTTTATGCTTTAGTCTGGTGACATAAAACAGTCAAAATTTATTAAAATGGCATGTCACTGCTCGTACAGTGCAATCACAAAGTTGTGACTAACGTGTGTTATAAAATAATTTTATATTTTCATTGAATTAAGCCATTTTACACTGATACTAATTTGACATTTAGTCTTATTGAAAACTTAACCTTAGTATAAAAGGAAACAATATACCTATTTAAGTCATTACCTCAAGGTTATGATTATTCAGACTAAATGGCAAGAAATATAGGAGGTGTTATCACGATACATATTATCAAATTCATAATTCCAAGTAAACATAAAATACATTTCAATTAATATTCTAAAGAATATATTAAGCTAAATTTGATGTTTATTTTTCAGAATGGAGTAGTTTTCGGACCATTTTTCATCATGCCTTTTACTGTATTCTCCGGATTCTTTCTTCGGTACAGCGATGCCCCGTTTTTCATTCGATGGCTCTTCCAGTTATCGTTTTTAAAACACGGGTTAGCAGGTTTAGTGATATCAATTTTCGGTTTGGAGAGACCAAAGCTAATTTGCTCAAGCTTATACTGTCACTATGCATATCCTGAACAATTCCTCAAAGACAACGGGATGTTGGGCGAACAATTTTCAATTGTAGTCTTGGCTCTTTTAACCATAGGCTTGGTTTTCATTTTATGTGCATATTTTGTACTCAAAATAAGATTAAAAAACAAGTGGTGACCTTAATATTATAAATTTTAGAATATATTTAATGCATTGTGGCTGTGATTGTGTCAAATGCAAATTTAGTACAATATATTTGACTATATACGCTAATGCAATAACACATTCAAAATACCAAAATATTTAACACAACTTAGCTATTTTTCTCTAATTTTATTAAATGATTATCTGTATTATGTGTACGAAGAGAGCAATTTATGAAATATATGTTTATTTTTTATTTAATATTGTTGTACAATATAGGAAAATTTATTTTAACTATGTATAAATGTTTTTATACTGTTAAACGAATCTCAAAAGACAACAATACCGAAATCATATAGTCATGGCAATAGTATGGAAATATTCATAACTTATAATATTAATTGTACTACCATTCAAAATGATGTAGTATAAAAAAGACATGAGGAAAATATAACCTGTAATAAAATTATCCCAAGAGGTTGATATAGTCGTGAATTAAAAACCTTAACATTTTAAAGGTATATCATTGTATATATGTTGGTGTTAATATAAACATATATGTTTAAAAAAATAAATAATATGCTAATACTCTAACAAATAAGCTTTATATAACATTTCTTTTGATATTGTCAGTTTTTCCTTTCAGAACAAATAATATTTTAATTTACATTCCATTTAATATATGTCGAATAGGACTAACATTCATACTGAATGTAGCTCAAACATTTAAAAAGTCACGAACATCTATAAATATTGCTACGTATTAATTGATGTAAATATTATATACTATTTAGTAACGCTAGTTGAAGGGCTTTCCCCACTTTAATATTGGATTGTGTTGCCAAATGTGTCACATATAATGACGTAATTTCCAATATTTTTTTTAATATAATATATGACCGGTGTAGGCTTCGATAATATTTTATTATATAACAAAAAGACTTAATGCCATTCCAATGAATGAAATACGACCAATCGTTCTTGTTACTAAAAAAAATTAACCAAAGTTTTCGATTTAAAAATCGATTTTGCTTTAATGAACATTTTATTTAACATCGAGTTAAAGAAGAAATAGTTCGTTGGATAGCTTAAAGATTGTTTTTTTATTATTTATGTCCAGTGATGTATAATTTAGCAACAGAAATATCCACATGATCGATTATTGTTATTTCATGATGTTGAGTATATTAAAGTAAATGTAAATTTTGTATTTTATGAAGACATAACGTTTGAGTAAGTACTAGTCGTGTGTATATGGTGAAAACGGGTAATATTTTGTGTCATATGGTGATTGGATGAAGGTATTTTTAGTGTATATAATTAAGAATTGTGAAAAGTTGGATAAACCTATCTGTAAGTGAAACTATTGTAATCTTTGTGTCCACTAAAAAAAACACTTGATCAGTTTATTAAAAGACATCTTAATACATGCCAAATGGTTGAAACCTTTTAATATGATGACTATTGAAATAAAATAGGCTTACCATTTTTAAACATTCCAACAATATATAAAGTAACTGACACTTATGTTTATTTGTGATTTAGAATGGTAATTATACTTGTTTTTTGTTAGCAGTGATATTTTATTAATTATGTATATAATGTTAATGTAATAAATTAAAAGGAGATTTTATATATAGCTACATTGTTTTATAGCCAATAATATTGTAAAGGTACTAGTTGTAAGTGAATAAAATGTTTATTTACTAGTTTGTTTATTATTGCAATAATTTATAATTTTTCAACTTCACTTTGATCAACTTAGACTGACAAAATAAAAATTATAAAACATAAATAAAATATAATTATACAGCTCCAGATAAATTTCACGTATAGAATTTAATAGATATAATATAAAACAAGATGGTCTATGTTATATTCTCACCATATAGGGAAACAAATAAGTATTTAATAATGAATCCTCAAATTCAGTTCATTTAGTTCGTTCAGTTGTTTCTTGTGCCTGAACCTAATTATTAAAGCAGCACTATGCTTTAGATAATATGTAAAGTAAGATAAGCAAAATGGCAATCAAATAATATGTATAACTGCTTACATCACAGATGTAAGCGAGCAATTACAATCCAAATTAAGTAGCACTTTCAAGAGTGAAAGTTATCAAAATGACAAAATATATGTGAAAATAAATAAAATATTAATGT
Source organism: Dione vanillae (assembly GCA_037178615.1). Lineage (NCBI taxonomy): Eukaryota > Metazoa > Arthropoda > Insecta > Lepidoptera > Nymphalidae > Dione > Dione vanillae. Next base: position 2,566,878 of record JAZFAU010000034.1, on the reverse strand, counting down.
TACTATAATCATATTCATTGTGTTTATATGTAACAGGAAATGGCTACGTAAAAAGAAACCAGCAAATTATATGTACCTATTAGTGATGTAACGAATATTCGCATTCACATTCGCAAAGATTTCTGATGTTTTGCGAATATTGAAGGTCAGGAAATAAAAAATTGTCGAATATAATACATTATAAAATAATAGAAATCGGTTTACTTTTTGTGTTTTTGTTTTAACAAATAGTAACTAGGTTAAGTTACTATTTTTCAATCAAATGATGAGTCTTTATTATATTTCATGAAACATTTTTTTTAACGCAATCTAAGCAAAAAAATTATCATTAAAAATGATGATGAACAGATGCGCCACTTTTCTTTTTTTTTTTTTTTGTGCGAGTGTACTCATCGAGTAGAAGCCGGAGCTAGCTACAGTTAGAAGATTATCGCTAGCGAAATAAGCCACATCGTCAACGTGTGTTGCAACACTTACATCTCTAGATACTGGTAAGTCGGGAATGATGTTGAGTTCTAAGCGTTCTTTAAAGACTAAAAAGATTTTCTCCAATAACTTTGAAAGAACTAGAATGAATCTTATCGGCTGGTACGACAAAGTTCCAAGTTGCAATGAGTAAGGGAACCGAAATGACATGACAACTTCGAAATGACAGTGGCCTTTAAAGATTTTTTTTAATAATATTTATTATACGATACTTTGTCAGGAATTCTTGTTTGATTAATGAATTTGTCCAGCGTCAAGGTAATTGCGTCTATTTTCTATGATAACCGAGTATCTTAATTTGCCACGAAATTGGGTCGAATATGACCGGTTGTATTTGCGTTATGGTTTTTGTGCGTTCATATTGCTAACATAGCTGCCATAGAACATTACATTAGTTGTTAACACCTAGCTCTAAGTTGACAAAGAAGCTGAGAAATAGTTTTGTATGGTCTATAGTTTCTATAGCGTATATTATTTCTCTATAGGGTGTTGTATAGTGTCATTTCTTTATCACAATTCAAGAAGCGTTGTTGTCCTTTTCAGTAAAAATGAAGCCTATCCAACGATTTATTCTTATAGTCAAGATCACATTGTTATATGTTGTAAAGCAATCAACTAGGAAAATAAGCAAATTTTAACTTTTTATACCTTATTTAAACTTAATTTTGGGCCATATACTGTTTTTATTAGCATAAAATCTTCTATGACATCTTTATGATATATAGGATAGGATAGGATCATAGAAGATAAGTTTAATTCATTTTTAATTATATTGTTGTTTTTTTTTCAAGTTGATTTAATGCGAAGTTCATAAATTTGTTAGGCTTCTTTTATGGGAAGGACAAGGCAAACGAGCGGTCGGGTCACCGGTGATCACTTACCATGAAGTGATCACCCACGTCCACGGCCCTGTGTAACAGCAGAGGTGTTACAAGAGCGTTACCGGCCTTTAAGGTGAACGTAGACGCGCTTTTTGTTAGGCTGTGACCTTCCAGCCATTTGTGGCTCAGTTCTCACTTTCGAACGAGGCTAATTATTAAAGTGAAAATTTCTTCCTAATATCATCAACTAGCAACCATTTTGCACGCTTGATGGACTGCACGATTCAGATTTGCAATTACTATTAATAGATAATTTACGCTTGATATATAAGTTAATAAAATGTTTTCAATATATATATAATAAATAAATAAAAAATATATTTGCATTCTTTTTTTTTTTTAGCTTTACGCTTTATCCCGCACAAGGCAGGGTAGGCAGAGGGAACTGCAGGGACCGTGGGAACCTAGTGTTAAGACACTCCGTTGCTTAGTCCCTGCTTTCTCCGTCCCCGTTCTTTTTGGTCCAATCTCGATTCCTGGTGAATTCCGAGACAAAAAGCAACGTACATGTTGCTCAACAGCGTTTATATTCTATTGAAATTTCCATGGATATCGATTCACATATTCTGGAAAATTGGAAAGACAGATAGACACAAATTTTAAAAATTTTAATAACGTTAACATCATTTTATATGCACCTTAAAAAAGTATTTTATCATATTCAATTTGTTTATAACCGGGTTTAAATTTTTTATCTTTCTTTTAAAAGATAATCTTGAAAAGATTTTTTTTATAAAAGATAATCATTATTCATAGCGTGCCTAATGAAACGCTACAGGTTTACATGCACAATAAAGATGTTTTTTCTGATAATATTCATTGTTATGAGAAAAAAGAAATTTGATTACATGTTAGAACTTTGCAATTAATAGATAAGTACGTTTTGCAGTTTTAATTAAAATATAAGAAGCAATTGATATGCTAAATACTAGATTATAAATGAATGATTATATACATACATAATGTATCCTACATATATTGATAAATTTTAAATACAAATCAAAATTAAATTAACAATTACTATACAAAAATAAACCACATTTTTTTATTACCATTGTCCAGTAATGCTGATTTACTAAAAAGGGATTAATCATATCAGTATAATAAGTTATATTTAAAAAGATACGCAGATATATGTATCTTGCTCTTACCCTGATAACATATAGGTATGTAAGTATATACTATATCTACAAATGTATGGCATGTAGATGTCGTATTAATCCTGTCAACTAACTATATCCGCGCGCCTTATGTAGCGCTACGGGACGGGACGCCAGTTAACGTTCTTCATAAAAGCAAAAAATAGTGTGCTATAAAAAATCATACTAAATGGATGTGGAACGTGCTAGTGAAACAAGTACTGATGACTGCCATCATCTAGTATTTAACAACATTAGCTGTGGAATCAAAACTTATATCCCAAGTAAGATAATTCTCATTCCGGTTGTCATGTCTAATAATGTATGGGTTTAAACAAAGAAAACTATTTATTGTTGTTTATTTAACACTGTTATTTATATATTAATTTGCTCTGCAATTTCGTTAATATTATCAAAATGTACAGAATTTCTTTGTTTTATTTTCTTCAAAGTATACCAAATATATTGTTGCGAAATAAAAGCAATTTAAGATAATATTTTACTCAAGTAGAACACAATTGAAGTGATTTTATGACTTTATAATTAAGTAGTACTAACTATAAGTACATGACGTCAAATTTTTTAAAAGTTTCTCTAAACATATAATCTCGTAATTCATAGACACTACGTTATATTTTCTAGACTTAGTTAAATTCCTATGAACTAAACTCTCAGAAAAACTCTACCTCCACCGAATTTTAATTTAATAAGCAAAATAATGCTACAATTTTATCTTGGATGACTCAATTCAATGATTTAAGAAGTCAATAATTCGTTACATTGTAAGTGTATTTTAAAATATTAAGCTTTATTTAAGATTTTTAGTATAGTGATAATAGCACATTTTTGGATACAATTATGTTTAATCATCGTATGGATCGACGAATTTGTTTACAATTACGCACAAAATACTTTTTATGTGTGTCCATTTATTATTTCAGTTCTTAAATTGACAAAGATTTTTTTATGTTTGTGGTATTTTTCATCATTAGCACATTTAATATTTAAAACAAAACAAATGAAAATGCGTTTTGGATTTAAGTCCAATTCCCAAGGTAATTCCAAGGAAAGAGAGCTTTCACGAATAATGCAGATTTACACGATTTTTTCTCTTTTTGACGATTAATAAAATTTAAAGTCTCTGATTACAATCCCAAATTGTTATAAGTATAGAGATAATGAGGATCCTTAAAAACAATTAATTTGGGTTAAGGAAGTTAAAGATCAATATTTAAGCCTTGATAACAGAGGTAAAAAAATTAAGATCGTTGAATTATTGGATCCCAGTCAAACAGAACTTTAGACATAAAAATTAAATTGTCACAACTTAACTTTATAGCTTTCATAACAAATGTCGCTATCGCTTACTCTATCTAAATCTTTATAAAAGGCGAAAAGGTCCATTAAGATGTATGAACAATAAAAACAAAGCTTAGCACTTTCTATTACAACTTTGTTGGTATTTAAGGAAGGTGAATACATCATTAATCATATAAATATTAATAAATTAAGTAAAAAAGTTATTTAAATTACTTAAAAAAACTACTTTTTTAGCTCCTCTTTTAAGTTTTAGCACAGATATCGTATAGGTAAATGTATTATTAAAAGATCTTTTACATTATTTTATTAGCTATTTCGAATAACACAAGTCTGCCAGTTATTATTATTATTGTAATAAATATCTTATTGTAATAAATATGCTGTCATTTCTTGTTATGTTTACACTTATTCACTCTTTTTAGTAACGTTGAATTTTGAGTTACGCTAGTGTTCCTAATTTTGACAGAAACCGAAATATACACTAGACTCTTAAGTGAACCGTCGTGGCGCAGAGGCGCAACGTCTGCCTGTAACGCGACGGTTACTGGGTTCGATCCCCAGTCGGAGAAGATGGATTTTTCTATTTCCATTTTCTTCGCTCTGGCATCTAAGGCAAAGCGCGGCGTTGAGTTCCGCCACTCAACACGCAATGCCTCGAAAACGGCGGAAAGTGGGGACGGAGTAAGCAGGGACTAAGTAACGGAGTGTCTTAACACTAGGTTCTTATATAGTTCCTGCAGTTCCCTCTGCCTACCCTGCCATGTGCGGGATAAAGCGTGAAGCTAAAAAAAAAAAAAAATCTCTTAAGTGAAAAATATTGAAGATAAACTTAATGAAACTTATGTTAACATTATCATTGCTGCAACCGATATTTAAAAGCGTTTTATTTAACTTGTTTTTGATTTTTCAGTTAATTAGATAATGATAATTTAGTTTTATAAGAAATTTTCATAATAACAATTTAATTTGCACTTAATTTACAATAATTATACATTATACAAGTATGACGTAATCAAAAATAATTATAAAATGTGCACTCAAGCGATGTAGCAAGCAACAAATGCGCAACGGCGGCTATAAATCAGTTTAATTTATTCAAATTAAATTCAGTATTATATGAATATAAAATAAAATTTAAATTAAAAAAATCGAAAAGATATAAGGTATGCGAAAAATAAGTTTAAGCAATTAAATATTACAATTGTAATTTAAATGGTTTACAGTTACGGCTAACGTTATTTGTTTCACATCAGCTTAAAAATTAAAATAAAATAAAATATTTAGTAAAATATTTGTGCTTATTATATATATCTCTTTCACTTGTTTGACGTTTTCCGGATTTAGTCTAATATAGTATGCATAAAGTTAAAAACTAAATATTAAGTGAAGCTTACTATGACACAAATTGAAAATCCCATAGTCCCTCGATGCACGAAATCAAATGTTATCAAATTAAATCTAAGTAATGATAGAATAAAAAACAAATACAGACTTATACACACTTTATTTTACACATCTACACTTTGTGTTTGAGATTTTATATATTTCTATTTTCTAACTGTACCCGGCGCGGATTGCTACACTTTACTCTATAAATTCTAAACTACCTTATTGATTTTTTCGAAATTAATAAGAAAATTATTTCGAAAAAATCGTGACATAACGAAGATAAGTTTTATTTCGATGTTTATTGATTGATATTGATGTTCAAGAAATATTGACAATAAAATGAGTGTGCCACTGAAGGTCCGTCTGTTTCTTCTCATACCTCGAAGTACATTACTTTCGTCTTATATGATAATTTGACATGTTTGAATTACTTTTCTTAGTCTTTCTTTCTTGAAAAAATCTTGCCTGTACCACCGGTTGCATCTATGAAGAATAATGCACGCTTTATTCTGTCATCGATGACTTGTCATCGAGAACAGAAGAGAAGAAAAGAGAGAAGAAAAAGGAAGTATAATAAGTTCATCTAAAACATACAGATATATATATATATATATATATATATATATATATATATATATATATATATATATATATATATATATATATATATATATATATATATATATATATATATATATATATATATATATATATATATATATATATATATATATATATATATATATATATATATATATATATATATATAAATTAATTTATTTATTTATTTATTCATAACATACAAAATAACAAAATATACAATAGCATATAACCGTATTAGTGTAAATAATAGTACCATAATAGTACCATATAACCGTATTAGTGTAAAACTGTGGCACGGTTATTATCGCCCACCTCGAAATTGTTGTAAATATTAATTGTTGTAAATATATAAACAAAAATAATTAATAATAAGCAAAGGTAGTATAAAATTTAACAATTCACTTTAACAAAAATCAAAGTTATTATTAAACAGAGGTAAAAATAACAAACTATAAATAAAAGTAGTGTGTATGTGTATGTGTGTGTGTTTGAAAATGTGTGTATATATGTGTGTGTCTGTATATGTGTGTGAAATGTAGAAGGATTTAAGTCTTATATTGTTGTAAGTACAAGATTTTTCGTCTCATCATAATTTAATGTTAAGAGCCAATCATTCAGTTTAACTTTGCACTTTTGGAGCGAAAGAGAATATATGCTAAGCTTTTCAATAAATGATAAACTAATAAAAAATAATAAACTTATTTTTAATAATATTCAAATGTACAAGAATAAGTTTATTAAATAATTAAGTTTTGTTTTTAATTTACTTCTAAACTTGTCTATACGAAAAGTTGTCATCGATCACATTATCATCATGTTGTCATTTTTTTATCTCTTATTAACTTTTCTTTTTCCAAAGTTAAATGTAGCCAACTGTCCGCAATGATCTGATGTTGATATATTAATTATAGACTTATGTCTTCGTACAGTGTTTGTAAAAATGTTATCAATGCAAACGGCTGTACAATTAGTAATTCTAGGTAGCTCTAGTCATTAAGTAGTTGTAGTTAATTCATAATTAATAATTAAACTGATAATTACCAGTCTAATTATTATCCAAGTATAGACAAAGTATTGCTGATACTTGTCCCTATAGTGACCTCAGTTCTTACACGTTTCCTGCTTCTGAAATTAAATAAAATACTTGCTGCACGATTTTGATAGAATAGATCGACCGTTCGTCTGCAATGATGCAAATAAAATTGACTGGAGTCCAGTGATAGTAGCATACACAATAGAAGTAAAGTAAAATTTACACTTTTAATCTCTTGCAATGACTATATAATTTGATATATGTTCCCACTTATCTATTAAGCATTAACTATCTCCTTGGGTATAGGGTGTGAGAGATTAAGCGTTTAATGTACGCAAAAGCAAACCACAAATTAAAACTTGCAATAAAAAAACAGCATGTAGAGAAGCACATAGGCACCACATATATATATATTTATATATATATATATATATATATATATATATATATATATATATATATATATATATATATATATATATATATATATATATATATATATATATATATATATATATATATATATATATATATATATATATATATATATATATATATATATATATATATATAATCAAAAACGACGACACTGCTAACACTTGAAAAAATATAAAAACGAGGGTGAGGTAAATTTGTGATATAAATTTTTGGCCACATTTATTTCTATTTAAATTCATTTACCAATTACACATATAAAACTATTAATCCTAAAATACCTAAAATACCTCATATAGAACCCCTTATGGTTTCAATGTTGTAATTATATTATATATGTACTTGAAATCTTTTAAGATGTACACTCTTAGGCTAACTTCAAAAATCATAACGTCGTCGTAAGCTTCGTTAGGACGAAACTTTTGAATTAGGATTCATCTAGCAGTTCCTAAAATGTGCGTGTGCCTTTAAATTTGAATTGTTCAAGTTTTTTCATACATACATTTTTTACCGTCTTACGAATCTTAACAGATATTTTTTGTAACATTATAAAAATAGTCGTGTGAATTAATATTATTATATTTTTTAGTTCACTTTTTCCCGCACATGGAAGGGTAGGCCCTGCCTACTGTAGGAACCACAGGAACCTAGTATTATGGCACTCCGCTGTTTCGTTCCTGCTTTCTCTATTCTTGCTTTCCTGCTCCTTTTTTTGAGGCATTACGTATCGATTGGCGAAACTCAACGCCGCGCTTTGCCAATATGCTAGAGCGAAAAGAAATAGAAACTCTGCGCTACGACAGTCCTTAATCTTCTTCTTAATCTTAATCTTCTTATCTTATTCACAACCATAAAAAATGAAACAATTTCTAACCTTCTTTCTATCTACTCATATTGATACGCCCATTGCTTATTAATGTAGTAGCAAATATCACTATTAATATAATAAATTAACATAAGAGACACATTTTATCAGCTAAAACTTTTAACGTATACCACTTAGTCACCAGAAAATAGTTTTTCATAGCTTCAAGCAGTATAAGCTTGTAATAGGAGAAATATAATTGACGAGTATTAAAAGCAGTGATTTCAAGTTCCAAAACGCGAACGATTCATATTTCTACATCCTAGTCAAAATCTATAAAGATCGAAAAATTACTGCAAAATTAACAATTTGGCTATCAAAATTAACATTTTACATGCAATAACATTATTTAAATATTTATAAATTTCTTAGTCTACCATACGTACATGTCGTACACTTACAATGTAGGATATAGACTATAGTCCCCCCCTTTGGTTGCTTCGCAATCAGTTAAAGTGAAACTCCGACAATCGTCAGTTGCTTTTTAGTATCACACGCACGTAGTACTATACATATTAATATTAATATAAAAACTCTATTATAGTTTTCTTTATTATTTTGTACATAGGTAAATAATGGACATAGAAAATGGCAGTGTTGGTGTTAAAAAAAAACATTGCAACTCTACAATTTTTATGGATCTCGTATGTACACTTTCTGGTAAACACCTTTGTTTATTTATATGATATATAATATTATTTAATATATTGTTACTTTATTTGCTGGTGATGAATTAAATTATAATTAAATTGTGCCAAAATCAAATTACACTGTTAAAAAGATAATTGAGAAAGTATTATTATTTTTTAATCTACTTTTTGTCTATTTAAGGTAAATAATGTTCATCAATTATATTACTATAGACTTAAATATATATATATATATATATATATATATATATATATATATATATATATATATATATATATATATATATATATATATATATATATATATATATATATATATATATATATATATATATATATATATATATATATATATATATATATATATATATATATATATATATATATATATATATATATATATATATATATATATATATATATATATATATATATATATATATATATATATATATATATATATATATGTATATTTATATATATATATATATATATATATATATATATATATATATATATATATATATATATATATATATATATATATATATATATATATATATATATATATATATATATATATATATATATATATATATATATATATATATATATATATATATATATATACGAGTCACCAACAAAGTATCATGAATTTTTTAAATTTACATATTAAGCATTTTTTTTGTATAAATAACATTATGTTCCCACTGCATTCTTATTTAATAATTTCATAGAAATAATTTTTAGTATAATAAAGTTTAACATAGTTACTTCATATAAAAATGAAAGTTGTTCCACTAGTGTTACATTTATTTTTATCAGCATTAATTTATATCAGCATAATTGTTATTTGTGACTTTTGGCTACTACTTCAATGGTGATTTACCCCAACGTCACACCAATTAAGTTATATAGTGCATGGAAAGAGGATTTAATGTTAAGACATTCCGTTCTCCGCTTTCAGCCTTACGAGATATTGCCTAGTAAGGAGCGGAATTGGATTTTATCACCAAAACCAGAAAAATGGAAATAATGTATACTCCCCAAACTGAAATCGAACAAATAAACGTCATGTTTACAATCAAATGCTGAGCTATCGCACCATAGCGGTCCCTTAGTATTATTTACTTAATAAATATATTTAGAATATCTTTTTCTTTATTGAGTAAATTTATTTGTATAAAATTATTATTATCCCACTCCATATTTTATTTCAATATTACGTTTATAAAATTTTTAAAAGTTTTTAAACGAAAATATATTTAAAAGACCATTTAAAAGAGCTGACCAAAGCATTCGTAAAAGGTTAGGCGGCAACGCACCGCTTCTGTCAAAAGTTGTTAATATATTTCGATGCTCTACATGAATAATATTACTAAGGTGTGGCTTGAGAAATTACTTACGGTGCCAGTTTCGTACATATGATATGAAGCAATCAAATACTAATAGTTTATGGAGAATGAGGCTTTTGAAATGTAGGTTTAACTTAAGACATAAGAACATATTTTAGAATATTAATCCACCCATACAAACATATATTTTTATTAATGTATAAGTAACTATATCAAGCCTGTTTGTTTTTGTTTGAACAGAGTGAGTTTATTTATATATATATATATATATATATATATATATATATATATATATATATATATATATATATATATATATATATATATATATATATATATATATATATATATATATATATATATATATATATATATATATATATATATATATATATATATGTATATATATATATATATATATATATATATATATATATATATATATATATATATATATATATATATATATATATATATATATATATATATAAATAAATAAATAAATAAAATAAGCCTTTACTACTGAGATTAAGTTACATTTTTACAAAAGTTTATATTAATATATTTATTTAAATAATATCAGCTTGTCCTTCGACAAAGGCCTCCTCAAGAGACTTCCATTGCTCTCTATCTTTCGCTATTCTAATCCATATTGGGCCAGCAACTCTTTTAAGGTCATCTTCCCAACGTTTAGTAGGTCGCCCCCGGCTTCTGACACCATCCCTAGGGTACCATTCTGTAACCATTCTAGTCCATTTTTCGTTTCTCTCTCTTAACATATGCCCCGTCCATTGCCATTTGAGGGTGTTACATACCTTTTTTGCACATTTAAATTTAGTTATAGTTTTTATATTTTGTAACCTCACTTTATCTCTTCTTCTTACTCCGATTACACTTCTTTCTATTCCATTTTGACATATATGTATTTTATTCTTTAATTGCTCCGTCAATGACCACGTCTGGCATCCATAGGTGAGGCACGGTAGGATGCACATGTTGTATATTTTCCGTTTGTCTTTGATTGGAAAGTCTTTGTTTTTCATCACTTCGCTAAGAGACCAATATCTTTTCCATGTATTTGATATCCTTCTTTCAATTTCCCTGTGCATGGTGTCGTTTGTAGCTACCAGTTGACCTAGATATATATACTCTTCCACCTGTTCTATTTTGTTTGTGTTGACTATAATAGTACATTTCCTCAATGAGTTGGTCATAATTTTCGTTTTCGAGGTGTTCATTGAAAGACCCGCTTTTTCACTTTCGTCCGATAGTTGTTGGAGCATGTTCTGCAATCTGTTCGGACACTCTGAGAACAACACCAGATCATCCGCAAAGCGCAAGTGGTTCAGATATTCGCCGTTAATCTTTATTCCCTCACTGTTCCAGTCCAGTTTCCTAAATATCATTTCCAGAGCTGCCGAAAAGAGCTTAGGCGATATTGGATCCCCCTGTCTAACCCCTCTCAATATAGGAAACTCCTCCCCCTCTATTTCTAATCTGACTTTAGCTGTGCATTTTGTGTAGATGTTTTGCAGTATTCGTATATATTTCTCATGTACTCCTTGACTACGCAGTGATTCCCAAATATATTCCTGTTCTATGGAGTCGAAGGCTTTGTTGTAGTCCACAAATCCAAGATAATAAATTTTGTTGTATTCCTTGTATTTCTGCAGAATCTGCCTTAGGACATGGATATGGTCCACAGTTGAGTATTTGTTACGGAAGCCCGCCTGTTCTTTAGGTTGATTTTCATCAAGTGTCATTGTGATTCTTGACAAGATAATTTTTGAAAAAACTTTATAAATATTCGACATCAAGCTTATTGGACGATAATTTCCTATTTCTCCTTTGTCTCCTTTCTTGTGTAGTAATATTATGGTCGATTTGGTCCAGTCCGTAGGAATTTTCTCTGTCTCTAAGATTTCATTAAATATGTCAGTAAGTATAGGAGCGATGACTGATAACGTACTTTGTAGCAATTCATTCGTAATTTGGTCTTCTCCGGGTGTTTTGTCTCTTTTTTGTGTATTAATAGCTCTCTTTGTTTCTTCTATTAGAATTTTTGGTATAGCCTCTTCATCATCTATTACGTCTCTGATTTTGGGCTCTATCAGTGTGTTCTTACTTTGGTACAAATTCCTGTAGTACTCTGTAGCTACTTTTAGTATTTCTTGTCTTTTGTTAGTATATACACCGTTTTCAGTTTTCGCTTTTATCATCCAGTCTTTTTTATCCTTTAGTTCCTTCATAGCCTTCTTTATTCCACCAGTTCTCTCGATATGTTTCTTCAATATATTTTGCCGTTTTATTTTATTATCTTTTCTAATGTGCTGGTTTATCTTTTTACTAATTTCTGCAATTTTTATTCTGTTATTTTTCCTTTCTTTGCTCTGTAGCAGTTCTTTCCTCTCTTGTAACAGGTTTTTAGTTTCATTAGAGATTTCTCTTTTGTTTTCAGTATTTACTTTTTTTGTTTCTGTTTTTAATAGATGTATAGTTCTTTCGTACTTCGTTTGTAGGGGTACTGGTTTTTCCTCGCCCTTTCCAGAAAGCGATTGTTGCAGGTTGGTTATAAGTAGCTTTTTGTCCCCAGTACACATAATATGTAGGCTATTGTCATGAAATCTTCTTTTTCTTTTTACGGGGTGGCTAGTTAATTTAGCGCGAACCATCTTGTGGTCCGAATTGAAATTGAATTTGTGTATAACTGACACGTCTTTAAATATTTTAGTATTGTTGGACATGATAAAGTCAATTTCGTTTTTGTAGAGTCCATTCGGGGACACCCAGGTCCATTTCTTCGCTTTCTTTTTCTTGAAAAAACTGTTTAATATTCTAAGTTTATTTTCCATAGCAAAGGTTACTAGTTTGGCCCCGTTTTTACTTCTTTTACCATGTCCATATTTACCGATTGTGTACTCTTCTCCTTCATTTCTACATGTTCCTATTTGTCCATTAAAGTCACCCATGACTATGATATTTTTATGAGAATTTTGGACGGCTGTGTTGAGGTCTTCATAGAATTTTCTAATTTTCGTTATATCTTCATTCTTATTTGATTCTGTTGGTGAGTATGCCTGTATGATCGACCATTTTTCTTCTTTAACTATGGGCAGCGTTATGTTTAAGATTGCTATTCTTTCAGATATTCCTTTCATTTCTTCTATTTTGTTTGCAAGTTCCTTTTTAATTAAGAAGCCTACGCCGTAAAGTCCCGGTGTCTCTCCGTTGTAATGTAAGATGTAGTTTCCGTAGTCTTCTATCCCTTCTCCGTGTTTTCTCATTTCGCTGATTCCAATTACGTCCCACTTTATTTCTTTTATGGCTTGTTCTAGTTCAATAAGTTTTTCTTTTGTTCGTAGTGATCTAGCATTGAAGGTAGCTATGTATATATCAGATCTCTGTTTATGTGTCTTTTGAGGGTCGTGGTCTTTTTCCCCCACGAGGACCAGTCGGCTTGGGGGAGGAGGTTGGTTGGTTGGTTGGAGGTTGGTATATATATATATATATATATATATATATATATATATATATATATATATATATATATATATATATATATATATATATATATATATATATATATATATATATATGTATATATGTATATATATATATATATATATATATATATATATATATATATATATATATATATATATATATATATATATATATATATATATATATATATATATATATATATATATATATATATATATATATATATATATACATATATATATATATATATATATATATATATATATATATATATTATATATATATATATATATATATATATATATATATATATATATATATATATATATATATATATATATATACATATATATATATATATATATATATATATATATATATATATATATATATATATATATATATATATATATATATATATATAAATATTTGAACGCAGCTGGGTGTTTAAGGTGGTTTATGCCTTATCGTGGATTAACACTTTAAAAATCATAAAACTATTTAATAAAAAAGCATTCTCTCTCGCCAAACGCTTGTTCGTTGTAGTAAACTTTGGATAGCTGAAATTTGTAAAAATGTCCCTATAGAGATGCTATCAATGTACAGTAAGTTGTAGAAAGTATATAACAATTTCGATGCGGCGTGATGAAGAACGCGTGGCTTAGTGGTTAGAGCGCTTGTATGTTTTACAAGAGGCGAAGATTTAATTCCTACTGCTTTAAAAAATAAAAAATATATAGTATATCCACTAAGACTGGAACTTATGTACAACTAGCAAATATTAATCCATCTAAAGTAAGGCATAAAGTTATTATATTTGGCGATAATTAAGAACTTGTAGTATAATCAAAAGAAACATCCCATTTCATACAAAATCGCTGCATACAAACTCAAACTTAAGTTTGTCCACGATTACAAATTGTTCTTTATTGACCTCGAATTGTAAAATTTAGCTGCAAGTGAGAGTTACAGTACTAATTAAAAAAAAATGTAATGAGTCAGTTATAAAAAAGTCTATTATAAGTTTATATAATTGTTAATAATTTTATATAACTTTCATAACATTACTTTGTTTTCCATTTACTTATTTGTTCGTAAAGGTTAGGCCTTTAGAGTCTTGGTGATTTAAGAGTAAATTTTTTTAATTATATATATATATATATATATATATATTTATATATATATATATATATATATATATATATATATATATATATATATATATATATATATATATATATATATATATATATATATATATATACGAGTCACCAACAAAGTATCATGAATTTTTAAAATTTACATATTAAGCATTTTTTTTGTATAAATAACATTATGTTCCCACTGCATTCTTATTTAATAATTTTATAGAAATAATTTTTAGTATAATAAAGTTTAATATAGTTACTTTATATAAAGACGAAAGTTGTTCCACTAGTGTTACATTTATTTTTTGCTTAACGCGATAAATTAGATAATTTATATCAGCATAATTGTTATTTGTGACTTTTGGCTACTACTTCAATGGTGATTTACCCCAACGTCACACCAATTAAGTTATATAGTGCATGGAAAGAGGACTTAATGTTAAGACATTCCGTTCCCCGCTTTTAGCCTTACGAGATATTGCCTAGTGAGGAGCGGAATTGGATTTTATCATCAAAACCAGAAAAATGGAAATAATGTGTATACATTATTTCCATTTTCCATTTCATTGGGGAGTATTCCCCAAACTGAAATCGAACCCATAAACGTCACGTTTACAATCAAACGAGCTATCGCACCATAGCGGTCCCTTAGTATTATTTACTTAATAAATATATTTAGAATATCTTTTTCTTTATTGAGTAAATTTATTTATATAAAATTATTATTATCCCACTGCATATTTTATTTCAATATTACGTTTATAAAATTTTAAAAAGTTTTAAAACGAAAATATATTTAAAAGACCATTTAAAAGAGCTGACCAAACCTTTTAAGAATTAAAAGGTTAGGCGTTTGCCGCCTACGCTTCTGTCAAAAGTTGTTATATATTTCAATACTCTACATGAATAATATTATTAAGGTGTGGCTTGAGAAATACTTACTTACGGTGCCAGTTTCGTACATACGATATGAAGCAATCAAATACTAATAGTTTATGGAGAATGAGGCTTTTGAAATGTAGGTTTAACTTAAGACATAAGAACATATTTTAGAATATTAATCCACACATACAAACATATATTTTTATTAATCTATAACTAACTACATCAAGCCTTTTTGTTTTTGTTTGAAGAGAGTGAGTTGCGTTTTTAATTCAAATTAATTAAATATAATGTAAAATCTAAATATAATTGTCATAGATTCGATTTCCTTCACTAAGAGAATGTTAACATTTATAACGATATGTTAATATTATAGTTTTAAAATTATATTGTTTACACAAAGACTTTGAAGAAAACGTAATATATAAATATATAACTTTTTTTTCAACTAAATATATATATATATATATATATATATATATATATATATATATATATATATATATATATATATATATATATATATATATATATTCAGCGAGGACCTGAATGCTGGGTCACAGTGTTTGCTTTCACTATGCATATGTGAGGTTGAAATAACAAACTAACAAGCCTATATAAATAAATAATCAATTTAACAATTTTACTATGACCTATAACTATAGTATCATATTTATTTACAGACTGTGTTAGGATATAAATATATATATATATATATATATATATATATATATATATATATATATATATATATATATATATATATATATATATATATATATATATATATATATATATATATATATATATATATATATATATATATATATATATATATATATATATATATATATATATATATATATATATATATATATATATATATATATATATATATATATATATATATATATATATATATATATATATATATATATATATATATATATATATATATATATATATAAAAATTGCAATTTCTTTGCGTACATTTTAATTTTTATTATAGTATATCCACTAAGACTGGAACTTATGTACAACTAGCAAATATTAATCCATCTAAAGTAAGGCATAAAGTTATTATATTTGGCGATAATTAAGAACTTGTAGTATAACCAAAAGAAACATCCCATTTCGTACAAAACGCTGCATACAAACTCAAACTTAAGTTTGTCCACGATTACAAATTGTTCTTTATTGACCTCGAATTATAAAATTTAGCTGCAAGTGAGAACTTACAGTACTAATTAAAAAAACATGTAATGAGTCAGTTATAAAAAAGTCTATTATAAGTTTATATAATTGTTAATAATTTTATATAAAAGAGTGCATACGACCACAAATTTATGTTTGTTAATTATACTGACTGAGAACAAAATAATAATTGTTATCAAATCTCTAACGCTTACTTAGAGCTAGCTTCCGGATTTAACGTTCCGTACCTTAAAAAAAAAAAAAAAACAGAACTCTCATAACATTACTTTGTTGTCCATTTACTTATTTGTTCGTAAAGGTTAGGCCTTTAGAGTCTTGGTGATTTAATAGTAAATTTTTTTAATTATAAAATTTGGCAATAAGTTGAAACTTACAATAATTAAGTTAAAACTTTCGACCACAAATGTAAGTTAGTCGACTCTTATTAATTGAACTTCAAGCCTATATAAAGAGGAAAATCTTAAAAAAGCCCATTATAAGCTTATTTTTGTAGTTCATTTTATATAGTCTAGTGACGTTTGGATGCGACCGCAAATTTAACTTTGTAAAGTTTTATAAGTCGAATTTTCTTCAGCGGAATATCTAAAATGGTGAAATAAGTACAGAACCCTAGGTGGGAAAGTATTGGGTACTGTTATGTGACTAATATTTTCATATAGACGCAATCTGTTTAACTATTAAAACAAATAATAATGATGTCTCCCAATTGAAGATGATTGCATTTGACGAGCAATATAATAAGCCAATTTTTATGATCAAATTCAATAAATACATACTTGTTATAAACATATTATACAAACAAAATATAAATTTTATAGAATTATTTTATAACAAAAACTTCACGAATGACACAAAGGACAAAGGACTTTCAATAACGTAATTATTTTTTTTAACTTCACGCTTTATCCCGCACATGGCAGGGTAGGCAGAGGGAACCGCAGGGACCGTGGGAACCTAGTGTTAAGACACTCCGTCGCTTAGTCCCTGCTTTCTTCGTCCCCGCTTTCCGCCTTTTTCGAGGCATTGCGTGTTGAGTGGCGGAACTCAACTTTGCCTAGTTTACCAGAGCGAAGAAAATGGAATTAGAAAAATCCATCTTCCCCGACTGGGGATCGAACCCAGAAACCGTCACGTTACAGGCAGACGTTGCGCCTCTGCGCCACGACGGTCCTACTTCCTACGGTCATAATTTTCTAAAAAGAATTTTTTCATGTTTATTCTCTAACAACTTTGAATTGTATGTAACTTAGTGTAGTGTAATTCGTTGTGATATACATGGCATAAATAAAAATTTATATTATTCTAATAGAAGTTTGTATAATCTTATAGTGTAATTAAATTTACTGTAAACAGCCTAATATCCTGAGGAGGCGGTTGAGGTCACTTGAAATATGTTTTTATTAGTTCCCTTATATAAAACTTTACAGCGTATTTATTAGATTTTTCTTGTTTCTAAACTATGGAAGGTTAAGCTGACTTAGCAAAGTATAACTAAGCCAAAATATAAGGATATAACAGTCAAGGAAAAGTGGAAAACTAGTATGGACGGTGAAGTTGTTGATAGAATTGAAGACATATGTACAAAATCTTATAATACTTAGATGAAAAACAGTCTATTTTTTATACTGTAAACATAGTACATGTTGTAAAATCAAAAGATTCAGAAACTTTTACTTTTTAAGATTAATATATTGAGATATGGAAACAGTGGTAGCCTTTCCTGAGATCAAACTTTAAAAAATATTAAATTATAAAAATATTTTTCCGACGAAAATTCTTTTTAAAAATTATATATTACTATATTAACTTCAACTGTTACCAACGGTTTTAGTATTAAATATTTATGATATTCAATCAAATCGTTAAAACACATTATTGTTTTATTATAAAGAATTATAAAAGGAAGTTTATTTAATTATTGTATGATTAACAATTAAATTTACTGTTTCAAGTGACGCAATGCACTGTTTCTCTGACCTGATGTGGGGATATTTTAATACAATAATTATACAACTATACAATACAATAATTTCAAGTAATGATCCAAACAATAGACAGGTATACAGTTTTTAATTCTATGTATATATTTTTTATTTTAGTTTAATAATTAAATATTAACAATAAACAAGCTAAAGTAAATTTGACTTAGTAATACTTAGTCAACGGTAGCTGAGAGCCCATATAGGTTAGTTTCTATTACAGGCTAATAAGGCTAATAATAGTTTCAAATGTAACAATGAATCTTCTAATTTTAATTGCTTACAAACGGACTTGTGGTAATATTGTTTGTAACAGTTTGTGGTTGCTTTAAATTTTGAAATTTTTGAAAAAATGAAAAATAATATCGCTCATATTCGAGTTATATTTGCGTACCCCAGGTTTCTATTCAGTTTTATGGTTGTATGACGACAGAAAGTACAAGTTGACAAACTTTAATTTGCATTCGATCAATGCATTCTTTTTGTACGAATTTAACTAAGTATACGTGTAACTTTATAATTGTGTTTTTAGGGATTTGTTCATCCATAGAAAAAATGTCGTGTTCAAATTTAATATATGTAAATATTATAATCTTATTTTACCTTCGTTTATACGATAGCGAAAAATTTATTATTAAATTTCATAGCTACTCATTGAAAGATCACACAAAAATACTGCCCGTATTTTTATGTGACCTGCATTTCCATAAAAAAAACGGAACCATAAAAGAAATGTCTGACTTTTATTGTAATACTAATAATTAACAATCAATTTGTACTATAAAAAAAACCATTCTCGTGCATAATGAACA
This sequence comes from Dione vanillae, assembly GCA_037178615.1. Taxonomy (NCBI): domain Eukaryota; kingdom Metazoa; phylum Arthropoda; class Insecta; order Lepidoptera; family Nymphalidae; genus Dione; species Dione vanillae. Next base: position 2,547,182 of record JAZFAU010000034.1, on the reverse strand, counting down.
TCGGAGATACGAGAGCGTAACCTATATAATATGTTGTAGACATAAAAACAAAAATATATATTTTTAGCATATAATATATATTTAATGGTTTTATTATTCTACACATACTTATATAAATATTGTAGCAAGTAGAAATTGTGCAAACATAGCACTTTTAAGCCAAATAAAATATGCTATATTGGAAAACTTAAATTTATAATTCTTTTTCCTCAATTCAAAATTATTAAGAATACAACTAAATTCAGCGAGGACCTGAATACTGGGTCACAGTGTTTGCTTTCACTATGCATATGTATGGTTGAAATAGCAATTTAACAAGCCTATATAAATAAATAATCAATTTAACAATTTTACTATGACCTATAACTATAGTATCATATTTATTTATAGACTGTGTTAGGATATTTTGTTATTTTTTTATATTATTTTATTAAGCAGTTTTAACTTTCCAGGGAAAGCATGGTTAGGAATAAAGAAAAAACACGTAAATGACCAATTCATCTTAAATAACGCTTGCGGTGCCATCCGCCCAGGAAAGTTGACGTTCATTCTCGGACCCTCAGGAGCAGGAAAGTCGACATTATTGAAAATATTAGCTGGAAGAAAGTAAGTAATGGAAACTGTAAATAAAAACATTCTATTTCTATTATATATATACCCTTTCTTGTACTTCATACTCTTATTTCATATAATATCAGATCTCGATATAAGAAAATATTATATAAAATTCGTAATCCATTAGTGTCTTTACATCTCCCTCTATATTTTTTTCCTAGAAATATTAAATGTACACACATATTTCATGTTATGATTATAGATTACAATACTCCTTTACTTATTTTTACTCATGCTTTAAAATATAAATATCATTCATGTGGAATTTAAAGAACTTATCAAAATGGAAAACAAGTTATACAATAAATGTATTACAACATAATATGTGTCGTAATTATGTAATATGCATAAATATACTTTAGGTTACTGTTCACATTATATGTATGTCAAGAGTGAAGGTACACATTAGATCATAGGACCCACTACACAGTACTAGCATTTCGCAAAGAATTTTTAGCAGGTAATTTTAATAAATTATATAGCTAAAATATATATATCGTCTTTACTTTTTACGATAAATTTAACCTATATACAATTGGTTTTAAGACGTTAATAGAAATGTATAGTACATCATTATTAGTATCTTTTGTTATGCAAATATTTCACAATTTTTGAAGTAAACGTATATATATATTAGTCATCATTAAAAATATGTATACAAGCTTAACTTCAATTCACTTATAACGCCACTTCAAGCGAGCCAGTAAACGCTTACATTATTAATCTTAGATCTACAAATGTGAGTTCGTCTGTTTATTCGGCCGTCGCAGCCACACTTTATTATTACAAAAGGTCTCTTTTGTGATTTTTACTGGCTAGCAATAAAAAGTCAAAATGATGTCACTGTTGATATATTATGGCAAGTTACAAGATACATAAACTTTTGCAAATATTGCAAAATTTACAAATTACTTGCTTGATACTCAACGAAATTACGCATAAATCATACCTACTATAATATCCATAATAATAAAATAAAATCTTTACAATGTTGTAATGATACATAATATATAATTTTCACTTTATTAAAAGATCGATTGTAATTTAGACCTTTGTACATCCTACAGAGAATTTGGCTGCTTAATCGTTTATTGCATTTGCAGTTTATAAAGCCATTTGGAGTCTTTTTGTTGAACTTTGAGCTATATAAAACCTTTATAAAAACCTATATACGTAGGAGACTATGATCTTGATCCTCAACGATTCCTACCTCCTTCTTTCTCTCCCCTCTTCTTTCCCCTCTCCTTCTCTTTAAAACTAATTTAGATTGTTTAAAAGCTCACCGTTGCTACATTTTCAGAAAAAATGGCGTAACCGGCTCTTTGCATGGCACTGGCCAGAATGTGGTGCTTGTTGCGCAACATGCTACCCTCATCGACACACTTACAGCGAAGGAGACATTACAATTTGCTGCCTCGTTGAAACTGCCTTCAGCCAGTCTCAATGAGCGACAACATGCCGTAAGTTTCTATAAAAAAGTGTATAAAATTTCTATATGTTCTTAATGGGCTTCAAAATACAATTAAACTCTTAGCGCTGCAAATTAAATAAACTACAAGAAATCTTAAATATAATTTATTGGATGTAATATTTAAACTGTTGCCTTTTTTCTTGGCTAGGCAAGATCTGCCGGATCTCTGGTATTATTAATAATTCATGTATCTACATCACGTATGAATAATAAAAGCATTTTTATAAGTACCATACTGTGAAATAAGCTGGTCAAGGATGGTTTACCGACAGATCATAACAATTTCATGATTGATTGTTGAATTTACTATTCAAAAGTGAAAACTCTATAGTGTCGTGGAATTTGTAAAATAACTGTTTAAATGTAACACATGTATTTAGCACATGCTTTATGGGCAACTCAATATAGTGTACAGGTACAGTTCATATAGTGCACGCAACAGAATTTTGGAGGAATTGGATTCTTGTGTTATCCCGTTAGTATAAATCATGTGTCATGTGGCATATTTAGCCCCTTTTTAATAATTAGACATGTTCAGGAAGGCAGTAACCCTAAGATTAACGCATTTTACAATATTGGTATGAATAATAGTCAACCATTTTCGTTACACAATATCTGTTACTGTTATTTTACTCCAATGGATCATAGAGTAATGAAATAAGGCCTACAACCTCCCTCGATGGATTTACTATTCAACACAAATTCTATTTCCTGATATTAGCGCGTTCTAATATTCATAAGTGTAAAAGTGCACAACAGAAAGACAAATAATATTTCAAACCAGAACCATCTTTTTTAGTTTGTTTAATTTACGGTATTGTCAAATGTTTATTCGTTTTATAAAAAATATTATGTATGCTTTGCTTAGCTTAATCGTTTTATAAAAAAACGTTATGTAATTTGAAACTATTTATAAGGTGTGTAGGTTAATGTATAAATACAAAAGATCAAGATCATAATTGTATTGTTAATAATACTTATTTATTATGCCATACACCACCTGACCTTACAATATAATTGAGGTAATCTTTAATAATTTATTAATTTGCATAAAACTGTACCTACTGCGATATCCTTTTTCCTTCTCCTCTACATAATTATAAAATTTACGTCACAGTAATACAAAGGTAAATACTTTAAATGTTTTATAAAAACTACAGTCTTAACAGTCTATGTATTAGATAGTCTTATTAACTTCTCTTTATCTTGAATTATTATAATTATTATTTATTAACCTATCTAATGCTGATTTTACAGTTATCAACTTTTCGTGGAGGGTTTTAGCGTCTTTTTTAAATGAACACCGCCTGTGTACCACTGTGTGCCACTGTATGTACAATTGCCGCACCATAAAAAAACGAGAAGAAAATTATAGAAATTAATACTTTAAGCTGATTAACCTAAAATTTGCTAACAATAAACACAAAACAATTTATAACGAGGTGTACATCTGACACAGCAATTAGCCTTAAAAGCCATGGACTGTAATTAAACTCAATTTCATGATTTTAAAAAAAGCTTTAATTTAAATATTTAAAAGTAAGGGGATACTTAATATACAAAGCTACTACTACTCCTTCTTATACAATAAATTCTTATTCGCGAGCTCGAGAACATAAGCCTCCAATCCTAGTGGGATCGGATAGCTATCTATCCCAATATATAAATATATTTAACTAACCTATAAAAAATATTAAAAAAGCATTCATCATTCATGAATTAAAGAAGTAATTTAACATATTATTTATTATGAATTATCTGCTGTCTTTTAAATATTTCAAACGAGTCTAAATTGTCGATGAGAGTGTATCTTGATATAAAGTTGTGTTCCTACGAATGTTATTGTTTTTTCCTCCATTTCCTCTATTGTTTCCATAATTTGTTCTTTTAGGTAAAACCAAATACTGGTTCGTCGAATGCTTCGTTTAGATATTTACTTTACTTAGTAAAATGTACATTAGATTAAACACTGATGTCTGAAGCTTTTCGTACAAATATACAATATAATCAGTAACTTTACTTTCCATTCATTTTTTGTGTATTTCTTAAATATGGATATTTAAATAATATTTTAATAATTTTGTTTCGTAGCACTTGTAATTCAGCTATATTTGTTTAAAACGCACTGCCTAAATCTCTATTAAGTGTATACATGGTTATATGATTGAGTTTACGTGGTATACAGTGAACTACATATATTGCGGAGGTTTCGTGCCTGCGTGGAGAGCCTCGAACTCGCGCCCTCTTGCGCGAGCGCAAGTGTGCAAGCGTTGCGACGAATTTCTTATATACTTTATACAACTTACTTGTTATCATCTCTATAGGGAGATTTTTACAAATTTCCGCTACCATACTATACTGCGCTACTGATTTTTATACGCCACTCATTGATACTGTCTTTATTGCAATCTTAACTGGCAGTTATTCATTTCGGATGGTCTCCACTTCCTATGAATTAGCCAATCAGCCTTGTTTCAATTTTCAATACTTTTCGAAATATGTAAATCTTCAAACTAACTACAAACAAAAGTTACTGTATATCTGTTATTGTATATATTACAAATAGTAAATCTATTTACTAACACATAGAAACAAAATAATTACGAGAAAAATAATTATAATTATAATGATATTTTTTACACATATTATATACAAAGAACGCGTAAAAAGTAGCTAAAGTTTTTTCTCGCATTGCTATGCGGAGTCAGGAATTTTTCGGACATGTTGTTGTGAAACTCAAGCGAAAACTGTGCTATGACTCCAGGAAGAGGGAAACTAGAATTATTTTTATATAATGAACTAAAATTATTTTTTAACTATTGAATTATTCCTACTTTAAGAATTTTCATTCTCTCAAGTAACATTATAAAGTAATATATACGTAGGACTACTATTGTTTTACACTTGAATATATATATATATATATATATATATATATATATATATATATATATATATATATATATATATATATATATATATATATATATATATATATATATATATATATATATATATATATATATAATGATTTCAATAGATTGATACTGTAGCCAAGCAGTTGGGGATTTCTGAAGTATTAGACACAAAAGCAGGCCGCCTTTCAGGAGGAGAACGTAAGAGATTGACGGTCGCCTGTGAATTGCTCACAAACCCTTCTGTCTTGCTTCTCGATGAACCTACAAGGTAAAATTGATATTACTTGCTATGTCAGAGCATTGCTTTCCACTTGTTGTCTTTAAGTCCTTATTGATTTTCAAGTCCTTGGGTAGATATAATTGATTTACATCGAAACAACATTTCAATAAAATAATTTTATATTCTATTTTATTTTAATATATGATAATAATATTTACTGTTTATATGTTATCATTAATTTATTATATAATTGAGGACCGTCTAGGCGCAGAGGCTACAATGTATACCTGTAAACATGAAGGTTGTGAGGTCGATTCCCATTAGGATTTGGCAATAGCGCAACAACCGCTGCGTTGATTTTCACCACACGAGACACATAGTTTCCTTTACTCTACAGTGTTCTCTACCTACTCTGCTATCTGCAGGCACTAATTACTAAAACAATAATTTTGTCTCCAGTGGTCTCGATTCTGTGTCTTCAATGTCGGTAGCTAGAGCGCTTAAATCAGTGGCACTTAGTGGGCGTATTGTGGCTTGTGTGATACACCAACCGTCATCACAATTGTTTGCTTTTGCTGATGACGCTATCTTACTCGCCAACGGAAGAACCCTCTACTCTGGACCTATAGAAGATATTCCTGAATTGTTGAGGAAGTATGACTTCTTATGCCCTCAGTATTACAATATGGCAGAATACCGTAAGCTTTTATTTCTTTTATTCTTAGTTAAATGAATTTATATATATATATATATATATATATATATATATATATATATATATATATATATATATATATATATATATATATATATATATATATATATATATATATATATGTGTGTGTATATATATAAAGGTATAGTTAGGTTATAGTTATAGTTCGTATGTTCTTAACCAAAACTCCATTTATCCACTTCCGCCTAAATAGCTAGCCGTATTAGCCAAAAGTTCAATTATCTTTATGATGTTGGCATCTCACTTTAGGTTCAAACTTTTAACTATAATTTTAAGTCAACAACTCTTATTACATTTAGATTGCGGTACTGCATACTTTATTAATGAGAAAGTTTTAATTTCCCACTTTAGATTTTTTGCTACCCAGATTACTCTTCCGTATATTATCCTTATCTTCCCCGACAGGTTCTGTCGTTATTCCTTCCGTATTCTTACAGAAGGATATACATATATTATTTTTAATCACTCACTTATTTAGTTAAAAGAAATACTGGAAGAAATAATTTTAACATATTAATTAATGTTTTGTACTATCGCTTAGTGCCCTAATTTATTATGAAAATATTATTAAAGATAATTTAGCCGATATAATAAAACAGATAACTTTGTTTAAAAAAAGTTAAAACTTGACCGAATATGAGATAAGCGGCATTTCTTGGCAATTACAACGGATAGGATCAATGACAAAATGACCTTTAAATATATGCAAATGATAATCAACACAATTTATATTTAGACGATGATTTAAGTCGATAAACGAATTTATTTTTGTTTTTTTTTTTTACTTTTTTTGCGGCAGAGCTCAACGCCGCGCTTTGCCTAGTTGTCAGAGCGAAAAAAATTGAAATGAAAATCCATTTTCCCTGAATTGCAATTGAACCCACAAACCGTCGCGTTTACGAGCAAATGCTGCACCTCATCACCACGGCGGTCCTACGACGAACGAATTTGTCTTAAATCTTATAAACATAATTTCCACGGTAACACGTCGAGCATAATATGTTTTTATACGATTGTGTTTGAATGTTGTATTGCCACACATATTCCTATCATATTTATTATTAATACATATACAAATGGTAAAGAACCCATAGATTAAATAGTTATAACGAACAATTATAATTAAGATGTTATTGTAATATTTATTCAATAGATAAATTTTAAATTAAATATATATAAATTATTGTAAAAAGTAATGATAATATTTCATTGTCCTTATTAAAAGCAAATTAATATAATTTAAATTGATTTAAATTATAATGAATATATGCCAGATTACCACCGATTAATTATTGTTAATCTATTGAATTTTGTGCACAATTTTACATTACACTTATATATTTACAGTTTTGGAAATTGCGAGTGGAGATAACCCTGGTAATTTATCCAGGCTTGAAGATGAAGCAAAGACGTATGCTAATGAAATGCGAAAAATTGAAGTAATAGAAATCAAAGACCAAAATGGAAAAGGTGTGTAGTATTTTAGTATGTAAAGATAGGAACAATACTAGCCTAACATCGTCTCTAGCTATAAGCGCCCTTTCTCTATGAATGTTAATGAATGGGGAGATCTACATCCATTCTACAACTCAAATAGTCTATATTACAAAGGTTTTAAGTATTGAATATAAAAAATACAAACTAATAAAGAATATAAATTATAATATGATATGAATGTAAAAGTGACTAATACACAAACGTCCGTATTTCCTGAAAAGTTAATTTTTATTTCGCACATGCAACATCGCATAAATATAGTTTAATCGAATCGAACAGCAGAGGGTCAATTTTATGGATTATCTTAACAACCTCATTTAAATTAAATATTTCAATAAAGCAAAATTATCTTAAGCTTTGATCTCCTTGAGCCTTGAGACCTTGGTTTGAGCTGATTTTAAAATTAGATAATAATAATAAGTTGTCATATTTATATGAAATTTAAATTTATGTTCATCCTTTATAAATCGATTAGCGTCTTAATAAAGAAATAAGGTAATATGTATAGTAGATGTATAATACATAGAATTTGAAAAAGAGCTCCGTAGTGTTCAGTATAAATTTTTTGAGGAGATTAACATTAAATAAAAATTAAAAAATATGTTTAGTATAAATTTAAGGGCGCTTTTGAGTTTCAATTTAAAAAAACCTTTGTTCATAAAATTGTCATCAATCCGACATTTCAAATTTGATCCAATTTTTATTTTATTATAAAATGATTGAATTCGTTAGATTCCATTTTGCTTTACTGTTTCTGAAATTTTGTACAGGGTATGGTCCTTTTTATGTGTTTAGGATGAAATATTTGTTATTATTTCAATCATTAATTATAAATTAATAAATTACTCATAGAAACTTAAATTTTTGTTATTAAAACAGTATTAATTTTGTTTCAGAACATTCAATAGAAAGTGAAGCTTTGCTAAACGATAACATAGATATTATAGATGGATGTAAGGCTAATTTTGGCCAACAAATGAAAGCGCTTCTTCGACGGGGTTACATTGGAGCGCTTCGGGATGTTCACTTGACACAGGTTGTTTTATAAAAAAGTATTTTGTTAAATTATTATGAAATATTTTGAATGAAAATATGATTTGAAATACTTAATATTTGTAAAAGTAAAAACGGTATGCTATATGATTTTAATTGTTACTTAATTATTCTTCTACAAAATGTAAACTTAATTGCATCTCGAAATGTCCACTCGACTCTCATCGTGATATCTTAAGTAAATCTTAATAAATGCATCATTAAATAGAAAATGAAAACATTTATTAAGTTGACACTAATGTCATAAAGTATTGCTAAGTATGATTTTTGCGAAGGTAAGCCGGCGTCGAATAAAATAATTATTAATTCACCATTGCTTAGTTATTTCCATAAATATTTGTATTAAAAATAATTACATTCTTTGTTATATGATTTATAATATAGATATTAATTATGATTTCAGATACGACTCGTAACTCACTTAATAGTGGGATTGTTATTAGGCGCCTTATATAACGGAGCAGGAGCAGAAGCGAGTAGAATGATATCCAATACTGGCTGCTTATTTTTTTTCTTATTATTCCTTTACTTTTCTAATGCTATGCCTACTATACACACATGTGAGTATCAAAATAATTAAGTTTTGCCCGTTGTTTTACATAGTATATAAATCCTATACTTAATAAATGTTACGTAAAGCAATAAATACAGTTGACTTTTGATAAGATGGACGGAGTTATTAAATATAATGCTAAATCAATAAGTTATATTAGTTTTCAAAAGCTTTTTAGCAACAATTGTCAAGGCCGTATATTATACGGTCATGACACCATTATAAGCGTATACCTACAGATGACAATCAAATTGAATTTAAATGAAGAAACAATCATTTGAATAAATTACATACATTTAAAGTACATATTAATTAATGTGATGTAGCAGGGTATTATGTGAAAGCTCTTTCAGTTTAGCTTATGATATATTTTATTCTGCAATTTACAGTTCCCGTGGAGTCCACTGTGGTACTTCAAGAACATCTCAACAAATGGTACTATTTATCAACGTACTGTGCCTCTAAAATCATTGTAGATTTACCAATTCAGGTAATATTATAATATATTTAGTCATTTACGCTTGTTTACGAGTAAAGAAATTTGTCATAATAGTGCTAGTTTGTCTCTGTACCTATATAAAATCATAAAATTTTTTAATATTATATATAATATTTATATCTATTGAATTTGCACTTATTATGTTATAAAAGTAACAAAAGAATAAATTTGTCATGTTTCTTTTCTATAATATACTTGTAAATTTCCTATTTCTTGGTCCTACGAGGCAACTTTAATTTAAATCAAATTAAGAACGATACTTAGATTATGTTGATGTAATTTTTTTTATCGTTATGATTTAGGAGTCGATAAAACAAAAAAGCGAACAGTAAAGAGACATAAATTCATGATAGGAATCATTATATAGTATTTCCTTTGATTTAGCCTCCGTGTTGTACATGTGTTAATACATAAATGTGGACTATTGTATTTTTTTTTCTACCACAAACAAACTAAAAAAGTGCAATTCACAAAAATTTATGTCGATCTTCTATAATTAAGACAAAATATATATTTTAATTAGGAAAAGTATCATTTATATACACACAAATTTTTTTTATACTCACGCGTACGGTCATATAAAGCTATTCAAGGTCGCATATATAATTATTTAACCATGTTGTATTGTTATTATCATTTATATGCTTATCAGCTCCAGCTGAATGCACTGTGAGTGCGACGATGCATTGTGCATACATGGAAATATTTTATCATTCTACTATCAAAACAAACCGAAATTTAAAGTTTTGTTATTAAACAAATGATGAACTTTGACATACATATATATATATATATATATATATATATATATATATATATATATATATATATATATATATATATATATATATATATATATATATATATATATATATATATATATATATATATATATATATATATATATATATATATATATATATATATATATATATATATATATATATATATATATATATATATATATATATATATATATATATATATATATATATATATATATATATATATATATATATATATATATATATATATACGTCAGAAAACTTTTTGTACTATTGTTATTTTTATAATGACCAAATAGTTAATTTAAAACTTAACAGTACATATAATTTTATATGATTTTGTGTCCTTTTTACAATTCCACGGTGAACATACATTGTATGTATGTTCACCGTGGAATTGTATGTATGTAAATGTTATAATGTGGAATAAAGGTGTTTCAAGAGCGTCAGAAATTCATAAGTATTAAATAACGTAATTAAATATATCATGTATTTTATATTACAGTTATTATGTGCAACGATATTCATAATCCCAGCGTGGTATTTAACGTCGCAGCCCTTGGAACCTACTAGATTTGGACTGGCTTGGCTTATTTGTGCTTTAACAACCATTTTGGCACAAGCATTTGGCTTGGTTGTAGGAGCGGCGTGTGGAGTTAAAGTAAGTTAACTGTCTTTATACCAGCGTTTCGCGTGTATGTATGTAGAGTATGCACGGAGACATATGCAGAGATTCATTTTATATATTAGAAATGTAAGTAAAGATATTATCAGTGTGTTAAAAATAAGTATTATTAATCTTTAATGTCCAAATCACAATATGATTTACAACAAGATAATGATTCATATATAATATATTGAAATATTGATTATATAACAATATTTAAATTGTTTCAGCTCGGTTTGTTCGTGATACCCGCCGCTAATATACCAATGTTAATGTTCTCTGAATTCTTCATCCCGTACCACGAAATGCCGTCATATCTGCAGCCGTTGGCTTGGTTGTCTTATTTCCGGTACGCCTTTGACGCTTTTCTGCAAACCGTATACGGGTTCAACCGGCAAGCACTTCCCTGCCACGCAATATTATGCCTCTTTAAATATCCTCAAAAGTATTTAGATTATTTACATCTCTCACAAAATTTTTCCGCCGATATATTAGCTTTGGTGGTAGTGGATTGTTATACTTAAAATATCGCTTATGTGTGTTTTAAAATACAGAGTATTTAAAGCTTATAGGTAATAATAATGAAATGTTTTGAATGCTTTGTTGTGTATAGTACTCGCGTTTGCCTGATTATAGGTCAATGAAAAATAGAACTTTATTAAAATACCTACATTTATTTTAAAATGAACTACAAATATTAGTTTATAATAGTTTGTTTTTGTGATATACTTATGAACTTGTCGGTTCTATATGTTTTATAATGTCAAAAGGAGGTAATCTATCTTTTGATTACGATCGAGTTTTATTTTTTTTCTGTATTTTAAAAGACCACAGACTTGGATATTAGGTACGTACACATTTCAACTGAGCACGCATTTTTTTAAGAAACATACAGACGGACAACATGTTTTCCTTTAAGGATATCTCTTTACAAAACTATTAAATGATCTTTAAATTAGCCATTATAATTGTGAAGGTGCTGGTATTATTGATTGGACTAAAATCACGTAACATTCTGTAAACGTGATGGAGCATAATAGGTATAACAAATATTAGTCTTTAATATTTAAATTTATAAGTATTATTTACTGAGTATACGATACTGTGGTTTGTAACGTGATAGTGTTATGGAAACTAAATAGAAAAGAATCTCAACTACTACTACTATTTTATATATATATATATATATATATATATATATATATATATATATATATATATATATATATATATATATATATATATATATATATATATATATAAAGTGTCTAGTGATATTATTATAAAAGAAGACTTTGTTTTTTTTAAAACTGAATTTAAAATGTAAATATTTTGTCACTCACTTACTTGTATTGATTTACCCATACAAGTGTTAATTTAAGATAGGCAAATTTTATTTTTTTAAAGAAACAGGTAATTTTTATTGTGATACAAAATATAAATAGTATAGTTATGTATATCGAACTATATTTTTTTCATAATTTTTTAGAAGTGGGTACAAATAAAAATAAATATAGTCAAAATTGTTTTATTTCTTATTAATTATTGTATGACAACATGTATGGATTCCAGCGTGAAAACAATTGTAATTTAAAATGTAAACGACAACACTTTTTTGATTAAATAGACGCAGTGAATTATGTCAAGATATGACTGAAAAGCACAGTAATATAAAAAAATACTAAATTTAATACTATAGAATTATTTTAGAATTTTTGTGCTTATATGTAAATAATTAATTGTTTGTAACTAAACAGATTCGCTCTGTTTGTCCTATATGTACATACTAAATATATTTTAATATAAATACAACATTGGTGAACTTTGAACTCATTATCATCGCGTTAAAATTCCGGACGTCAGTCATATTTAGTGCGAAGTGATAAATAACAAGATGATTATTATTTTTAAATGTTATTGTAACAAAAGCAGGAAATCATTTAGATATAAAATATTATACAATACAGAATAAATTAAAAAGATTACATATTACAATGGTTACGGTCGCTGTCCACTCGGGGGAATATATTTAAATTTCCACGATCAAGAGTAACACTGTACGCCGAAAATTTAACGAAAACGAGTGGACAAAAGATTATATTTATTCTCTATATTTGTCCTCCAAGTCTAATTTGCATTTTGAGCGGCAAAACACGCAGTTAAAAATTGATATAATAGGTATATTCGGGAGAGAATCGGGAAATAAGTAAAATAAAATTAAATATTTATTTAAATAAACAAGCCTATATACATATATAGAATGTGTGTATACATATAAATACACCTATATGCCCACACCACGCTACGCCTTAAGGCACGATCGGAGGTTGTATACAGATGTATCTGACACGGGGACCGTTATCAAAACTCCTTATAGGAGAAAACATTTCAAGGCTATATACAAAAAAAACTACTCCACAATTAACAATAGTTTAGGCACATGATCATTTTTCCCATTTCACGATATTTTTACGTGCTGTGTAACGCGTGAGGTAGACATGATTAAATACGAATGACGTATAGACCTTGTACTACAAAAATACTATTAAACCTTGTCAATCTGTCACCTTTCATTCAAAAAATAATCTAATGAGAAAGAGATATATCTCTATCCCACTCTGACAGTACAGTGTACGCTCGCGTCATACTTGGCAAATGGCGTTTTATTTATGAACAATAGTTTAATAATTTATTTTGTATGAAAAAATTTTTTTTTATGTTTGAAAATGTTACTTATTTTATAATTTTACCAAGTTCATAAAGACTAGTTAATACTATGCTTTAAATGGCGGTCGTGGTAACAGCCACACCCCTGTATAAATATATATACAACCTCCTTTGTCCTATAAATTTCTTGTTTAATTTTTTTCGAGCCTGACTTTACTAACTTAAACTAGTCTTACCTTTTTAAATATATTTTTTTAGCTTTATGAATATCACATATTCGTCTTTTAATGTTATAATGTTATTTTTATCATATATGTGCTGTGCGCCAATTGGATAATTAAGGTTTTTATTATATGACGACAGTACTTAAAATAAATAAATATTTTTTATCACATCAATGTTAAAAACACAATCGCTTAAAGTATCTCAAGCTCTTTAAATTAAAAATCACTAAAGAGCAAGCAGTTGTTCATTACGAAATTATCTTTATTTGACAACTACCACAGAAAAAATATTAAAAACCCTTGCAATTTTGTTCTGTCGGTATAAAGGATACTCCACTGCAAGATTTTTAAATATTCATAATACTTTAAGCTAATATAATTATATTTATAATACTTTAAGCGTATATAATTTGTCAAAATCTTTAAAATACTTTATCGAAAATGTATACTTACAAAGAAAAATTAATTAAAATTGAAGTCTCTATGTATTTTTAAGCTTGAATCAATTTATACTTCCTAATATCAACGTTAAGAGCTGCCACATTAAATTTAAATACCTTCTAGACATTATGTAAAATTTAAAATAAATATAAATGCAATAGGAAAATACATTCAAAATACATTCTTGTAAAGATGGCATTTGAAATGTTAGCGAAATAAAGCTTTCTATGACTTTGTTTCAAAATCTTTGGTTTAATAAAATACTTTTAAGTAATTATTATACCTATATATACATACACATTTAAGCAATGACTACTGAGCTTTACTCGTTACACTTTACTTGTTACAACAATATATAATTATATGTGTAATATAGTCTAGTTCTTAAACCAACTATAATAAAATTTGTAATTTTATCAATATTTTCATATTCATGACGAAGTTGCCATGCTCAATCTTGACAAATACCTGAAATTATAATAATTTTTAATATACATTGTAAATAATTTTATTTTAACCAACAAAATTATATTATATTCTAATCTTCAATATTTGATGATAATAATAATAATATACATATAAACAAATATATATATATATATATATATATATATATATATATATATATATATATATATATATATATATATATATATATATATATATATATATATATATATATATATATATATATATATATATATATATATATATATATATAAAACGGCGGAAAAGGCCTCGACAATATGTGTCTCTGACTAGCCTGTATATATGCTGAACAAAGGAGCAATAAAAAAAAGTATTTAAATAAAAAAAAATTAAAGCTATATAAATAATTTACCTGGTATAATCATGTGGCAATGTTAATATTTTGTACCATAAGGTAATACTTAAAAAAATACTCCAAGTTCTTAATGGACTTAATAGAAATGACAATGTCCCATACTCTAACCAGAAAAAGTATGCCAATAACAGCTGCATAGATAACAAAATAATGAATGGTAAATTTCTTATGATTCCTTTATAACCCTTTAAGTTACAATGCGCTAATTTGATTTCTAATGTGTAAGCTAAAACAAAGATTAGAGGTATCTGTATAAACATCAATTGCACACTGCCATACATATATGTAAATGGTTCAGGCAGAAACACTCCTTTAATTAATATTCCCCAAGCGAAGATGGCTCCGATATGTCCATCTATTAGTTCTCCAATAGCCCATGGCCCAAATGGTATATATACTGCATAAATCACAAGTGGATAAAACACTTTATCAATCTTCGTCAAAAGCCAGAATCTCAGTAATTGTCTACTGTACTTTCTTTGACTAGGCCACCGTTTATGAAGCCTTAATATAACTAAAGTTAGCACTTGTGTTAAAAGAAGCAATCCAAAGACACCCTGAAACTGTAACACAGATTCTTAGTATACAAATATATTGAAGAAATTTGTTTCAAAAGTTGATATTCAACATTTTGTTCATAATCATTCTTATTAATATTAACAATATACATTAAAATGATTTGAAATTGAAACAATTATTTATTAGAAAATATGTGTGGAAAATAGAAAATGGTATGTTTTGACACTTAGTTTTCTCTAATTAACCTAATCCAATTTTTACAATAATAATATTTAATTATACTTTATGGAAAGTTATCTTACCACCGTGGCGCAGAGGCGTAAGCGGCCTATAAACGCGACGGTTTGAGGGTTCGATTCCCACTCTGAGAAGATGCAAAGCGCGGCGTTGAGTTCCGCCACTCAACACCCAATGCCTTGAAAACGGCGGAAAGTGGAGACGGAGAAAGCAGGGACCAAGCAACAGAGTGTCTTAACACTAGGTTCACATGGTTCCTGCAGTTCCCTGCCTACCTTGCCGTGTGTGGGATAAAACGTGAAGCTACTAAAACTAAACTATTAAATCTTACCACAGCTCCAGCATCCATCATAAGGAAAACTCTTGGAATTACTTCAAATGATAATTTGCTGCCATCTAATGAAAATGGATGTTCTAAGATAACTTCTCTGTTTATCTCATCAGACACAATTACATGTAATGTATGTAAACCATGTTGGAACAAATGTGGTAGCCAATGACAAGTATACAACGGGCCCTCTTTATGTTTACAATTGACCCAACTTATTTTATCAAAAGAAATCTTTACAATATTTATTTCAACATCACTGAATGCCAAAATTCTTATATGTGTTGAATCATGTATTAATTGGAGTGGTTCCCGTCCAGGCAAAGCATACTTTGCATGTTTTGGATTAGTTACTAATACAACAGGCCAAGCATTATGTTTTTGATCCACAAATGAAATTATTCCATGATCAACTGCAATCAGGCGGAACATTCTATTATCTTTCCAATCACCTAACTCTAGTTCAAGATATCCTTTTTTATGTTTTGTATACATTCTTTTGACTAAACCACCCATTGAATGTAAATGACCACACACATATACTTGAGAGCCTCTTGCACTACCTATAACCTCCCTTAAATTTATATTCTGTGAATTGTTTGTTAATGATACTATACATGATGTTGGATAGTGCCCAAACCAAATTATGTGATCAGCAGAAGCCTCTGCTTCAGCTTTCAACTTCTTTATATTTTCTTGTTCCTGTTCGTCTAAGATACCTATAAAATTAAAAGGACGCCGCAATCCAGGTTCAGGACATGCATCTACACCTATAAATGCAATTTTAACTCCATTATGATTGATAAGGTGTAGATAAGATTTTGGACGTAAACCACCCTGTACTGAATAGTGCTTGAAGTAATTTTCTGGTGAGTTAATAGTTCTTATATTGAAATTATCTGAAAAATAAAAGAAATAAACAATGAAAATTAAGTTATATAACAAATATAAAAAATGAAAATAGTTTTATTTATTTAATTTTATATTGTTTTAATTTAATATTAAATTTAAATAGATTTTAATCAAAATATTGTGATATGGTAAACTTACCATGATTTCCTCTTATATCTAACCAAGTTGTGTTTTTGGTGACACCAGATTCTTCTATTATGTTATAATAGTATATCCATTCCTTTTTCACTTGAGAACTACCTAAATTATCTTTTGTTTTTGCATCCGTAAGATCACCTGTTGCTAATACAACATGAGGTTTTATACTCTTTACAGTGCTATCACAAAATTGTTGAAACTGTGAAATTCTTCCTGGATCTCGAAATATACTTATATGTATGTCTGAGATCTAAAGAAATATTTAAGAAAATAAGCTTTATTTTAAGTTTTAGGTATAATTCATTTTAAAAGAAAATTATGTATTTATTTCTACGTACCTGTAAGAACCACAATAGATTTTGTGGTGAATCACCAATATGTCCATATTTCTGCCCTAAGTAGTCAGTTAAGTTTTCACCTTCAATTTTATTAGCCGAATCAAAAGAATGATCTATGGCAATTATATTTAACAAATTAGCCATAAACATGGACACTACTATAAGTATACATATTAGTGATATAGCTCCTTTGGAAAATATCATTGTGAAACATACAAATAGTAAATATATTTAAAACTAGCAGCTATTTGTGATTTAATTCTAATTTACATAAATATATTGCACTATTTCTTTTAGTAGCTGAACCAAATTTTTTTTCATTATCATTTCTAGCTATCTATTAGTTTTTCCTCTTGTCAATAAAATAAATAGTCGTACGTCAGTTGTCACTGTCGTGTTTCCTATTCAATAAAGTAACAGTTGACGCATACACATGTCTAATAAGTTCTCCATTTTACGGAGTAAATGTTACAATGAATTATTAATAATTTGTGTTTTTTGTCAGTTTTCAATGCAAGGAGGATAACGGCTTGATATTTGAAAGTGATGAAAAGAGAAGGAATGCCAGATTTTATCACACTAAAACTAGTGAATATGAGTTGGGAAATGTGTTAAGTAGAGAAGAGAAGAAACTGCTTAGCATTCCATGGATTAACCGTGCGGGTGCCGGGCCTATCGCGTTGTAAGAGGAGGAGCTCCGATCAGCGCTTGGGACTTGCGACCCAAGTGTAAGTTTAAAGGGGCCCCTTTAAAATGCATTAACGCTCACCTTCACTGTCCGAGCTCCTCCCACTACCTAGCCAAATTCGAAAAGATTCTGCTAATGCCGCCTTTGAAGTACGTTCTAGAAATGTATTAGTAATAGTTCTAGACAGGCCGAGATCTTTTAGCAAGCTATAGAGAGATTTCGCTGTTATACCTCTCGCTCCTACTTCCACCGCATATGAATTTACTCTAAACCTATTCCTGATCAGTTCGTTAGTAAGCGCGAAATATTTATTAATTTTAAAGTTATGACTTTTAGAGATATTTGTCTCCCACGGAACTGTAAGTTCTACCAGTACTACGCGTTTTAGGTTTCGAGAATAAAGAAAAATATCCGGTCTAGATGACGAAACACCAATGTCCTCAGGGATTTTATACTGTTTCTCATACGTGTCCATTAAAAGAGTCCAATCAGGAGCTGGATCTAATATTGAGAAAGGGTTTTGCGTGTGTTTTTTAACAGAACCTTCTTTCACAAACTCTATTAAACGTTTGCTGGTTGTAATGTTTCTCCGTGCTCTTGCTACTGAAAGACTAACGGCTTCACGTATGATTTCTAGTACCTTGTCATGGCGCCGCGAGTATTGACCACTTTCCAAGAAAGTGAAAGCTACGAAATAAATATGATGAATTTACGATCCCTTATCTGCTATAGAGAAGAAGAAAAAAGATGAATGTTGGGGAAATGTAATCTCTTCGGAACTTTTGCAAAGGCAGTTTAAGTGACCGAGTCCATAATGAAGCGTAATGACAGATACAATAATATCACAGAGGAAAGAGAAAGAACATATTCATTAAGTTTCGGTCTGGTGAGAGTATGAATGATGAAACACCAAAGACGAAAAATATATGAGGATTGAGGACCAAGCTACCGATAAACTGTTAAGCTGTTGGATGAGGAACCAAAAATTATCAATATTATAAGCAGAGAATCACCTACACAAACGTTCTTAAATATATTATAGATTTAAAAGAATAATCAAATAATTTTTATAAATATTATTCTCTTCACACACACAATTTTTTTAATTTTCTTTACTCTTAAGCAAAATTAATAATATAGAGTTTATATTCAGGTCCGATTCTACTACTTCCAGCAGATTATATTAGTTAATCGACGCGATATATCCCTGAGTGAGTGGTTTAGAAATGCAGGATGTTTAATATGAGCTTAAAATATTGTATATTAATCATCAGTTAATAAATAAAATATCAGTACATATCAATATATACAGTATATCTCTATAATATATATATAATTATACACCAACAAAAACACTACAATAAAACTTGAAAAATATTAAATAATTATTTAATTTAAGTTTATCGCACCAGGACAGTGCGAGTTCAAACGAATAATTTCAATCTTATAACTAGAGTGAAGAAAGTTAGCTTTTGTACATAATAACATAGCTATATAAAATTACGCCTTGGTAAATGTGATGAAATGATCAACGTGATAGAACATGAGTTTCTATTGGGGTAAGAAATAGATTATACAGAGCTTTAGAAACCTGTTACTATATAGCATCCGTATTATGTAGAAATATTACTCAATGAATTAAAACACATTTAAATAATGTTTTTGATCATAATGAAGGGATGGAATATACATGGAATCCACTAGTCTGTACCAGCCATGGCTAGAAATGTAATATAATAGTATAATATATAACTAAAGAGTTCGTATGGTTGACTGAGCACACATAATACTATTCAATTCAAAATCTATATTTAATTTGGTATTACAGAAGTGAAAAATTAAAAAAGTAATCGTAGTTTGTTACTTTATATATACACATTTTTTAATAAATGGAGTTTTTTGTTGTAGAGCTTTAAGCTAAATTTTGACCTAACAAAATATTTATAGGCCATTGTGAATTTATCTTACCTAATTTCGTTTTTAAGTTTCTACATAAAAATTACAAATCTAAAACATATTACAATGAACCATTTCAAGTCCACTTAAACTATATAGTTAGTTTAAGTGGAAATAGTACCATCTCGGTCAAATTTCGTCGACAAATAAAAAAAAAATGTTTAAATTGTTTTTGGAATTTTGGTCTAGTTTAATGATTTTTTATGAACTGTGCGGGCAGCAATTCAACTTATTATATTTTGTCCTTTGCCAAATCAATACATATTATATATTTTCGCCCGCCCTGGACGTGCACCAGATGAGGGAATTCCATAGCGGCATCCAGCGTACATCAATATTTTATATATTTTATTTATTAATACATATAAATATATGTATATACATACATAACCAATAGTTTCAATAGTAATTAATATTTTTTTAATTATAAATCAACTAAGAAAATCAGATTATATAAAATAAAACTAAATAAACATACAAAAATATATAGGAAATTCGATAGGTTATATTGTTTACGCATTTCGGCGCGCACACCGATCTTTGGGGCCCGGTACCCGTGGGGCTGCGCCACTATCTTGTCACATTCCACGGAGCGGCCGCGGCGCGCCCCGCGCGTGCCTTCGTGCCTTCGCCGACCCACGCGCCCTCGCGCTCTCGTGCCGCAGCCCGCAAGCCCGCAGCCCCCGCAGCCCGCGCCGCAACCCGGACTCCGGCGCTCCCGCAGTCATTCTTGCGCGCTCGAGTTGACTATGCGCGCTGACGCAGCGCACGCTCACATTGCAAACATCGCGCGTGCATAGTGACGTGTAGTGTATGGATGCGGTTTACTACGGAGTATTATGTTGTGATCTGCATTGGATTTGTTTATTAATGGTGAGTGAGGTGAGTCGAGAGGCTGCGACGCAGTGGATGCGCGGGCTTTCACGATGATGCCGCTTTCCTTTCGTAGACATAGCTCGAATTCCGCGCCAGCGCCGACACCGCGCGGCCGCTGACCCTGTGCACGCGCGCCCTTCCTCTTGCACCACTGCTTGCCACTATATTTGACGCCAATCAAATGCCCCATGCAATGCCACATGGTATGCAGTAAGCGTTCAATTGCCATTGCGACACTGAACCTTCTGGTTTGTAGCCAGTGGGTGAATTCATTCGAAATTAAGAGAAAGTAACAAATTCAACGTTTAGTTTTCTGTGCTACATTAGTAATTAGTGAGATTCAGCACACTCAACTACTTCCACGATTTTTATTAAATATATAATATATTAGAATATGGACTATACATTTATTCTATGCTGTTTATAGATTTATGAATTTAGAAAAAATGATGCATGGATGACTGCCTCTGCATAGGCATGTGTAGTAATAGTAGTCATTTGTATAGGCGCAAACCATAAAAATTGTCATATTTATAAAATATTTATTTACGATCAAGACGGTAAGCTATTAGAACGTTCGCTAATAATATTGTTAGTTTTTTTTTTAAATAATTATAACTTTTTCACTCAGCATCACTTCAGCATTTAATTGAATTTTCACAGATTATATAACAAAGAATAATTTACTAGATACTTACAAAATATTAGACGTATATTAGATTTTATAAAAAATCATATAACTAGCGAAATTATACATATATATTGAGTTGTATTTGTTATGCTAACAGTTTTGATAATAAACATAATCAGTATCAACTGTGAACGTAATAAAAAGTAATGTCATAAAGGACACAAGTATGGCACATCAGTGGAATGATTGATAATGTAAATGATTCATTAGCTCCGAACAGGCAATGGCTGCGACCGCATTCTTCCGATAGCGCACTGAGTGTGTAAATAAAGTACCTAACACAGCCTACAAATAATACCTTTACATACAACGAATAAAGCTTAAATGAATTTGAGCTACGGTTGTAAAATATGAAGAAAATAATTATAGAAACGATTTAGGATTCATTTTTTTTCTTAAGCCCTGATATCAAATGAAAATGGTGTATAAAAAAATGCGACTAATATAGTAGATTTATTTTAAATATGTATATACAATATTTGAAAAAAAAAAACATATGTTTGAAGACTGCTTCAAATATTAAAGTACTATTAGTTTTTACCAAAAGCAGTTTCACAAAATGCTAGATAGATATTCTATTTGTGTTTTCATATCTCCCCATATCATTTTTAATTAAAAGTTCAATGTATAGTCACATTTTATATTTTATTATAGTAGTATAATCAAATAACACCTTAGCAAACTGTTCAATTAATTTTCATAGCATTTGTTGCATTGTATATCATAATAAACATTTGTAAAAATAGAGTACCTATACAAAATCTAATGTTAGTCCGCACAAACGAAATTGCATGCAAAAAGTAGTCTATTTTAAAAAGATGCTATAAGTTTCAATTTTATGAAATGTTTACAATTTAATGAACTTCTATTTACCGGCGTTTGTTGTAGTTGTAGTCATAACACAGCATTGTGTGGCAGTTCAGGTGTTTTCATTCAAATTAAGTTTCCGTAAATGCCTATCTCTTAGAAAGATGTCTTTATATTAGGGAAATTTTTCATAGTTTTATTTTATTGACTGTTGTACTATAAACGAGAACGATTAAATTTAGAATATCTACATTTACTATGTATTTTGTATTTAATCCTATACACGCCATTGATAAAGAAACCATTTTTTTATGAAAAGCCTAATTGAAAACATAATATTATGACACATAACTTAGGTATTTAACAAATACTATAAAGATTTCCTGTTACAACAACGCGATATCATTAATGTAAGCTAAATTTGCCATTTGTTTTTCATTATTAGTAAAGTAAATACTATAATCTAAATGTTGTGAATGTGAAAGTATTTTTCCATTGAGTTAGCACAGAGATACTGTTATCTAAAATCATATATGAGTTACCATTTTTCCGTTCAAACAGAATTAAAAATGCCTGTGTGACATTTCATAAAAAAAACAGCATACTTACTAATAAGTCGTGTCTGAAATATAATACATATATGTACTATATAATATTTATGCTTTTACTCATTTGAATTATTTTAACACGTCGTGTAAACGAATGTCATAAGAAATATTATTCATAGATGCTTTAAAAGTACTATATGACATGTAGTAGTATAAAAATTAAGAACTAGGTACTAAAAACGTTGCTTCTTGACTTTTGAATTTAAAACTTAACATAAGTTTATTATTAAACCAAGTTAAACATTCTTCAAATATATTTATAACTAGATGCACGCACGCGGCTTCGCCTATTGAAATATGTACACTGTTATTTATTTAGTATTATAGTAAATCGCATTCGTTTATCGTGTTTCATCTAAATTCATTCAGTAGTTTTTGACCAGAACATTATCGCAAACTTTCACATTTTTCATATTAGTAGAATATTTACTTAAAACAAATTAAAACCTTAATTTACATTGCTGAAATAAGGTATTATGTACTATTGTAAGAAACGTAAATCATAAACATAACGTTATAAAAATAAATATGAGCGGGCGTTATATTTATTAACATTGCGATATTAAATACCAGCACATCAGCTAATTATTATCGAAACAAGTTTCGACTTGGTATGGTTTTTCTGACTAGTTGTGCCTTGGAATGCGGTTTGATGTAAGGCGTTTAAAATGCGGAGGACTCTTTACAACGGCTAGCAATATGCTAAAATTTAAGAAATTAAATTATCTACACATCACAGTAGCTTATTTAAAAGTAATGTACATAACTTCTTAAGTTATCTCGTAAAATAAATATTTCAATTATTCTTTTATAAGTTATTAAAAATTAATGTAAAAACCAATTATAGCATTTATGACGAACATGCGTCGTATAGATAATTAATCTTTTTTATCATCAAGAGAAGGCTCTATCGCGCTGACGCCAATGTGACGTCTTGTACGCTGTACCTAGTCATGCATCTTGCCACGTGCCTTCATTTATTAAACATTTTTTTAATTTAACAAAGTTTTAAATTTGAAAACTAAACAATTTTATTTTGTAAAATAATATGTTATATATAGATATAAACCCATAGGGTTGTTGCTATTTGTTACATTAATGAGGAATATAATGCCACTATGTTTCTAATGTGGATGGCACCTTAAATGGTGTGCATTTATTTATGTGTATATTGCTACAACTAATGTGCGCATAAATATAAAAATATTATTACTATACAAGGATATATTACTATTTAGTAATAATATTAGATACTGTGCTATTAAATTTATTAATATAGAAGGAATACTCCTTTCGTGTCGAATTATACGTCTGAAATTTAAGTAGATAGAAATTGTTTAAATTAAGCCTTTTAATAATAAAATTAGAGAAAATTTGATCGTGGCGAAGAGGCACAACGTTTGTACGCGGTGACGGTTTGTGAGTTCGATCCTCACTCGGAAAGATTGGATGATTTTTATTTTATTTAATTTTTCGTTTTAATTGAGTCCCCCCACTCAACACACAATACCACGAAAAGTGGGAAACGAGAAACCACTCCTAACTACTAACATTAAAAAAGGGATTTAAACGTGATGTGCGTTTTCAACTGACATAAAGGCTCAGGTATTGTAACTTCTGCTGAAAAATTACAATAGCAACAAATTTATATTAAATAAGAAATCAACAAAAGCAGTATTAGCAAAACTCAAAATCCAAAATCATTTATTCATGTAGGTATCACAGATACACTAATGCATGTCAATTTTTTATCTTTTACCATTTCGGAAAGGCGTTTTCTCATAGAGGAGAAATGGCGAAAGAAACTCCTCAGTATAAGTATCATGGTTGGCAGTTGTTCGTTGACAAATAAAAATTATTGAAAAGAGAGGCCATCGTCAAAATGCGGTACTTTTGTTTAATTTCACTAGAATAATAATTTCAATTTAACTTGTTCGAATTTCCTTCCAGTAAGAAGAACCTACTCCACTAAATATCTTGAATTAGGCACATAGTTTTTTGAAAAATAATTACAATGGTTTTTAATATTTAATTTAGAAGAAATTTAGGTTAATGAGCTTTATTTATTGTAGTACAAAAATCAAATACTTGATATGAAAGTAAAAGATTAACAGTGTTGATCAGCATGACAGATATTTTCTATATATAATAATACTAGCGACTCTGTAGACTGCAATGTAATAATATTTTCAACGTTTTGTTTTCAAATTACTTTGTTTATATGCAATATTTTATTTGCGTTTAAAATATTTGGAATAAAAAGATACATTGCTCTACCCCTTGCTCTACTTATTTGTAAAAGTTTCATAAAAATCGGGTCACTCGTTTTAGATTTCGTGAGACAAAAAGGAAATTTCGGTTAAAATTTCCCTATTGCTTGGTGTAATATGACTGTAGTATGAC
The DNA here is from genome assembly GCA_037178615.1 of Dione vanillae. Lineage (NCBI taxonomy): Eukaryota > Metazoa > Arthropoda > Insecta > Lepidoptera > Nymphalidae > Dione > Dione vanillae. Next base: position 2,521,491 of record JAZFAU010000034.1, on the reverse strand, counting down.
AAGGTTGCCAGTATTAAATAGTTTTTAATAGCATAATATACATAAACATAGAAGTATAAGTACAAATTAACGTACTATAACACACGGTTATTACATTCACGCACTGATGATTTGTCGAGAAGTTCAAATATAAATATTACATATATATGTTTATATATAACAAAAAAACTAAAGTAATATAACTAGTATTTAATTTTCGGCGTTTCGAGTTATGAAATAAGTAAAAATATTCTTACTTCATAATACCTACTTAATATTTGTGACCTAAAAATTTTTTTAAAAACCTTTCTACATTTTGTAATACACGTTTAATGATAAAAAGTTTTACGCAAGTAACGAGTCACAGTTAAATATGTGACAAATTTTGTAAAACAATAATAATTATTATTATTATATAAAATTCTAAAGCAAATTATAAATATCTAACACCTAATCACACATTAATTAGATTCTAAACCACACATTGTAGTACCTTCCGTATAATAATAATTTTACTTCGTATAATTCCTAATGTTATGTAATGTTATTATTTTACTTACGTATTTATTTTAGTAACAAAATAGTTTTTACGTACTTTTTTAAACCTCTTCTCTCAAAATGTTTAGATATTTTGTTACAAACTGCAATCTGAATATTTAAACTAATATTACGTCGAATATGTACATACTGATTGTCGAATCATAATTGTCTAACAAAATGCTGTGTCAAACAATAAGATGATAACCAACGAATGTCTTACATGCGTTTACTTAAACATTCCGTTCATTACCGTCATACTTAACAATGTGCGAGTGTCAAAAGTGTTGGCGAGATGTCGAAAAGTGGAGGCAACGACGTCCATAGGTATGCGAGGACGCAAGATGCGGCTGGCGTAGGGGGAGGGGCGCTCGGCATCTGAAGGTCGTCCGCATTCCTCGCGTCGCCGTCCGCTGCTACCGCGCTTACGTAGCGCCCCGCCGCACCGCCCGCCCCGCCCCGCACCCGACCGGTCCGCCCCCGCCCCGCGCCTGACCGCCATCACAAACTATCGCGCATTTATTAAAACAAAATAAAAAAAAAACATGTTCTTATAGCTATCAAGAGCTGAGCCGCAGAGGTACCGGATGCGATGAAATTTATTCGCGTCTAGTTTTTTTGAAACGAACTCGTGGTGCTGCATTCCGAGAAACATTCGTATTAAAGTTCAGAGTACCGTAAAATATGACCCTCGCCTTCATTGATTCTTAAAATATTATGATATTACACATAACATAATATGCGTTATATGCATACTTACCCTGACGAATGCCTTATTGAATTTTTATATTACGTGATTATATTCTAGAAGTATTGCAAAAATTAGAAATTATAAGTGAGGACTGTTGTGGCGCAGAGGCGTAAGCGTCTGCCTGTAAACGCGACGGTTTGAGGGTTCGATTCCCACTCGGGGAAGATGGATTTTTCGAATTCCATTTTCTTCACTCTGGAATCTAGGCAAAGTGCGGCGTTGATTTCCGCCACTCAACACGCAATGCCTTGGAAAAGGCGGAAAGCGAGGACAGAGAAAGCAGGGACTAAGCAACGGAGTGTCTTAACACTAGGTTCATATATTTCCTGCAGGTCCCTCTGCCTACCCTGTGCGGAAAAAAGCGTGGAGCTATAAAAAAAAGTTTCGTATGTGTTTTATGTGTTTATGTCTTTAAAGTTGGGTTGATTTAATTTTCTTAAATGATATCTTGATTTAATAAAAGTATATTAATGTTTTAGTATATAAAGTGATAGTTATGTAATTGGTCCAAAATACCCGAAAATTCGGTACGTAAAGCATTTCCAACAATATTTACGTAAAAATAATAATGTGGGTTTCAAAGCAGGTAGCAATAAGGCATTGTATGATAAAAAACAGTAAGGAATGCACAGATGGTGCAGATCCGAAAGTTCGTGCCTGAACTATACATCTTTATAATCTTAGATGTTATGTGACTAGATTTGTTAAATACATTGTCATTTATTGCTTTTTACAATTGTAATTTGATTAAATTAATACAATTTATCTAAATATATAAATATAAATATTTTACAATAAATATTTTTATTTTAAAATATAAATATCAATGCAAACATTATAAAAATATACTATTGACAATATTATCAGAGTATTACGTTATAATTAAACTGTAGGCAAAGCGAAAACGTTTTGTCTGTAATTTTTTTTATAAAATATGTTGTAAAATAAAAATTGTAATTTAGCCTAATGTATGATATTTGTTACAGGGAGAGCAATAGGCGTCTCGAGATGCGATATGCGCGCTCTCTGTTCGGTTCGCGGGCCGTTGGGCGGGGAGACGCGTGCGCTCGGCGCAGGCGCACGCCTCCTATCCCTACGTATGCCCGGCCACCCTCAACCCATCCACTTTGTCGTGGAGGCCAAAGCGAAAGTCAAGGAATTAAAAGCATTAGCTCACACACATTCACAACTTCTAGGCATGACCGATACGGAGCTCTTCGGTTTAGCTATCATGCAAAGTTAGTATAATCGTCATTTACTACATATCTGTATTAATTTAATATTGTAATACATAATATAAGTCATCTATCTGACATGTATTTGTTAAATGATTTATATATTATGATTATAAAATAAAAAGAAAATGTCAAGATGTCAATTATAATAATCAAATATTTAAAAATTATTTCAGATGGCGAATATTTGTTTGTTGACTTAGAAAGTAAGCTTTCTAAATATGCGCCAAAGAGCTGGAGATCTTCGCATACGCATGTAAGTTGACTAATTACATCAAAATACGCTATTGTAAATTAACTAGTATAGTTACACTATAGAAATTAATCTTTAATGCAATATTTCGTTATTGTTTCAGGGCTTAGATGCGCATGGAAAACCTCTGCTGGAGCTTCACCTGGTTATTCAATTTCACGTCGAGAGCCCCCTACTTTTACATGATGAAATTGGCCGTCATGTTTACTTTCTCCAACTACTCGAAAACTTACGTTCTAGAGATGTATTGCCTGCGGAGATACTTTTATTATTAATCGGCTTAGCATTACAAGCCAAATTTGGAGATGAAGATCTTTATGAAGGACAAGAATATTTTAAAGTTGAAGATTTTGCACCAACCTCACTTACGGGTGATTGGGTGTCATCTGCAATACGAGCATGCCATCGTGAACATCGTGGTCTTTCCAAAACTGATGCTGAAATAAAATTTATTCGTGAAGTTTGTCTTCTTCCAGATACAATTAATTCTCATAGATATCGATTAAAACAGTCGAAGTCCGAACTAGACCCAGGAACGATTTGGCTGCTTGTCACTGCTAAAGGTATTAAAGTTTTGCCGGATAATGGTCCTGTATCTAATTTTATATGGAGCTCTATCGGCAAATTAAGTTTTGATAGAAAAAAATTTGAAATACGCACGGAAGAAGGGAAAATTACGCTATATTCATCTAGTGAAGAGAAATGCAAATATTTATTTGCTCTTTGCAAGGAGACGCATCAGTTTTCAATGAAAATTTCACCTAAACTGAGTGATATTTTACGGGAGGAGGAAAATGAGCGCAAGAGCTGCTTTGGTTATTCCAAATTATTTAACTCGCAACACTGTCAAAATAAAAGTGAACAAAGGATATCTCTCATATCATCTACGAGTTCAAATACCACGTCAGGAATTGTCAGTGATAGAGTTCAATCGGAAGATGAATTAGAAATTATGATTGACTCGCCACCGGCTCCATCAACGGAAAGTTTAGCATTAGCGCATTTACTTGACTATTCAAATTCATATTTGATTCGTAACATTTCCCAGGACGGTATTTCTATAAGTAAAAATTCGTCTTCACAATTACAGAAATGTAAGTTACGAATAAAAAAAAATAAAGATGAAAGTGATAATATTTCTAAAAATGATTCGTCATCCGAAATAGGTAACTGTTCTACAAGTCTTATGGATGAGACTTCCTCAATTCCAGATCAAAGTGCATGTGACAAACTCACTGACAGTCCAAGCTCTAGCAAAATGAAATGTACCGGATCGCAATGCTCATCTTCATTGCAGTACTGTAATAATGGCACGTGGTGGTTTAAGTACTCTTAGTAGAGCATCAAATGCAAGCAGTTTGGAACTAGGCTATAGTCATACAGCTCAAAACTCTATGATGAGTGACAATAGCATGATGGGTATTGACGGAGAATACATTCAAGATACAGCATCGGCTTTGTACGATGGCTTAGGTCAACCAGTTACAGTAGCTGCTTCCAGTGAAACTAGCGGAGTTTATACAATGGGTAGTTCCGAACTAACATCACGATCTAAACTTTACAGTCATTCTGAAGGCAGTAGAACTAACTATGGTAGTTCACATTATGATAATTACAAAATAACCAAGGAAAATGACTTAGCTGACTTTGATAGTGTTTCATCAATATTAAAAAATGAGTCCACTAGAATTAACCTTCCTCCTACAGAAATGAGATTAAAGGAAACTTTGAATAATGCTGATTGCGTTGATGGGTCGTCACAATTTTGTGTTGAAGAAAATAATGATAAAGAGAATTTATTTCGTGAAAGGACAAATTCTAGCATTAGTGCTACTTCATTTCATGGTGATGGAAGTGATCCTACGGATAAAAAACACAACTTGTTAAGTGCAAGTGAATTAAGCGATCTAATTGTTGGAAGAGGTGTTTATCCCAAAAATCAATCTGTAAGTGATACTTTAGATTCCGTTTCTGACTACGTGAGATTACCTTTACCATTTTCTGGTGATAGTTACCTCCAAGGCCATGAAGATACAGCTCCTTCAGATGATAACTATCCAAATAATTCTTATTTTGATAGACCTCCAACACCGCCTACGAGAATAGATAGCCGTAAAGGGCTGAACTTATCTTTACCAAACATACTCGATTTAGATGAAAACGTGCCTGTTTTACCAAGATATCCTGATAAACCGCCACCCCCATACGAATACAAACACCTAACTCTCACATCTTGTCACTCTACTCTATCAAAACCACCACCAGCTTATCCAGGAATATCGCCATCAGTTTCTTCTAAGCAAACAATTGAAAAAGAAGAAGTAGCTGCTAGAGTTGTTACAACAAAACCAATGATCACAATCTTAAAAGCCGAGGCAGGAGAAGTTAATACCTCTGGTGAAAGGACATTTGCTAGTCCGATGGTTATGGAACATCGTTTCCAAAAATCGAAGAGACATCAGGCTTCCAGCCGTAGAGCAGAGAGATCGAAATTAGCACTAGGTCTTAGTAATAATCTATCACCGTCAAGAGAAGTTTCACCTCATACAGATTCCAATGTCCTAGTTGCAATGATGAAACTACCTCCTCCACCTCCTCCACCTCGTCGACCGCGGGTACCACCACCGCCACCTATGGGCCGGGTACCGCCACCGCCACCCCCCAACAATCCCATATTTCATCAACAATTATACAGCGACGTCGACTACGTATATTACCCTCTTCAGGATCCTTCTATATCACAACAAAATTATCTCGACCATAAACTAACAGAATCAAGAATCTCTAACATGCATAAAAGTAGCCTACAATATAGAAGCACTCCATATCTTTCGACTTCACTATCTGCCTCCTCAACTTACGGATCGATACAGAATCTTTCAGACTCCTATATACAAATACCGGGTACTAGAAGTAGTTGGTATTCTATGACTAGTAGAACTTCAGCTAGTAGCCACTCTATAAATCTAGAGAGACCAGTTTTACCAACACGCATTCCAGAAACTAGCTTCCCTCGAACAAAGTCTCATGACAATATACTTAACACAAATGAGCCACCTCATACAAAAACGAGACGTATGCCGCCTCCCCCTCCACCGCCATATGAGCATAAAAAGAAAATTCCTTCTCATTTGAAAGACTTAAAAAATTCAAGTTGTAATGTGCTTAATGCTGAATCTAGTATAACGAAAACTAAAACCTCCAATTGTGATTTAGATATAAAAACTTTAAGAGAGAAAAGTAAAAATCTCGACTTGCCTTTAATAGCAGCATTGTGCAACGATCGATCGTTGTTAAAACAAACAAAAGCATTTGGTGCTACTAAATTATCAAAACAAACAGGGAGTGACTGTGAAAACGACAGAAAAAGTGCCAAGTTTTCCCATAACACCACCGATAGCATAGACATTAAGAATAAACAAGAACTGAATGCTAGGAAAACAGTGACCGGGTCTCACAAAAAGATATTAGTACGAAATCCTACCGATAAACTTCCTGCCCTACCCGGATCTGAAACTCACACTCCTAGAGCTTTGTCAAATACATACGTAATGCATCCAAATATAATTAAACTAAAAAAAAGTTAACCGAATTAGTGATTTGACGATGTTGCTCTAGGGTTTATTGTACTTTACAATAATACGAGCGTTCACCTATCATTCACCCAATCTTAGTAATGGAACTAAAGACTGAAATTAGATAGTAAAGCAATCCCACTGATTTTAAGTAATAAAAGTATAATATTGAACTAGTGCCTCTTCATTACCAATGAAAGAAGCAAAACATTCATCAATTACAGATTATACCTACGAATCGAAATACAAATCTTATGCTCTAGGAATATGGGTTCAGAATTTAAAATGAATTATTATGTACATTAAATTAGTTTTTTATATACATAAAGAAATGTAATATTTCAAAAGTACTTAATTTATTTATAAATCTCGCAAAATATGAATTCTCTATTAAATAGTGAATTTTGCTAACCGTACTTAAATACTCACTTTTATTATTACCCTGAGGTAAAATTAACCTTCGATAAGTAGGAATATCTGAAGTCATCACTAAGTCCTAGTTAATTAGTATAGAAATTAAATATTCACATCTATTTATTTTGTTCACAATCATGTACATAACAGGTATTTAAATGTTTAAGTACGTCATATTGTTCTATGTGTACAAATGTATAGTAAATTTTCTCACAGGATTTCCGACTTTTATTTCATATTAACGCATCCGCCTTGATGAGGTCAAACGCAAGCATATACATAAAAAATCTTCTACAAAAAATATTACAATTATGTGCTTACATCTGTAAGCACATAAATATATAAAGTATAAGCATATTGGTATAAGGTGTACATTTTGTGCACACATGTATATTTTGTGAATTATTTGGCATTATTTTGATTTGGAGCCTGTTTTGTATATTGAGGTCTTTGATGAAGGTACAATTCCTTATTCCAAATTATAACTTACTTTTAATAACTTGTATACCAAAGATTAACAAGCAATTGTGTAGATGATATGTTTCAGAGCTGCCCTTACATACACAATATCATATATAATTATGTTTGGATTTGGTCAAGTTATATGAGATTTGAATTTCTGTTTTACATAAGAGCATGTTAGTGGTTGCAAGAGGAATATCATAAGTGGATAAGAAAGCAAGCTAAGTAGTGAATTAGAAGTATTTTAATTTGTACATATAGTATCATTTTGGGGTGAGTTTTATATTTTTGCTTATAATAATTTTATTCAAGAAGTACTTATTAACTTAATTAATATTAATAATTCATATGGCATAACTACAACATATACAAAATAATATGTTTCATTCAAATTAATACTTTTAATCAATACTGCACAAATCTTTTACATTTGTTTTTCCTAGTTACATAATTTTATTTCTGTACAAAAAAATTATCCATACCATAATATTAAAATATTGACCAACAATGGAAGTATGTCAACAAATTTATCAAAAAATAAAACTAATAAATTGAAAAACATTTCAAACAATAACAAATTTAAAAACAACACAGTAATTTTAAAGATAATAAAGAGTGAAATATTTATAAGTTACAAATTTACCTCTGACTTTTAAATAATTAATATTGTATTAATATAGAAATACAATATATAATAACATAATCTTATAAAAAATATAATTATAAGACAAACATCTTTAGAAAGATGACAAAAGCACTAGCTTTAAAAATTATAAAACTCTTGTTAGTATTGGTTAGTTACTATAAATCAACTACTGTCTAAAACTCTTCAATACAGATCATTTTTTTACTAATGTAACCTTTGGATTATAATATCATCTTTTAAAATTTTAAGCTAAATAAGCACTTAACATAGTCTAAATAAAAACAAATAATTATCAAATATAGGAACCATTCATAAATCATATAAATATTTGAGAACAAGTTTGAGATTCTTACTCTAGTCCTACAAATGTGACATACACTAAGTACTGATTACTGATCATAATACATAATCTCAAAATGTGGGCTAACGATTTTCATAAAAATATTTGGTAGTAGGTACTTACAGAATCTTATTTTTCTAATTTAAAAATAATAGCTGAATTAGGTGGAAATGTGACTTTATCAAAGTACAGAAATTGGCCAACTAAAGACATATTTGTGCTAGCAACAACTGTTCCACCATAAAACATAGATGACAAATCGGTAGTAATTGGTTCAGTTCTAAGATTTCCAACATACACACATGTATTACGGCGAGGATACCACCGTTCAATTACAATAAGGCCTTCTTCACTTTTACGTACTTCCATATTTTTTTGTACATTACCATCTTTATAAATTGCTCTTAAATATATTGTTGGAGTACTTAACCTATACTCTATTAAGCTTTTTATTATTTTTAGGTAATAATACCTAGGTTCTAAATCAGATCTAGAATTCCATGGCAGTATAGAAGAAGTTTCACTCGTGTTGTCATTAGAGAATACCATTGGCACTAAATTTTGAACATGTACATGTTCATGGAAGTCATCTTCTATTTCATTCTTAGATAAGCCACCAAAACCTAATTCATCACCATAAAATAAACTAACAGTACCAGGTAATACCAATTCCAGTGCTGTGAGTGCTAAAGTATTATTTTCTTGTTTTGTTGAAATCCTATCACTGTTAATATTGCCAATATTCCAATGAACCCATGGGTAATTAGGTTTTCCCCATAGATCACCAGAAACTATATTATCAATATAATTTTTAAGCCCATTTATACCTTTCTGCAAATCTAAATGAACATCTACAAGATCAATTCTATTAAGCAAGGCTGTGAGGCTATCACCTTGTGCTTTAGTCACAGCATCTTCGCTGGCTATAAGAATTTTACCACTACCAATAATTTGTTTCCAAATTTGAAGTGACTTACCAAAGTAGGCATTGTTGACATAATTTTCTAAATCTTTTAAATAAAACCCATCAACATTTTGAGCTCGTGACCAATAGGCTATAGCTGCAGAGGTTGTATCATGGGTATTTTCCTGAGGATCTAAAGAAAACACAAAAGTGTCATTTATGTTAGAATTTTGTGACTCAACCATACTTTTGACTGGTATATCTAAAATGACTCCCATATCCAATTTATGGGCAGAATTTACCAATTCTTGAAAATCTTCTAAAACACCTAAACTTCTATCTATAGCCAGTAGAGATGTTGTATTGTAATAATGTTCAGGGTAATCTACTGCTTGAAAGATATAATTGAGACGAATAGAGGAAGCTCCTAAATTTTTGATGTAATGTAGTTTTTTTGTAAGCCCCTTTAGATCTCCAATACCATCATTATTAGAATCTTTAAAACTGGCTGGAAAAATTTCATAAAATACTGTACCTTGGTACCAAGGTAAATCAGGGTTGCATGTTTTTGGTATGTTTATAACCATAGCAATTATGGCACCTACACAAGCAATGAGTGCAGAGAGTACAAACCAAAGCAAAATTTTTCTTATCAAACACCAATTCCAATTTACAAAACTTGGTAATTTTCTATTGTTCACATTTAGATTCCCATTCAACTTGCTTCCTTCAGGCTAAAAAAAGTAACAAGATCATTTATTGAATAGTCAATAATTGAAATATGTACCTTTTTAAATATATGTAATATATACCTGTCCTAACATAATATCTCCATTTTTACTAAGTGTTTGGTAATCCAACATGCTGATATTATTAATAAGCTGTGCACTGACAGGATCTTGAACAACAGAATTTGAATCTGCTGATGAACTGGAATCCCCACCACAAGTATCAGCTGCAATAATACAATAAATTTCATCAAATACAGTACCAAAGGGAATTGCAGATATTTGCAGGTGTATTTATTAATACCTGCACTTTGAAGTTCTGTTTTCTGGTCACCATTTAGTGTTAGAAATGTCTCTTCATTCATTTCTTCTGATAGAGGATGCTTAAAGTCTAATGGTGATGGACTAGGTGTCATTGGCAATAGCAAGCATGTAGAAGATTTAACCCCGTGAAGATAATCTAAAGTTTCCAGATCTGTGGTAACATTACTAGCACTAGTACTACTTTCTGGAAGATCATTCATTTTGTTCAAGTCTTCACTTTAATATTCGAAAAACAGATCTTCGTTAAAATTCGACTAGATTTCGTGTCATAGATCATACAATATACTAAAAATAGTATTAATATCGGTTTGATATAGATTAGTTGTAAGATAAATTACCTCGAATTTTACAAAATATAAATAGATTTGACTTTGTACGTTGACATTAAAATAAGCCGTAAAATGGAACGGCAATATAAAATATAAATCTACAAAAATTTTTCTATTGGTCTAAATTAGCAACAGAATATCAGATAAAAATAAACGTGAAAATGGAAAATTTATGATAAACTTACAAAAATCTTTCACCGTTTACAAAAATATTACTTTTTCTTATGAAACTATGGTATTGTTAATTTGTTAATTGCATTTTTTATTTAAACGTGAAATATAATTAAATCTACAAAAGTACTTAACAATAATAAATTTTAATTTGAAGTCTCATTTTAGACCATAATATGAAGTATAATAGTTCATTTTATACAAAATGATACATACTTGAACGCATATTACCCACTTAAGACTTCTGATATTCGACACGAAGAAGAAATACAGTAATGATAAAGAAAATAATCTAAAAACTGATAATTTTTAAGTTTAATATGAACAAACAAAGCAAAATTATATTAGTACCTAATTCACTTTCTACAAAATTTATCTTCATCATAATCAGTGAAATCGATAGATTCATAAATAAATATTACTAGCATTATATCTACTAAATTTTGTTGAAAGACAAGAAAATAGTTCAAGAAACTGTAGTGCACCTGTTGGCTTAGCTTTGTTTATCTCACTGAGGACATTACCCCTTTTACCTTACATTTTCTTTTATACGTGTGTGTGAATGTGTGTAATAAACAATATTTAAGGAGTACCAATCTTTTCGTTTTTTTCGGAGGAGTGTAAAATTGTGGAGTATTAAGAATGTTAAAAAGTGTCCACTTAAAGTTATTAAAGTAGCGCTGTTGTAGCAAGTGGAGCGATTTTCACATTGAACATGCTTACATTCAGTAATAGTAATTTGTCGTTTATGGATGGACATTTATTATTAAACTTGTATTTACAGGATGGTTTCCAGATAGTTCAGGAACTGGGAACAAAAATGCTACCGAATGGCTTACACGTTTAATTAGACAATTGACGACTGACAAGTGACATGTATACAATACACACTGTACACGTATAGTTTTCTGTACATACAATTTTTGTAGCCGTTAATGTATACATATTATGCTTGTAATAAATAACAAATTGGACTTTGTCCGGTCTTCTGTCCAATGGTTCTGCTAAAAAAAATTAAAACTTAACAATTAAGCGCGTATTTTTAGTGATATTTAAATATATTTTAGATCTTGTTAAGTATCTTTATAAAATGCTTTCTGTCAACAAATGTTTGCACCCGAAACCAAATGAATTAAAAGTATTATACAATGTAAAGCATAACAAAAACATAACAAATAAAGCGAAAAATGTAAAGGACATAAAATATCAATATATGCAAACAAGTAAAGTGCCAACGATGCACTTTCAAAAATCATTACCAAGATTACCAGTTCCAGATTTAAATAATACAAAAGATAGATATTTAAATGCTTTACGGCCTTTATTAAGCCAAGAAAAATATAATGAAGCTGTAAAACGTACAAACACATTCGTGGATACTGATGGAAAAATTCTACAAGAAAAACTCATTGCAAAAGATAAAACAAATAAACATACCAGTTATATTTCAGATTATTGGTTTGATCTATATCTAAGAGATCGATCTCCTCTACCTATTAACTACAATCCTTTATTAGTCTTACAAAATGATGTTAGACCAGAATATAATAACCAACTTATAAGAGCTACAAACTTATTAATAAGTGCAGTAAGGTTTGTTATGTCATTGAGAGAAGAAATATTAGAACCTGAAGTGTATCATATGCAACCTAAAAAGAGTAATACACCATTATTTAGAACTGTAACAAAGTTATTACCAGAAAGCTTGTCTTGGTATGAATATTTCTATTAAATATTATTAAAAATAATATACTATTACAGCTTACTTGTGTCATATTTGTTAAAAATTGGCTACTGTTTCAGGTATGGTGCTTATTTGTTTAAAGCATTTCCACTAGACATGAGCCAGTTCCATGGTTTATTTAATGCAACTAGAATACCACTATCCAACAAAGATAAAATTTTTCAGGATACAACATGTAATCATATTGTTGTCCAAAAGGGTGGAAATTTCTATACATTTGATGTATTAGACTCCAATGGTAATACATATTAATAAAAAAGAACTGATATATATTAAAAATATGAATTAAAAAATTATATATATAATATATTCAATATACATATATACTTATATAATGACTGCGATATCAATTTTTATTTCAGGCAATCTCTTGGCACCTTCTGAATTACTTGGAAATTTATCTAAAATACTAAATGACAATACACCACCCACTCAATTTCCTTTGGGTGTTCTAACATGCCAGAATAGAGATATATGGGCAAAACAAAGGGCACACTTGGAAACACAAAATCATGAAGCATTAAAGAAAATTGATTCAGCCCTTTTTAATTTAATTTTAGATGATGTTACAATTGATGATAATAAACATAAAATACTAAAAGAATTTTTGCATTCAGATGGAACAAACAGGTAAGCTCAAATACTTTTATATCAACTACTAAAAGAAATTTCTTGCATGTGAAAAATAATTAAAAAATAATATAAATAATGAAGTACTAAGAATACTATAATGTAAATAATAAATATAATTAAGTTATTTTTTTATACTCTCTATAGTCTAGTTGAATTTTTAAAATTTCATATCAAATGTTCCATATTTTAATTTTCAACAATTTATACATTGTATATAACTACCTAACAATTTTAAATAAAATTGTACCCTAAAGCCCCTAGGCTTAATATTAATATAGAATATATAAGTTGTTGTTAATACCTATAACTTCTGAAGATGTGAATGTACAAGTATTATTATTTATTCAATTTATAGATATTTAAATATGTGTTCTTAATTTAACAGATGGTTTGACAAATCATTCAGTCTTATTGTTACTAAAGATGGTGTTTCGGGCATAAACTTTGAACATTCTTGGGGAGATGGTGTAGCTGTTTTAAGGTTTTTCCAAGATATCTATGCAGAAACTACTACAAAACCATTTATTCATCCAGACAGCCAACCATCTCATAGTAATATAACAGTGAAAAAATTAGGTATGTATTAAAACCTGAGAATGAGCTATATAGTATTCTTAAATCACATATTATATTGTCATTGATTATCATAAGTCTGGCCAATCTTTCTATATTGATGTTCTCTGTACTTCATGTTCTAAAAGCTTCTTTATTAGACTTCCAAATGTACAAAATGTAAAGTTGATGTACCTATTAAAATAATATTGTCCAATCTGTATTTTTTTAGACTTTCACATAGATGATAAAAGCAAAAGTTTTATTGACAATGCTAAGAAGGAGTATAATGAGTGGTGCAATTCTTTAAGTATTGATTACATTTTATATGAAGGCCTGACAAAGGAAGCTTGTAAAAAATTCAAAGTCAGCCCTGATTGTATTATGCAACTTGGTTTTCAGGTAGGTTTTAAGTTATTACAAACATATGGAATAAACTTTTTTATCCCAATTTATATAACTCAATGTATAATTGGTTGTTTTACATTAAATATTTATAAGTTAAATATTAACATATGATTGAGAAATGATTTCAACATATAGGTAATATAAGTGAATAAAAAGTTTTGTACTGTCTACTTTTGGGTACAACTGGATTTATATTTGACAGAATTAAAAAAATACTCTTGTATCAGAGTATAATCATATCTAATTAATATGATTTAAATTTGTCTACAGGCTGCATATCATCTATTACATGGCAAGTATGTGGGCACTTATGAATCCTGTAGCACTTCGGCCTTTAAGCATGGTCGCACTGAAACTATGAGACCATGCACAGACAAGACCAAGGTATTACAAAGATATAGTTAAATTAAGTCACACATATGAAATCCTGAGGTGAACAAGTTCAAAGCTGTATACCAAAAAAAAAGAAAGTAATAGGAAAAACATTAACAGTTGAATCTATACTTAGTTACTATAAGAAATAAAAATAGCGTATTTTAATAATTTATTTAAACTTTATAAAATTCATACAACATAAAGAAATTCAATAAAAAAATTAAAATAAAGTCAAGGGCTATTCTATTCATGCTAATGGCTTATATTAAATATTTATGAATAATTTTTAATATACCGTCGTGGCGTAGAGGCGTAGTCTCCGACTTTAAACACGGCTTTGTGGGTTCGATTCCCACTCGAGAAAGATGTTTTTGTTTTCATTTCTATTTTCTTCGCTCTGATAACTAGGCAAAGCGCTTGATTTCCGAAACTTAACACGCAATACCTTGAAAAGGCGGAAAGCGAGGAACGGAGTGTCTTAACACTAGGTTCCCACGGTTCCTATGGCTCCCTGTTATGAGCGTAGTAAAGCTTGAAGCTCTAAAAAAATTTAATATACCTATGAAATATGTATACAAAATAACTTTTATTAATTGCACTTGTTCTTAATGCCAGAATACTTTAATCGTTGCGATTATATAAAGTGCTTTCACATAATATATTGGCATAATCTACAGTGACTTATAGGTACTTAACATAATGAAACTAATATGTAATCGCTGGATACTCTAACGATAAATTACATCATGTATAAGTGGTCAGACGTACCTGAGGGGCTTAGAGTGTAATTTTAAATACACACTTAGTTATTTCCATTCACCTCAATTCTACCCAAAATATTCTAATGTTTTAGAAGCATAAATGTATGCATTTTTAGAATAATGTACCTACAAAGTACTAAATAATTTATTCCAATTGAATATGCAAATTGTTAATTTGATAATATTTAATAATATTTTAGTTATTTTGCGATTTGCTGCACTCAAATAAGTCATCAAAACCAGAACTTCGATCTATAATGCAAGAATGTTCTACGACACACTCAGAGTTGACCAAGCAGGCGGCAATGGGCCAAGGCTTCGACCGACATATGTTTGCATTGATGAAGATAGCTGAGGAAAATAATATGAAACGGCCAGAGCTATACGACTCTTACGAATATAAATATTTAAATAAATCAGTTTTAAGCACAAGTACTTTGTCTTCCCCAAGCGTGTTGGCTGGTGGTTTTGGACCAGTTGTTAAAGAAGGTTTTGGTATAGGGTAGGTATTCATTATTTATATACTTATTTTTTCTTTTTGTTTCATAGTCATAGTTTCTTTAGGGCTTTCAAATTGTCATTATTAATTTACAATGTTAACTTTTCATCATAATTTCAAAGAAGCTCTTTTTTACACCTGTAACTTTATTAATAAATGCTTTTATTAATAAAAAAATAATTGTAAGTACTAGTAACTATTAATATTTGTATTTATAATATAAGATTTAATTAAATAAAAATTTTGTCTGATTAGTGTCGGTTACGTTTATTAATATATATAAAATAAATATTTCAGGTATTCGGCGTTCCCGGATAAGCTAGGAGCCGCCGTCACTAGTTACAAGGCCCACAACAACAGCACGGAATTCGTTCAAGCTTTACACAAATCGTTTGTTGACATTACACAAATTTTATCTGGTTAAACATAACTGAATTTTATATTTTCTATACATATTTTTATTTATACATAAATGTAGTACTGTAATTGTAATATTTTTATCCTGACGCTGTACAGCAGGATAGGCTAAAGGAATTTAATATTGAAGTATACCGTTCCTTGTTTACTGGCTAATTTTTATAGTATTTAATCTTATTATAAGAGCGAAGAAATTTAAACAATAGAGGCTGTACCGCTTTTCGTCACGCCTCTCGTTAATATGAATTAGCTTGGTTTACTAGAAAACACTATAGTTTCTACACTAAAAGAATTATTTTCATTACTTCATTACCATTCTATTTGCGATTTAATATCTCTAATTCGGGCGGAATATTAGGAATAGGGTGCTAATGAAATTGAAAGGATTGTGAAATTATGTAATAAATATCACTTATTAGTTATAATAATAAATTAAGATCAATTGTTATATAGTTATAACATTTTGTATTAATATTGATGATAATATTTACACGTTTGAAAGAGTTTTTATACTGAACGCATTTATTTAACCTAAAATTTGGAAAAGAAATTATATATATTGTTATAAAAATCGTTACTTATAATGTTTGTTATGTAAACCATTTATATCATTATATATATTTTGATATATATATATATATATATATATATATATATATATATATATATATATATATATATATATATATATATATATATATATATATATATATATATATATATATATATATATATATATATATATATATATATATATATATATATATATATATATATATATATATATATATATATATATATATATATATATATATATATATATATATATATATATATATATATATATATATATATATATATATATATATATATATATATATATATATATATATATATATATATATATATATATATATATATATATATATATATATATATATATATATATATATATATATATATATATATATATATATATATATATATATATATATATATATATATATATATATATATATATATATATATATATATATATATGTATCAGATTTATTTGTTATGTTATTGAAGCAGCCTAAATATTTATAAAAATATTATTGTTTTCGTTATTACAGTTTGTTTGAATATGATTGTTACTTCTCATAAGTACAATAATAAATCTTCTCATTATATCTATATTTTTCTTCAATAATAATGAGTGCCTTAATATCATATCACAATGCCCAATTATTTAATATATATATATATATATATATATATATATATATATATATATATATATATATATATATATATATATATATATATATATATATATATATATATATATATATATATATATATATATATATATATATATATATATATATATATATATATATATATATATATATATATATATATATATATATATATATATATATATATATATATATATATATATATATATATATAGCGATAACATGATTATTTTAAAAATAATTATTATATTTGAGTAAACTAAGGTTAAGGTTTCATAATAATATTTAAATAGTTTTATACATTTAATTAACCTTTTTATTAATAATTTGTTTTCATTTATTATTATAAAGAGTTATAATAATATTATTGAATTGGAATACAGAATAAATAAAAATTATTCCTACTACTTGTTTTGTTTCCTTGGTTTTTGGTGAAGTTTGATACCTCTACCCTTCGATTTGCTACAACGTGTATAAATGTAAATATATGAATACTCTCCAACCTGTACTGCTTTCTTAACTATACTAATATTATAAAACTAAATAAATCGAGAATTACTTTATTATAATTTTATGTTGTATAATCAGTTCATAGGAGCTAGGAGTTTTGATTACGCGTCAATTTCCGTTCATGTTTTGGCATATACAATAGCATATTAATTTGAGCCTGATATTTCTATGCTCGTCAAGCAGATGTGTCGATAATTAATTGATTCTATAAAGATTCTGTTGTTTGCTTTTGATGTTTGGACCCCATAAAAATAAGCTTTTGATTCAAATGACATTTTTAGTGGGAAACTTTGGATATAATAGAACAATTTTACATAACAATCCTACGAATAAGCAACACAGCGTCAATAAAATAAAGTAAGCAGGCTAATAATGCCTTCTAAAAAGAAATAAACAAGGAAAGCGATGTCCGAATTATCCTGTAAATAATGTATTTTAAGTGTTTGAATATTTTGTGTCCCTTTTATTGCCATTTTAGTAGTAAACATTCTGGGGAGTGGGGATGCTCTCTCCCCTTATAAAATCTTCTATCTATATACTTATAATAAATCTGTAGAAAGGTCAATTCTGTACATGAAATATATTTACAAAATAACTATCGGGGGGTGATTAGTAATCGATACTGATGCCAAAAATGCAATCAGTAAAATTTTTGTCTGTCTGTCTGTTTGTCTGTCTGTATGTTATTTATAGAAAAAAAAACTACTCGACGGATTTTAACGAAACTTGGTACAATTATTCTACATACTCCTGAGCAGGTAATAGTATACTTTTCATCACGCTACCATTAAGGAAATGTTGGGAAAGCGGGAGAAGTTACTTGGTTTTTTTAGCTTCCGTCGCGTGTGCAGCCTTAATGGTTAAAGCTACATAGAAATCATGTATAACGGAAATATTCCACATAAAAAAAATTATATAAAAAATATCCCAAGACAGCATATATTTAGCTTTTATAGTTGACTCACAATAACACGTGTAACTCCCGATAGCTTAGCAGTTCAGAGATTTGTTATTATATTTGTTTACTATTACGTATAATATAATACCAATAACACTCACCATCATCCTTATTTTTTTAATGAATATTAGTACCTATTTAATAAAAAAAGAATCATGAAATGAAAAAAAGAATCATGAGAATGAAATCGGTACAAAAACACCAAACTTATACATGAAAAAAATACCTACGCTAACAAGCCATCGCGCGTGAATAGAGAATAGTTTATATAGAATATTAATAATTTTGTGTGTTTTTATAGAGAATATTAATAATTTTGTGGATTGGCATATTATATTACTATTTCCCTTCTAAAATACGAAAGTGAATCTGCCTGTTACGTCAAAACTATGAGGGAGGACATCTGCTAATTTTTTTTCGAAAAACGACAGAAACGCGGACAAAGTCGCGGGCAAAAGCTAGTAATAAAATAAATTTTGTAGAATTACTTTTGGCTACAATCACAAATATGAAATATAATTTATTAACATTTATAGCGATAAAGGCTTGTAGTCAGAAACGTTAGTACGTACAAGAAATTTTATAATAAAAATTTTCTATAGTAAAATTTTGTAAAATTTCAGTCAAGAGCGAGTAAAACTCGCACTTCAGGTGTTTCAAATTAATTTCATGATTCAACTACTACTAAATACAATTAATCAATAGATAATATTTTTTTATCTATTATAGTACAGTATTTAGGTGATTTGT
Source organism: Dione vanillae (assembly GCA_037178615.1). Taxonomy (NCBI): domain Eukaryota; kingdom Metazoa; phylum Arthropoda; class Insecta; order Lepidoptera; family Nymphalidae; genus Dione; species Dione vanillae. The sequence continues at coordinate 2,501,995 of JAZFAU010000034.1, read as the reverse complement.
AGTTTTGTCCTCCATGGCTTAAGCACGTCGAAAGAATGAGTGACGAAAGAATGGTAAAAAAGATATACGATGCAAAAGTGAATGGTAAGAGTGGTAAGGGGAGACCTCGGTTGACTTTCGAAAACACAGTATCGAAGATACTAGAGGAAGGTCACGTAAAAAGCATGAGGACTCCCCGGAGCATGTATGAAGAGGTTAATGACAGTGGACGAGGCGAAAGAGGTATGCAGATACCGCAGCGTTTGGCACTCCGTTCTCTCGAATACCCCGCTACTGATAGAGGGTGAAGCTATGTATGTATGTATTTAGGTGATTATATTATTTTTTAATATTATATGACAAAATATTATTAAATTTATATTTGACCATTTACTTCCGTTTTCTTTATTGAAATGTTGTCTAGATATATATACGTAATTATGTAATAGCACAAAATATCTGAGTAAATTTAAAAAAATATATGAAATTTTGTACTTATAAATAAAATTAAAAGAAAAGTTAGTTCATTTGTATTATTCTATATTATCAAATAAGTTCAGTCGATTAACTTCGTTAAGCTTATTAAATTGTGCATGATAGTGTTGTAATTACCTAACTTACCGACTAAATCAAAATCTCTTTGAGTTTTCTTTACATTTCCTACTAATTAGATTTTTTTGTAAATATTTACAATGTTATACAATATATAGAATGTCGTATTTAATTCTATAATTGATTATAGTCGTAACTCTAATAATAACGTATCAGTTAAGAGTTACCAAGTAACAGCGAGAGCGACAACAGTTATCGATTTTCCTGTGTGCATCCTGTAAAGGACACGTATTTATAGTACAGCTGTAAGTTTGATAAATGAGTAGCTTTTGTGTAGTTACAATTATTATAATTTTAATATTTCATTTAATTTGTTATATTTAGTCGCACAACCATTAAGACATACGTACATAATGTGACCTATAACTTGGATTACGTATATTTATTATAGCTATTATTTTCCGCTCAATAACCGAAAAATTTATTTAAAGAAGATACCTATATATCATAATGACCTCATGAGCATCTAACTTTAATATTAACAAAAAAAATATTAATTTCCTAATAATTAGGAATATAAGTAGAATTCTTCTGTAAGTTAAACTTTTAAAAAAGATTATTGTAAATAAAACTTCCAGCGCTCGTATCATATTAAAGATAAACACGTTTTTGAAAACCTGTTTATATATACATTGAAAATATAAAATGAAGATTTAAAGTAAGCAAAAGTGTGACTCTACTATGAATATTGCATCTCACTATATGATATTATAAAAAAGACATCAATAGCGTTCCAGTTCACGATACTGTTTATTCTGGACGACTTTACAGACGTATACGTTATGCTGTATCACACTTATTTACCGGTTCTTACAGTTTTATTATGTATTTCTAATAAAAACACATCATTGCATAAATTTTAAGATATGTATTTAAACATTTTATGTGATAAATAGATATAATTTACATAAACGGAATGGTGCGTGAACCAGTGTGGTATTGAAATTGTGAAATGTCAAAGTTCATTTGTATAGTAGAGTAGATATGGTTTTGTGAAGGTTTTTAATGATGTTTCTAATAAAAAGCCGTGTTAATAAGTGAAAATTACCATACTCGAAACCATGACGCTGTAAAGATTTAAAACAAAGCGAATGTAAGTGGTTAAAGTGCACGAAGGGCTTGCATTATATTGAATTATTGAATTCTGTTGCGTAGTTTTTTAATTAAGAAAATATGCTTGTGTCTTGTTTTAAAAAGAATACTAATTAAATAAACAAATATAAGTTTAGGAACACCGATATAAATTGAATTTAATGTCGAGAATAGTTACCGATGAAATTAGTTACTATTATTATTTATGTAGTAAAATTAATAGCTGTTAGTTATTATATTTTCTTTATTTATTGATTAAATAATATTTTTTTATATAGAAAAATAATAGACAAACAATTTTAAATCACTCATCTTGATACAAAATCCATTTGAAATATTGAAATGCCTTAGAAAATATTTTATTATTAGTTTATAAATAGTAAAATATTTTTGTATTAATATTTCATTATTTGTAATTATATAAAAAATATAGTAATTAACATTCATTTTTTATTTAAAAGGAACAATTATTGTTTCAGAGCATATTAATCAAGCAGTACTACATACTCATTCAAAATGTTGATAAAAGAATACAGAATACCTTTGCCCCTGACTGTTGAAGAATATCGCATAGCCCAACTTTATATGATTGCAAAGAAGAGCAGAGAGGAAAGTTCAGGGGAAGGTAGTGGTGTGGAAATAATTGTTAATGAACCATATGAAAATGGGCCTGGAGGTAAAGGTCAATATACCCAAAAAATATACCATGTTGGCAGTCATTTGCCTGGGTGGTTTAAAAGTTTATTACCAAAATCAGCTTTGACAGTTTCTGAAGAGGCCTGGAATGCTTATCCTTATACAAAGACTAGATACACTTGCCCATTTGTTGAAAAATTTTCTTTGGAAATTGAGACCTACTACTTTGCTGATAATGGACATCAAGACAATGTCTTCAAATTAAGTGGAAGTGATTTAAAAAATAGAATAGTTGATATTATTGATGTTGTCAAAGACCAACTTTATGGCGCTGATTACATAAAGGAAGAAGATCCAAAACTTTTTGTTTCTCAGAAGTGTAACAGAGGACCTTTAACTGAATCTTGGTTAGAGGAGTATTGGCGAGAGGTACAAGGAAAACAGCAACCTTTACCAAATGGCAAGTCATTAATGTGTGCTTATAAACTCTGTAGAGTGGAATTTCGCTACTGGGGTATGCAGACAAAATTAGAAAAATTTATACATGATGTAGCATTGAGGAAAACAATGTTACGCGCCCATAGGCAAGCTTGGGCTTGGCAAGATGAATGGCATGGCTTAACCATGGAAGACATACGAGAAATAGAAAGACAGACACAATTAGCACTACAAAAAAAGATGGCTGGTGAAGCTGGTGAGGATACAGATCTCTCAGAGGAAAATTCTAAATCACTTGCAGCTACTATGAGCAGTCTAGAGAAAAATGAAGATACAGCTAGTCCAGTGGTTCCTAAGAAAAGTAGTACTGAGAAAAGAATCCAAAAACAACTAAGTCCTGATAGTACTCCACCTTCTGAACCAAAATCTACAAAATCTAACCTGAGATCTTCTTCTTCTGGTTCTCTTAAGAGTTTGCAAACTCAAGTTGCAAACTGGCGTATGGAAACATTAGTTAGAGAATCAGAAACAGAAACTGGTTCTGAAGACGAATTTTATGACTGCGAATCCTCTTTTAATAAATGGTCATCCATGTGTTCTCTAGATGAAGCTGATATAGATATCTCACCAACTCTTGGTGATCAAACTCAGGATGACAGCATTTTTAATCCAACGTTTTTAAAACGTGTCACATCTGAAAGGGGGTCGCGTCGGGTGATAACTCTTCAAAGTCACCAAAGTATCGATGGGTGTCCGGACACTCCTGTTCATAGCTCTTGTCCGACTACAGTATTAATTTTGGTATTCCATGCAGGTAGCGTTCTTGATGCTAATATTGATATGACTGCAAAAAAGTCTGATGTTACAACTTTTAAAGGAGCTTTCGAGTCAGTCATGCGTCAACATTATCCTACATTAGTTGGTCACGTAACAATAAAATTGGTTTCATGCCCATCAATTTGCACCGAAGCTCTTGGAGTACTGTCTACCTTAAGTCCTTATAGTTTTGACTGCTCACCATCTACAGTTGAAAGTCCTTCCTTGACAAATGATCTCATACCAATTGGCGCTATTCCGCTCATAGCTACTTCGTCTCCTGAATATTATGAACTAGTCACGAAAACAATCACGTCTGCTAACATGGTTTATAACGAATTTATTAGGTCCGAAGACGGAAAAGGTTTCAATGGACAAGTTTGTATCGTTGGTGATAGTATGGGTTCAGTGCTTGCATATGATGCTTTATGTCGGACGATGCAATATCAGTCACGACATGATAGTGAAAATAGCATTCTCGATACGGAGATAACTATTCCTAGTGAACCCTCTGACTACTATTTAAACAAATCTCACCTTCAAGCCCCTACACCTCGAAGAAGGTCTTCCACAACAAGTGATAATCATACAAAATTAGAATTTGACGTTAGTGAATTTTTCACATTCGGAAGTCCACTTTCGCTTATATTGGCTTCAAGAAAAATATCTGATGATAAATTTAAAGATATCATAAAACCACCTGTACAACAAATATTTAATTTGTTTCACCCAACTGACCCTGTGGCATCCAGACTAGAACCACTCCTATCAGCACGATTTACAAATCTTCCTCCAATAAACGTTGCCAGATACGCTAAATATCCATTGGGAAACGGCCAGCCTTATCACTTAATGGAATTAATCCAAACCCATCCGACATTATTCGGAGATCATTTACAAATGCCGCCGACTCCTATTCTTAGAAGACTATCCGAAGCCTCAGTACAAAGTACAGTTAGTGGACTAGTTGATAACATTCCATTAATTACTTTGAACGCACTTCAACAAAAGTGGTGGGGCACGAAACGCTTAGATTATGCACTATATTGTCCTGAAGGATTAGCTAATTTTCCAACAAATGCACTCCCCCACTTGTTTCATGCCAGTTATTGGGAAAGTTCCGATGTAATCGCTTTTATTTTACGGCAAGTTGGGCATTTTGATTTAGCATTGTATAGTCAGTCCGATGATAAAGAGAGTGCGATGTTCCAACCAGGTCAGGATAAGGAAAAATGGATGAGAAAAAGAACTTCAGTTAAGTTAAAAAATGTTGCTGCTAACCATAGGGCAAATGATGTTATAGTGATGGAAGGCTGTCAACAAACGTTTTCAGCGAGATTTATGTATGGCCCTCTCGATATGATTACTTTAACTGGAGAAAAAGTGGACATACACATGATTAAGGATCCACCAGCTGGAGAATGGAACTTATTGGCTACTGTAGTTACTGACAAAACAGGACGTATCTCTTATACACTGACTGACAAGCAAAGCGTTGGTTGTGGGATTTATCCTGTGAGAGTGGTGGTGCGAGGAGATCATACAAGTTGCAACTTCCATTTGGCAGTGGTCCCTCCACAAACAGAATGTGTTGTTTTTAGTATTGACGGATCATTCACAGCCAGCGTATCAGTGACTGGCAGAGATCCTAAAGTTAGAGCGGGTGCTGTCGATGTTGTTCGCTTTTGGCAAGATTTGGGATTCTTAATTCTTTATATAACAGGACGACCAGATATGCAACAAAGGAAAGTAGTGTCCTGGTTAGCCGAGCATAATTTTCCACATGGTTTAGTATTCTTTTCTGACGGATTTTCCACAGATCCTCTAGGACACAAAGCGGCGCACTTGAATAACCTTATCACAGAACATGGCGTTATATTTAATGCCGCCTATGGCTCTGGTAAAGATATAAGTGTATATCACAACTGTGGACTATCACCAAAGCAAATCTATGCTATAGGGAAAATAAGTAAGAAGTATGCCCACATGGCGACGACGCTAAGTGATGGGTACGCATCTCACTTAGCTGACTTGAAGCAACCTGGTGCTTGTCGGCCGGCGAGAGGCAACGCGCGTCTTCTAGTCCCGAGGCGGCTATTAGCGCCAGTCAGCGGTCCTTCATCGTCACGAGGACGCCGATAATTTTGTCTTGTCTCCTCTTTATGAGGTAAGGAACTAATTATTACTTATTGGAATCTCCCCTTTCTTTACTATGAATTTTTTAAATAAATATTTAATACTGATATTTTCGTCCGTTGCAGATCAAATGTCTATATTATATCAGAATTATATTTTTTCATGACATATTATATATATTAATGTTAGTGTAATAGTAAAAAATATGTGAAGAATGTTTATAATAAACAGTTAGTTTATTGTCACTGTGTACCTTACTAATTTATTATAATATTGTCTATACTAAAGTTATGTATTTAAATTTGATTACTAATGAGCTAATCGTTATAGCACGTAAAGCGTATTGTTAATCCATTTGTAAGGCTGGGATTCTCTTGTTCTGGGGTAGAGTATTGTAATGTTTCGATCTGATATTTAGCTTTTTTATAGGTCAAGGCTTATCAATTACACGCTTGAAATTCTAATGAAATTATAATTCTAAATACTAAAGTAAAATTATCCTAAACTATCCATCTATACTCATTTTCACATTTGAATATGCTGTTTAAAGTGTTTCATAGCAATATCATCTCTTGAGATTCACACTTCCAGTCATCTTAGTCCTGGATGTTACTATTTTTGGATTTCTTTTTATGTATAATACCCACTTATACATTAGAGTATTATAGCTTCACGATGTACAAAGCTGACGGAGTGTCTTGACACTAGGTTTCTCTTAACTAAAGAAGTTAAAAAAGGAAAGTTGTTGCAATTCGTGTATATTAATTATGAGATATAGTTAAAATAAATATCCTATACATTTATTCTTCTTTCTTTCGAAATAAATGTGTTCTAAATTAAGGAAAATACGGTGATCTTGCAAATATTGAATTTGCAATATCTATTGTTCTAAATGTAAATTATTTATTGAATTTGTAGATTTAAGAAATTTCACTAAGCTTACACCATGATCTGATAGCTTTTGGTTGATGTTGATAATATAACATGATATTTTATTTTAAGAGCAACACTCTTTCCATATGAATTTATCTAGTATTTTTGTCAATTATCTTATAAAGAAAAGTACAAAGAAAATTTATTCAAATATAATTTGTTTTTAATATATATAACTTACAGTCAGTTTAATCTGGTCATCTCATTTAATTAGATTGATATTTTCAAATTAACCTTTTTGAATGTAAAGAAATATTATTTTAGTTGTAAGTATCTATATAATAATGAAAGCGATGTCAATAACATTGTATGATGCAAGAATTATAATAACTAGTCTCGTGGGAACTACGGGCTTGACTATTCCATATGAACAAATGATAACGACTGAAGCCGATCACGATCAATAACGATAATTAATGATAATAAATGATCGTTGCTATTTTTTTTGTAGTTTTAAAGGTGGCAGATGCATTTTTATTTAAAGCTTAATTAAGTTACTAACTGTCTAGGTTTTCCATCTATTTGTTTAATGTATACACTAAAATAGTTCACGATGTAAACTGTTTACGTTAGCGAGCGCATCTGCTTAGTGTAGCATAATTTTTATGAATGCTATACGAGAATGTTTACACATATTATAAACGTTATATTTTCATACAAAAGTCCTAAGTAAAATAAAACAATTCTTTAAAATAAGTCCCACGAACCTACATAGTACATACCTAAATTGGTCAGTAGTATTTATAAATTTTTACGCTTATTTCTTTAAAATAATAATTTATATCTATCTAGTTATAAGTGTTTCTCATTACATTGATCGTATTCCTTGTGCATTATTATAAATATAATATTTGAAGTGCGTGAAGTTATATTAGCAGGCAAATATACATACATATATTGTAAAACCATTTCATGCATTATATTTTAGAAGTATATGAAAACTTTGACTTTGTATATATATATATATATATATATATATATATATATATATATATATATATATATATATATATATATATATATATATATATATATATATTGTGGAATTTATGGTAAGAAGTACTTGTAATACCATTTACCTACTGTTCTTTTGTTAAGGAACAGCTAATCAAGGAAATAATACTATACGGCTTCCACAGTGAGGTCGGCTAGAACAAAGTAATGTCTATACAACGGAATCCGATCAATGAAGATTTATAATAGAAACCCTATGATGTACTTGTGATTTAAATTCTAAAAAGTAAATACGGTGTTCCCGTCTTTATACTACACTTGGAAATATCGTCTTCAAAATTTTAGTTATTAGGTAAATTGGATAATGATTATGATAATCGAATTTGATATTACTTTAGTATGAGTCACTTACTTTCGACTAAACAGTTTTAATATGTATTGTATGGGGTAGCCATTAGTGACACGAGTAAATGTTTTATTTTTCGTGTAGTTTTAGAGTATTGGATATTATTTATTTAGATATTTGGATGTATTAGAATGTTGATAGAGAAACGTATTGGTAACAGTCTATTTGAGAAGTAAACTTGGTTTTATTACTTCATTTAAATAGTAAGTAAATAAACCAAGTTCACTTATTTATTTGTCGTAACTATTTAATATTTATAATGACATAAGCAAACACAATATTTTAAGAAGCTTCACTGCTTCTGACGGTATTATTTTTTTAATTAAAAAAATAAATATTCCCATAATTATATGATGTATGTTAAAACAATAAAGATTTAGTCAAAATTTTTATAATTAATTATTATTTAGATGAGATTGATAAATGTAGGAAATGAATTTCTGATGTTTTTACTTTACATATTTAATCTATATGTTATTTTAATCTTCCGAAAAGTGCTGTGCTAGCTTGAATTCCTTTTGTATTTAATATATTTAATGTAACTATGTGTGAATAAATAAATTATTGTTGTTGGCTCTTAACATCTTGTTTTAATTATTCACCATTAAATAGAGAGGGGAAATGCATATGTTACAATACTCAAGGTAGAAATAGTACACTGTTTTCTTTTTGTAGTTCATCGTAGTTTTATATGAATACTTTTATAAACAAAGATTTTGTTTGTTGACCGTTTAATTACTGTAAAAGTAAGCTTTTCCGGTAGGTAGTAATGTCGTGCTTAGTTAACCACTGTAGCCGCCAACATGAAAATATAATAAAAAAGAATACAAAAATTTTTATTTATAAAGAATATATATAAATATTATTCATATATATTCCTACTTGTTACTTATATAAAAATTGGTATATCACTGCAATAACAAAGAACAATTTTACATATAGTACGGGCTGGAGTTTGTAGAATTCCGTACGTTGAAAGGAAACAACATAATCATTCGATGATCACTTCTGTCTGTCTGTCCATCAAGGATGTTCACGTGGAGGTTTTTGAATAAACAATTAATAGATACAAGCAGTTTTTGCTTTGTTTTGCATTTTCTATGAAATCGCCGCGTAATCGAATTTTATATATAATAATACTTGCAAAATGCCTACATGGATGCATACAATAAACTATATAAATATAATAATCAGACAGTTTATTTATCGATGTATTTATATCCGTCTTCTTCGGGGTCTTCTCTCTCTTTCCCGTAGAGGGGATACAGTGTCAAGGCTGAGCCCTCTGACCGTAGTGTCACTCCGCCTGTCTATACAGACGCATTCTTGGGTTGGGGCATTTAGCCCATGGGAAAGGTCTCAAAAATTTATTGAGTGTGGGGGTTTGTCCGCAGGGGGGGTATGAGTATTGCTGTCTGGGCGGTCAGCCTAGCCAGGTGTAGCCCACGGCCGAACCGTGGGAGGCCCAATTTGAGCGACCTGCGACCATAACAGCGGCTCAGGAGTCATTACGGGGGAGGATGTCTCTGGGGAGACGTCTTAAGTCCGGGGGTCGTGTGTGCCACGGCGCGATATCTTGGAGGTGCGGATAGTCCGAAGCATCGGCACAGCTGAATATATTTGCAGCCAGTCGGCCGATGTGATCCTCCAGGCTCTCCATTCGGATGTCTCTTTGCAGGGTAGCACTCCTCACGAATCAAGAGGCCTGGGTTATGAACTATCTGCAGGGTTTTCTTTTTCATTTTGCTTGCAAGCGCGTACCATACTGGCGCAGCATAAGTGACGTGCGGCCGGATGTACGTTGTGTACAGAGCAAGCTTTGAGCGTAGATGCAGACGGGAGCGAAAGATGAGCTTCAGGCGGTGTAAGGCCGCTTTAGCGGCATTTGTGGCTTTCTTGATGTGAGAGGCCATCTTCATCCTCATATCCAAGATGACGCCCAAATATTTGGCATTTTTGACCCAGTTTACTTGTTGGCTTTGGATGATAATGCTGGGCGGCGCGTTTTGATGATTCCCAAACGTGATAGCGGCGGCATGTCGGGGGTTGAGGGACTTAACTAGCAGAGCCAGCATGCCAGCATCGTATCTACTATCACGGACGACATCCTAGTGCTTACTAGGATGTCGTCCGTGTAGACGGTATACAACACCGGGGACAGCGTGCTACCCTGGGGAACTCCTGCAGTTATTGGGTGGCTGCTGAAAAGTCCTGGCGTTGAGGAAGTCGGCCAGGATTCGCGCGATGTGGTATGGGGTGTCTATCTTCAGAACTTTGTACATCAGGCCGGGATGCCAGACCCGGTTATATCCCGGTTCGTATCCATTTGAACCAATTAAAACATTTTAATTCCTTCCTGTGACGTAGCAACGTGACGACGCAATATGGTAGTCTATAAAAATATTTTTAGTTACGTATTTACAATGCTCCAGTAATGACATGCAAAGTACGGTACCAGATTAACTGTTAGCATGCACTTTATATAGCTGTTAAAAAATGATAAAATGTACTACTTTTGGTGTAGAATTTCACGAGAAATACTCTATTTAGTATTTCTCGTGAAATTCTACAACAAAAATCTCTAATTTCCACTTAGTAAAATAAAGAAAAACAATGGTCACTAATAAAAAAACAATATAGTATTAAGATTTATTCACATCTTCACAGCATTGTTCGAAGTGATGTAACAGCACAAGACAACATAATAAATTATCATCTATATTTCTACTCAAAATTAATTTAATCTACTCGCAAGTAAAAGTCAATTATATTTACTAATTAAAAATATATCTTTCCTTAAGAGCTACGAAATACTATGCATAATCCTTGTTTTTATCACATAACGGAACTGTGTTCAGAGTATATTTTAAAAATGCAAGTGCGGACGTGTGTGAGCAACACATATCCATACAATAAACAATACACACAGCTAAAGGTAAGTGTACCCAATTATTTTTCTCAATTAAATGTCATTTTAATTGCATTAAACTGTTTCCTTTTCATAAAAATATGTATAATATTTGTAATTGTTAACATTTATTTATGTAATTTTGGGGTATTAATAACAATTTTTTTGTAACAAATTTACTGTACTACTGAGTACTGACTTCAATGGTAAGTGGTAACGAGACATATTTCAGTATCACTAGATTGTCATGAACTTCAAAAATAGTATGTAGGGTCATGGAGGCAACAGTGACTCGGTCGGCTATAGTGGCTATTTCGACCTGAAAGGATAGGAATATATATTTGTCTCCTTTACCGATTCGAAGGCCTTGGTACTCGTGCACGTTTAAACTAGTTTGCTCGCCGTTCAAGCGCCGCGCGGAAATGTGTGGTTGTGTTTTTGTTTTCGCGCCCACTAAATTACTTTCTAAGGTGAGTTTCGATTGTTTTCATATCTTTGTTTGTTGCTATAGGTAATAGCCATTATATTTATCGGATAGTAGGTCTTGTATCAATTGTCTTTAACCCGTATTTTATATTTGTTTTAAATCTCGGTTGTTGTGGTCAAATATTTTCAAAATAGCGTAAAAGTAAACAGTGACTCAATTTTTACAGGTGGCTTATGAGCCACTGTGTAACTTGTCAATTTCAATACTTTTGTAACTTTTAAATCAAATTTTGTTATTTTATTTATAGAATGCCACGGAAAAAGACCGCCAGAAAAATAGGGAACACTTCGCATGAAAAAATTAAAGAAGGCTTGCAGTTTATAAGGACGGGAGAATCTACAAGAAAAGCATCAACAAGAGTTAATGTACCGTTTGCTACACTTAAAAGGTATTATTGGAAGACTAAGAACTGTGAGTCACTTGATGAATTGTTACCCTCGGAGTTAGAACTTAACTATTCGGTCAATAAAATATTCACCGATAGCCAAGAGATTGCACTTAAAAACTATTACTTGCATTGTGCTCTTTTGTTTTATGGATTGACAGCCAAAGACAGTCGAAAAGTAGCATATCAGTGTGCTAAAATTAATAATTTAAAAATGCCTGCCTCTTGGGAGACGCAGCAAATGGCTGGCAAGGATTGGTTAATTTCATTTAGACGCTGACATAATATCACATTAAAAAGCCTGAACCATGCAGGCTCAGTAGGGCAACAGCTTTCAATCAAAACAATGTCGGGAAATTTTACGACAATTTAAAAGATCTTATTTCACGAAACAGTGCTTTCTCTGATGGAACCAGAATATTTAATCTGGACGAAATATCTACGACGACGGTACAAAAACCACAAAAAGTGTTAGCCCCAATAGGTCGAAAAGTCATTGGTAAGGTGACTAGCGGAGAAAGAGTTACGACTTGCTGTATCGTGAGTGCCAGTGGAAATTTGTTGCCACCGGTCATGGTCTTTCCTAGAAAGAATTTAAAAGATCACATGATTAAAAATACACCACCAGGAACTCTCGGATTGGCTACACCTACCGGATGGATGAATTCTTCGATATTTCCAGAGGTTATGAAACATTTCGTTAAACATACCTACCATTAAAAGTCCTGAAAAAGTCGATTTAAACATAGCTGATGATGCAAAAGAATTATCTGATCTGAACCAATTTTTGATCAGTCTGCTCACTTTTCTGGACAATCCACATCTCAGAATCAATCGGTCAATTCTCCAGATTCTATTAATAGAAACAACCCACCAAAGTCAACCAAAGAACTGTCTTTTAAATCGCCTTTTGATTTTCGAAATCCTATAAAAGCTGGTCCAAGAAAAACTAACAGGAAACGAAGGAAGACTGGACGTAGTCTAATACTTACCGGCACGCCAGAGAAAACTTTGATAGAGCAAGAAAACAAAAACGGTTAAAAGAAAGACCGAGGCAAAGAAAAGTAAAATTATACGCACGATATTAGATAGCGACGACGAAAAAGAAAGCCTTGATGAAGTTCAATTTGCAAAATCCGATGATGCATGCATGGCTTGAATCACCAGTAGAGGAACAAGATGATAATGTGAATATTCTAACAGAAAAAGACCTAAAGAATCCATTACTTCATCCACCCAAGGAAGGAGAATATGTTATAGTTGAATTGACAACTAAAAAGCAGAGGTCGTTATATATTGGGAAGGTAATAGAAGAAAGAAACAATGAGCTTGAATACTACGTATCCTTTTTGAAACGCAAGTCTGGTATTTATAAGTTCCTTTTGCCTGCTAAACCTGATCTTTCCCTTGTGAAGGAGAATGATTTAAAATATATTCTTCCAAAGCCTACATTTACATTAGTAGGTACGTCTTCTAGACTATTCTATAATTTCTCGATTGATTTTACTCGTCTTATCATTTATTAGAAATTAGTTGCTACCTTATTATTGTTCCAACGATAGTACAAATGATTGTTGTTTTAATAATGTTATGTTGTTTTTCATAAACCATAATGTTACCCTAATGGTCATTGGTATTGTTGATTGCTTAAAACATAGTATTTACTAAGTGTAACAGATGTTAATATATCATTGTATATGATATTATTTTGAGTAATTTTGATTTTAATATGTTAGTTACATAGGTTGTTAATTGATAAAAAGACTAAAATTGTTAACGAAGAGACTGAAATTACTTAAGATCTTATTATTTACCAATAAAAGTCCTAAGAGTCGTGTTGATTATAATAAAAATAGCTTGTAACAGTTTTGTTATTATTTCTAATAAAAAGAACTACGTGGAATGGGTATAATCTTTTCTTATAAATACCGCCGAGACACCGTGTACCACTAGAGCCACTGTGTACCACAACAGTGAGTCAGTGTGTACACCTAGTTGTCCACAGTGGCTTAGTTATAATTATTTTGTTTTATGTTCCTAATTTGAAATAAGTTATAAATAATGGAGAATTATGAGTGCTCAGTCACAGTTCAATAGTGTATCTAAAATGAGAGCAGATTTTAGGCCAATATTAAAGTGATATATATTTTTTTTAAGCTTCGGAAAAAAAGTGAGTCACTGTTGCCTTCCTGACCCTACTAAGCTAATAACAAATGTACACTTTGCTCTATAACTTTCGAAGACATTTTTTTTTTTCATTTTGACAATATCGTCAGTAATAAGAAAATAAATAACTTGTATAAAAATGTTGCCTTTTTTCGCTTAATGGGTTAAGGTTAACTATTATTGTAGTGGCAACACCGACGCCGCATTAAACTTGCATGTACACTTACATACTTCAGAGATTGATGATAACTTTTGAAAATTGAAATGTGTTAAATAGAAACATAAGAAATGAAATATCAAGTATATAAAAAAAATAACGAAAACAAGACTTTAAAAAAATAAAATAGCATACATTTGAAATTTATGAAAAAAAGCTACCTTCCAAAGTTCCAATTTACAAGAACCATACTTGAATAATATAAAGTTGTATACCAACTTTTTGCAAATGTACTACTCATCTTAAGAAAAAAAGCAAATTTATGATATTTTTCTTGTATTACACTTATGTGCAGTGATTTCAATACACTTGTGTAAAAAAACTATCATACATATAAGTACATTTATCAAAGTTCAGTAATAACGCTCTATATTAATTTTCAGAGATCTAATTGTACTTTAATTTTAATAGTATATTTACAATAAATATAAAATCACATTATATTCGAATCATAAGTTTCAAGGAACATTTATATTGTGGCACATTCAGTAAAAGAATGTTTTCATTCATTCTTTTCGATCTCAAATGAATATGCCTAAATAGAGGTGAATTATTATAAATGTGTTAGTAAAAAAGTTTAAATGAAATATTAATAATTATTATTAATTTATTTTTTACTTTCTTATATTTTATTATTACTAATATATTTAATTAATGTTAAATATAGTAAATTTATGTAGAATATAATGATTCACCTCTAAAAGTATAATTGTGAATATTATGTAATAATAGAATTAAAAAAAAAATGACATTTGAACAAAACAGATATACAATATATCACCAATATACATATACAAGTACTATATATTAAATTTAGCACATTTATAACATCTGAAGCAAACTATAGCTCATTTTTATATTTTCTTTTTACTTTTGTTACAATGAAACACATTTTACAAATATTTAAATCTATAAATCACATTCTAACGCCAATAGATCAAAATAAATCTAACATACATAAAATAAATAACTAGCTGGTATTACATGGTATACTAAACATACTAAAGATTAATTATAACTAGTTTTAAAACTATTTGTAGAAATTTAACAATGGCTTTCCAATTTACTATTTGTATTTGTAGTTGTCTCAATTAATAAAGTTTTAATATTTATAGTCTTTTAAAGATAATTAATCTGTAACACAGAACATCAGCAAAAAAAATAATTTAACAGTCATTTTTAATCATTTATGTGAACATATGATTTTGTGCATAAGTTTATTATCAAAAAAATCTTAAATTTGAAAATAAATATAAATTATTTTCAAGCTATTATAATAGGCATTTATAGAAATGATTTTTGTTTTGAATCATATTTGCTCATTATTTAAATATATCTATGGTAAAGATCTAGAGAAGTGTAGAATTTTTGTCATACTTTATTAATATTTTTCTTAATTACAAACTGACACATAATACGATACTATTAAATTTTTCCTTAAAATTAATAAATTCATTAGATTTATATATTCATGGCAGGCTTACATCGCACAGCAATTACATTTCTATTTTAGAATGTATTTAAAAGAAGATTAGTCAGAGTAGTGCAGTATTAATTTAAAGCAGTTCCCTTTTAAAATTTACATTTTTTAATTTTAATTAATCAAGGGAAAATATCTGGAATCAATAATTTTAGCAGACTGTACGATTCTAGTCTCCAGCTATAGTCAAACACTTTAGCCACTAGTTTAACTTCTTATAAATCAAATTTGGGACGTAAACCCGCCAAACATCTAAGATTTTTACATTTCACATTCTAATCTAAGTGCTTCACAAAACGTACATTGGCATTGGCACTTATACA
Source organism: Dione vanillae (assembly GCA_037178615.1). Lineage (NCBI taxonomy): Eukaryota > Metazoa > Arthropoda > Insecta > Lepidoptera > Nymphalidae > Dione > Dione vanillae. The sequence goes on along the minus strand of JAZFAU010000034.1, from coordinate 2,486,027 downwards.
AAAAAACATACATACTCTATAAATTGAATGGTTATAACTCTCTTAGGCTGTAAAGTAAAAAGTATATAAAGTAATACAATTAGTTTGATAATGAGATATATATAAAACGGAATTTATCATAAATTTAAAGCAGGTGTAAAATATTTAAATCATAAATTATATTACAATTTGTTTATTTAATACGTATTTGCATTATGACTTACACTTTATTAAATAATTAATATATCATAATTAAATCAATAGTAAATTAAACTAAAACAATTTGCGCCACATTATTACTACAAAATATTGTACACTTATAACGCTTAATAGGTACAGATTCAATAAAATTCAAAGGAAACATAAAAAATAACTGCTAATATAATGTACTTTTTTCAACTTTTATTTTAAGCATCAAGTACAACTTTTGTCAAAAAAGAATAAATGAAGTAACCTTTTGATTGCATGTTTAATTCGCCGCTTCACTATCTTCATTTCAACATGGACGAAACTGACTAGTCAAGTTTCCCGCCGAATGTGACAGCAAACGTCACCAATTGACAATAGATCATAATGACAAATTATGACATCAGGAATATCGATATTTCAACCCAATTTTACTTATTTACTTCGCTATGAGAATATAGTTCCGTTTTTATGCGGCCGGGTAAATATGACTTCTTCGTCATCTGCATTAACGCTCTCAGCGGTAGTGAGTGCGACAGTGTCGCTGTGCACAACGTGCGGGGATTCGTTAAACTCATCTAATTCTTCAATTCCCGCTGAAAAATACACATACAATATATATTTACATGTATAATTTAATAAACAGATGTCAATATATATTACTTTTCTCACGTATGAACATGCAAAATGAAAATTCATCAAGCGACTGTTACGAATACTTGATTTTTCGTCTTCGGCGTTTTAGGTAATGGTCGTAATTCGTAAATCTTTTTAAGCTATCCTATATTCCGTCAATTGGCGTAAAAAATAAAGATCGTCGTCGTAGAAAGGGAAAATTAAATAATATATCTCACTGCTGCTGTTTAAATCTCCCCAATATTCAACAAACATAGAAACTATTTTACATTGTTTTTTTGTATTTCAGAATGTCTCGTAAATATGTACTTAAAAATAAGTAAACAGAACTCTAGGAGTGTAGAAAATTTGGACGAAGCAAAAGAACAATGAGAGATGTAGGAAACTGGTTTTTGCCAAAGGACAATGTCGTATGCAAAATAAATAAAAAATGCAATACCGCATTATATTTTCATATTACACCAGCAAATTTGAAAGTTCTTATTGAAATTGCTTCAAAACTTCTATTTATAAGTAATTGTATTGCAATATCATAATTTTGTACTGATACTACTAATATATATTATTATGTTATTAAAGTTTGCTCCAGTATAATAAATGTAAATATTAAAAAAATATGAAATGATTATATGTATGTATACTTATATTATTATTAATAATTATTAAGGTTAATTTCAAGTTTTATTAATATTTAATAGCTAATGCAAAATAACTTGCTCTTACTAGGTATTGTATTAAAACGATCATCACATAAATAATATAAACATAATATCAAAAAATACAAGTATCAGAAAACCTTTTACGTTACGTTACGACACACATATACTTTCTTAATATATGTTTTATTATATTTGTGTGAAGAAAAACTTAAAATATTATTATTTATATATTTTTTATATTTTTTTCTCGTTTATTATGTTATAGCTACGCAAACGAATACAATCTCCGAGAGGTCTCAGAAAATAACCAGTAAAAATCTATAGTAGACATTAAAAACATATTCAATTATATTTTTCAAATTATACTTTCTTTAATAACAAATGAATATGTTTCTAAGATAAAGTGAGTAATTTAAAGTAGGCAATAAAAATACCTGTATAATCAGATGGTGTAAGTAATAAGTACTGTTCAGAACGGGTCGGCCATAACAAATGCGCCATAACTACGAACGCCATGCAATCTGCTGAATATGTTATACCTAAAACAAAAACAACACAAAAATTGTCAAAATTATAATTTTTAAAATTTTAATTCTACTATAGAACCATAATAATAAATGTACAGTGACTCAATTGCAAAGGTTTAGACTTTTATCCAAATAAATTATGCATTAATGCTTTTTATTTATAATACATTCGCTCTTTATTAATTATTTTGTACTGTAAGTCACAGTATTAAGCCACAATAGAATATTTGTACTATATTGTAACCAGTTTCTTTATATAGGAAAAAAGTTGAAGCTATATTTTATTTTTAAATATTTATAACTAAATTTTACTGTAATTTTTTAGCTACACTCTTGATTTCGCCCACAGTGGGTAGAGAGAATCGCAGGAACCGTAGGAAGCTAGTGTTAAGACACTTCGTTCTCAGCTTTCCGCCTTTCGGGGCATTTCGTGTTAAGTAACGGAACTGAACGCCGCGCTTGCGTTGTTGCCAGAGCGAGAAAATGGAAATGAACAATCTACCTTCTCTGAGAGGGAATCCAAACGCAAAAACCTCTATTCCACGAGCCATAACTCACTTTTTATTACAAAAATCATAACGGAAATATATTTTGATAAAATAATTATATCTCTATTTCTGTTTAGTAACTCTTAAAAATGGGATGTTAGGGCCATCAATTTAATCTAAGTATTATTAAGTGTTATAAATTATTCTTACTCTTTACTTATTCAATCATCATAAAAAAGATGATTTTACCTTAACATCTTTAAACTACTTACTTATAAGGCTTACATAATATCAATATAAAAACAATTACTAACCTAAGAGAAATTTAAATTTCCATAGAGGGCTAATTCCCAGAGCTATTAAAGCTATTATCGGTAAGTACACAAACCAAACGAGGCTTGATGCACCAAAATGCAGCAAAAAGTTCAATTTTGGCATATTGTGCTCGTACATCATTGTGTTGCGTAGCTCTAAGACGAACCAAATCATAATGGCTACACGCAGTGACAATATTAACCAGCCTGGCCACGTCTGGTACTCGTCAATTTCTTCAATTATATCGACTTCTGTCTGCAAAGATTATAAGTCAAAAGAACATATTAATAAACAATATATATATTTTCTTATTTATACTTTATTGTAAATAAAAACAATATTAAATGCACAACAGCTGGGTTTAATGCTAAACAGCAGTTTCTTCCACCTAACCCGGTATGTGGGAAGTACATGTGGAAGTGTACAAAAAATAATAAAAAAAAAATTAAAAAAAAAACATTTTCATCCTTAATCACATATATTTGTAGTACTTATAAAGATTCTTATTTTTTTTAATTATTAGAATATATAGGTAAGTATAATTATCATCTAAATTTGTAAAAAAAAATTGTTAAAAATTACAAAAAATACAAGTAACATCGCTTAATGCTTAAATAATCGCGCGTTAGACGAAGAAATAATGAGGCCCTTCGTGGCGCAGAGGCGCAACGTGTGCCTGTAACGCGACGGTTTCTAAGTTCGATCCCTAGTCGGAGAAGATGGATTTTTCTATTTCCATTTTCTTCGCTCTGGCAAACTAGGCAAAGCACGGCGTTGAGTTCCGCCACTCAACACGCAATGCCTCGAAAAAGGCGGAAAGCGGAGACGGAGAAAGCAGGGACTAAGCAACGGAGTGTCTTAACACTAGGTTCCCACGGTCCTTGCATTTCCCTCTGCCAACCCTGCCATGTGCGGGATAGAGCGTGAAGGTAAAAAAAAAAACTATGGGTGGACATTGATGTCGATCTTAATTTAATATTCAACTTGGGTGTCCTTTTGTTATTAGAGCTTAATATATTTTTTTATTCAAAATACACATAAGAATATAATAGATTTATCTCATACAGCATGTTTCTTAATATAATTTATATATTAAGAATAATAAAAACAACTTACTGTGTTCCACACATATAATAAAATGTGCACTATGCCATAAACCATCCATACCCCAAACACTAGAGGTTTATAAGTAAGTTCAAGTCTTGTAACTGCCCAACCTTTTGCCAATAGTAAAAGAAGGAGCATAAATAAAGTCTGAAATAAAAATACATTTTTTTTAAATATCAAATGATGAATTAGCATCTAACATAAATAAAATGAAATATTCAAAATATACTAATGATCACTATTAATATTTAGGCCTGCCTTGCATACAAGATGTATTATTATTGTTGTCACATGATAGTGAAGCAATATAAAGATAAAGAAAGCTTAATTATTAAAAAAAAATATTTTTTATTATATTAGACCATCACAGGAATTATTCAGTTTAAGTCACATGGTATGTATTGTCAGTCCTGTAGTACTAGGTGCACTGGCACAAAAGAAAGTTGTGTAAATTAATTTTGGTTTTAATTTTTTAGTTGGTAAATTTAAAACTCATTGACTTTACCTACAAATATTTTTTTAAGAGTAAAATTAGGGACAATCAATTATTTAAAATAATATATATAAACATGATATATATATATATATATATATATATATATATATATATATATATATATATATATATATATATATATATATATATATATATATATATATATATATATATATATATATATATATATATATATATATATATATATATATATATATATATATATATATATATATATATATATATATATATATATATATATATATATATATATATATATATATATATATATATATATATATATATATATATATATATATATATATATATATATATATATATTTTGATATATATAGATTTTATAAAATTATAACCTCATATAAAACTTACCCTGCTCATAATGTCAAGTATGTCACCTGCTACAGCTAAACCAGCAAATCCCACACCATCAGCAGCATATTTCACAGCATGGACAACATTAAAACAAAGCGCCACAAACTCTAATATAAGACTGAATGTAAATAATTTTGTGACTGGATGTCTTTGAGTCCTAAAATTAAACATAAGCTTATATTTATATTTTTAATTTTTTGTATTATTTTTTTGTATTTTTTGTATTTAGCTTCTACTAAATTTTATTATCTTATAATCTTTAATTCAGTCAGATTACAGCAAAATCATAAAAAATACAATTAATACCTACTAAGATATTTTAACATATAACAGCTACAGTATCAAAATTATTTGTAATTATTGATTAATTACTTACCTCACTGCATAAATTTGTACAGGAAGCAGAATAATATAACAAAGCCAAAACACCAAATATAATTCTAATGTGTTTTGTCTATCAAAAGAAAATTGATATAACATTGAATTATAAAAGGAAATATTTGGACTTCCATTAACAAGCCAGAAATCATATTGTATTGTTTGTGAAGTGCTTGTTAAAGTTTTATTATCTGTAGATGGAGCTCCAGTGTAATGATGCCAAGTACAAGATTCTTCATCCAAATAGCATGATACAATTGACACATACCAAAATCTTGAAATACAAAAATAGCAAGATCAATAAAAGAAACAAAAATTAGTATTATATTAGATTATATTAGAATTAAAACAATCAGAATTGGTAAAATTTATGTCAAGAACTATACACTTGATTTACCTTGGCTGCCCACTGTTTCTTATAACATATGTAAATTGATTGTTTTTAATTACATTCCAGGGAGAATCTTCATCTATGCAGAGTTTCCCTTTCTTACAAGGAATTCTTCTAAATAAATCCTGTCCATTAGCATTACATTTTGGATGATATGCAGAGCCATTCAATTGTTGAAACATTACTTGACAAGCTATTTCTTTATCCACAATATCACGACTTTTATAGTAATGTAAAAAATGTGATCTGTCTAAAACTGCAAATGTCACAGGATATTTAAAATTATCCTTTGAAGTAAGGTTACCAAAAATGTAACCATATGTTTCCTTCTGAAAATGGATATCTGTTTTTTGGAATCCAAATTTTACTAAAAACTTAAAAAAGTCGTTTGTCGAAAATTCTCCATTTATTCGGGTGGCTGATACAGCAAAAATACAGGATAATAATAAAATTATAAATTTATACATTTCGCCGTTATATCGTAACTGAGTAATATTAACATTTCTTAATACATATGTTCATAGCTAGTTTCCTTCATTGTAAAATTGTCATGTTTTATTCGCTTTTAATCACATTTTCTTACAAATATAACAACACAGTGCAGTGCACCAATAATAAAACATCGACAAGCGAGTGAGGTGTTGTCAATTGTCATCTTGTACTTACTACTTACGACTTAAGCGCTAAGTACAGAATACAGATTATAAAATTAAAAAAAAGTATAATGATTTACACGTCAATATACAAATATATTTTAAATCGGGCACTATCGTGCTATAGAAACTACCTAAATTTTAGCTTATATTCTTCCAAATCACATACAAAATATTACTGAGCTATTTCAAGCTCAGTGTTCAATTTAAAACTTTTAAATAAATATATTCTTCACATTCTCATTCGTGATCACTGCTAAGTAAAATAAAAAATAATGGTTATTAAAGAGAGATATACCTGAGGACAGCAAATTACCAGAGTTTCGTGGATACCTAGATTTAAACATAAATCCTAATGTCTCGCTTAAAACCGATGGTGACATGGACAACGCACTTTCTATATAATAAGCTGATCCTTGAGTGCTGATATACTTTACACATTGATGATTTTTTCGTGCTGATTACAAATTTCCAATGTGGAAGAAATAAAAACATGTGTACCTTCCATTCTATTTGTGTTAACTTTAATTTTTTTAAACTTATTGATATTCATGTTGCAAAAACTCAAAATATTTAGTTTGATTTAGAATAAATAATGTACAATATTTTTCAATTTAATTTATTTTTCATTTATATTTTAAACCCTGGTAAAAATTGACGCCACTTACTACAAAGTGTATCGAAAAGTCTATGTTCAATGTTTGACAAAGTAACAAAGATTTCGTATACCTCAATAGTCAATTGACAATTTGTACATTCTAAAGTAATGGCTTACATTGTTATATTTTTTTAAAGTATTACATTATATATCGCATTAGAGTTGCTATTTTATCTATTTAATAACTTTACAGTTGATATATTCATTGTAAAGATGTTCAATCAAAACAAGAATAATCTTTACTTAGCCACATATATTAGCAATTGGCAGTACTTGCATGTCAGCCATAGCAACCACTAAGTTGTCTATCCTTTTTCTTTGTAAGGACTAAGTTCCAGTGTATTCTACAAATAATTTTAAATACTGTTTGTTTTTGCCTTTAAATTTTAATGGCTCATTAATAATATCGTAATATAAAATTAGTATGGTGATTTTAGCCTGTAACCTCAATCGAACGGAAGTGACAAAAACCTGCTGATTGTAGAGGATTTATGCATTTTTTCATTTTTTTTAAAACTTACACCCGTTTTGATAATTTCTGTTTTTGATGTTGTTACCTAGTTACTATTCCAATATTATGGTAGAAATAGGCGCACCACAACAACCTGCAGATGATAGTTTAGAAAACGCCGAATGGTATTGGGGCGATATTACTCGGTAAGATAATATCTAGTAAACCCTAGAGCGAAATTTATATTATGAAATTTTAAATATAATTGCAAGATATGAGTGACATTAGATTCTGTGTGTGCATGTTACATACTGTATTTATGTATAATGTCTTATACTGGTGATTGTTATTTATAAAAATTATTTTATATTTATTGAAAAATATAAAATAATACCACATAATGCATACTTTCACTTTTAGGTTGATTTGCATACTATAATATTTTATAATTTATTTATAGTGAAATATAAAATAATATTTTATATTTATTTATATTTTTAGTTTAATTATATTTTTGTTGTTGCTTACAGGGAGGAAGTTAATGAAAAATTGCTGGATACATGTGATGGCACTTTCCTTGTACGTAATGCCTCAAATAAAGATACTGGATACACATTGACTGTAAGAAAAGGTGGTACAAATAAATTAATAAAAATTTACCATCAAGATGGTCATTATGGTTTTTGTGAGCCATATGAATTTGACTCTGTTGTTTCACTTATAAACTACTACACAGAATATTCACTTGCACAATGTAACAGCAGTTTGGATATTAAGCTAATGTACCCTTTATCTCGAAATCAAGACAATGATAGTGGAGAAAATATAAATGATGAAACATTGGAAATACGTTACAAAGAAATTCATAAAGAATTTGTATTAAAGACCCGAACATATGATGAGAAATCTGCCAAATACATGAGTTTACGAGAAGAAGTTAAATTCAAGAGGCAGGCTTTAGATGCATTTAAAGAAACATTAAAAGCATGTGAAGATCATTTAAAGTTACAGGAGAAAATGCAATCTGAGGCTCAACCACATGAAAAAAATGATTTAATAGAAAATAACAGGCAACTTATATCAAGAGTCAATAGTCTTAGAGAAGCTCGACTAAGATTAAACAACATTCTCAGAGAAACAGTTGATTCAAATCTATCTACTGAAAGAGATATAACACAATTAAAATCTGATATTATAAATCTGTATAAGATAAAAGACCGATACAAAGTGTAAGTTTTAATTTTGATTTAAATATGGTTCCAATAATTAATTTATTATTTAAATAGAATTTAATATTTAAATAATATTTTAAATTACATAAAAATTATAATTTGATTCAATTATTTAGTCCATCTAGTTTTTTCCTTGTTAAATGTAATTTTTTATTGTATAAATATGATAACATTGACTATATTGATGTTTGTAATTTTATAAATATCTTATTCATGTAGATGGTTAAAAAAACGAGGTAAAGCTGAGGAGTATTTGCATGCATTAGAAGATGACAATATACACAAGCTTGAAGAATTGTATGCACATCGTGAAATGATTACATGGATGGTAGAGAATTGTACACGGGAAATGGCCGAAAGGATGTTAGAAGGAAAACCACAAGGCACTTTCTTAATAAGACCTAACTCAACTGGTCAACTAGCTTTGTCAATATGTTGTAATAATATGGTATATCATTGTATAATTTTCAAGTCTGAAAGAGGTTATGGTTTTGCAGAACCTTATAATATTTACAAGTAAGTAACTTATTATATTAAGTAATCTTAATATATTTTTTTTATGTAGCCCATTTAGTCTCCCACTGCAGCCATCCATCTCGGTCTTCTCCTCCCAACTGCCAGTTTTGGAGATATGTGAAAGCATATCTCCAACATGGCAGTGGGCGAACATCTCGTGGCACACACTCTGTGAAATTTTTTGGTCACTCTGCGGGCCGCAGATATGTCCCACCCAATATCACTTTAGTTTTGCATATTTTATTTCAACATCTCTTATGGCTGTTTTGGAGCGCAAGGTTTAGGTTCTAATACAGTCAATTCTTCTAACACAGCATGTTGGCAAACTTGAGTTTGGACTTTTATGCTTCAGTCAAACACTATGTTTGTGCACTGTACGTCAGGACGAGCTGAATACACATATCAACGAGTTTACGCTTCAGTGTCAACACAGGGTTTCCTTTCATAAGCTCTTTCATGGATCTCTGAAGCTCTTCCAAGCGTTTTGGATTCGTCTTTCGACTTCTTTTATTTCTTCTCTCTTCTTCCTGCCTGTTTTCGAAGAATGCTATCCGGCCCAAGTTTATGTACTCGTTAACATAGTGTATTACCTGCTCGTCTACTTCCACCCTACGCTTAGTACTGTCGCACATAATATGGGTTTCTGTCATATTCATTTTCAGTATAATTTCAAGTCTTGCCACGTTTAGTTCTTGTAGTATGATCTCGGACTCCTTAGCTGAAGTGGCCAACAGGACCACATCATCCTCAAAACAGAGGTTAGTTTCGGGGAACAGAAGTTTATTTAGTCACTCTGTTTTACTCCATGACAAATTCTAAATGTGGCTTCAGATGTTTGCATTTGAATGGTGGCTGTGCAGTGTAAACTGATAACCTATTAATATGGTAAATATTGAGAACTTAAATTCTCAAATTAATGGCTTATAAAATAATAAATTTCTTAATTTATCATCATATGCATTATTTTATCAAAATTCTTCTTTTAATCATAACAATAAATATCTAAACAGTTTATTATCTGTTTCATATGTTTATTTATTATAATGAACTACAATAATTGTCATATTTTATGACTATAACAAATTTAAATATAATGTACCTTATATTATTTCAGGACATTGAATGAGCTTGTGCTGCATTATGCTACTAACTCTTTAGAAGAACATAATGAACAGTTAAGAACAGCTCTCAAATATCCTGTTAATGCACATTTAGTAAAGCCTGATAAAAAAAATCATGAAACACAAACAGATGTAAGCCAGCATGAAAGTCACTACGAGACACAGCTACAGTACCAACGCAGGCAGAGAAGACATCGCCATCCACTTCCATAAAAATTGAGAGAATAAACATGGCCTAAATCTCTGCTAGTCATTTTGTGAGTAAAAGACTAGATATGTTCATTGTTGATATTCATCAACATGTTGTGTACTGATGAATGTCACTGATTTTGTGAGTACTATTTGCTTAACAGCAAAATATGGGTACACAAATTTTGAATTCCCAATGAGGTATTGTATAAGAATAACAAACGATAACTTTTTGATGCTATATTAATGCATCTTTTGGAATGTGATATTCTTTGATAATTAATATGATGAAGTATTTGTACTGTAAGTTTCATCTATGCACATGTAACATGTACACATTCTACATGTTAATTTCTCCGCTCTATCATGATATACAGTGAAAATGATAAAAACAAAACAATCAAATGTACAAATGTATTAATTTAAGCAACACTGTTGATTTGTCTTATATATTGTGCTGTACACAATTTTTATATTATTAATTTATATTTTCAAATAAGATCTGCTGTAAAAATACTATGAGTGATGACTCATATGATATGTATTTGTTTTTATTGAATTATTCATAGAATTATACCAAACATTTATAGTTGTTTTAGTTCAAACATAATAATTTAATTTATAAGCCAGACTTATACAATTTCATATGTTCAATTATACATGCATACTTAATATTATATAATTTACAAAATTGTTTAGTATATAATGTAAAATATATATATTAAAATTATATGGAGTATTTTGTTATATATTTTTACAATATATTATTATGTATTGTACATTTTTCAAAGTCAATGTCTATTACACATTATAGCAAGATAATGTAGCTATAATATCATATGCAATTATTAACTGAAGTGTATTTAAAAGCAATAATAGATTGAGGTTAAATACATAATGGTAATTTTGTATGTAAGGGGCCTAAATTTGAAGTTATAATTTGTTTTGTGATGTGTGATGTATTTTATATATATATATATATATATATATATATATATATATATATATATATATATATATATATATATATATATATATATATATATATATATATATATATATATATAAAATAATTTTAGTAAATCCAACTTATGTTCTCTCTAAATGTAAAATGTCATTGAAATGAAAAGTTTTGAATAATATAAGACAAATATGTTGGTAAAACTTAATATTTATTAAATGGACCGATTTCATTATATTTTGAAAACAAATTCATTTGTACTAGTGTTATATATATATATATATATATATATTTATATATATATATATATATATTTATATATATATATATATATATATATATATATATATATATATATATATATATATATATATATATATATATATATATATATATTCATAACAATACTTCTAAACGCCAAATAGGTTGATTATGTAAATATATAAAACATTTGGTTTAAATTCAGTTACTCAAAAAAATCATTGTTTTATATATGTATATATAAAAAAGAACATTGCTTTAAAATGTATTATATAAGATATTAAAAATATATAAGTTATAGATTATTTAAGTGAGATTATTAAATTGGAGTTATTTTTATATTTGCGTCTTTAGGTATTACTATATTTTATATGTATATATGTTAAAAATTTCTTCTATTATAATTAACTGTAATATTGTGTATCAAAATTATTGCAATTTTGTAGAAGTAGAGAACCTATTTGATCTCAATGATAAATTAGTTTACAAAAATTACATAGATTCAAAGATTTTTTAATGAATGTGGTAAACCCCAAGACTAGAACTATGTTGTGTATCTATAAGAAGCTCACAAAAAAATAAAGTCGCCATTTTTATATGTAATTTAAAATGTGTTGAATAAACAATTTATCACTATTTAAATATTTTCTTGGCACTCTTACCTACCCTTAAATAGCTGCTATATTTTCCATAGCTTTTTACTTATATTTTTTAAAACTGTTGTGTCGGCTACATAGAATTGACCTTTTAATGAAATTATCGAGGATTTCATAAATTTACCAATCGAATTTGACCATTATTAAATATTCAATCAATATATTCTGTATATAATACAGTTAACCATTTCTTTACCAAAAATTTAATTTATAATTCAACAATCTGACACATTATATATATATATATATATATATATATATATATATATATATATATATATATATATATATATATATATATATATATATATATATATATATATATATATATATATATATATATATATATATATATATATATATATATATATATATATATATATATATATATATATATATAATTAGCTATTAAAATTCGTAATTGGTGTGAGAATGGCAGAGTATATGCAATGTAATATAGTGTCTGTTAATGTAAATTAGGACACGTTATTACAATATTTTATAATATTTTACTGGCATAGAAAAAAATTATAAATAAAAAAATATAGATAAAAGCAATAATTTGTCTCAGTCAGCGTCAAAAAAATAGGTACACTCAGGGTATGCAAATATATAGACGCAATCAAAAAGTCAATAATATCGGTACATTCAAAGTTACCTTATTATTGTCAACAACGTAGTCGTTCAAAAAGATCGGTACGTTTAAAACGTCATATAGATCGTTACATTCAAAGCGCCATAAATATGGTGACACTCATCCCGTCATTGGTATCTAAGCATTGTGTTCAAATTCTAGTGTTTACATATCATTCTACTATCTATCAAAGATAACAATTAGTCAGTTGTATTAAAGTTGAGGACCGTCGTGGCGCAGAGGCGTAGCGTCTGCCTGTAAACACGATGATTTGTGGGTTCGATTCCCACTCGGGAAAGATGGATTTTTCTATTTCCATTTTCTTCGCTCTGGTAATTAGGCAAAGCGTGGCGTTGAGTTTCACCACTCAACACGCAATGCCTCGAAAACGACGGAAAGCGGGGACGAAGAAAGCAGGGAATAAGCAACGAAATGTCTTAACACTAGGTTCCTGCAGTTTCCTACCCTGCCCTTATTTGGGATAAAGCGTGAAGACATTAAAGTTAGGGAACTATATATATTTGTTGAAGCAATAATAGCTGTTCATGCTCAAATATATACGATTCTTGGCGTTAATCGCAAAATAACAATTCTAGAATTATCATAATTCTTTGCGTAAATAGGCATGTCTATTTTATATTTTTATATTATAGCTTTCTAATCAGCCTAAGGTTAGTTCTGTAGTATGTGCAATTTTTATTTTTTAAAAGTCTATTTGTCTGTTGGCGAAGGCCTCCTATCATTTCCATTATTTTCTGTCGTTAGCTACTCTATGCTACATTCTTTCTGCCACCAGAGCTATGTCGTCATGCCAACGTGTAGCTAGTCTGCCTCACTTTCTTTGGCCTTCTTTTGCGTACCATTGAGTTACTATTTTATTCCATTTTTTATCTCTTTTTTATCTCTTGCTGAGTGACCTGCCCATCGTCATTTCAGTCTTTTAGTCTGTTATACTATTTCTTGAACTTTTGTTTTATATCTTGTGAACTGTTCCTCTATATATCTATATGACATTTAGCAAGTTTGTGTTGATATGCCTTCATACTAAGTGTTACTACCATTTTTAAAGACTGGTAAAATGCATGTGTTAAACAGTTTTGCTTTTATTTTTAAGTGCTAGTTGTTATCCTTCATCACTTCTTTCATGCTCCTATATTTCTTCCAGCCGTTTTTTACTCTTCTATTGATTTTCTTTTTTATGTTTTCCTCAGGGGTAATCAGCTGTTTTAAATACTACTGTACTCTTCTGTGTGCTCTATTTGGTTGTTTCCCAGAAAAACTGAGTATTTTCTTTATTTCTCATCGGTTTTGTTTTTCATGGTTAAATTTCAGGCCAAGTTTTTCGTTTTTGATTCCACAACATCTTTTAGCATTGTATCGTTTTCTTCTGATGTTTTTGCAGATAGCACAATGTCATCTGCGAATCGAATATGTGACAATTTACGTCCATCGATGTTTATTCCCTCGTTTTCCCACTTTATTTTTCTAAATATGGATTCTAACATTGCTAAAAAGCTTCGAGGACAGAGGTTTCTCTGTTTTACGTCTTTTTTGTGGGGAATGGTTTACCTTCTTTCTCTAATTGGATACTTGCAAAACTGGATTTATATGTTCAATTCCTTGGTCGTGTAGTGCATCCCATATTTTCTCATGGACCAAAGAGTCGAACGTCTTACTAACTTACTAAGGCGTTCGATTTTATCATATTAAACAAAACTAATAAAATATGATGTTGTAATTGCCCCCTTTTACTTCTAAAGATTTGTGAATTGAGTATCGTAAATGACAATTACGAAACAAAAGATTTATCTATGACGACATGCTTAAAATGAAAAGGATATCAGTAGTTTCTATCCTTTTCATTTATGTATAAATATTTTAATATTAATTGCCATAGCAAATTATATTTTAAATGCAAGCAATAAAGTTTATTTTTATAGTGTGTTTCATAATTTTGAATACTTACAATGCTTAGATACCAATGACGGGATGAGTGTCACCATATTTATGGCGCTTTGAATGTAACGATCTATATGACGTTTTAAACGTACCGATCTTTTTGAAAGACTACGTTGTTGACAATAATAAGGTAACTTTGAATGTACCGGTACCGACTTTTTGATTGCGTCTATATATTTGAATACCTTGTGTGTACCTATTTTTTTGACGCTGACTGTACTAAGAATGATTAGGATGCATATCAAAATGCCTCGATGTTGATAAGAATTACGGTTCATTAATACGTTTCATTATAGGTAGTATATATAAAGGCTAAATGGCAACAAATAAACCATAACTCAACAATTTTAGGAGAAGAATCAAATCCCAATTTTAAAAATTCAGAAGCGAGTTTTGGCATGTTGGGTTTAGGGAGCTCGTGACATCGACACAAGTCAAAGAAAGATTAAAAAAAGAGTATAGGCTGCAAAAACTAAACATAAGTACTGAGAGAAAAAGGAAGGAAATGTTAACGAATAACTTCCAGGACACGTAGTTTTTCTGGTGAGAACTTAGTAATTTGCGGGGCTGTTCGTCTGTCATTAAAAAGAAAAATTTGCTTTCGAAGAACTGTGAAGTGACGATGAATTAACATGGCATGTAGCTTTAGTTTGCAATTTACTCGGGTGATAAACAGAGTTGCATCATTTCGAATCCGCAACGAATAGATAAACAGAATAAAAAAATACCAGTGAGGATATCATAGTGAGAATGAAGAAGAACGTGAAAAATCATTTCGGCGTACGTAGATAGATTGAGTTATGAAATAATGGTGAAAAACATATATGAAACAAAATAAATGCTAAAATAGATAAGGAGAGATGTTGGTTGAGTTTCGAAAACGCAGTAACTAAAATGTCGGAGGAGAGTCCAAGTAAAAGGCATAAGGCCGCGCGCAGAGCACATATGAAGACGTTAGTGACAGTAATCGAGGCAAGAGACATTATTTTACCAACAGTTACTTTTGTATCAAATCACCATATTATTGTGCCTTAAAAAAACTGAACTGCTTGCCAGACCTTATAAATCAATATTATGACTATTGACAACACAATCAAAATTCAAAAGTATAAATTGTAATGTATATCTTTATACAAGTGTTAATAAAATGAAATAGTACCGTTTTATTTTCGACGTACAGAACTCTAAAAAAGGCAAAATTAAATATCATTTACAAATATATCGTAGAGAATTTCACTGATTTCATATAATTAATAAAAAATACTATTTCATGCTAGCAACATTTATAAACCAACGACTGAATGTGTTCTGTGGTACTTGTTAGTGCGCATCATATCCATTAACTAAGTTTCTTCCGCCATTTTGTTTCGCATCCGGCTTTGGTGATCGGCGTTTGGTGACGCTTGTAGTTAAAACTAGTTGTTATTACATATTACTAAACTTTATAAACTGGTTGCCCCGGTACCTTAAGTTTTAATTCAGTTATAATTAGTTTGAAATTAGACAAATGGTACAATATTGCTAAGATAAAGTGCTTAATTTATAATGTAAGTTTGGATTTTGTTTAATGCAGCGTGTGTGTAACCGTTTTTGATAAGTATACTAATTTATCTGTTTTGTTAAAGCCACAATGTCTCGTTACGGAGACTGTAAGGTCTACGTGGGTGATCTCGGCAACAATGCAAGCAAGCCTGAATTGGAAGATGCGTTTTCTTACTACGGCCCCTTAAGAAATGTATGGGTAGCTAGAAATCCTCCAGGTTTTGCTTTTGTCGAGTTTGAAGATCCTCGTGATGCTGAAGATGCCGTAATTATCAACAAATATACTCTGTTCTAGGTTATTTTTTTAATAGACATAACACCAAGTTTTTCTGCTTCAGATACGAGGCTTAGATGGGCGAACGATATGCGGCCGACGAGCTCGTGTTGAAATGTCAAACGGAGGTCGTGGTTACGGTGGACGTGGACCACCACCACGTTCTCGGCTTCCGCCTAGGCCTTATGATGACCGCTGTTATGATTGTGGTGATCGTGGACACTATGCTAGAGACTGTACACGTCGCCGTCGTCGAAGGTGAAAAATAATACGTATTCCTTTAACGTTTAAATATTTTACTGGCATGGAATCTTTAAGAGACTGATGTCATAATTTCACAAAAATGTTTGTAACAAAGTTGTAACATATTTTTTAAAGCAAAGGTAACTCTACATAAAGATTCCATTCCATGGTTTTGTATGAACGTAAACCAATGATAACTATGTTATAGGTTATCATTGGCCTGTGCGCCGAGAATGAACTCTTCAGTGTCTGCACTTCTTGTAGTCTGCGCTACGTAGATTTCACTTCGCGTCGTGTACTCCAATAATGTTGGCAGCATCCGTAGCGTCTGTGAACTACATAACAACCTACGTGCACACTTCACTTATCGACATTGAGTGTAACATTCGTTCTACGCGTCACGTCACGTCACGTCACGTCTAATGTAATCACTGCGTGCACTCAGTGAGTTACACATTATTATCCCATATTTCTGTTCAAGACAAAGCAGACTGGATACTTAAGTTCTGAAGTATAAAAACATGAGTTACTTACTTAAAACTCAATTACTTTTGTAAGGTCAGACACAGAAGAGACAAAAAGAAACCATATTATTAATGATAACAAATCATAAACTAATAAAAAAACGTTTTTGATTACTCCATAGTTAAATGTGGCTTATTGTTAATCATTATTAGCTCCTGCGTGCTTTAAGAGTAACTTTAATATACAATAAATATTACAATTATTTTTAATAGATGTTGTAGGTTGGTTAGCAGAGTATTCATTAAAAATGTATGGAAGAATAATAGCAATGTAAAAGATATATTGATATTGTATTTTAATTAAAATTTATGAATGTTCTCAGCCGATCGAGGTCTCGTCGTCGCACACGCTCACGCTCGCCGAGATCCGGATCCCGCTCAAGAAGCCGTTCACGCTCTCGATCTCGCTCCAAAGGAAGATCCATGTCGCGCTCGAGATCACGTTCTCCATCTAAAGAGTCCAAGAAGTCCAATTAAAAAGTCCATATAAGTAAACTAGAAATACAAATTCCATGTTTTATTACTGTATTGTTAAAATAGTGATGACAGAAGTCTTATACTATCCATCATAGGCAATATATCATTCCTATGCAATGACTGTAAGATACAAAAGTATCGGTTTTATCAACAATATACTGACATTGAAAATAAAAATGTTTTATGCAAAATTGTTGTAGTATTTTATTTATATTCTATCATAAAGAAACAGAAATAAAATAAACTTTTGACTGTAACAAAATCTCATCAAGACTAACACTAAAGAACACATGTATAAGGGGAAGGGAAGGTGTTATTGACTTGTGTAATCTATCATGTAGTTTTTGTTAGTTAGTTCTACAATAAATAGGAATAAATAGTAATAATTAAGTAAAATTTTAAAAATTAACCAATAGAGTTTCCTTCCCTTCTAAAATTACTGAGATTGTGGTAACCAAAGAAAGATATTACATTGTTTAACCTGTAATCTTGAAAATACTTGATATAAAACTACAAATATGTAAACAGTAATACTGCTATGTTATGCTATAGATGGTATGGGAGCAATACCATACAAATAAATTTTTATTATACAGTAAATAAAACAAAATTATGAAAAGGTTTCATAAAATCTAACAAATTTGTTTTTCCCAGTAGTTTCTGTACACCATCATTTATAAATTTGTTTGCCCAGTAAACAACTCATATTAAACAAACAACAAATCGTCGAAATAGTTTATTACTAGTACTTAACAAAGTTAATAAAAAAAAACAAGCCACATGCTGACTTTGGCAATTGTTGCGCAGTTCGACACTACCTCATTTTCAACGTGATTATTATAGATTCAATGCCCGTTGGGAACAATAAATTCCAATTTCCACTTCCCTAATCACATAAAGCAAAACATTTTCTCATTCAATAAGTAGGTAATGCTATAAAATATTGGTAAGTGCTGGATTGCCTGGTAAACAAATAAATGGAAAGATTTCAAACAGATTGTGGTGAACGGAGGATTTATACGCTATGTTCTCTCTATTTGCACCTAAAGAATGATTAGAAAAGTTTAAAGAATTAGAGCCATTCTGTTTCTTTAAAATCTGATAATTATACCTATCCAAGGTGTTCAATTACTAAATAAATCTTTTATAATTAAATACAAACAAAATATTAAAAACAACTATAATATATTTAGTATATAATTCTTCTCAAAAAATAAAATAAAGGTTTATTTTATTACTTTCTATGTTTTATTTTTATGAAAATTTGTAAACATATGGTGATATTTCGAATGGACGGGCAACATTTGTCCAATAAAAAAGTAAAAAGCAATGTTCAGCGGACGGACGTCGTTTCGACTTTTGTATCCCGTCATGCAATAATTTTTCATTCATGATTACCTTGTTTAAAAGTGTTTTAGATGGTGTCGCCGTCGTGAATACTAGTTAGATTTTAATTAAAAATGATATATTAGTGTTTGATTTCGTATAGTTCAAGATATAGTTCTTGATAGGTGTGTGACAAGTACGGTAATGGTGGCCATGTCATGAAAATCCCCACAGCCATGGATGATAGCTCCGTATCTCATCATAACGGAGGGCAAGTGGGATCTCAGATAGGAGTTAGTGTAAATAACAAACAAAATGAAGAATCTAGTCAAAGTGTCCAGTATTCAATACCGGGCGTTTTGCATTTTATCCAACACGAATGGGCGAGATTCGAACTCGAGAGATCACAATGGGAGGTGGACAGAGCAGAGTTTGAGGTAAAATTTTACTAACAATTATTTCTTTAAATAGTTTGTTTAAATAATTTCGCTATTCTTTCACTGATTTATGTGAATACTTTCGTATACACCTTTAGTCTTAACAGTATCTTTAAAAAAATGCTAATTTTGTATTTTTGGTAAAACAAATGTTTATTTCATGAAATTTAAAAAATATTTATTCAATATTTATGTATAAATTTAGAAGAACATAGGATTAATGTAAATGTTTTTGAAGTTATTTCTGAATTGTTATTTTCCTATTCATGCTTTATTTAGGTTGATGTTGTTACATCCTTTTGCCTATTAATATATATGATAAATAATTATATGTATAATATATTGTAGTGTTTAATTAAGTTTTTGGTATTTGTACATTGAACATTATATCAGTGTTAATTAATAATTTCCAGTTTATAAGGTTTTATAGCAATGAGTGTTACAGTATTTTAAATAAATCTGTGTAAGGGTTCTACTTAATAAGAATAAGGGTATTGAGTTGCTATATGCTAGAGTTTTAGGTCTGTGAGATATCTGAATGAATTTAAACTTCTAAGTTAATATACAACAACTACTATATTGTAAAAAGAAATCTTTAATTATTAGTGCTACCAGATAATATAATAATACCAGTAATATAAATGTTGTAGGAATGCATACTGTGCTAGATTTTTTTCAAAGAAGCTAAGGCATTAAGGGTATAGGGCATTAAGAAAGAAGTTCTTTTTAAATATTTTATTTTAATTAAATAATTTAATAATTGTGAAACAATTTGAATAGGCAAAAATTGCCTTCCTCCAAGGAGAGAGGAAGGGTCAGGAAAATCTAAAAAATGATCTGGTGAGGCGGATTAAAATGCTGGAATATGCATTGAAACAAGAAAGGGCAAAATTTCATAAGCTTAAGTATGGAGTAGAACTACAGCAGGGTGATATGCGCCCCCCACCAGACGAGCCGACACAAGAACCAGAACCTGCTGAAAGAGCTCAATGGAAACAGGGCCGCCAACTTATTAGGCAATACTTGCAGGTATAAATATTTTTTTTGCTATTTAATACAAGAATAGTCTTAATAAACTTAAAAAATCATATAAAAATTTTAACACAGCGGGATTTGAAACTGTTTCTTGTAAATCGTATAAGCACTGTGACCACTAAGCTATGCATTCTTCATCACACTGCATCAAAATTCTTATAGACTTTATATAACTTATTTCATTTTTAGTGTCTCTAAAGATTTTTACAAATTTCCATTACTCAATAATTATTACAAAGAAAAAGCATTTTTTGTCTATCCTTAGTGCTGATTAACACTTAACAAATCATAAAAATAAGAATAGTCTTATTAAAAACCTGTGGTTCCACAAAAAATAATAAACTAATAGCAAACTATTATATTATAGCAAAAAATGTGTGTATTAAGAAAAGTATTGCTTTTAAAGACTTAAATTACTAAAAGATGAAGACGAATTTACTAAAAAAAATATTTGAATTGTATTGACAATTACAATTTTTATTTAAGAAATGTGTACAATTGGTAAAGTGTTGAATGCTAAAAGTTGTGTTCAGCAAAGTAATGTGATAAAATGTAAGATTTTAGTAAATGCTTATTATTTATTTTTGACAGGAAATAGGCTATACAGATACAATTCTTGATGTGCGTTCAAATAAAGTAAGAACTCTTTTGGGATTAAATAATGAAGAACAAGGTGATGACTCTAATTATAGAAATTGTGAAAAACAACAGCACTATTCTATGAATACTGCCTTAAGTCGCAAGATGTATGATTATGGTATGTTAAACTATTTCATGTGTCACTGTGTCACTATTATTATATTGTTTTTAATTTAAATTATCAAGTCAAAAATTTAGTTCTTCTAAGATATACGAGTCAGATTATTAATATATTTTAATATATGAAATTTTGTGGAGTGTAAATATATAACCTAGATTTGATTTTCATTTTCCTTGTCCTCCTTCATTAAAGGACTAAAGCAACAGCACAAAAAATTCTCATTATTTATAATTGTGATCACTTACAAGTAAATAGATCATTACCATTTTAAGTATAAAATCAACATGAATAAAAATATTATAACCAACTTTTCTTTGAAATCTTTGTGTCTCTTAAAAATCATCTTGGTAAGATTTTTTAAAATTATTTCTCTATTCTTAGTGTGGATTATCTTCTTATTATTTATTATTCTTAATTGGTAAATAAGCAAAAAAATCAATATATAAAAAGTTTTTCTTCTCCAGTTAGGTTATTTGTCATTTGGATTATTTCAGGTGGAAAAGACCAACGCAAAGCAGGTGCTTCACAAGGAAGTGGTTACAGTGATGATGGTCTATCAGTTCAGGAGACAGCCGCTGTGTTCGCAAATTTCGAATTTCTTGCAAATCAAGAAATGGATATGGATGAAATAGATGACTTAGAAGCAAAACAAATGCATCACACTGCAGGGAAACAAGGTATTATAAGAAGATGGTAAAATTTTAATATTTGTGTAGGAAAAAAGCAAACGATATACGTGTGTGTATAAAAGTATCGCGAATTTTGTGTTATTTCAAAAATTATTTATTTATTCATGAATATCTATTTTGTCCCCTTCAAAGTAATCCCCATGAGATATTATACACTTGTGCCAACGGTTTTTCCAATCTTAGAAGCACTTCAAAAAATCATTTTTTTTTATTTTGTTCCTCTCCTCCTTCGATGCCGTCTTTGTCTCGTCAAGCGTAGCGTAACGTCGTCCTGTCATGGGCCTCTTCAGTTTAGGGAACAAGACAAAATCACAGGGGGCCAGATCTGGGGAATACGGTGGCTGCGGCATTATTAGCGTGCTGTTTTTGGCCAAAAAGTCGCGGACAAACAACGATGTGTGAGCAGGAGCGTTATCGTGGTGCAAAAAATTTTTGTTCTTTCACAAATCCGGGCGTTTCTGTCGGATTACTTCGCACAATTGCAGGTAATATTCTTTATTGACTGTTATACCCTGTGGCAAGAACTCATGATGCACCACACCCCTGCAATCAAAGGAAACTGTCAGCAAAACTTTCACATTCGACCGAACTTGGCGCGCTTTTTTCGGTCTTGGTTCGTGCGCAGCTTCCATTGACATGATTTACCTTTGGTTTCCACGTCATAATTATAAACCCACGATTCATCACCAGTTATGACCCTCTGGAGCAAATTTGGGTCGTCGCGGACAGTGTCCAACACCTCATTAGCAATGTTAATGTGATGCTGTTTTTGGTCGCAACTGAGCAATTTTGGTACGAATTTCGCGGCCACCCTTCTCATGCTCAAATCATTCATACAAATCGAATGGCACGAGCCAATACCACTTTTCTCCACTTCATTAATTTTTTCGTGTGTTGTTGAAGTGCTCGGGCGTCCGGCACGCTCTTCGTCGTTCACATCTTTTCGGCATTCTTAGAAATATTATGTACCACCGATAAGCGTTGCTTCGTTCCAAGGTAGCTTCTCCATAAGCCACAGTCAACATTCGGAATGTATCCGCGCACTTAATTTAGTTTTTCACACAAAATTTGATACACGTTCTTTGATCCATTTTTTGAACGGGTAAAAATCGAAGACGATCCAAAACATGTGCAAGCAAAAGCAGCTGTCAACAATTCAGTAAATATTCAAAATAGCCGAGCTTGTCGGCATAAGTGAGAGACATAAATACACATACAACATAACGCCATAAAAAATTGAAATGAACACACCTCGTATATCAAAGTACATTGGAGGGACTGACTGTAATATTGTTTTGAGTGAGATATTCAGGCAAGACTACTGATCATAATTATTAATACTTAATAATTGCAAACTTATCCTCTTGAATACAAAATATATATATATATATATATATATATATATATATATATATATATATATATATATATATATATATATATATATATATATATATATATATATATATATATATATATATATATATATATATATATATATATATATATATAATTTTATACATGAGAAAGTGTGTTTGTTTTTTCTTGCACATGACATGATTTGTTGTGTGGCAGATGAAGAGATACTTAACCTTAGCTCTGCCGTTAGTTTACTTAATATTAATGAATGTGATTATACTTATGCTTAAAATTAATTCATGACTATGGCGATAGATGGCGCCATTAAGTCTAGGCTAAATATCCTGAATTAAGAATAATTGAAGATTTGAATTTCGTGCGAGATATCTACCACTATGTCTTGTCAACTTTTGTAGTAGATTACGTAAATTTTACAATTTATAATTATTTTAAAAGAAAAAAAAAACGCTTGAAAGTGTATTTTAAAATTACTAATATTAATTTTGTACAAAACATAAAAAGACAATAATAGAACAGATTTTTTTAAATGATTTTTATTAACAAAAGAAATACATGCATATACAGTTAGGTGCAGAACTGAGTCAATACCTTACATTATTATAAAAATACGTTTATAGAATAGTCATTAATTACAAAATAAAAAATGTATTTTTATATTTGAAATCTTTATTTGTTTAGGTATTCATCAACAAAAACTGACAATCATAAACCTGGTTTTGAAATAAAATCACCACAATTACAATTGGTTCACTTTTGCACCAGTCGCAAAATATAATAAAAACATATTTTTAATATTTGGTCCAATAACCTTTTGCTTTTTTAACTGCTTGTACTCTACTTTCTAGACTTTGTACTAGTTTTTCACAATAATTTGATGGGATTTTGTGCCACTGTTCTTGTACTCGCTCCCAGAGAATGTTTAAGTTCGATGGTGGTGCTTTATATTCGTTTAAAAGCATGTTTTTCAAGTATGCCCATAAATTTTCTATGGGATTGATGTCAGGACTCTGTGATGGCCATGGGAGGACTTGAAAATTTTGCTTATTAAGCCAATCTTTTACTATTTTCGATGTATGCTTTGGGTCGTTATCCTGTTGGAATACGGCTTCATTAACAGGATACGGCATATTTTCTACAGCTGTCATCAGATGTGTCTTAAGAATGTTGAGATACATTTTACCATCCATATTTTCATCGATTTTGTGAATTGGTCCCACACCATAAGCTGTCAGGCATCCCCACAGCTTGATATTACCACCACCGTGTTTCACCGTTTGAATGAAATCCTTTGATTGTAATGGTTCACCCTCTTTCTTCCATGACCATTACCGCCTGTCTGTGCTGTATCTATTAATTTTGGTCTCATCGGGCCAAATAACCTTCATCCAATCACATTCAGTCCACTTAATGTACTGTTTTACGAAACAATTTCTTGCTTTAATGTTTTTCTTCGTAAGGAGCGGTTTCTTTTTCTTCTCTATATCATCGCATATTCATTTTGTGTAATGACCGACGAACAGTCCACTTACTCACTGACGTGCCGGTGTCTTCCCTTAAAAGTGCCGCCGCCTCTGATGCTGAAGACGCTTTATTAGATCTTAAGTAGTAAATAATTTTTCTTACCTCTCTATCAGATAACTTTTTGGTACGACCACCAATATTTTTTGGCATAGGAAATTTACACTTTGCTCTTATTCTCTGTACTGTAGATTGACTTACATTTAACTTTTGAGCAATAACTCTTGTCGATTTCCCGCTTTGAAGCAACTCTGTAGCAGATTCTACAACGAACTTTGAAGTTGCTCTCATGATAAGAAATAGTGTTTATTATTATTTTCAAAACAAGTGGATGCGACTCTTATGCGATATAGAATGATACTGAACAATAAACAAGGCGAAATTCACATTTCCTCACAAATTCTAACAAGTCTTAACAAGTTTATTACTTGAGCGTACAATTGGATATAGAACGGTGCAAAAGTGAGTCTATCATTTTCAAATACTCCAACGTTTTGAAAGGTATTTACGGGACAATATCTATATGGGCTATTAACTAGAGGGATATAGTTTTAAATTATAATATAAAATTCTTTTAACATTTTTAATAAATATTGATATAATTCATATAATCTAATAATGACGACGTATTGACTCAGTTCTGCACCTAACTGTATATTATACATGGGATTATAGATATATTCAGATTAATCAAATATTTTACTAAATTATTATATGACCTCATTCCTTTAGTGTCACAGATAGACATACATATAGATATGTTTATAATATTTGTTCCTTTTTGTAAGGCGAGGAAGTCGACCATGAAGCTGAGGAGGTGTTAAACGAGTTAAACCTGCTAACAGCCAGTGAAGCCGATGGAGGTGGACAGGGCGACGAATATCCTGTTGGCGGTAACATAGCAATGTTTTATTACTATTATTATGATTATTATATGAAGTTTTAGGCATATATGTTACTATGTTTCAGAGCTATGCAAGAACACATACAGTGGTATTGGAATTGGATATATTTTAATTTTAATAAAACTTTAATTGGAATGTTTAAATATGCAATTTCGTTTATTTAAACATATTTTAATATACTTGTGTGTACAATTTTGGTCTTAACTTAAAAAGAAAATTGTTTACAGTTAAGTTTCCTGGTGGGGCTGGCGGTGCAGGCGGCGGCGGCGAGGCGGATGAGAAGCCGCTGGCGTTAGGCGAGCTCGCGCAGCTCACAGTCAGCAACGAGTCCGAGGGCTACGACGTGGCCAGCGCCAGCAAGGAGTCCTTCAGGAAGACCTGGAACGCGAAGTACACACTCCGCTCGCACTTTGACGGAGTATGATACTTACTATTTTTGTAATAATAATTAGTACAGTTATATTGGTTTAATAACATGTAATATTTAAAGAGAGTGCTGGTGACTTCATTTGTATATATGACACTGGAAAATTATCTTGTAATTAATCTTTTGTTTGTTAATCTTTTATGAATCAATTAGAAAACCAATTGATGTAGAATTATGTTCAAACCATTTGTTTTTATATATTATTTGTAACCATTTGTTAATTTTTAGATTGTGTAGACTATTAAAATTTTCGTAAGCATAAGCATGTTCATTATACTAAATATATGTGACAAAATAAACTAAAATAATATGTTGCATAGGTACGAGCTTTGGCGTTCCACCCGACCGAGGCGGCGCTCGTGACCGCCTCCGAGGACCACACGCTGAAGCTGTGGAACCTTCAGCGCACCGTGCCCGCCAAGAAGTCGGCGGGCCTCGACGTGGAGCCGCTGTACACGTTCCGCGCGCACACCGCGCCCGTGCTGTGCCTCGCCATGGGCGTGCCGCGCTCCGAGGAGTGCTTCTCCGGCGGCCTCGACGGCACCATCCGCGTGTGGAACCTGCCGCCGCCCACCGCCGACCCCTACGACCCCTACGACCCCGCCGTGCAGGGGCCCGTGCTGCGCGACCACTCGGACGCCGTGTGGTCGCTGGCCAGCGCGCAGGGCCGCCTGCTGTCGGCCTCCGCGGACGGCACGGCGCGCCTGTGGGCGCCGCGCGCGCCGCGCCCGCTGCTGTGCACGCTGCGCGACGACGCGGCCGCCGGCGGCCGGCGCCACGCCCGCCGCCGCCGACTTCGCGGACGCCGCGTCGCGCGCCGCCGTGGTGTACCGCGACGGCACGCTGCTGCTGTTCGACCTGGAGACGGGGCAGAGCGCGCTGCGCGTGGCCTGCGACAGCGCCGCCACGCGCGTGCGCGCGCACCCCACGCTGCCGCTGCTGGTGACGGCGCACGAGGATCGCCACATCCGCTTCTGGGACGCGGCATCGGGGCGCTGCGCGCACGCCATGGTGGCGCACCTGGACGCCGTCACGGGCCTGGCGCTCGACCCCAACGGGCTGTTCCTGCTGTCGGGCTCGCACGACTGCTCCGTGCGCCTGTGGAACCTGGACACGAAGACGTGCGTGCAGGAAATCACGGCGCACCGCAAGAAGTTCGACGAGAGCATCCTGGACGTGGCCTTCCACCCGCTGCGGCCCTACATAGCGAGCGCCGGCGCCGACGGCCTCGCCAAGGTCTTCGTCTGATTCCGAAGTCTCCTTTTAACGTATTCGATATTGTATTAACGCGCGCCCGACGCTCGTTATAAGCGCGTAGTGAACTCATCTATGTATAGACATTCGAAATCTATTATAATATATTTTTAGATTTTCAGTATGTGGATTTTAGGTTTTTATCGCAACTTTTTCACCGATTTTACGATACGCAGTGATATATCCTTGTTTCCTTTCGTCCGCGCGAGCCGCCCGTGTGTGCGGCGTTGCGGCGCGGGGGGGGCGTAGCTGGTATGTTTTATTTAATTCGATTGGATCTATATAGATAGTCTTGTTTCGTCACTTGTATTGAATAAACATGCTCTCACGATATCTTATGCGAATGAGCGAGCGAACAAAAATATGAATGAGTAGTACTATATCGGAAGTAAAGTAAGTAATGTTTGTTCGTAACGAATACTGCGATGTAGAATATATATTATAAAACATTACGTATTCCTTTGTTTTCCTGGAATTCATACTTGTACACATACATCCAAAATTGATAGTAAAAAGCAACATAACCGAAATTAACGTCTTTTTTATTTTTTTACTCATAAATCCTGTAAAACTTCCCCGTTTTTAATAAATAATTTGTTTATTGTTTTTAAATAAATATTTATTGTTTTCTTTTTTACCGACTGTTGTAAATGAAATAGAAAGCTTTATATACAGACAGATTCATCTCATTGTATGCATACTACGTGTTAAGTACATATTAATGATTCTGGTTCATTCCTATTGATAGAAAATCTCTATAAGATAACTTTATATTGTTTTATAAGAAATATCACAAAAGCACAAAAAAAAATAATATATTATTTTTTTCTATTTTTACTATCACTTCACAAAAGATTTTTTTAAAATTTTTCTTTGTTTTATATGACAAAGCGAATTTGGACGTTTTTTAAGTTTTAATTGTTAGTATCTCAGTTATTTCCTTACTTTGTATTAATTACACACGTGATTACATATGGAATTGTATTTATACAATTTGTAGATTATCCCATTAGATTGTAGTTCATGTATCTAAATGTATAAATAAAATTGAAGTGTGGCTGTAAACTCCAAATATTTGTTTTTTCAAGTGCATATAATTATTCACACTATAATAAACAACAAAGATTTTTTTTTTCATTTTCGTCTGTCTGTCTTTTGTAACGGTCCGTGCTAGTCCCTCAACATCTGAATATTTTTTTATAAGAATTTCACTGGATAATAGAGGAAGCTGTGCAGCAACATATGAACCATTTGTATTCCGAAATTCTCGGTATATTCGGATTTACTGCGTGCAGAAATGGTAGGTACAGTGATAAAATGTGTGTATAAAATAATAATTTTCCTTAAAATACATAAAATTGATTCGAAAGGAAAAAAATATATACAGGTGTGTCTGACATGACGGCCATTAGCAAAACTACTTATAGGGGAAAATATTTCAAGGCTATATATAAAAAACTAATTCCCAATTATCAATAGTCTAGGCACAGGATTATTTTTCCCATTTCACGATACTTATACATGCTGTGTAACGCGTGAGGTAGTCATAATTGAATACAAATGACGTATAGACCTCGTACTACAAAAATACTATCAAACGTTGTCAATCTGTCACCTTTCATTCAAAAAAATAACGTAATGAGAAAGGGATATATTGTTCCACGCTCTCACAGGATAGTGTACGCTTGCGTCATACTTGAGAAATGGCGTTTTGTTTTGGAACAATAATTTAATTATTTATATTGTTTGAAAAAAAAATATTTTTGAAAATTTTACTTCTTTTATAATTTTACAAATTTTAAGAAGGCAAGTTAACACTATGATTTAAATGACGGTCGCGGTAACATCCACACCTGTATATGCAATGATCAAGTGATTGAACTCGCGAACTTTGATCGGGTCGCTAGTGTAGGTATAGGAAATTATCATAAAAACATTTAACAACTATAAATATCTACCAACAAAGAGAAAAGAAGAGAAGATTAGTTTAAATAGTCTAACTAATTTATAAATTGTATGTAATTTTTTTCCACCTAGATAGCTGTGGCGCCTTTAAAAATTACCTACCTAAAAACACATACTTTTAAAAGTACAAACACTAAGATTTCAAACAAAGTATAGTTAACTGGATCGTCGTATTATATTATTATTAAAATCGTTTTTAAGTAGTTAAAAATGAAATCAGTATAATTTAATCAACTGCTTAGGTAGTACTATATTATTTATTTGTTATTTTACTATAGGTTGGTGATACATGCTAGGAATGCCATAGACAACTTTCCGTATCAATGCCTTTATATTTAAGGGACTCCACCTTAAACATTTCCAGCATCCAACATTTGCTTGCAATGCACTTTCAATCCTACTCACATACGTTTAATATATACCGCGTAGGAACAATAGTAACTTGGAAAATCTTATGGTGACAGGCAAAGTTGAAGGTGAAACCGAACTAAGATGAAACCAAAGTATCCGAGCAAATATTTAATGAATTCGGGATTGTCACCCGCGCCTGCAAACAGTGTAAGGGCTCTGACGACTAAGCTATGCGTTGTTCATTACGCCGCGTCAAAATTCTTATATGTTTTATACAATTTATTCCGTTTCTTTTAATACATTTTTATCCTTAGTGTTTAATATATACCTACCTAATTAACACTTTAACAACCACAAAAATAAGTATCCGAAAACCTAGAGATACCAATAAGCAAGGTATTTCATCAAGCTAAAGTTGTTACCATTTCAATAAAATACGTGTTTGAAACCGTGTAAGCCATGATTTTCTTGAAATTGAATTTTCTTGAATTTCTCAAACAATCTCAATGAAGTTACCTTTTTACAGACAATTTATATTAGTAATGCTATTAAGTCATAACTATAAGCTAATTATGATTTTTGTGCTGCTATACTTCTCTTCTCTTAAAAGTATACAATAAGATTTTTTTATTAAAATATTGAATATAGAATATTATAATACTGCTCTTCACGTTTGGCCGTACACAATACAGTTCTGGTGCCGACACTCTTGCATTGGCAGTGAAACGTGGGTATTACAGAAGAAGAATGAAAGAAAGATGAATGCGATCTCTTCAAAGGATATGCGGAGTCAGCTTAGCTAACTGAATCTGCCGAAGAGATATATAGGATGGTATCAGTGAGGATATCACAGTGAGAATAACAAACATGCTCTGATTGTTTGGGCACGTTCAAAGAGTGAGCGACGAAAGGTAAAAAAAATATACGAAGCAAGTGAGGGGTAGACCTCGGTTGACTTTCGAAAACACAGTATAGTTATAGTATACAGGTAGATACTGGAGGAAGGTCACGTAAAAAGCACATGCACTCCCCGGAGAGCATGTATAAAGAGATTAATGACAGTGGACGAGGCGAAGGAAATATGAAAGGATCGCAGCGTTTGGCGCTCCGTTGTCTCTGACTACCCCGCTAGGGATAAAGCGTGAAGATGTGTGTGTGTGTGTGAATTGTTAATTAGATGTAATATTATAACTAATTAAATATTATTATGTGAATTAATATAAAATTAAATTTTAAAATTAGGTATAAGTACATATCTACATTAGGTTTGAGTTTTTTCTACGTCTATTAGTATTGTATAAAATAGGATATGGGTAGTCTAGATAAAAATTTCTTATTAAAATTTAAACTTAAATCAGTTCTATCAGGTAAAGCCACACATCGGGCATTGTGTGCAATATATTGTTTCGTTTGTTTGTGTTGTTAGTAAACAATAAACATTGTATTCAATGTTGGCATATTTTGTTATTTGCTGTGGTACCTAACTCCGGTATCTACTCGTTACAATAATAATAAGACAATGTTGGGCATGTAAGTAATTTTTCTATATAAAAATATATTTTAAAAACTTTCATACTATTATTACTTTTTGCATTGCATTGCTTTATTGTCCGTACCGTCCTACAATTTTTTTACTTTACTATAGAGGCATTGCAAGATAAGTGACGGAATTTAACGTCGCGCTTGCATAGTCGTATAGCTAAGAAAATGGAAATGAAATAATCTATCCTCCCCAAGTGGGAATAGAACTCACAAACCATTGCGTTAACAGTCAGCCGCTGTGCCTCTGGCCTATGCGCCACGACGGCGCCTGTACATTTACAAAATTCCCAAATCAATATTTCTCGCTAGGCTAGAGATATTTATAAGTTATATCTTCTATTCATATGAATAATCATAATTAGGATTATTGAGGATATTTAGGAGGATTGAGCCCACAACGAGCAGTATGTAGTGCAGGGATCCTGGGCTGTAATGGACAACCTAAAGCGATACAACTTACAAATTAAAAAACTTATGATTTAATTATACTTAAATAATTTTACATAAAAACATATTTTTTAAATTTAAAATAATGGGGATATTAAATAGAATTAATGAGCAGATTATTTAAAAATATTTTAACGATAAAAGTAAACTTGCCTCTGGAGGAAGAAGTCCGAAAAAGCGCGTCAAACTAGAAAGAAATAACAAATTACGTTTTTTGTATTTAAACTAAAATGTCATTAGTGGAGCTGAACAAAGTAGCTTACGTTTATGTACATTAGATATGTATTTAGAAAATTGAAAGATAACATATTGTAAGATTATAATATTAACTTTTTAAAATCATCTTCAGGATTTCAAGTATGGGGATATTCGTTTACTTATTGATATGGCTGTCACAGAAACTGTCACAGTTGCCGAGTCCACCTCGTCTGGACGTCGAGCCAACGCCGCCACACGACCGACATATGCCGCCTAAATTTGTTAAAGGGTAACTTTATATATAAAAAACCAATGTAATGATTTAGTAAAGGAAATATTTTTATATTATTATTTTTATTTTTTCTGGTAAACAATTGTAATAAGCTTATTTCACTAATTTAAAAGTTAAAGTCTCAAAATACAGACAGATTACTTGCTTGTAAAGATAAAAAAATATATAAAATCATGTGTCGAGGGTTGTTAATAAAGCAACTTGAAGCGATATGTTCGTGAAAAATTTAAATTTAAAGGAAATTTTGGTGGGTTCCCGTTACCATCAGTCCATTATAATTATATAGTGGTGACTGAAAAAAACGTACAAAGATTAACAACATATGAATAGATATAACTATTAACTATAAATATCCGAATAATATTATTAACTTATATTGCACTTACTTTTAATAAATTAAGAATTATAAATTTCATTTAATATACATCGCTCTGATTAAAAATTTGATCCCAAAATAAGAACCGATCTCTATTGGGTAGAGGAATCATTTTGATTTCGTTATCAACTTGTATAAAATTTAGAGCATCTTTGTTGCTTTTTATCCATTTAACTGTCTTATTATCTGATGAAGGATAACTGAAAATTAAATGAAAGATAATATAAAAAATGAGATAGGCAAATATTATTCTTATATATCCTATGGAATTATAGAAATTGTTTATATTTTTTACCCAAGTTTAGCAAAATTAGTCCATAACGTTGTAAGTACATCAATCATCTCTAGATCACTTTGTTTATTAGGTTGTAATTTATATTGGATTGGATCAAATATATAGAACAATTCATCTCCGTGATTAGCACCTTCTTCAAATTGAAAACCCGACACAAATTTATTTAAATTTCTAGACGAACTATATTTGAAATAATAATTATAGAGTGTAACATTACTTGAGATAAAACTATAAGCAGATTTTACTGACGAGTACACTATCAACGAATCTGAAAAGTAATCTATCAATTTACTGTAATTTATATTTATAATTCCGTGGTTTTCAAAATAATATTTTTTAACGTAATTCGCAAGTTCAGTGCGTTGCATCTTATTTTTAAATTTTAAGTTTCGTGGAAGAATTTGGGAAAATGTTTCATTAAGTTTTAAAAGTCCTTCTTCGTCATATTTTCCTGCATACATCATTCCTTCTTTACTATTATACCCCAATATTACGGTTAAATCTTCTTTATGAGATGTATACTTTAACAAATCGTCTGGGTTTTCTGTGATTAACGAATTTTTAAAATATTTATTCTCTTTACATGGCCCAAATAAGTATGGACTTAATGCGTTATTTTTTGCATCCCTGTATGAAACTTTAACTATGTCCCTTGCTGAGGCGTTTTCAAACACTGCTACAATATCATCAACATTCTTGCTTTGTAATCCCAATTTAGACGCAACAATATACGCATGCCTGATGGGATCATCATTGAATAAAATAGGACTCAAGATGGAGCCACTCTCTAAAATAGCTTTGTTAAATAAACCTTTATATACGTCGGAATATATTAAATAGTGAATTGATGACGCTCCAGCACTTTCACCAAACACTGTTATATCATTTGGGTCTCCTCCAAAAGCATCAATATTTTTCTTTACCCACTTAATAGCCAGAATTTGATCATTTAGGCCGACGTTACCAGGCGCTGATGTTGTGTTTAAACACAGAAAGCCAAAAGCACCAAGCCGATAGTTAAATGTTACAACAACTACGTTCTTTTGTACCAAATACTTAGGATTGTACAGTAAGTCACTGTTGCTGCCACTGAAGTAGCCACCACCGTGTATGAATATCATAACGGGCAGTAATCGTTTTCCCAAATTATTTTGGAATGGAGTAAATACATTCGCAACGAGACAGTCTTCTCGCCCAATTGGTGTCTTTAGACGTATATCATACTGACTGCACTTAATGGATCCGCGAGTAGC
The DNA here is from genome assembly GCA_037178615.1 of Dione vanillae. NCBI lineage: Eukaryota > Metazoa > Arthropoda > Insecta > Lepidoptera > Nymphalidae > Dione > Dione vanillae. The sequence continues at coordinate 2,451,671 of JAZFAU010000034.1, read as the reverse complement.
AAGAAATGTTCCTCTCCATGGTGGTGCAGGTTGAGATTCCTTAAAATATAGCCATTATTAATATATTATTAAATTAAAATAAATAATTAAAATTATGTCTCGAAAAGGGCGGAAAGCATAGACGAAAAAAGGAGGGACAAAGCAACGGAGTGTCTTGCAACGGACTGACTTAACACTAGGTTCCTATAGTTCCCGCAGTTCCCTCAGCCTACCCTGCCATGTGCGAGGTAAATAGTAAAGCTAAGAAAAAAAGAGGAAAGAATTAATTAACTAAATGACACAAACTTACCTGAAACCGTTTCGTCACAACAGCGTACGGAATTCCTAAATATGCATTAAAATTGTCCCAAACATGTACTATTCCCTTTAAATTTCCTTGTTGAATATTTATTTCATTTGTAAGAGAGTAACACCAAATGTGGGAAAATGAGAGTAAAAGTGTTGCAAAATGTATTGATCGATGTGTGTTATCCATTACTAGCTGTAGTGTAGTATAACTAGCATTTGAAAATGACATAAAACTTATACTGTCTTCAGGAAACATTATAATACCGAATGTCGCTATAAAATAAGTTTAATGAGAGTGTGGTGAAGATACTCCATGTCCCACATATAGCAAATAAAGATAACAAGAAATGTCAAACGTCTGTTAAGACCATTTTCTCCAAATCACATGAAAGAATCAAGCCAAGATTAATAATAAATATCAAAAGTTGGTAGCCTCACGGAAATAATCTTAGTTCATAGCTAGTCAATGCAATCGAAACAAATGAGAGTTTGCTTATTTTTTGGCATTTTATATGAAAATCGCCACGTCGAGACATCCCAATTAATTTTCGTTCTCGTTTATTCAGGGCCGTAGCTAAGGGGGGGCATTGTGGGGCAATGCCCTACCTTAAAATCACAATGCCCTACCTTAAAAACATCAAAACTAAAATAAAATACATTATTTGTTTACGCAGAGCTATTGAGTGTACCTTTTTTTTTAGCTTCACGCTAGGCAGAGGAAACTGCAGGAACTATACGAACCTAGTGTTAACACCGTCCGTTACTTAGTCCCAGCTTACTGCGTCCCCGCTTTCCGCCGTTTTCGAGGCATTGCGTGTTGAGTGGCGGAACTCAACGCCGCGCTTTGTTTTAGATGCCTCTTGAGTGTACCTATATCACTTTAGGTGATCGATTTACGGGCCCGTCCTTCGAGGGCAGATCAATTACCTATATTTTTTTTACTTCCGCCCTACCTGTAACCAATGCTGCCCTACTTCAAATTCGACTCTAGCTACAGGCCTGCGTTTATTGAAAGAGTTTATATGTGTAGTTCCTTTCGTACATATAATATTCAGAGCGGAATACTACGTAAATTTATTTTTATTTTTTACGTAAGTTTATATTACTAGCTTGAAGAAGTGTATGGACTGTGCTATATAATTAGAAATAAACGATAATATTAGAAAAAACGCAATGCTCTCTGGAGATTGTGTCTTGGAAAATGCCTTTAGGTACACTAAACTACAATAAATGGAACATATTATTAATTTAAGTCGATAGCTTAATTTTTTAAATATTAAAATAGTTATTAGGGTGTAATTTTAAAATAGTCTTAAATATTGCTCTAATTTTTGAATAATCTTCTTTTGAAGATTTTATTATAAATAGTACGAGGCTATTATGTCAACTAAGTTAATAAAAATATAATTATGTCATCTAGGTTCTACCTGATTTAAATAGTTTTTTTTTTTTTATTACAGATTTTGTCTTCAGTTTATTAGTAGAGAAATGTGAAATTTAATTATAAAATATCTATTAGGCACTTCAGAATTTTTACAATTTTAGGAACCTGGAACGTAAAATTGTTTCTCGGACAAGAGAAGCTTTTCTTTATATCGTGAAAATGTTTAAATACTAGCGAAAAGCTTGTATCAAAACCTACATTCCATTTTGCCCGATCTGTTGCTGTTTTGTGGCAATACTCGATTCTTAATAACTTTAATAGTTGGCAGTAATAATCTAGACAAATGGTTTCTAATAATTATCTAATGAGGCTTTGGTTCTACGAAAAATCAATCTTTTTTTCCTCTTATTTTTAAATTAACCTAGTTTTCATCACTTTTGTGAGTCTAACTAAGTAAGTGTTTACTTGCATATCGAAGTCCAGCGTCAGCTGGATACTCGAAAAGAACCAAAATAAACAAAAAATCTATTGATACACTTGTGTTATCAAATATATAAGAATTTATAATTGCAAAAATGTAGTAATAATAAAACAATAGGAATTTTAAATTCTGGGTACTTTATAAAAAAATAACATGGTCTTCTTTGTTAGGAAACTTTATTTCATAATATTTCAAATTACAAAAACAGACTCTCGCACATTTTACAATTACACTGTTGTATTGTTTTACCAAGGAAATATGGTGATTCTTGTTTGTGTAGACTATGTTTGGACCGTTCTTCGAGCGACTTGTTGTAATCACACTGCAAAATTTATGTCAATACATTATTACATTATTGTATTAACATTATTACATTATTGTATTTTCAGACATCCAATCACTTATAAGTAATAAGTGATTGGATGTCTGAAAATGTCACTCGAGAAAAAAAGAAATTATTTTTTCTCCGCATATAGTTGTCAATAAGTTAATTTTGCGATACAATACCATAGCTACCATATTTCTACAGTATTGTCTTCTTTCTTCCGGTTTGAGTAAAGTAGCCAACAAGGCCCAAGCACGCTGAATGTGACGATCGCACTTGAGAGCTTTGAATAGGCATGATTTAGCGTTAGCTTGTGCAGTTTTATAATCCCCTGAAGCTTCTGTGTCTCCTGCACTATGCTGTTTTAAGATTTAACAACATTATAAAATAAGAAAGAAAGACAATCTATACTAATTTATTTACAATATAACATAACAACGAAAACTTGCTTTATAAATAAGAAAGCAACTAACTAACCAGTTCGGTGATGTAACTAATTTATTTTACCAATATACAACAACAACATATTTTGTTCATATCGAGGCATCTAGCGGGAAAAGAACACCAGGCAATGCATGCTTTCGCATCATCCACTGTCATTAGCCTCTCATACAAGTCATTCGGATAGCAAGAATACTCTCTTGCTTAAATCGTAGTCAAAGCGTCATGTCAACCAATAAAGAAGATAAAATATTGACACTCTCATTTGTCTTCTGCGTTTCTTATTCATTACAAAGACAATATCCAGGCGTCTATCACACATAACACCTAATAATGCATACACTTTCTGTTCCATCCCTCCTCTTACATTTCATGTTGCTATATATAGTTTTGTCTTCCACTTTTAGGTCGAGAAAGGCTAGGTGGCGAAATAAAACCGTGCTGTGTCGTAATCTAACGTCAAACATTTTTTATGAATCTTGCTTTTTTGAAACAATTTAAAGTGATTTTGACTTAAATTGCCCTGCCCCCATGCCCCTAGAATGTTTCGAATAATCGTTTCGCATAATGGTACTAAGCGTGATCATTATAAGCTATATTTATAGAGGATTATGTTGTATTTACAAAATAAGTACAGCATCTATGTATAATTTACCATCAACCAATAATCTGCGTAGGTCATCCAAGCATAAGCGCTGGGATAGCGTCGCACCACATCTGATATGAGTGATTGAGTTCGTTCATTTTGTTCTTTACAAGGAAACGATAACAGGGCTCTAAAGAATGATATATATATATATATATATATATATATATATATATATATATATATATATATATATATATATATATATATATATATATATATATATATATATATATATATATATATATATATATATATATATATATATATATATATATATATATATATATATATATATATATATATATATATATATATATGTCTAATTGAAATAAATTAAAAGTAAACAAATATGTTTGAGTTTCAAACGGAAATGTGTAATACTATAAAATGTAAATAGAACAAGTAATGAGTAAAAAGACGTCGACGAATTGATTACATTTTTATTTCACTGTTTTATTTACTTCAACATGGTCTCCGGTGAACGGTGTATTTGTTTTATTAGACACACTATGCTCTTTTACTCTTTAGTATTGCTTCACGATTCAATTGAGTGAAAGAGAAAAGAAAGTGAAACTAATATTGAAACAGTCTTCCACCAAGCCTTTTGTCTTGCCTTGTCGGGATAATCATAATAAATAATAGTTCCTGGTGGTTGTCGAACGTACAATCATCGCGCATCGTGGTAAAACACTTAATTGAATTCAATAACTTATTCATTTAAATATTTTTAATATATTTTTTTGTATTTGGCACGTTATAACGACTTACATATATGCGCCACAATTTCCAATTTTACTGAAAGCCGCCGCCGCCGCTGGTATATTCTTCTGCTTGTGATAACATTCTCCTTGCAAACTTCTCAAATAACTGATCTAAATATATAACGAAATAACAACATTTATATATAATATTTATTATTTTAATATTATAAAAATAAATTATTTCATATAAATGAAAAGTCGAGAAGGTCGGGGCGTAGTGGGAGCTTTTCGGCATGGTCAGGACTCTTCGGGGGCAGATACTTATCGGACTATAAACCTGATTGATATGAATTTAATTTCCATTTGACTGAATAAAATTATTGAACTTTTTACACAGTATGACGGTAAAAAAGTAAAACATAAAACTTGTTTAATATTGTAAATACGTACTTCACCAAATTTTTCAATGCCTTGTTCTAGGTGACACAAGGCGTTATCGATTTGTCCTTTGAGACGACAGCACAATGCGACTAAATGATAATATACTGGAGATTCACCGGTCTCAGTCAACGCTCTAGCAACACATACTTCTGCTAACTAGAAATTTTAAAATGCTTATATAAATTTTTATAAACTATAATAAAACAGGAACAAAATTTTCTAAGCTTTGAATATTCTTCCGAAAATTATTTGAGTGATTGGATTCAGTTGGATGTAAAAACAAAATAATAATTTATAATTCCTAGTCCTAAAACACAAGGAATCTTAGTTTAGGCTCCTGCCTCTCATAATTACCTGATTGTTTATGTAATTGAGTGTGTGAACTATGTACCACAATCAATCAACTATTTAGTGACCACAATTTGTGTAAGCATGATAATTGTGAGAGAAAATAAAAACTTTTTGTATTTTTTTATGTAATTATTTAATTTTTGTACATCTGCTTATATAGGCACAATTTTGTACTTACGTACAAACATACATACTGATGTATAACTATAATAGATTAGCTAAATTTTAAGGACTATGAAAATTGTTCCAAAAACATACAAAGAAATTTCAATAAAAAATCTACATATAATTACTTCGACTACACTAATACAATATCAAAAAAATTAAATTATAAATTGTATATTTTTTCTTACATAGTAAGTAAATTGACTGTATAATATGTTCATTGGGGTGAAAATACGAAGGGTGACACAGGTCATGGCGTAATTATAGAAGGATACCTTCGACTTCATATTACATTTTAAAATAATCGCAAAATAAAGAAATAAATTTTTGAGAGAGAAACTAATTGCAATTTTGCTAAAAATAATATATTATTAATTGTACGTAAAAAAGAATTGAACTGAATCTAAGCTCAGGAACCATTTCAAAAATAAACACAATATTATGTATATTGAAGAAGAAGTATTCACATGTTGTATGCACATTATGGCATATAGGTTTTTATTTATACAACCTTGGTAATATACTTACAGAAATAGCTCGTATTCTCAATAGCAAGTCAGCTGCATCGTAGTATAGGTTTGTGCCAGGCAGCAGAGGTGTGTTGTCCCACCAGTCGCCGAGTTCCCTCTCCCATGCTCGTGGAAAATGCGAAATATCGGACAAACGTTCTTCTCTAGTTCTAGATAGTATTTTTATTTAATATACTATAGCTTGTTTGCCTGACATCTATACAAATATTATAAAACTAAAGTTTGTGTGACTGAGTGTTAATTCAGGAACGAAAGTTTCGAATGTTTTTTTTTTTATTGTGTAGTTTTAATTGAGGATTAAACATCACATTCATTATTTTCTTGTAACATACAACTTAAGTTAACTAAGTTATTTCAATTTAATTTTCCCGTACGCAACTTAATTAGAACTATTTGAAGTGAGTGTCAACACTAGAAGCTTAATTATCCCGCTGGATAGGAGAAAACAAAATGAGGAGGCAAAAGAGGAGAGCAATAATTGTACTTTAGTTATAATAATAAAAATCTTACTTTTTCGCTTGTTCTATAATTTGGTGAGCCATCTGAAAGTGTTCCATTTGGAGGTAATAGGCACTGACACATACGCATAATGTTACAGAAAAAGGATATATATACAGTAAAGCTTTGAAAAATGGTTCCGCTTCATCCGGATCATCTTCAAACACTGCACAACTTTTAGATAGAAGACTGAAAATTTTATTTTTATAAAAAAAATACATATAATTTTAATAAGGGCATCTATTGTCAACATACTTTAAAAGACCAATTATATAAACAGAGGCTTTTATAGCATAGTGCTTCTGCTTGTAAATACAATTGTTTGGTCGATTTTAATCTAGGGGAATAAATTCTTTGTATTTTCTCACTTTGCTATGAAAAAATGGGACATGAAGTTCCATCACTCAACATAGAATGTCACAAATTAAGCGCAGAAAGAAGTTGTGTCTTCTCCACTGCACTAAATGCGGAATGCAGTGTAAAGTTACAAAAGAATGACAATGTAAGTACAAATAAGAATAATAAATTATAATAAAATTTATAATATATTATATATTTAGAATAAATTAAAAATATATAAATAATATCTTTCTAACTATAATACCTTAAAGGATGTCTTGGGTTTATGGTGATACATTTATTTATACAAGCATTTGCCCATTGCTGGTCCACATCTCTCAAACACGTAGATAGCTCCCTCCAGCTGTTTGCGTCTCTGGGTCCTTCGACTACTAACTATATATAAATGTAATTATATAATATATGTTACTAATATAAATAATATATCTGTCTTACTTTAATGGTAAATTGAATTGAAATCACGTGCAGAACCAAATGTAAAACTTTTTGAATATTAATAATTAGAAAGCAATATTAATGTGCAAATTGATAAATAATGAGAATCTCCGTTCAATATAAAGAGAATCTAAATAAAAGTGTTTAAAAAAACTACTTTCATTACAATGTAACATCCAATACACAGTAAAATCCATGTAACCGAGAACAGGGTTGAGTAACAAAAGGTAAATAAAAACGTAATGTATTATTTTTTCATAAGAAATCTTCAATACAATTTGACATATTGTATGACTAAATATAAACGGAACAAAGAAAGGCAAACCAAACCCAAAATTAAGTATAATTTGATCAGATTGACTTGTCATAAATGTTGTCGTTTATTTCTGTAACCTTAAAACAAGTGCTTGCTACGTCACTAAAATAATTAAAATCAAAGGCAGTAAAGGAAAGTTATTGGGGTAATTTCATAAAAACACAATTTAGTGTGTTTTTCAGCAGTGGATGCAAAGGAAACCTAGCGAAACGACACTTCGCTCCTGACTTTTCCACCACACAAATTTTCGAAACATTACGTGGCGGAACCCAGCGCCGCGTCAGTACATTGCGGGAAAATGAATATTTATTAAATATAAATTTACTCAACCTGTAAATAAAGCTGCATAGCGTGAGGTATGTCCTGGCACTGTCTGGCGTTACGAGCGGCTCTCAGAGTAGAGTTGTCCTGTTCGATATCTGTGCCCGTCAGCGTATCGCTAGTGAGCCTCATGAGGCGAGCGTGTGCTATCATTGTCATCTCCTATGGTAAAAATCACAAAAGTAACGTAGGTTTTTTGTGTGTAATATAATCTCGTTGAGTCATTATGAGTAAAAAAGTAGTGTTACTATATTAAAAAAGGATACCAACTTTGCGATTTATCTACAGAGATGTGGCTTACATCTACAAGTTAAGTGGGTTCGAATCTCATCCAAAATTACTTTTAAATTTCACATACATATGTCTTTTCCAACTTTGGCTATATATACTTTTTTTGTTTTTAGCTTCACAATATATCCCGCACATGGCAGACGGAAACGTAGGAACATGTTTTAAGACATTCCGTTCACTGCTTTCTGCCTTTCGAGGCATTACGTGTTTAGTGGCGGAACTCGCCGCTGCGCTTTTCCTTGTTATCAGAACAGAAAAAAATCAATTTACTTCCCAAGGGAATCAATTTCAAAAACCATCGCGTTTACAGGCAGACACTCTGCCTCTGCGCCACGGCCGTGCTCGTCGTCAGAAGGGCGGGGTTTTCACAATATGCTTGCTTAGACACCAAATAGTAAAAAACTAAACTTTTATTCAATTACTTTTGCTAATTGGTAAAACATGAGAGATATTTGTGATTCTTTTAAATAACAATAATTATATATAAATCCATTTTGAGTTATCAGTATTTCACTATTTAATCATAAACTATTTTCTCAACTCAACATAAAATAAAGAAGAGGAACCAACTAAATGTACTTACTTCAAAAGTTTGATCTGATTGCAAAAAATCCCGTACAACAAATTTGTTATTAACATAAATAGCAGCTTCTTGCCAAAAAGAATGCAACACTTCTACACGGATTCTCGTCGCACTCAGTTGACGACTTACAGAACAAAGGTCTGGCAAACCTTAAAATTATTAATTACAAATTGTAGTTGTTGTAGAAACTAATGATAATGCGTAACATTATGAAGGTAAGCAAGAATTAGCTAAAATAATATGAACTAAGTCAATTCTGTCATAATATAAAGCTAAATCTCTTTCTCGTGATCTTCGTGTGTAAATCTCCTAAATTACGTAATAACACAAATGTGTTTGTGTATGTTATTAGTTTCAACAACCGTTATTAAGCTATGATTGTAAATTTTAACTAGAAATAATCCTACCATAGTATGGTACTCGTCTTAAGGAGTAAGCTGCGTCACGTACGGTAGTTTCCCAATCGTCATTGAGTTGGCCTCGTCCTGTACATAGCCTTTTAAATGTTTTTTCTTCCATCACATGTAGCATGTTGTTTATATCAGACCTATGTTCAATATTTTCAAACAAATTAAGTAATTATATTATCGTTTCTAAATATAAAGGGGCAAAGAGGTATCTTTCTCTTTCTTTTCGTAAATAAAAGATGGCAGATTTATAACATTTAATAGTGTTTTTCTAATATGTATAAAACGTAAATATAAAAAATATCCTTCCATATATTTTTACATCAATATTTATATTATATTAATATCATGATTGATTCATAAAAGTATCGGATGGATGGGGACTGTAAGCGATGGTTGATAGGTTCGATCTCCGTATGGCGGAATAAATATCTATTTTTCAATTTGATCCAAAAGGCTTTATTCACTTTCGCAACTTTACACTCAATGACCGAATAGACCTTCTTGACGCTAGGCATCCACTTGCTATATATATACCGGGTAAAATATATCATCAACCTTTTATGATTAAAATACTTTCAATACTTACCCTGTTATATATGGTGGTATAACAGCTTTTACTAAAGGTTTTGCCAAAGATACCGCTAGGATGAAAAAGGCACTTTTGCCGTCGCCACCTGTGGGGCGCACTATGTCCATTGTATCAATTGTAGCATTAACCGAATCTGTTGTAGCCCTAAATTATAAGATAAATATAAACAATAATTTTATATAAAAATAATAATATCGTTATTTACAAAATGTTCAATCTAATAATTTCAAAAAATAAAAAAAATTAAATCTAAAGTAACAAATAATGAGGTTTAGGTTATATATCATAAAAAAAAATTTTTTTGCATATGAACACATTGTGAAGTATATTTGTAGCATATTGAGGTGTTTAATTTCCACTTGGGGGAGTACAATATTTTCATTATGCCGATCAGGTTTCAGAGGTTCTAAAATTCATGCAAGGTTCTAAAATTCATGCAACATATAATAATTAAGCTCTTAATAAAAAAGCAGACTTAAAATATTTTGTTTGTACGGTATGTTCTAAATGCCAAAGTTTATAACTCTAGAATCAACGTGACTTAAAAGCTTAATTTTTCTTTTATAACTTTTTGAGAAAAAGATCTTGAAAAGACGAACATTTGACAGATATACTTATTGATTGTAATTTATCTTACTTGCTAGCCTTAACGGTCGTAGAGGAGGCTTTTTCAGTGTTTGGTAGCAGATTTTCGCAACCGCAGTTACTGAGCATGACATTTCTATCGAACCATTGTATGGGCACAACTAATTGCACTGTAGTTTCTAAAAAATAAGTAATTTTATTATTAGTTAAGTTTATCTTAAATTACGTAACGAGGTCATAAAATAATTATAATAAAATCGAAATAATAATTTTAGGAATAAAAATTTCGATTTAATTTTGTTAATAAATAAAAAAGCTATAAGAATTTTTATGGTGGTATAAAATGGTTTAACTACCTCATTTATTTATTAAATTAAAAAAATATATGATGCTTATACCACATGGTACTCTCTTACTGTTTTTAAGTATTTTTACACTAAATTAAGAAAAATAGAGTTTCGTTTAAGGGAAGCGCGTTCATATCCTACATTTAAAATTAATTTCGTCCTCTAAACCGCATATACTTATAACTGTAGTGATACTTAAACACTATATATAACTATAGTGAGACTTAAAGGCTTAATATTATTCAGTGTATGATACAAAAATCTACCTCCTGGGTAAAGAAGCTTGAGTAGATCGAGAAAGCTCATAAAACTGTAGTTATGACTTTCTCCGGAAATATTTAATTCTATAGGCCACTGATATCTACGCAGATGCATACAGAGCCATTGTTCCGTGTCGTTTAATAGTGCTGTACGGTGAAAAGAACTCCATATAGCAGTATCTAAAAATATATTGTTAGATATATATTATTGGCATTTAAGCGCTGTCGTAACAATGTCTGACATTGAACGGCGGTTGTGGATTCTTTCTTCACTTGGGTGATGATTATATTTAAAAGAGAGTTTGTAGAGAACAACGAGTCTTGGCATTAGTACCTCTTTACCTATACTGCTATAAAAAAACTCTGACATATTTACAAATACATACATAAAACTTACGGTTAAAATTATATTTAAAATAATATTTGAAGTCAATATCGTCTTTGTTTTGTAACTCTTCTGGATTTATTTCAATCTTTTTGTTTCCGTTGGGAAATACATCATCATTAGTTCTAACACTTTCCCATTGAGGATAAAAACATAAGCCAGTAAACCGTTTCGGTTGCTTATGGCCTCGATTAAATGTGAAGATTCCTGTATGCTGTTCAGAAGATTATGTATTATAGTAGCTTGTAAGGAATTTATTATATATTTTTTTGGTTTTTCTTAGATAAACTAGAGATGAACTTGAATGAGATAAAGTGTTTAGTTCGGCATTTAGCACGTAATGTATTGAAAATCGAACAAAAAGTGAGAAACGTAGTGTTTTAACGCTAGATTCAAACTACACTACTTCACTACGTACAGAATAAAGAGTGATAAAACAATAACATATATTTATGTGTCTTTTCCGTCTTCTTTGTAGTACGACAACACTACATTTGTAATCAGACTAGAAAAGTGATGTAAGATTAAAAATATTGAACTATTATTACTAACTTTTGGAATTAGGAGCTAATCTAAGACTAAGCTAATCGAAATCTAATTAATTTTAATACATTTATAATACCATTTCATTCTGCATTGGCAACTTGGTAGCTGCGGTATACTCAAACATATCATCGACCGGAGTGACTGTATTGTAACATCCAACCAATGTAATAGTCATAATATTAGAGTGCTTAAACTTTTTTTTGTGCTTTATATTCTCCTCATGGTTGACTGATTTTATATACAATGTTATTTCTGGTAGATTATCCCAGCTCTTGCTGCGTAAAGCTGAAGTTGGAACAGCTATTTCCATCCGTTGTTTTAACGTAATTTTATTTTTATCTAAAATTAATATATTATTAAAGTTAAATTTGAAATATTTCTAAATTTGTATTGACAATATTAAATTTGTGGACGAATGCACTATTCATGTCTGAAATAAATCATAGATTGCGATTATTATTCTGTGGGAATACCACAGATATCATCTTAAACATCATTTGTACTAAAAATTCTAACTACTTACAACTTTTTCTTCCTGACATAAGCAACGCTAAAAATATAAAAAATTATGTTAAATATTGCAAATATTTTACCGGTAAATATAGGCAAAATATCCATATTGCAACAATATGTGTCGAAATCTATTTTAGGTGGTGTACCATCTGATTTAGAGTTTTGACTTTCAGAACTTGAAGAATTTTCGATAGTCCTAAAAGGTTGTATTGTTACTAAAATAAAAATAACTGTTTTGAAAAAATACGTTTATGCGTATACTAATAATAATTAATAACATACAACATAACAAATTAATAAATTATTAATAAGGAAATCTCAAAATATATTGATAATGTTTGTTCGGATATAATATGTCAAATAAGAAATTTTCTAAACAAGATCCAATTAGCAATGGAAAATAGAAATTAAAATAAATACTAAAGAAATTTGTTTATAGTCCAGAGAGATTTTTAATTTAGTCTTAATAATTAAGCTGTTTGAAATTTTTACATATTTTACCCTCAATATCTTTGACGGTTCGAAATTTGCGTGAAAATAAAATTATAGTTGCATTATCCATGCAATGTACTTGAAACTTTAAATTCAGTCTAGTATCGAAATTTACTAAATTTATCAAATGTAAAAATATTATTTCGAACGTGAATTAAGATTCGAAGATTGCTATTGCGGTCGGTTAGGCACATACACTCTTGATTTTTGTCATTTAAACAGTTATAGAGTAGTAGTAGAGTAAGTCAGGGTTTGACAGTATGTATGATTATTATGAGTTAATTCCATTTATATTTAAATTTTTTTCTCTGACGACTATCTCTCTCTACGACTATTCATGTTAACTTGGCCAAATTTAAGATCTAGAACATCTGCCGTGACGAAGAGGTGCAGCGTCTGCCAGTAATAGCGACGGTTTGTGGGTTCGATTCCCACACGAGGAGCATAATTAAGCATGGAATTTGCGTCACTCAATACACCTTACCTCGAAGACGAAAAGCAAGGAAGGAAATGTGTGTCAGGGACAACGTGCGAAGCTAAAAAAAAGAAAATAAACTGATATCTCTATTAACAGGTTGACTATTGATCAAAATTGTTACATAAAATTATCAGTGTGATGGGTATTTTGGCTAAATGGCAATGGCAGTCATCTTAAATGGAACTTTAAATACCAATCATTTCAATACATATGTATATACAGAAAACAAATATTAGTTAAATGTAAATAAATAGCAATTGGAGGCAAAATTATTAATTGGTGACGAAAATATGCAATCATTAATTTGCGACGTGGAAATCGGATGGAAGATGAAAGATATTGCTGGTATTTGTTATATATAAAAACGGGATCAAAAATACGTTTCTTACATTAGAGTAGGAAATAAATAAAAAATATAAACAGAAAATAAATTCTCCCCTCATTTTACTAACTACTAAAGATTAAAATAAAGCTAAGATATTCAAAATGGTATAAGTACCTTGAAGTGGACTATTAGCAAATAAGCTCATTTTTTCATAATCCGATGGATCGTATTTCATGTAACCTTTGGCAATAACTTTATCATTCTCATTTTGTCTGTAACTGGACGACGTAACGACATTTGACAATAGTAATTGGTTAAAAAATGTTATTTTCAGGGAATAAGGCTTACGTTCCTCGTCAGGTACCCGTAAGCTTAGGACTTTAACGACGAGCACATCTAGAGGAGGACTGTATATTTCCTCTTTGTACTGAGTTTCTGATTTTTTCAGGGATAAAGAAAATTCAGATCGGTTCTAAATAAAAAATAGAAACTGTAATATAATGTGGTTCAAGTGATTTAATATTATTATGTATAATGTTAAGATATTAACCTTATTTTTTTTCATTTTAAAATACTCGTAGTATATCTAACAGTATTACTAGTACTGACAATACAAAATTTGACAGCATTGAATTTTATCAACAACATATTATTTACAAAAAGAGGTCGCTAACAAAAGTAACAACTAAAAGGCAAAATTAATATATAATGTTGCGAATCAAGACAATCTAAAAGTTACCGTAAAGTCGACTTAATTTTGATTTTTTGCATTTCTGCTATACATTTTATTATTGATGAAACGTTGGGCATATTTTTATGACTTATAAGATAGCTTCATTTTCGAATAAATATTTAATGAATTTAAAGAAGTATATAATTTATTTACTGTATTACATTTTTATTTACTTTTCAAAATAACTTTTTATTTAATTTTAGGGATCATAATATTGGGCTCCATCTGGCAATTTTAACTTATGAACAATAGTTATAACCTAGTGTGTTTTAGCAATAGGTTCTTTCGGTTCCTGCAGTTTTCTTTACGTACCTTGCTGTGTGGGAGATAAAACGCAACACTAATTTTAATTTTATTATTAAAGAGTTATATATTATGGTAAAATTTAAATAAAATCTTATTTTTATATTATTTTATATCATAAAATGTCATTTTTATTTTTCGCGAAACAAATTAAAGAGTGTAATTAGGGTAGTCCCAATAACGAGTCGCGTCCAACGCTACGTAAATGGAGGTTTATGATTTCTATCTGATAATATTATTTGGATACATTTAGTGATGTCGTTTATTCATAATGATTTTTAGGGCTATCAATATATATTTTTTTATAAATATAAATAAATAAATTTACTTAATATTCACGTAATGGTGGTGCCAATTAATCATATTAGTGGGAAGCATGTCACCAGTGGCTACAATGTTTGGGAAGAATGGAGGATGTAGCATTAATACTACTTTCTCATTGAAAACGGATAGTTTTCGGCTAGAGCCTTGAGGAATTGGAGCAACGATACGCATTTTATTTGATGTGTGATTCTATTGAAGGTAGGTAACACAATCTTTAAAATAATTTTCAGTGACTAATTTTGGGCAAATGGATGGTTCTTTGAATTGATATGAGTAGTTTAGGTGACAATAAATCTAGATAAATTAAGTATAGTGATTTACTTCGAATTGTTGAGTGTGTAGAAATTAAGTTAATTGAGAATAATTATGAGCTAGATACTGCTCACGTTTGGTAAGATTATGAAAGAAATAATTTTAAACAATATCGTCTGCTAACCCTGTTAACAAGGCGTTGTTGTTAAACATAAATTTAGTGCAAATATACTACACTCTAAATCACATATATATAATAGCTTTGAAATAAAACAGTCTTTAATATATAAAAATATGCATATTAATGTATATTTTTATTTGTTATTTATAATTTTGTTAATAAAAATTAGTGTTACGGGGTCTGTAGAAAATTTTGTAAGTAGTATAGCAGGAAATATTTATACAAGTAAATTTTATTTATGGTGTTAAATGCCTGTTAAAGAAATTTAGTCAATCATAATGCAATAAAATAATACAATAACGATATCACTATTTTATTTATTTTTATAGTTAAAAACCCTAAAATAAACAAAATAATATAGGTTACCTAACTCACTATATCTTTTTATAATGTTCAATAGTTTTTTAAAGAAATGATTATTTTATTACTGCAGGGCCCTTATAACGTTGTTGTTAAAAAATATGAGATTTGTAACGGACCTAAAGGAAAAAATTTGACAGATGTTAACATGGACCTATCAGCCAATGGAACAATTGGAGTATTTAATATGAGCTATTATGCGAATACACGTATCGACGAGGTGAGATTTATAAACAATATGTTTTGTACTAATTTATAATTATCCTAGAATGTTTGAAAAGAAGTAAAATTTATTTAAAGTAGCGTTTAAAATCTTTTACACTGCCCTAAATATGTATTTGGATATGCAAAAAATCAGTCAGTTTTGATTTTTTTGTAATAAATAAAGGTTAACAAAAATGTTACCTTTACTAAAATGTAAGTAATAGACTAATATGATAACAATGTTTCGTTGTATTTTATTTAATATATATCTTATATAGCAATGCTAAAAATATTTTATATGTTTTAGATAAAAATAGTTGTATACAAATTATCCGGAGATACTAAAAAAATGCTATGGACTTACAAATTGAATGATCCCTGTAAACACTTTGTAACTGCTGCTTTGATTGAGTTTTATAACAAGGCGTCTAACTGTGTGGTGAAGAAGGTTTGATTTTTGTATTACTCGAACGATATTGTTGGTTCTTTTCTCACTGGGGGAGAACAAATAATTCCCTCACACTGGTTACAAGCATTTGTTATGAAATATTTTACGTTATTTTTGCGTTGATCTTTATATTATGTGTTACATAATATCTTTTGGTTCATATAAATAACGTGGAAAATGTAAAGAAAAATACAGAGACAAAAGAATAGGCAAAAGAGAGTTGACTTTTTTGGAAGCGTTTCAGCGTCTTACTGTAGCCCTGTAATTTACAATTTAGGGGTTATAGTAGTTTTACTTCCTCGTTTTGATGAGACAAAGACCTGCATTCTACCGATTAATGCTTTATAATAATGTATATTTTTATATTACAGGGATTTTACACAAGTTTTATAAATTTTGATGAAAGTACTAAAATGCTTATGGGAAAACAGTTTTTTTACGGCGAATATTTATTCAAAGCCTATATGTTGTCAAAGCAAGGAAATATCCTATGTTTAAAATTAATTAATGAATATGTAAAAAAGACCGATTAACTTTCTTATTATTGTTTATGTCAAATTAAAGAGACCTAAATATTATGATATTTTATTACAAGTTTAACACTTATTATTTACCCCACAACCGATAAATACGTTTTATGCATGGAAAAGAACGAACTTATATTTCTTTAAACTTTTTAGAATTTAAAGTTCAAAATCTATAAATGTAAAGAATTAAATATCTGATTGCGATGAGACCTAAATGCAAATTAAATATTAAGTAGGTAAATTATAAGAAATAAGGAAATGCTATCATAATAAAAATTGATGATAATATGAAAATAAAATACAAATCTCAGATTTTGAATGAATGAATGAATAAATTGGACAACCGGTAGAAACACAATAGACTAAGTCCAATAGAAGTAAATTTAAAAACTTATCTGCATCATTTCCACACTTATAAGAATTACTTTTTTTACTACAACATACTTAAATTTATGTATTTCGTATGCACTCTTTATGTGTTTGTAATGTGGTACGGTATATACTGTCTGGTACGATATTTATGGTATATATTGTTTTTTTAAAAAACAATTTAAATATCTCCTCTTTTTTCTCCTTTAAGTGCTAGCTTATTGTCAAATTTCATTACTCAGGTCAACGAGAAGTACCCTGTACGATGACGCTGCGCTGCAAAATCGTTTCGTATAAACGCTTAGACCTTTCATTTACGTTTATAGGAATTTGATTTTTACTGTAGTCCAAGAGGTTATCTAACTAGATATTCAATATCAATTTAAGCAAGATTCTTTCAAGTGAAGTGGAGAAAATGGTCTTGGCAGACAGACAGACATAAACAGGGACAGCAAAACGATTCTATAGGAGTTCCGTTTTCTTCATTTTTACTAAAGTTTAAAAACTATTAATCATCGGATATTTAAATATGAATCATGATTATGATTTAATATTTACCAAATTAGTAAAATAACTATATAAATAAATCATGTCAATAAAACTTAACGTAATCCAAAGTTTACATTACATATATTTAAGCACGATAAAAATTTAAGTAACGAGTATCTGAATGCTGATATGATGTTTTCCGCGTAGTTGTGAAATTGTGAACAGATTTTTATAAGACGTTATTAAAAACTTGGTAGTACCTAAATCAGATATAAGCTACTATTGATAAAGATCACATCTCTTCATTAACCATGGAGTATCTAGTTGAAGACCATCGTGGCGCAGAGGCATAGCGTCTGCTGTAAACGTGAAAATTTGTGGGTTCGATTCCCACTTGAGTAAAATGGTTTTTTAATTCCATTTTCTTCACGCTGGCAACTAGGCAAAAATGCGGTGTTGAGTTAGCCATTCAACACGGAATGCCTCGAAAACTTCGTCTTAACACTAGTTTCCGGCGGTTCCCTCTGCCTTCCCTGCTATGTGCAGGCTAAAGCATAAAGATATAAAAAAGCATTAAGTATCTATACTACATTATTTCATTATGTCGTAACGTCATTAATACAATATTATAATATAGGAAAAAAGTGTTTCAATAGGCAAAATGCGTTTGATGTCATTATAATGTAATGTAACAGTTATTAATATTGATGTTATGAACATCTAAATTACAACTAATAATCATATATAATATGGAATAAATTATTATATAGAAAAAATATTGGGAAGGAAATCTATATGTTTTCGTTAAAATCATGAAATTAATTACAAGAATTAATTTCTAGCCGTTTCTCTCAAGTTCAAAACAAAAGCATTTTGTTAGCGGTTGGTCTCCATACTAAAATTACCCATAATCTATTGTAAATAGTTTTTTTGTAAATAAACTTAAGTTAATTGCTATTGTATGATCTTTTAATATCCTGAAATTATTTTTTAATAGATTATTCCTGAATTATTCTTGCAATTTCTCTAACATTATTCCTAATTCTTCTTTATTATGTGTACCAGTGTCACCTCTTTAAGAATATATTTTTTTCAATTACCACAAAATTCTGATTCATCAGATTTTAAAGTCCGATTGACAATTTTCAAGCCATTGCCAAGATCGTGTGTGTTTTTTTCTTTTTTCTATTACCACTTACAATAGTAGATTTTCTATTAAGTATAAATAGAAACGTTAATAAAATAATGATAAAAACGTTACACTTTAAAAATATGTATAAGAATTTGTTTTCTAAGGACCGTTGACGGTTTCTGTGTTTGATCTCCAGTTGGGGAAGATGGATTTCTATTTTTTTCGCTCTGGAAAACTAGGCAAAGCGTGACGTTGAGCTCGGCCACTCAACACGCAATGCCTCAAAAAAGGCGGAAAGCGGGGACGGAAAAAGCATTGACGGAGGAGGACGGAAGCGACTCGGGACGGAAGCAATGGAGTGTCGTAACACTAGGTTCCCACAGTCCCTGCAGTTTCCTCTGCCTACCGTGCCATGTGTGGGATAAAGCGTGAAGCTAAAATAAAAAGAACTTGTTTGCGAAATACGTAGGTACTTGTTAATACTATATTGTGTTCTTTAACTTAGCTATATCTTTCATATTATTATATACATTTATTTATTTCATCAACAGCTTTGATTTTCAAAGAATAAGGCTTACGTTTTTAGTTAGGTACCCATAAACTTATGACTTTAATGACGAGCACATCTAGAAGAGGATTGTAAATATATAAGAAGAAATATCCTCTTTGTACTGAGTAAAAAATAGAGACTGTAATAGAATATGCTAATTGATTTTGTATAATTGTTTATAATGTCAGGATGATAACTTTTTTTTAACTTAAAAATACTCGTATTTCTATCAGTAATACTAGTGCTGACGATATTAAACTGACAGTATTCAATTATGTCTGATAATAAATATTTAGTGAATTAAAATAGCTATATATCTGATGTACAACACTTTTCATTTGTATTTACTTTACATAATGAGTTTTTATAAAGAATTACATTACAAGTTAAAGTTTACAAATAGTAAAAACTATATATAGTGAAATTGATAAAAAAATTTTTATGGCTGCTTAAAATATAAATTAATAGTTATTATTTCTTATCAAAATGCTTTAATGGATTTAAGAGTGTAATTAGTGTTATCTAATAACGAGCCGCGTCCTACGCTACGACAATGGAGGTTCACGATTATTCTGATTTATATCTGTCAGCATTATTTGGATCCATTTAGTGATGTAGCTCATGATGATAATGTAGTTAGGGCTACCAAAATAACGTTTTAATAAGTAGTAGATAAAATTAGTTTAAATATTACTCACGTCATGATGTTGCAAGTCTCTACGATGGATCGTATTTTAGTGAAAAGCATAGTACATGTTATTAATTCTTTCAGTTTACCTAATTTGAACATTTAATACTGCATTTTAAGAGATAAAGAGTTGCCATTGATGAACATTTTGTTTGATTAACATATAATGTAGGTATACAAAGATAGCACAATTTTTAAGTCTAATGTTTGGTGACAATTAATGGGAAAAATGGGTGGTATTGACATTGGCAGCATGGACATAAATGAAGTAAATTGTAACTTGTTTGAATTAATTCAGTTAATTGAAGACCGTCGTGGCGCAGAGGCTGCCTGTAAACGCGACGGTTTCTGGGTTCGATTCGCAGTCGGGGAAGATGGATTTTTCTATTTTCATTTTCTTCACTCTAGCAACTAGGCACAAGCGCGGTGTTGAGTTCCGCCACTCAACACGTAATGCCTCGAAAAGGGCGGAAAGCGGGAACGAAGAAAGCAGGGACTAAGCAACGGAGTGTCTTCATACTAGGATCCACGGTTCTTGCAGTTCCCTCTGCCTACCCTGCCATGTGCGGGATAAAAGCGTGAAGCTATAAAAAAATAAAAAAAACAGCTAATTAAGAATATAATAGAATTATAAGAATGATGAACTTGAGCAAACTTTGTTAAGATTATGAAAAAAATAAAAACAATGAATGTCCTCTGCTAGCCCTGTTAACAAGGTGCTGTTATTAAATATAAATTTGGTGCAAATATACTATACTCTAAATGACATATATGTAATGGCTTTGCAACGAAACAGTCTTTTGTATATTAAAATATGCATATTAATTTAAATTTTTGTCTCTCATTAATAATTTTCTTAGTAAACATTAGCGTTTCGAAGACCGTGGAAAATTTTGTAAGTAGTAGGACACAAAATATTTATACAAATACTTTTACTTGTGCAAGTCTGTCAAGTCAAGTTCTGTTGAAGAGAATTACTCAATCGTAATGATTGACGAATTGTTATACATACAAATAATATGAATAACAATCGTAACTTACATAAAGGAGAGTGTTATTTAATAACTATTAAAAAAATAGACAAAGTTGGAAATTGCAAAGCATATGTAACACTATTTTACTTATTTTTATAATAAAAGACTTTTGTATAAGCAAAGTTATATAGGTTTAAGTAACAATATTCGTTTATGTTAAATTTGTTTTAACAAATATTTAAGGACCGTCGTGGCGCAGAGGCACAACATCTGCCTGTAACGCGACGGTTTCTGGGTTCGATTCGCAGTCGAGGAAGATGGATTCTTCTATTTCCATTTTCTTCACTCTAGCAATTAGGCAAAAGCGCGGCGTTTTATCCGTCACTCAATACGTAATGCCTCGAAAAGGGCGGAAAGCAGGAACAAAGAAAGCAGGGACTAAGCAACGGAGTGTCTTAACACTAGGTTGACAAGGTTCCTGCAGTTCTCTCTGCCTACTCTACCATGTGCGGAATAAAAGCGTAAAGCTTAAAAAAAATATTTAGTTTATTATTGCAGGGCCCTTATAACTCTGTTATTAGGAAATACGAGATTTGTAACGGACCTAAAGGAAAGAATTTGACAGATGTTAACTTGGACGTATCAGCCAACGGAACATCTGGATTATTTAATATGAGCTATTATGAGAATACTCGAATAGATGAGGTGAGATCCTACTAACAATATTTTTAGCACCGATTTATAATTTTCCTTGACTACTTAACTGTAAAAAAAATTCAATTAAATTTTATTTAAAGTAGTGCTTAAAATAATTTACGCTGCCCTAAATATATAATATACATTTTAATATACAAAAAATAAATCAGCTTTAAGTATTTTGCAATAAATAAGGGTAAACAAAAATAATACCTTTTCAGAAATTATAATTGACTAGTATATAATGTTATATAGCAATATATAAAGTGTTTTGAATTTTTTAGATAAAAATAGTTGTGTACAAATTATCGGAAGATACTAAAAAAATGCTATGGACTTACAAATTGAATGATCCCTGTAAACACTTTGCAACAGCTGCTATGATAAAGTTTTATTACAAAGTGTCTAACTGTGTGGTGAAGAAGGTTTGACTTTTGTATTATATAAACGATGTCACAGGTTCACTTTTCACTCGAGGAGAATGAATCATTATTTTTTTCCTCAGTCTGGCTGGAGAACTAGGATCAGGATTTTACGTAATTGTAGTGAATGACATGAACCATTTAATAACAGTATTTCAGAGTAGTATTCGTACAATACAGATGATCTAAATGCAACGGTCTGTTACTCTGTTCTACGGTAATGGCGCTTCGAGCGTGCCAGTTGACCACAATTCACTTTGCCAATGTATCGTTGTATGGAGAATACACGAAGACGAATGTATAGTAAAAAAAAAGAAACTTTAACCAATTATAAAAAGCCTGTAAAACATCCAGTAATTTGTCCTTCACCTAAAACAAAATAAACACATAATAGACATGACTCTATCCCTTGTATAGTATTATAGAATCTTGTTGCTTTATTATTACTTCAAGAAACACTGTCGGTGAACGGAGAGTAATGGACAGAAAATTGACTCCTAGGGAAGCGTTTCTTTGTCTGAATATAGACCTAACTGTTGTGGGTTCGATTCTCATTCAGGGTTCTGACGAGACGAAGAGCAGCGTTGAGTTCTTTGTACTAATATACAATAACCATATGTGTTTTTTACATTTCAGGGTATTTACAGCACATATGTTAGTTTTGATGAAACCACTAAAATGCTTATGGGAAAACAATTTTTTTACGGTGAATATTTACTCAGAATCTATGTATTATCAAAGCAAGGAAATATACTATGTTTAAAATTAGTTAATGAATGTGTAAAAAAGACCGATTGATTTTATAATTAAAGTTGAAGATGAAATTAAAAGACATGGATTTTACTCAACCTTATCAGAACACAATTATTATTTTCTAGACCCTACAGCTAACATTTACGTTTTTGTATGGGAAACTCTATTTGAAATTCTAAATTATAAATATGAAGAATTAAATATCTAAATGACGTGTGATTGTGATATGTGACAGCGATTTAATGGGAATTAAATATTAAGTAAGCTAGGTAAATTGTAAGGAATGCTACCAAAAAAAAAATAGTTAAAATGATGAAAATGAAATACGAGATGTGGAATATTTTATAAATAAATATATAGTTAAATTAAAGTAAGAAAATGCGCTTTAACGAACGAAGTCGTTCGACGGGAAAAACATTTTTCATTGATTTTGATTTCAATAATAAAGAATTTACACCATTTCATGTAGAGACGTAAGAGACAATGTAAGAAATGGGATTATATTGAAATCTTTTAAGTAAATTTATTTATTTAGAAAACGAAAATACATTTTTTATTCGATAATATTTTTACTCTGGTATATTAATATCAATAGAAGTAATTAAAATTTAATTAAAATAAAAAAAATACGGTTAAGTTCTAGTAATATTCGCACATGCTCTATTAGTATTTGTACTGTGACAAACTTGACTAAACTTGATTGGAACTTGTTTACCTACCTACATACAATTAATTTCAGATTGATTCCTTCTCGTGAGGTGGAAAAAGTAGTTTTGGCAGATAGGTAGAGGGAAAGCAAAGTGCTCCTATAAGGGATCCATTTTTTTATAGCTTTTTGTTGTATAGATTCGTGGTTTATCCCGCAAATGGCAGGGTAGGCAGAGGGAACTACAGGAACCATATGAACCTAGTGCTAAGACACTCCCTTGCTTAGTCCCTGCTTTTTTCGTCACTGCTTTCCGCCTTTCTCAAGACAGTGCTGAGTGGCGGAACTCAACGCAGAGCTATGCCTTGTTTCCAAAGCGAAAAAAATGGAAATAGAAAAATCCATCTTTTCCGACTGGGAATCGAACCCAGAAACCGTCGCGTTTACAGGCAGACGCTTACGCCTCTGCGCTACGACAGTCTGCACCAATACACTTTTTTTTTTCATTTTTACTAATCTCTAAAAACTAACACGCATGACTCAGTGGTCAGAGCGCTTGTACAGTTTGAAAGAGGGCGCGGATTCAAATCCCGCAGCGTTCAAATTTTTATACGTTTTCTTTAAATATTTTTCTATCCTCAGTGTGGAATAATATCTTAAAAATCGTACAAATAGTGATAAATTCAAATTTCTCTTATTTAATTTTATTTCTTGTATATTCGTCTATTGTTCTTATTATTATTATATTAACGCTTCTATTTATGGAAAATAGAAAAGCTACTATTGAAAGCAAAGGAAAAAAGAAAATTTGCCTACAACTTTCGCAGTGGTTTGCAAAATATATTTCGGACTTTCGGTAATTTCTGGTGATTGAAAAAAAATATTTCTAAAGAGGTCCTACTGATACACGTAAGGAAAACATACAAAGAAAACAAAGAATAGTGAGAGGTTCAGAAATTAACCGATAAAAAAATAAAATCGGCATTATTCTAAAGATGCTTGATCAAAAAATTGTTAAAAACTGGTCAACGTTTCAAAGATCCACGATCTTACTCGTAATTAACTTAAGTTTTATATTACTACTAAAAAAATTACAATAGATTATGAATAAATAACAACATTTAAGTTTGGAGAAGAGTCGTTAACGAAAGCAGTCCGACATTCAGATAACTATTTCTTAGTTATTTTATGTTTATAACTTATGTTTATAAAAATATAGATTAGAATTCCCGATGATAACATATAATATTTTACTTTTAAATTAATATATTATTTAAATTTAAATTAATTTATATATACGACTATTAGTAAATAAACAATAAAAATTATAAAAAATAATATAAAAATTAGTATATTACATTATAACGACATCAAAACACATTGTGACTAATGTAACTCCTTTTTCCCTTTTTTTAATATTGTTGTTATGACTTTACACGATAGAATAATTAAGTATTGGTGCTCAATGTTTCAAGAAAAGATGTTATTTGTATCAATAGCTTATATAAAATGTTAGTATACTACCAAGTTTTAAATAACGTCTTATAAAAATCTGTTCATAATTTCACAATTACTAAACTTAAATTTTTTATCGAGGATTGAGGGCTGTCGTGGCGCAGAGGCGTAAGCGTATGCTTGTAAACGCGACGATTTGTGGGTTCGATTCCCACTCGGGGAAGATGGATTTTTCTATTTCCATTTTCTTCGCTCTGGAAACTAAGCATGGCTTAAGTTCCGTCACTCAACACGCAATGCCTCGAAAAAGGCGGAAAGTGGGGACGGAGAAAGCAGGAACTAAGCAACGCAGTGTCTTAACACTAGGTTCATATAGTTCCTGCAGTTCCCTCTGCTGACCCTATATGCGGGATAAAGCGTGAAGCTAATAAAAAAGTTTATATTTAAACGTAAATATATGTAAACTGTATATTAGTCTAAGTATTTTTTATATTTGGTAAATACTGAACCATAAATAAAATTCATATTTAAATGTTTGATGATTCGCAGTTTTCAGAGTTTAGTAAAAATAAAAAAATGGAACCCTTATAGGATCACTTTGTTATGCTGCTTGCCTGTCTGCTAAGACCATTTTCTCCTGTTCTCGTGAAAGAATCAAGCTGAAATTAATATTGTACGTAGGTAGGTAGGCAGTAGATTTAAATCAAGTTTAGTCAAATTTGTCAATTTTTATTAGTAGCGTTTTCCTCAGGGGGAGTACTTATAATCAGGAAATTGGTACAACACTAATACGAATACTACTATAGCATGTACGAGAACTACCAGAACTTAACCATATTTTTTTTTTGTTTTCACTAAGTTTAAGTTACATTTATTTAGATACAACTTAGCGTTCCATGGATTCATCGTGAGGGTGCCGGGCCCACAGTGTTGTAGGAAGAGGAGCTCCGAGCAGCACTTGGGAATTGCGACCCAAGTGTAACCCATTAACGCTCACCTTCACTGTCCGAGCTCCTCCCACTACCTAACCAAATTTTTAACGATTCTACCAAAGTCGCCATCGAAGTGCGTTCTAGAGATGAATTTGTGATAGTTCTAGACAGGCCAAGATTTTTTGTAAACTACAGAGAAATTTCGCTGTTATACCTATCGCTCCTACTTTAACCGTATATAAGCTCGCTCTATACCTATTCCTGATCAGTTCGTTTGTAAAATTGAAATACTTTAAGGTGGTAACTTTTACCGGATATTTGTTTCCCACGGAACTGTAAGTTCTACCAGTACTGCGCGTTTTAGGCTTCGAGAATAAAGAAAAATATCCGGTCCAGATGACGAGACACAAATATCGTCAGTGATTCTATGCTGTTTCTTATACGTGTCCATCACAAGTGTCCAATCAGGATCTGGATCTAATATGGAGAAAGGTAGGTTTTTTAAAACTTTACTGAACAAAAAATGTATCTTCGTTTTCAAATTTTTTCTTAAAAACTCTTATATATGCCCACTGCTTCGTTGACGTCTATTTCGTCTCTACATTAGGTGGTCTAAATTCTTTTTTTTTATCTAAATCAATGAAAAATTTTTTTTCCACCACTCAACTACGTTCGTTAACCATACAAAATATTATCTATACAAAAATAAAGCTAAACTAACTAACTAACTAATTTTAATCGTAAGTTTTAAAAGCCACCTTGGAGTGGACTATTAGCAAATAAGTTCATAATAAGATCCTATTTCAAGTAGCCTTAGGCAATTACTTTGACTTACTTATTTAGTTTGTAATTCACGATGTCAAACACATTTGACAATAGTAATTGGTCAAAAGATGTTAGTTTCAAGGAAAAAGGCTTTCGTTTCTTGTCCGGTAACGACGAGCTCATTTAGAGGAGAATTGTATATTACCTCTTTTTACTGAATTTCTGATTTTTTTTAGAGTAAATTCAGGTCTGTTCTAAATAAAAAATGGAATTGTATGAACAAAATGGAAATCAATTGATTTTGTATAATTATTTATAATATTTAAATAATAAACTTTTTTTATTTTATAATATTATGGTATTTCTAATAGTCATACTATAATAATAGTATTGACAATTTAAACTTTTATAGTACTGAATTTTGTAGACAACCTATTATTTACAAAAAAGAAGTCCCTAATAAGTGTAACAACTAAGAAGCAAAATTAATAAATAGTATTCCGAATCAAGACTTCAAAAAGCCGCCACAGCCACTTTAAGGTTGGCTGTGTTTTTGATTTTTTGTATTTTTTTAAGTGTACCTAATGAAGATATGCTTTCTTCTTGATGCACGAAGACGATCACATACGATGCATTTTGTCATATGTTACTAAGTCGTCGGTTCTCCTTGAAAAATTCCAATACTTCATTCGCCGTCCTTCCCAACAGTGCATGAAACGTATTGGTAGTGAATACCAATTTGTTATATTGTTGTTAGTATCAATTTTTGTGTTAGTTTCATATATTTGTTTTAAAAAAGGCTTTATTTTATTTCAGTTTCAAAAGTAGGTTATCAAATATATCTAATGTACAAGATTTATTTGCTTTACTGTAATATTTTATTTTAATTTAATTTTTATAATGAATTTTTATAATTGTATATTTACTTCAGGGAACCATAATATTGCCCTACATCTTGCAAGTTAAAATTTATGTACAATAGTAAAAGTTATGACCTGGTGTGATTAAGCACTAGGTTCATTCGGTTCCTGCAGTTCCCTCTGCCTACCCTGTGCGGTGTGGAGCGTGAAGCCAATTTTAATTTTATTTCTAAATAGTTATGTATAGTGAAATTTAAATAAGGTATTATTTTTATATTATGTTAACTTTGGATGTTCATCATTACTCTGATTCATATCTGTCAATATTATTTGGATCCACTTACTGATGTCATTTATTTATAATAGTCGTCGTTTTTTCACTATTTTAGGGCTATCAACATATTTTTTAATAAGTTTGATAAAATAAGTTTATTAAATATTTATGTGATGACGGTACTATTGACGGTCTCTACTTACTTTTGCGAGCATATTTCGTATTTGGGTGGATAGAATGGAGTATGTTCTTACTAACTTATATTTACTTTATATTATGTTATCGAGAATGGATAGTTTTCGACTAAGGTTTTGAGCATATAATATTCTAGACTCTAATAGACGAAGAGTTGGTACTATGACGAACATTTGATTACCTCATGGTACATACACCATTACACGATCTATAGCCTAATCTTTGGTGACAACGGATAATGAAAACGGATGGTTCTTTGAATTTATATGGGTTGCCTAGGTGACGTAAAGTCCACATAATTAAAGACAATTACAGCGACTTGCTTAAAGTTGTTGTGTGTGTAGTAATTAAGTTAATTGAGATACTGCTCAAGTTTAGTAGTTAAAGTTAAATTTTAAGTTTAGTAAATTATTAATATTTTTTTATGTCTTCACACTTTATCCCGCCTATGGTAGGGCAGGCAGAGAGAACTGCAGGGACCATAGGAACCTAGTGATAAGACACTCTGATGGTTAGTCCCTGCTTTATCTGTCCCCGCTTTCCGCCTTTTCCGAGGCATTGCGTGTTGGAGTGGCGGAACTTAACGCCGCGCTTTGCCTGGTCTTCAGAGCGAAGGAAATGGAAAAAAAAATCCATCTTCCACTCATGGGAATCGAACCCACAAACCGTCACGTTTACAGGCAGACGCTCACGGCTCTGCGCCACGATGGTCCTCATTATTAATATAATTTATTAAAATAACAATATCGTCTGCTAACCCTGTTAACAAGGTGTCGTTATTAAATATAAATTTGGAGCAAATATACTATACTCTAAATGACATATTTATAATAGCTTTGAAATGAAACTGTCTTTTTTATAAAAAAATATGCATATTAATATATATTTCTATTGGTTTTTAATACAATTCTTAGTAGAAATTCATGTTACAAAAGCTGTGGAAAATTTTGTAAGTAGCAAGGCACTAAATATTTACTATACAAAAATTTTGACTTATATATGTACATAGTTGGTTATGTTGGTTTCTATGTCGGTTTAAATGAATGACAAGAATCACTTTTAGATATAGCTCTCATAAAAGAGTGCTTTACTCAGTTATTTTACCATTTACTGAAAATATATGAGGAATTCATGCAAGATAATGACAATGCATGTATTTTACATATATTTTTGAGTCTTTGACTTTTTGACTCAAACACACAAAACGATAACTAATGAACAAAATTGTAGACAATGTTAGAAATTGTAAATACTACGTAACTCTATTTTATTCATTTTCATAGTTGAATAAATTAAATAATGCACATTTGCATAATTTACTATCTCTTTTTAATATATTAAATTATTCTTAAGCAAATATTAATTTTATTACTGCAGGGACCTTATAATGTTGTTGTTAAAAAACACGAGATTTGTAACGGACCTAAAGGAAAGAATTTGACAGATGTTAACTTGGACGTATCAGCCAATGGAACAAATGGAGTATTTAATATGAGCTATCATGCGAATACTCGTATAGATGAGGTGAGATTCATGAACATTATTTTGAGCACTGATTTATAACTAACATAGACTGCTTTATTACAATGAAAACCAAACAAAAATATTGAATTTCCATAAATTATAATAATGTCGTCGAAAACAGTCTTTCGTTGTTTTTATTTTAATTCATATCTTATTTAGTAGTACATAAAGTATTTTGTAATTTTTAGATAAAAATAGTTGTGTACAAATTATCCGGAGACACTAAAAAAATGCTATGGACTTATAAATTGAATGATCCCTGTAAACACTTTGCAACAGCTGCATTGATAAAGTTTTATTACAAAGTGTCTGACTGTCTGGTGAAAAAGGTTTGACTTTTCTATTCCTTTTACGTTGTTGCTGGTTCGCTTCTCACTCGACGAGAACGAATTCTCATTTTCCTCACTCTTCCGGGCTACAGCCATTTCTTATGATAATTATATAAGATTAACAATTTAATTTCAAATTTACATTTATATAGAGTATAAGTCCTAATAATATATTTATTATGACTTGTGCTCGGTATGTAATCAATAATGCTTTAAATTACTTTCCACGTAACTTTTGCCTTATAATACAATAAAAAAGCTCCTGATACTTATACATAATGTGGAAAACGAAAAAATAAAACTATATTTATTATTATATCTTTCTATTACTTCAAGAAATACTGTTCGTCAGCGGAGACAATGCAACAGATGGAAAATTGACTTTTTGGGAAGCGTAATAATAAATTAATATAACTTTGTTACATTTTAGGGGGTATACACAACTTCTGTTAGTTTTGATGAAACCACTAAAATGCTTATGGGAAAACAGTTTTTTTACGGTGAATATTTATTGAAAATCTATGCATTGTCTAAGCAAGGAAATGTAATGTGTATAAAATTATTTAACGAATATGTAAAAACGACCGGTTGATTTTCTAATTAAAGTTTATGTGAAAATACAAAAAACCTGGATTTTATTAAAATTTAGTAATGTTTAACATTTATTATTTTAAGCTAACTAAGCCCCACAGCCAGCATTAACGTTTTTAAAAACCACCAAAAATTATTTTTTTTAAACTTTTGCGTTTATAGAATTTAAAGTTAAAATCTATAATTATGTATACATTCAATCATATACTTTAATTATGTTAAAATATTTAAATATAAATAACTAAATATACAACCTTAATTCAATATTCAATTACAATATACTATGTAATTATAAATTTACAGAAAGCCATATTACCTATTTATATATTTCCTTTGTTACAATCGGGCACAAATTAAGCCACTTTAAATATCAATTTTAACCACTATTATTACTAAGTTGTTTTGATATACTGACAATTAACTTTTGTTTAAATTTGAAACATTTAAAAGATAGAGATACTAAGAAATAGAGCGTACGCTTTGTCATGAATAATACGTACTATAATAACTCGGCAAAAAAAATGTCCTTTCGTTGAACATTATTACAAAAAAGTTATGAATTGAGCTTTAAACATTTTTCATTTGACATTTTCATTTGAAAAAATCAACAATGTAGAGCACCGTATGCAGAAACGCAATAGACAAAACGAGCTATAAAACAGAAGAAAAATCGGTACATCGGCTAATGAAAATGGGATATAATGTTTTATTGATGTTCAAATATTTTAATTATTTATATTACGTAGGTAATTCAATAGTAAATTATTATGAAAATATTGAGAAGATGGATTTTTCTATTTCCATTTTCTTCGCTCTGGCAACTAGGCAAAGCGCGGCGTTGAGTTCCGCCACTCAACACGCAATGAATCGAAAAAGGCGGAAAGCGGGGACGAAGAAAGCAGGGACTAAGCAACGGAGTGTCTTAACACTAGGTTCCCACGATTCCTGCAGTTCCCTCTGCCTACACTGCCATGTGCGGGATGAAGCGTGAAGCTATAAAAAAAATGAAAATATTATACTTTAGTATTGTGAAAGAAAATTATATTAAAAATAATTCTTATCCATTGCTGCCAACTTTTTTGAAGCTCCGAACTGCTTTAAATTATATTATACGTAACACCATATAATAAGAAGTTATGTCATTAGTTCACATCAATAAACAATTCGTCTTCGGACTAAAATGGTCGATCAAAAATCCGTTGTCAGTTTTTTGGTATGAATCAAAAAATTGTGTTTAATGTGTGTAAGATTCATATTTTTTGTGCATTAAGTGATGCATTAAGTGATCTATTTCTGAATTTTTCTTCCTCCAGTACGTATATCGGTATTCTATTAATTAATGGCGTTTCAATTATGTCAGTTGAAAACAATTCACTTCGCCAATGTCACTTGGAATGGAGCTAAACATTCAAAAACACCACCAAACAGTCATGTCTGTGAACTTGGCAGATCATTGTTCAGCAGGTCAAAAATAAAAAGGAGTTCTTTTCGCATGCAGCATAGTTCTATAGTTCTTGATGGATTTTAGAAATAGTTCTGCCGTTTTTATGTACAAAAAAGTCAGTTAAAAAAATGATCTGCTAACTTCCCGTAGCAGATCATTTTCTTGCGAATAAAAATCTGGACGAGTTTTATACATATGAGTAAACTCTATAGTTCCTGATAATTTTTAAGAATAGTTCTTTCGAATTGACTCATGAAAAAAATATTTAAATTATTTTTGAAATTTCATTTTTTCACGTTAAAATATTTATCAAAAACTTTATATAAGGATCAAGTAAAGTAAATCTTAAATTTCTACAAAAATATATAAATATCTTTTAAATAAAAATATTAGAAAACCAGATATATAAAAAACGGCAGAACTATTTCTAAAATATCAGGACTATGCTGTACGCGAAGAGAACTCCTTTTTATTTTTGATCTGCTGAACAATGATCTGCCAAGTTCACAGACATCAAGCATTCCATTCATTCCAAATTGCTGTAGGAAGTTTTTATTTTTATATACACTATTTACAATACTAACTTTTTTATTTATGGTGTTATACACATTAAAAGAATAAGTGAAATTTTAACGACATTTACTATATATATACTTTGCGAAATACATACTCGGTAAGCTTTGCTGTACACGCCTTGGTGTATTTGGGATTGGTATATGCATATTAGGAATATTAATTCTAAATTTTGTTTATTTAATGCTAAGTATTTGTATTAAAAAGACATAAAAATATCATAATTTTATTGTTTATTATTATCACCATTATACTTATTATAACATAAATAGTATATGTTTAAGATAAAAGGTAAAAAAACCCTGATCAATTAAATTATACGTAATTTGTAATATATATTTAAATACATCTACGTATATTTATTTTTAATGCTTAAACATTTTTTTTCTTATTTATTGTTAACATTAAAATAATATTATTTTTATAGATAACATCTAAATAACTTGTAAAAAAAAAATATTTTTTTCAGCATAGTCTAAAAATAATAAGAAATTCTTACAACTGTAAAATATTGTTAGTTATTAAAGCTCCAAGCACCAAGTATCAAGTTGTACATAAGCTAAACAG
This sequence comes from Dione vanillae, assembly GCA_037178615.1. Taxonomy (NCBI): domain Eukaryota; kingdom Metazoa; phylum Arthropoda; class Insecta; order Lepidoptera; family Nymphalidae; genus Dione; species Dione vanillae. The sequence goes on along the minus strand of JAZFAU010000034.1, from coordinate 2,418,621 downwards.
ATATCGTTGGTAGAGTCTTTCTTACATTTTATCAAGAAAAGTAATACAGATACATAGGTAATAAATCATGTTGTCGCGATGATTTCATATTTTATGTTAATAATTGTCCTGACATACGTGGCATAGAAAAATGGTTTAATTGTGATTTTATTGTAAGTTAATACTGCTTACAAATTTTTAGTCAATTGATAAAAACTAAAAAGGAATTATAATTAAGCTTATAAAATCCGATATTTCTGCTTTTAAAAGGCACCTTTGAACTACATTAAACGTAAGCTTTACGTAATGCGGTAGACAATCTTATGTTATTAAAACTATTCACTTAAATAAATTATATAATTTATGTTCAATATTGTACAGAGCACATTTAAATAAATAAATAAATAAATTTATTTCTAAATTTTTAAAAGATTAGTCTTTTATTTCTCTCAAAGTATTTTAAATAAAACAGCTATCAGCTACATATATATAAATAGTTTCATTTCATAATTCTATATATTATTTTTTATTTTTAAACGTGCGGTATTAAGAATCGTGATAAAAATATTCAAACAATAAATCATTACCGGAAACCATATAACAAAGAAATTTCATAAATAGTAAAAATATAAAATAATAATCTATTATTATTTATATTTTTCCTATATTATTATTATAGCTTACTAATTTATTCCTAATAACTGTTAAATAAAATATTTTAATTATACATTTTATGTTGTACTCTCAGGCTTAAAGGTTTATCCATACATATCATATAGTTATGTCATGATATATAATTTGTAGTATGTGTTATTTTTTCTAGCTATTTTTTACCAAATACAGTGATAAGATGATAGCTAGTTCTCACTCTGATGGAATCCTTGGCATTGTTGTATACGTGGTCTATGAGCTGCATATCACTAACAATTTTTACATAGTCTTCTAAGAAATCCTCTAAAAGCTCTTTTGGTATTTTAAATGGATTTATTGCTGCTACTGCATCTAATTACAAAAAAATATTTGATTAAAACTATGTAATTAAATATAATTAAATATTATCTTACCATCTGTACTTAGTATTACAAAGCTAAATTTTGTGTTGACTGTGTGGCCAAAGGTACTCACGATGTGTCATGTGCCATACATAGCTTTTGGGTTCATTTGACTAATATTTTATGATAATATTAATATATTTGTTACACATTTAATGACAGCTATTTTTTTTAATAAATGTTCTTAATTTTTTAATAACTTGAATTTTCTAACCGTCTAAGCGTCTAATAATTTTATGAAGATATTAAAAAAATATTATTTGAAATGTTGTTTAACTTACTTTTAATAGCCTCCAAGCTGTTATATATATAGGATTTTTCAGTACATTGTACATCAACATTGGTAAACCCAATGGACGTCATCATTCGTTTAATTTCCTTTTCAGGGTCCTTTAAAATAAAAAAGGAAAAATTACAATTTAAGATATTTACACATAAATAGAACAAAATATAGTAACAACTGATTTTTATAAGTAAATATTATATTTTTTATTACCTGACAGTCATGGTAAGGTGACACAAAACGGTCAACGTCTCTCAGCCAATACTTCCACTTTGGTTTTCGAGCTAAAATTCTGTAAACATCGTATACGGGCATATGCCCTAAGAATATTAGTAGACAATCACCACCCCTTGTTAAAAGGTTATATATATTTGAAAAAGCCGTCCTGAAACATAAAATAAATATTATAAATAATTAATCTTCAATTTGAGGCATAGTCGTCTATAATTACGCCTGCCTACGTTTATTATATGTTTTTCTATGTCATCTAGTTTTAATTACAAAACCTAGGTCTAGAGAAAGGCCATCGAGACTCAGTACGGCATAGGGTGATGGGTTGTGGAATCGATTCTTTTTCAAAAGAATAAATTATTTTCATGAATTGAATTGTAACACTGAATTGAATTTGGGCAAAAGGTGGACGACGGAGTATTTTGACACTAAATTCTGCGTTTGTTAGTGTTATTATAAGAGTATATATTTTTTGTTAAGTAAAATTTGGTATTATTTTTTTTAATTAGCATCATTTTTTATACTAAATATTATTAAAGTAAATATAACTAAAAAATTTAGTTATAAAATCTATTTTTAAAGTATTACAATTCATATTAAGATATTTTTACAGAAACATTAAAAATAATATACTTTATAGTTTTTCATTGCACTTTATATAAAATATCATCCTAATGTATGTCATAGTAATCGAAGGACGTTTTGTCCACGTGTTTACATTATGACATGCATAACTTGTCATCACATATATGAGGCAAGAAAAATAATATTTAAACATGTTCACTATTAACAACTTATTTTATTACATTTTTTAAATGTATTATTATGAGAAAATTAAGAAGTATTTACTTACTCCTGATGTTTTACCCAATGTAGAGTGTAAAATGAAAAAGCGTGATCAAATTTCTGTTGCAATTCTTCGGGTAATTCACCCTCTATGTCGAGAACGGTGAAGCTGGTGTGGTTAAGGGTCGCGTGGTGTTCATTTGCAAACTGTACCATTCTTTCACTTTTGTCACACCCCACAAGTGTCGTACAGTTGCTGGGAAAAAATTTCATTAGTATATTCGTTGTAACACTTCCATCTCCGCTACCTATATCAATGACGGTGTCCCCATCGTTTTTCCATTTAATTTTCTTTGCATATTCTTCCAAGCATTGTAAGGCATCTCGTTTTTGTAATGTATTACTCTTTTGATACAATTCAGCATTATCCATTTTAAGGTTGATTTTATGATTTTAAATATTTTTATATATTTTTTTTTCAATAACAGGCGGGTTGCGCGTGCACTAGGTTGTTGCGTTCGACGCGGTTTCGGCGGGCAATCTCGTCAGGAGCGTAGTTCGTATGTATTTATACGTGCCGATGCACGGCATCGTTTGCTCTGGCAAAGATGGTCGAGGAAAGCCAGGTTCAGGTTCAGGCAAGGCTTGCTCTTGAAACCTGAAATTAATGTAATAAATAGTAACGTGAGAAAACATTTTAAGGCTTTATTTTATTCTGTATGTTTTCATACTCCCATGTTGTATGTTCTATCCAGTTTTTCTTTTCTTTTCTTTATAATGTTCAGTGAAATTTTTTATATTAATTATATATCCTTAACGTTTTCAGTCGTAATAGATTATTTTTAAATTATGTTTAAATTCTATTTTCATTGAGCAAAATAAAGTTCAAAGTAATATTCAAATGACGCACCTCTATGTGAGACGTAAAACGATTTTTATTGTGAACTATAATAGCAAGTAGAAGATAGAACTGATATTTACATATTTCTTTATAAAACGCAAGATCGTATATGCTCAAAATGAAAATGGTTATCGCTTACTCTTATCATTACTACTTAGAATTCTATTTTGTTTACTGAAAGAAAGTCAGATCATAGTATAATTTGATGAACAGTCACATAATAATTAAACAGCAACAATTAATAAACTCTACACAGTATGATATTATAGTCTTGTAGGTAGGTAGTAAGAGTAATTAAATAAAATCCGAAGGGATGATGGATGTTATATATATATATATATATATATATATATATATATATATATATATATATATATATATATATATATATATATATATATATATATATATATATATATATATATATATATATATATATATATATATATATATATATATATATATATATATATGTATATATATATATATATGTATATATATATATATATATATATATATATATATATATATATATATATATATATATATATATATATATATATATATATATATATATATATATATATATATATATATATATATATATATATATATATATATATATATATATATATATATATATATATATATCTGACAACATATGTAAAATACAATGTAATTCATATACTCCAAAAATAGAGTTATTTATCTCTCTTGCATCGATAGTTCTTCTTGCGTTTGAATGGGTACTTTTTGTTTAGATCGTAGTCCTTGATCTGTACTATTTTTATGTACACTAATCTTTTCAACTAAGAAATGAAATTTTCAAAAGCGAACCTTTGTTAAATTATATATAAATAGATATTTTTTGTAAAGAAATAGAATATCATTTGTATTATGTATTTGAGACATTTATACATTCATAATATTTTGTTAATAATAGACAAAGTACAATAACGTCATTTTCAATTTTACGATAAATGAATTGCCATTAGTAATAAAAATATATGTAAGTGAGTGAGATGATTCATAGATAGTGTCACTGAAAGGCTTTAGAATATATTATTGTTGTTGAATATCAATATATTGTTATTCTTCAATGAACAAGTAAGTACATAGGTCAGAAAATTATAATGGGAAGATTTGTAAATGCAAAACAAATTCATATAAGTATTTCAGTGCGTTGATATTCTATTAGTTAATAAAGATATATAATTATTGCCTAGCTATATATATATTTCATTATTTTATGTTATGAGAAGTTCGTCAAGTGCTTGTTGAATTCTTGTAACTAGGGTTCCGTACAAATTATATAATTGTAGGGCAACGGGAAGCACACTTATTTTGTATGAAATAAACTAAGATATACGTAGGAAATACTCTAAGTTGTAACTTTGTGCCAAATTTCATAATTCTGGGTTAACGTGAAATATATTTTAATATTGCGGAGAATCTTGTTCAGCATGCGGCAAAAATATAATAAACAAAGGTAATAAGCAACGTTCTGTTGATTACGATTGATTAAAATTATTAATAATGGATATCCTTTCCGATCTTGTTTCTGTTGAACACACAGACGTACAGCAGTGTGATTCTATAAACGGGTTACCTTATTTCATTTTGAGGTGCGGAATTCTAAAAAACTGCATAATATGCTTCTATAACAATTACCGTGCAATGACAATACATTATTTATTTACAGTAAAATCCAAATTTTATACTCTACAGGAGTCTACTAATGCGTGAAATTATTCAGAAGTGCACATTTTATATCATGACCTTAGCTAAACTGATTCTCATATACCCACCTCACGTTTGCATTCCGTTGCGTATGCATTACGTTTTTAGATATGACTTTTTAAAATAATTTACCTTACATCCTTTGAGTTAGATGTTATATTCGAGTGTTGATTAACTTGCAGATGGCGCGGATATAGTTGGCAATTTTGGGTCATATCATTTAAAATTAATATCAATTGCATCCATTACAAGGTGCTTTTTCCACCATAATGGCGAGCATTTTCTGGTTAAGACAGTCATGTTCGTGAAATATAATAAGTGAGTCGCATGAAGATTGAAAAATAAATCGAATTTAAATATACTTAAGAGGTATATTAGTTTGTGCGCAAACGATAATATTGTCATGCTACTCACAAATGTTGGGTAGGACCAGGCTCATTCGATCTTCTTTGACCGTCCACGAAAAAGTGCATTGCCCCGGGTTCGCGTCGCAGTTCGCCTTTTTTATTACGTTTATTCGTATTATATCTACACAGCTGGGTTAGGAATCTTGACCTAGCCTAATGTGATTTGTGTTGCACACTCGTTTAACTTCAATCACCGTTCGATATCTATACTTATATGAATACCTACTACTTTTTATTTTGTAATTTATACATGCATGTATTTTTAAAATTAAGAATTTTTAAGTAAATTATAAATAAGTGGTTTTATATGAAGCACATAAAATATCTGCAATAAAGTGTTGTCGACAAATTTCGTGCTTAACACACGAAAAAGGTTTTTTATTTGAAAATATTTACGATTCACTCACATTATACTATGTATTACATGTACGCATATCTGCTGAAGTATTGCACCTGTGTGCAGCCAACGTGCAGCCAACGTGTTTTGGTAATGTGTATGCTGTAATCTAAACTTGAAATTCAAGGACGAAGTTAAAAACTGGCAAAAAATTCAAGACGGTGCATCCATACGCTATAATGCAAGTGCACAGTACATTTAAAGTGAGGAACAGTAAACAGTTTTGATACATACCCTGCCTTCAGTATAAAGCATATATTTATAACTTTTTTTGTTATTTGTTTTTATAATAAATTTTCATAGTTTTTAAAATTTCTTTTCTAGAACTGAAATAAATTTCTTATTTTCTAACAATAAAATATATTTTTTTGCCCATCTAGGTAGAGGCTTCCTTAGGAAGATTGTAGAAATGAAGAGTCAATAACAAATAAATGGCAAGCAAACATAATTTATTTAGTAGTTTAAACTTTACTTTATAATATTTGAATGTGTATTATTAAAATCAACACATTTAAATTACTAAACACCGCTAAGTAAATATAATATAATGTAGAAATTATGATCGAAATTATACAATCCAGACTTGGTAAGTAAAGACTATATACATAAAATCGAGACAGTCTTAATTTTATGTATAAAGTAATTTAAGTTGACCATATAAGGAAACTAATACAAGTTCAAGTATCAAAATTTGTGGGCGGATGTGTAGTGCAGCAGTCCGCAATGTCACCCCGACGGAGTTCAATGCTCAAGATCAGGAGAAAGGGCTCGTATTTAGGGAATTTCAATCTATTACGATATAACTTTGAAATATTTATAAATTGCAAATAAATATTTAAATGTAACTTTCTACAGTACTTTGATATTAATAGTAAAAATTACTTTAATTCTTATCATCGCTTAAGAGAAAAGAAAGTTTGTAACAGTTTTTTCTACGGTGTTTATAAACCGAGCACATTTACATAAATTACAAACATGATATGATTACAACATAGCACTTTCTTTCTTAGACAAGCCAGGCCGATGCCCAAGTGTTTTGAAATATTTATTATCAAGTTCTTATAACAATAAATGTAATTGCTTCACGTGACGCATCAAACTTGTACTGGTTTTGTGGATCTCAGATGTTTTATTTAATTTAGGGATCCACTTCGTTTTGAGGTAAAATGTTGTAGTGTAAAGCTATATCATTATTTTAATGAAAGCAAGATAAGTTTCATTACAATATATTATTAAGTGAAAAGTACTATAGTAAGAAAGATCTACGTAGGTAATAAATTAAGAAAGCCGCTGGAAAGAAAAAATCCTCTGTAAAGTTTTAAAATGTAATTCCTATTTCATTATCTATATAAATATATATTTTAAAGGCGTATTATATAAATACAACAAAATATTTTTTTTCATTATACGTTATATATGTAGGATGTCAACAGCTGATACGTTTTGTTAATAGAGAACCACTTGTAAAATTACCATCTCTATCATTATTGGTACCAGCAACGACCAATGTGAGGGAGTTGATGATGAAATAGGGAAGTGAAAGTTAGATAAAAGTCAATATCTTCTATTATTGTGAGTACCTACTCCGTATGAACGTGTTTTTGTATCATCCTACTCATATAATTTAAGTGAAAGAAAAGTCATTATATACATTCATGTAACAAATTTATATATATTAGGCCATTAGGGCGCAGTGCGCATGATAGTTTATTGCGTCTTCAATAGTGGAATCAAATTATTGCTAGCTCTAGTAAGATAAAATGTCAAATACAATGTTGTCACTATAAATCTCCACCAGTCAAATGTCAAATATAATTTAGGTAGAAATCGGAGAACGGAGAGTACACACAAAACTCTTTTTCCCTACTGTGAACAGTACAACATGATGTTTTGTAATAGGTAAATGCTCTTATAAAGAAATGGGGAAAGTAGTTGACCTTGCTTGTATTCTAACTAATCTTTTATATGTAGATAAAATAATGTTTTCGTGTAGTAACATTTTACGACTAAATGTTACTTATCGTATTCTTAAGTCAGTGAACATTTCTGATGGTAGTCGTAAGGTGGTTTGTTAAATTTATATATGATTTAAATAACACTTTGGATTATTGGCTTAAATAAGTCGAATGAAGAAATATCCCTATTATAGATAGAATACAATACAAATATATTTTATTGCACAACAAAAAAAATCACTACTTAAGAGTTACAAAAATTAGAACCAACATCATTAGTAAAGAACAATTTGCAATAAAACATTAAATGAAAATTACTAAATTATTAAATAATGTTATCAAAGAGATGATGGAAATGAGTAACTACAATTTTTTTTTAATTTTTGACCAGTCTCTTTGATTTTTTAAAATCATTACATTTTTGTAGACGCCCCATCTGTCTTCGGTTATGGAGGTTTTATGGACGAAACATACTTACATTAGTACACTTCAATTCGATTATATTATTGCAAAGTTGTTATTTTGTCCTCACCAAGCAACTTAGCGAGTGCATTGCCCTAAGAACATTACTACCGAAATTTTAAATTGGTATGCTTTCTTTGTCACTCTTACGTCATTTCCGTTGGTACAAAAGAGCCAGGGGCCGAAATAAATTGTTTAGGCGCCGTAAGCCATTTAAAATTGGTCTCTCATTGAAGTCCCAATGGTTCAAACATTAAGGCAGGTTCTGTTTAAGGTCATAAAAGTTGTCGTAGGTTTAGAAAAAGGACAAGCAATAATGCTATACAATTTTTTTGACAATATAGAAATGAGTTTATTTCAATGGCAAGTATTTAATTAATGCCCAAATGAATATAAAAATTTTTTATTCATTTGGGAATTAATAAAATATTTATTTTTACTAATATAATTTTTTATATCAGGTAAAATTACTTGGTAGACGTCGTATTTAGTGGTAAAAATCGTAACGGACATATCTAGCTCAGTGAGAATCAAATCACAACCTACTTCTGTAGAGTCACAGAATCACACAATTCAATTACGTACGTGGCGTTTAAAAGGAAAAATAGGCAACATGAAAAAAAAACACAACAAATTCACTCGACACATCGCATTAACATAGAAAATCTAGTGTCAAGATACTCCGGTCTCTACTCTCCATTCGAACTCCAAACATTTAGAATGTCTATGTCTTACAGGCGCAAGTACTATGAATTCAATTTAAATGTAATAATTGAAATAATCAAGTCGAGCGATATATTAGGTTCAAAAGATTTCTGTATTAATAAAATCTTAATATAAACCGTACTTAGTAAAATAGGCAGAGTTTGTTTTCCACTTTTTCAGTCATTGCGGGAATTGAATCTACAACTGTCGCGTTTAGACGATGGGTTCAAAAATGATTTCATTTTTTTTTGATAGTGCCATCTACTGTGACTTGGCTATATCATATACAGTCAACTCAACTCAGCGCATGATACGGGAGTTTAGTGTCCAGAAGTGTAATTACGTTTCGGTAGAGGGCATTACCGGGTGAGATGGGGGCGATACGGTGTAGGGATATTTAATATGATGGAGGATATTAAAAAATTAAAAATCAGTTTTTATCATTCTTGTTCGGATTTGCTTCATTTACTTATAAGTGATCGCCTATAAAAATAGTAATGGAATATTTAAATATACAAAAAATAACCTTTTATTATTGTTTTATTTGTGATTACAGTAGACTTATTAAATGCATAATATACACATGAGATATGATTTCAAAAATTTATGTTAAATATTGTAATAGAATAAACATTAAAGTACAATGTGTAATAATGTTTCAGGAATATTTAAATTATCGATAGTAAAAAAGAGAAAAAGTTAAAAAGTTTTGTCTTGCTGGTTGTCCTGACAGACATGCATGGTGGTGCATGCTAGAGTGCTATAAATATGTAGTATCGTTATTACATCCGTACATCTATGCCATATCTTTAGCAACTCCGACGGCAAGAAATGGGTCACAACAGCTTTGCAAATTTTTTTTACGTTGATAGACAGGTGAAGCTAATAAAAAGTGTTAAAATAAATATTTGTCATGTAAGGAATTTTAGTAAATAGCAAATATGTGTACAATATAACTATTGTACTCATATACGCTATTTACTAAAATATTAAACAATATAACAAATCAGTAAAGACTATATATATTCATACTATATGTAGGTTATTTCGAAGACTAAAATATTTAATGTAATGATGTAGCTTACTAATAGTTAAACTATAAAGTAAAAGATATCAGTTAAAGTTGGACGTAATGAGCTTTTTCTGATTACAAATCTTTATTCGCCTTTTCCATGCCTTTGCATAAAGTATGTGAAGTGGGATTTTGAGAGATCATTTTAACTATAAAGAATATGGAAAAGGCACTTTGGCAAAAATGTTTAACATGACATTCATTTTTTGATATAAATAATCATAAATTATAGAATGGCGTTTCCACTCTTTGCCTCTTTTAAGCAGTAAAGATTTAGTATAAATCAAAATAATGCCTAATATATAATAATGTTCGCACAAGTGAAGTTGCGGGCATAAATTAATCGCCAATAAAGGAAATAAACTTGATCTCTCTTTTTACCTAATTTTAACTATTTCACTGGCTTACTACTTATAATAAATTACAAAAAGTATATTACAAATAATTTTGTACTAATAAAGACAATTTAAATTGAAATTGAAAACGTGAAACAAAAACTGAGTGGTTTAAAGTAATTTTGTTCCGTCATCTATATACATACATACAACGTATTATTTACTAACGCTCGCTCACAGGCCGTATGACCGGCACACAGGAAGAAAAAGTATACGAAATATACAAAAAGCTTTACTAAGAATAAGCAGGACGGAGTGCGAATCTTATTTTTCTCGCGGACTTTTCAGTCGCTCTCGGGTGGTGGGAAAAGGGGGGAACTCCACCCACTGCAATAATACTGCGTCACTATTTTGCGCCATTACCTACACTCGCTTCCTATTCTATGAGTAGCGTGGTTTGTAGAACGTGAAATTCAGTTAAGGTTATATATATACATTTTGCTTTATATACAAAATCTACGGTATTACATGAGTACAATAAAAACAAAGGCTACGTGGCATTCATATAGAATTGTTTTTATATAATTCTATTTATATGTTTCGTAAAATAATGTTTATTTTTAAAATTTCTACAGTTACTTAGTTCTTCGCATTTTCTGGAACAATAAAGATGCTCTCAGCTCTCTTATTAAATATTATTCTAATAAATTGCTATTGTAAATTTATTCTTACATATTGTTACATATTGTTGTAGTGTTACTTAATATTTAATAATATTAAAATTGCAATTGCATTAAAAATGCAATAAATTATATGCACCTATGCATATAATTTATTGCATTTTAATGAAAATATTACGTTGTATTTTTAAGAGCTATGTCAATAATTTTTACAACATTTTAATAAGAGACACTTTTAATAAAGCAAATTCTCTTTATAAGAGACTTAGATCCTCCTTTGATTTCTAAGAAAACACAATTTGTTCTTATATTAATAAAATTCTTTAATCAATAGCTTAAACCCGATAGATAGTAATTAAAATCCCTAACAACATTGCATTGTATTTACATCGCCGACAATCATATAATGTATATACATTTAAAATATTCATCATACATTATGAGCGTAGAATATTATTAGAACATTGTTAACCAGCGATCTAATACATATTATAAATAACTGATTCAGGAATTCAATTAACAGCAAGGTAATATTTACAAAACAATATGGAAACAACTGGCGGCAGTATAAAAGCTTAAACAAGAGGCAAACAATGTTAAGCTTTAATAAAACTCCATGAATAGTTATACATAGACTGGAAATGCAACTATCTGCTCTGAGGACACCTAAGCATACCGCTGCAGATATAGGCTTGGAGACACAAAGTATTTACTACTTAACGAGTTCAAAAACAATTAAAATTGGCTCTGTTTTATCCAACGCGGGATTTGACGTTATCATATATAGAGAAACGTGTTGTAAAGAAGTAATGTATACTGTGCAACTAGTCACATTCGACGGTAGTAGTTGATACGTGAATCTCGTTTGGGGTGGGTGTGAGGCGACGGTCCTTTGATTCCGGCGAGATTAAACGTGCGGCAGACGGTGGCGCCTCTATCGATTGTTGTTGTAATTACAACGCTATCCTCGCCCAGTCGCAAATGAAATTGTTCGGGACACAGCCTGCTATGGATGCCTGTGTGTTATTGCAGTTGTCAAGCGAGACCATCGCGTATTTGAACTGCATGCCGTTGTTACACGTACGTTTGTATGTTTAGTCGTACGTTAGTGGTTCATAATACAATTAATAGGTTGAGTTATCTATTCCATACCGCAGCTTACAGTATCATGTGCACTTAACTACATTAGCGAAACACATTTATACAAACTGATGTTACAATTTAAAGTATTTTTATATAAAATATTAAATGACATAGACATAATTAGAAATATATTCGAGAATCAAGGAAGAATAGTATTTCAATTAAACTATAATAGTATTATAATTAAGGCGAAATATAAGAATGATGTAGTTGTACGAGTACGTGAACGAAACAATTGTATCTTTATTTAATTTATTGTAAAATATTTAAATATATACAGCTTCTTATATATGAAGGTAAAAAATAAAGAGTTACGTCTGCGCAGTACGACTAGTGCAGTAACAAATCCACATTCGAATACGAAATACGAATAGGAACCGAGAGAGCAATCCAATAAAACATTCGTAGCCCCAAACGTAGATACGTCTACGTGACGTAGACGCCTACTGGGCACGCATGCGTATCGCACTTGTACAGAACAAACGGACAGTGCCAATTTCAATCGTAGAAAAAAATAACCAATTCCAAATGGAGAAGGCTTTGCGGCGGCCAATGGGAGCGCTTACATTCGTCATGCCGACTGTGTGGGCGGGGCGAATGATATCTAGCATTGGAATGTGCGTTGTATTTGTTTTGCTGGATGCAAAGGCTTTATTGCTCGGTGTTTGAGCCTCTTTCTCTTTGAGGAAGACATCGGCGGAAACCTCGATATGGTTTTGAGAAGAGACTTTCACATTATGTACTCATTCAACTCCTTCAAAACTTTCTATATAGAAATCCTAGTATTATATTGTACAAAATTTATATAACCACTATAGTACTAAATCTACATAAAAATGACCAACAAAAGCGATTTTGTTCGATCTTGAGAGAGATTGAGCAAAAGTTAGCTCTTAAGAACATTAAGAGGTGTCTTTTCATTTATATATAACAGTGAGTATTGATTTTTCGATAGGGAAAAAACGAAGGCAACGATCTATGCAGATCTGGAGTGCTCTCGGCACATCAGATGGCACCGGCGGGGCAGCCTCCGCAGACAATCGAACGGTGGGGGGTACCCCCCACTAGAGGTAGAGACTGGCATAGAGTAAAGACTTTTGCAGACATTTGAATAAAACTATGTATGTATTATTTTTATTACTAAAGATTTTGGCTACTTTTATTATAAAATTGAAATAAAAATTACTTTAGTTTCTTGTACTGAATTTTTTTTATTGGCAGTGAGGATCTTTATTTACTTATGGTATTTATGACACACTTATATCTTGTGTCATCTATTTTTGTTATTTTAGTCGATTGTTGATAAATAGTTTGCAAAATGCAATGTAAATTACGCTTTTTGTAACATACACTTCAGTTTAATTAATATTATTAGTAAAATAAACTAATAATGACGTAAATGTCATCTATTTGCAAGCACAGCATCCATAGATCAGTTATTAAATCATATCTGTAGCATTATCTTTGGCGATATCGACCCGTCGGCGGCGACTTCCCATTCTCGAAGTAAAACACGGCGGGAAGGAAACCGCGGGATAACCCCACCACCCCCTCCCGATCTTTACGTTTCAGGAATAAATATTTCAGAGCGTGTGCTTCGGAAGTTACAGCTATGTATCGCGGTAACAATCCGAGAATGAGAAACGTCGTACTTTTATGTAACTTGCTGGAGTTGACGGGTCTTGCGTCTTAATATATGATTACAAAACATATTTTCTTGCTTAAATTAAGAGTATTTTGTTTTATTTATTATATATTTTATATATTATTTTTTGGAAGGTTTGCTCTATACTGGAAATATGATATTTATATTTATGTATCTCTGAAGAAGTAACAAAACCATTGATAATAAAAAAATATGTATACCTACATACATTTTACAATTTAGTTCTATTTTTCATACGTCTTATATTTAGTTAATTCGATGCTATAAACGTTTCTTTTTTACTCCTACTGTATCTGGCATATTGCTGGGTATGGAGAATTAACGAGAATTTAAGATATTGCGAATTGAAGTGGCTGGAACTCAACACATTGTAACCTTGTTATTTAATTTTAAACGAAACTTTCCGAGCGTAGAATACATTAAAATTATGATTTCTTTAATTTCATGTAAGTTATAAAAGTTCCAACAATAGATAACAGTTAAAAAAATTAAACAAACATCGTTATTTGTGCTTTTTAAAATGTTATAATACAATTTTATATTTGTAAAGTATTTTAATTCTTTTATTAATAACTAATAATAAATACTTTGAAAATCAAATCTAATATAAGCTTAAACATTAGCAGAAAATTACTTACGGGACACTAAAACAGGCTTAGCTCCACAATGTACGTATATTTTCGATACTGTAGATCTAGGTGTAAAAACTACGATGGTAACGTAGTAGTCTTCAATATACTACTGTAACAACACCATAAAAGTATACGTGTATAGTAGTAATTGTTTGCGTCGTATTTGATATTAGCTGAATTAGCTATGGTCAAGCTTCATTACATTGCGGAATGGTCATATATTGCGTAGTTTTGACGTAATAACTGATAAACTCACGTATTATGAAAGTAAAAATGCACTGTTTCATAGTGCAGTTAGATATTGATCGATTCACTCTCATACATACATTCAGGACATTGATATTTTTATTTGTTGTATATAGTTTAGTTTTCCTATAACAATCAAATTATGATATAATATAGAATAATGTAATTATCGATACATTTTAAAGTCGTTCCGTTTCGCCTCTCAAAACGCAGTACCTCGAAAAAAGGCAGACAATGGGTAACACAGTGTCTTAACACTACGTAAACAGTTCGTTCCCACGGTTCTTGTAAGCTGTGTGCTATGAGCGGGATAAAACGTTCTGTTCTGTTTGAAAATGGTACAATTTATATACAACGTTTAAATTAATATATAACAAGAAATCTTGACAGATCTTAGAATGTTGCTGAATCAAACGTCTTCGTACGATTTGAAGTGAACCAAGTATCAACGCAAGTAACAAGCTCACAGCTTATAAACACATAGAGCACATATTTGACATTTGAATTGTTGACGCGATATGCAAATAGCGTGTAGTCATTAATAAGCTTCTCCTCTTATAAGTTTTGCTGAGTTGTATTTAATACGCATCTAGTGACTATAAATTATGCAGGCGCTCTATCGGTACGATCATTGAGTGTATGAGGCCAATGCGCAATGCCTCTTAATGCTATATTAGCCTTTCGTTACTAGGGCCCTTCATAAACTATTCAACGTGCTTTTATTTTATAATCGGTGCAGAAAATATTTATAAGTGAAATTTGAAGCGCAAAGATGGCTAGTCTTGTATCGAATTTGAATAATCGGCGCTTTGAATGCTTCTAAAACGTTGTTTAGTCATTTCTTTACCATTTTTCAACGTGCGATAATTTGTTTACATTTCTTAAAATGTAATTTTATAGTTTATTATAAATTTAAATTTTACAACTATGTACATATATGTATATGTAAGACTTCAAGATATTAGAAAAGAAAATCTTCAGAAATCCTAAATACCTGAATCAATGATTTATAGTGTAGTTGATTGTGTTGTTCGTAAAATTAAATTTATGTATTTTATTTCTTTACTATAAGTTTACGAGCGTACGTAAGCACAAACTGGATTGTACGGTATGAGAAATAATCTTGTATAATAAAAGAATATATGTTAGGAATAAGATAATAAAAAAGATAAGCATATCGAATATAAATATTTTAAAAATGAAGATATGACGACGGTTAGAGTTATTGGTAAAATTAAATAAGTTTATAAAAAAATTGTACTGACTCCTACTGAAGGAATAAAACTTTACGTTACACTTTGAAATCATAAAAAATTAATTATTAAGATAATAGAAAAACTAATCGTAATGACATGTATATAAGATATTTATATTTTTTTCTATATATATTTAATTTCTCTATTAGGTGATATCTTTTCAGCTCTTTTCACTGTATTATATCTTTTGGCATTATATATTGGTGTAATTTACCTGGTAATAATTCAATTTTTGATTTTTTTCAGAACTTAAAGGTAAAAGGTAAGATAATCAAGGAAATAGTAACATTCATGATACATAAATGATAACACCCCTTGACAAAGAAATGTTCAGTCCAGTCTGTTTTAAATATAATGGTCGCTAATGAGCAATTGAATGTAATGTAATGTAAATAAATGTATATAATTAATAGTAAAATACTAACTTAAAACGAAATATATATGAGGCATTTTTTAAAATTATTAAAAAATATTAAAAGGTAAAAACGAAACCATTATAGGATAACTTTGTCGTCTGTATGTCTGTTTATTTCTATGTCTATATACCTGTTAAGACTATTTTCTTCCAATACACATAAAGGAATAAAGCTGAATGAAATTAATATAAAATATTCAAATTAATAACTTTTTGAAGCACAGAAAAATCGAACTTCTAAGTCAAAACATTCAGAACATATGAGAGTTATGCTTCAACTATTATGCATTTTGTGTAAAAGTCGCCACGTAATCAAAACCTAAGATAAAACTTGTAATATAACTGAAGGGAAAGTACAAAAATTAAAAATTTATTGATATATTTAAAGACCGTTAAAAATAACACTGTAATACATTTCATATAAAATAAATGGATATATTATAAGTTAGTATTTTTCTAAGCGGAATAATGAAATAGCTACAAAATTCTCGGTGCTCGGGTATCATTCACACATGATGGAATTTTTTAATTTAATTAAAATAATAAAGTATAACATTAAGTTATCTTTTGTGTCTATAATAAAATAAAACAGTGAAAAATGCCTGTACATAGAATTTTTATTACAAAAAAATATTCATAGAAATGTAAAACACCAATTGAACATGAATCGATGACTTTTCAATCTTTTACATACACTACACTAGACTTATGTGATTTAATAATTTAATATGAGCAGTAAAACTTGAGCAGGTTTTAGTTTACAATTAATTATAAAGCAATAATGAAATGCTGCTAAGTATTACAAATACAATCGAACTTAATGAGCACTTTCTATTGATATATCAAGGATCTGGAACACTTGATGTACAACCCGTAACACGTAAGAATATGTAGAACCAAGAATGGCTCTTTTGTATATGTTATTAAACATTTTCGTTGACATGTGAAAATCGTCTTGCACATTTTTCAATAATATTTTGATATATAAAAATGCGAGCGAACTGAAGTATCTGATTAACAATAAATTACAAAAATAGCTAAATGAGTAAATTTAAATTGTGAGAAACTAATAAAGTTGTGAGAAACTACAAGTTTCAAATATAATTATTTGACCTTGACTTTCAATATCTTGAATAATATGGCCAATTGTGTTAGGTTTAAAATGCCTATTTATTATTTATTTATATAATAATATCATATATTAAATGTATACTGTTCGTAATTTTTTTTTGTATAAAAAAGGTGAGTTGGATAACACTGCCCATAATCTTGATAACTGTGGATTCATCGCCACTTGAATCAACGGTTGTATTAAGCTTATTTTTGTGCAAGTACAATAAATAATAAATATATACATTTTAAATTTAATATAGTTAACAGTACTTACCATTTGAATTTATTTAGAAGTTCCTAAATCCCTTTTTATACAGTATACGAGTGTAGTAGACTATGAAATACTGTTTAAAACTAAAATTTAAATATATAATACCATTAGTATAATCGTTAAGTCATAATTTTCTCGACCAGTAACAACGTTTATAAAATAAGAAAATATTAAATATTTATGCTATTCTACTCCTACTTTTTACTCATAACAATGAACGAATAAGAGTTTCTTATCCAAAGAGTCGTCTATTGTTAAAAAATGAAACCATAAAGCGCTCATGTCTTTATTTCATTTATAATCTATATATTTAATTCAAAAAATATATATATATCAATTTTGTATAAAATATTTAAACCGAAAGTTGTTAATTTTTTTTAAATAACATTTTTTTATTTAAAAAATAGAAAGAATACAAAATTGAAAAAAGTAGTATTTACTTTTATACAAAGATTAAAGACTAAAAGATTTTCAAATTAATGGAAATCTTTTCATTCAAGTCATTTGAAAGTAAAATTTATATGCTCATAATATTAAAATAACCCTAGAAAATATTGAAGATTCATAATATAATAGTTTAAAATTTCGAAACGATCACGATTCACGTAACATAACCGGGTGAAATCGCAAGCGAGATTTGGTGGTAAATACAAAAAAAAATTATTTAGATTTTTTAAGCCCTTAAAAGTCTTCACGTCAAGACAATGTGTGAAGACTTTCTACCATGGCCGAATTCAACCAAAAAATGTATTGTCCTGACTATAGAACTGAAACAACCTAGTGCAATTAAATGACTCATTGTACCACGACTGATTCTATTGTGATTATTTTATTTTAGATTATTTATATATTTAATATTATATTTTATAATGTTAAGTAATATTTTAGTTGAAA